>CM040117.1:257254232-258454232 GCA_022559845.1 Amorphophallus konjac
CGCCATTCTGACGTCTCCTGAGAAAGTCTCATATTACTATACAACGCCCCGCAACGGCTTACGCATTTTGAATCGCTCGAGTGCTTCCTTTTCTTGGGTCTTCTTCTGCCTTTTTTGGCATCCGGAATCGTCTCGTCACGGCATTCGGACGACATCAACACCAGTCGGACGCATCAAGAGGTTCCGGAATCAAGAAGGGGGTCTACCGGGCGGCCGCCGACGCCTGATTTAGGACCCGGGTGGGTCTTAATGGGGCGTCCAGGCCCCTGGACGCCCCCATCTTTTAATTTATTTTATTATTTTCTCAGGGCCCAAAAATAAATAAAAATATATATATTTAATGGAGGCGTCCAGGACCCTGGACGCCTCCATAAAAACTAATAATAATAAATATTTATAAAATGCCAGTTGGATAAAAAACATAATAAAAATGTATATATATTAATGGAGGCGTCCAGGCCCCTGGACGCCTCCATAAAAATAAGTATAAAAAAGTCAAAATGCCAGCCTTGGCATAAAAGACAAATCAAAAAAATAATATATTTTGGAGGCGTCCAGGCCCCTGGACGCCTCCATCAAATCCCTCACGGGCGCCGGCCACCGAACGACGGTTTGTCGTGTGTGAAAAAATCCAAATTATAGAGACGTCCAGTCAACTGGACGCGCCCATTTCTGAATCACGAGGCGCCGCTCACAAAACCACGCGTTGTGCCAAACCGCGTGCGGCCGTCGTCGGTTTTCGGTGGACCTGTTTGAGGCGTCCGGGACCCTGGACGCCTCCACAAAAGTATTCCAAAAAAATAAATAAAAATAGAATAAAATATTATTTCGGCCTGATGGAGGTGTCCAGGGTCCTGGACGCCTCCACCCTCCGGAGCTCTATAAATAGAGGCCCACCCCCTCAGTTCTAGGAGAGCTTAGAAGTGATCCGATAGGCTGCCGGAGCCCAGAGGCTACGGAGTCATTTTCTAACCCGTGGGTTCTTTTGTAGGTGGAGGTTCTGCCGGCTTCTCGGGTGCTCACGCTCGCGAGAGGAAGGTCGTCTTCATCCACCGCGCTTCCACGTCGTCCCCACGCTGCCGGAGCTCCGCCGGATTTCACCATCGGCACATCCAATAAGCCAATTCTTCCCTTTTTCTTCGTAGTTCTTTTGCATTCATCATCTTGCATCCCCTATCCCCCTTCATAAGGGCGCCTCTTTCTTATACCTTCTTGCATCCATCATCTCATTTCCTCCTACTCGAGTCCGAGAGGGGTTTAAAAGATAACACCAACCAGGTGTGTGTCTTGCCATCATTTCGTTATTTTTTATCGCAAGGATTTGAATACTACACCTCCATCTTTCTAATCCACTTGTCATTTGTTTGTCGTTGTTTTGCAAGGGTAGCCGAGGAAAGCCCTCTCCGTCGGCCGGCCGGAGGGAGAGGAAGAAGCAACCCGCCATCTCCCGCTCTTGAGGTAGGCGCGATCACTTTCTTATTTTGGGGTCTTTCGGCCCCTGGCGATCACATCTTGTTTTCGAGGCCGCGGCGAGTCACTTCCCCAATGGCCGTTTAAATTTCCGTTCTTATATTCTCTTTATACTCTGTTATATTCTGCTCATATTCTCGAGGCCGCGGCGAGTCACTTCCCCAATGGCCGTTTAAATTCCGTTCTTATATCTCTTTATATTCTGTTATATTCTGCTATTTCTCGAGGCCGCGGCGAGTCACTTCCCCAATGGCCGTTTAAATTCACGTTCTTATACGTTATATTCTTATCTGTTTGTGTTCTCGAGGCCGCGGCGAGTCACTTCCCCAATGGCCGTTTAAATTCCCGCTCTTTGTATTCTCTATATATTCTGTCATCTTATTATCTGCTCATATTCTCGAGGCCGCGGCGAGTCACTTCCCCAATGGCCGTTTCAATTCTTGTTATTTAATTTCTGCACCATTCCCGTCCCCCCGAGGCCGCGGCGAGTCACTTCCCGCTATGGCCGTTTAACCCCCATATCTTGCTATATCACACTTGTCCCGCTCGCCCCGCCGGAGCAATCTCCCGTGGTGGCCCCTTCTCTCTCTTCTCTTATTTCTGTGTTACAGCAAACAAAACAAAAAAAGAAGGAGCCCGCGCGCGCTCCGCGTCCTTCTCCGCTCTTCCCCGAACCGCGTGACGTCGCTCACAGATTGGCGATCACGGTGGGACCTCTACTGCTTCCTTTCGGCTACCCTTGCAAGTTCGGCACCACCCGTGCCTCTCCACCTTCGCGCCCGCGCGCGCCCCCGTTGTGCTCACGGCAGCACCGTCAGTTCTGATTGGTTCTTTGTTTATTATATGTCTGTTATTTCTGTTGTTTTCCCACTCCATATATCTGTCAGCATTCCATTGCATACATCCATTCCTCTTTTCTATCCTTTTTTTCATTTTTTTGAGGATCACCCTTTCCCGGTGAAGGAAGGACTCTCCGTTTGGGAATTCCTCTCAACGGACTAGAATCTCCTACACTGGGACCTCCGTAAGTCCCCGACATCGAAGAATCTCCTCTTCGTTCACTGGGCTGGTTGTACCATTGAAGTTCCCCGGAGTTAGTCATTTCATTCGTGGTGAGACGAGAGACCCTAGCTGACACGGCGGTGAAACAAAAACAAACTAGGGTCCCCATTTTGTGTGAACTTCGGATCTCGCTAAAAATACAAAAAAATCATCAAAATCAAAACACAAAAAAGGGCGTAAAGGCATCCACTTGTTTGATAATCTCTGCTACCTACTTGCTAGTGTATGTTTTTGCGTTCTGGGAAAACTGTGAGCATGTCTCACGAGTCTTTTGAGGAGAACCACCCTAGCCGTGGTTTGTCAGCCGACCCGCGAGTCTATGCTATGGACTCGGGTCCTTCTCATGACCCCTCGCATGAGGTGCAGGTTATTGCCGGGGACACGTCCCCGCCACAGGATATCACTTCCTTACTGGGCGTCCTCGCCAACACGGAGCTTACCTCTGAACAGCTCCGGGCCTTCCAGGCCATTCTAAAGGGAAATCTGTTTCCCCCACGCCCCAGGAGTCAACTCCGGCCATCGCACCTCTCCAAGAGTCCGTGCAGGCCATTCCATCTCCCTCATTGGCGCAAGCCATCCAGTCTCCCTCGCTTCAAGGACAAGCGAGCCAACAACCACCCTCATTCCAGTTCCCATCACAATCTCAAACTCCCGTTGTTCCCCACACACTGCTTCAGCCAGGGCCAACTGTCGGCGGTCCGACAGCTCCCTCTCATTCTGGGTTCCCCCTCAAGTCTCCGGGAGACAGTTTCTCCCCCAGTGGCAAGTGCCACCTTCACCTCCAGAGGAGCTCGCCCAATCGCTCCTCAATAGGTTCAACCGCATGGACGAGCAGTTTCAAAATCTGAGAAGGATGGTGGACGTGAAAGCCACCCCGGAGGTTGCTTTGCCAATCCTTCCTGTCATTCATCTTCCTCCCTCCGAAATGCCCACGTACCGCAGATACAATGGTACCGGCAACCCCTTCATTCATCTCAAGGATTTCATGTATGAGTCCTCTTACTGGCAAAACGATCAGAGGTCCCTGGCATACCTCTTTCGGAGATCATTGGATGGTCCCGCGCTTGAGTGGTTCTATTCTCTGGAGCCCCGCGAGGCCGAGAATTTTGAAATAGTCCAGAGAAGGTTCTTGCAGAAATATAGGGATAGGGTCGGTCCCTCACTCTCCATTACCGACCTAGTGGCCGAAAAGATGAAACCCGACGAGGATTTTGTCCGATATGCTGATAGATGGAGGTCTCTGGCGGAAAGAATAAGGGATACCCTCTCCGAGCCCGAACAAGTGAAGATGATTGTGTCTAATGCAACCCCACAGTTCAGACATGTCCTGGCCATGAATAAACTTACTACAATGGAGGAACTCTATGAAAGGGCCCGATACATCCAAACCCAGCTAAAAGACTCCCCCATCATGAACATGTTTGAGTCGCCGAAGCCCAAAGTGGTCAGAAAGACAGGCGCTGGTGTCCCGGGCGGAGCCACAGAAGGGGTCGTGACAAATGAGCAAGTCAGTGCGGTCAACAATGCCAACTATGCAGTCAACCCAAGGCCTCCACAAATGCCCCGACTTCCCCTTCAACCAGGTCCTTTCCCTCTTCGTCCTCCACCCCAAAATAATCCACCCCAGGATAATATGCCTCCATTACGCCAACCCCAGCAACAACAACCACAACCTCAGCAACAACAACCACCGCTTCAGTACAACCAAGTTCCACCCCCGGGAACTATGGTCCCCAACAGCAACAAAGGAGGCCGCTCGGTCCCAAGAGAGCCTACTATCCACCATTGCCGGAAACCTTAGCAGACATTTTTAATGCCCTCATGGCATCAAACCAACTCGCCCTACCCAGAGAAAGGCCCGCGTGGCCCCCCAATGTTGATACCTCCAAATACTGCGTCTACCACAGGCAGCCGGGACACACAGTGGATTACTGCTTCCATTTCAAAGATTACATCCATGATATGAATGATGAACATCAAATAGATTGGGATGAGATGAGACGATACGTCGCGGCTCTCAAGGCTAGGAGACCTCCTCATAGGCCACAGCAGCAGTTACAACAGCAGCAGCAACAGCAACCACAACAACAACAGCAGGCTCAGCAGGCCCCACAACAACAGCCCGACATGGGCATAATCCAGAATCCATTACCGGAGCACCAACAGCCCAATCATCAGGTTAACCCCATCTCCTCCTTCCCGGAAGTCGGGAGAGAGCAGGTGTGGCACCAGGAAAGTACCTCCATTCTTTCTACCTCCAACCCTATCGTCATGCAACCCCCTCACCTTGCCCGGGTAGCACCTCTCTCTCATCAACCCGCGTCAGTATCACCATCACCATTTCCACTACCATTACGCCCTCTCATCCGCACCCCGACCTCCTATCAACCGACACTCTCCACTACGCCTTCACACCCTCTCATCTTCTCTCACTCCCCCACTTTACCATCCACCTCTACCACATTTACCCCTACGCCTTCTAAACCCCTTATCATCCGTCAACCATACATAACCCCGTCTTTCTCCACCACATCACCACTAATGCCTTCAAAACCACTCATCACCCACCATCCACCTCAAAACCATTACCCGTTTCAAACCTTACCCACTCCACTTGCCTCCGCCTCCACCTTCCAAACCCCTTATCCTTCATAATCCGCGCGATATCCCCTCTACCTCCACCATGCCGCCACCTAACAAACCCCTCATCAGAATCCCTGCTCCCGTCATCACCCCTGCTTCATCAACCATTCCTCCACTACTACCCCTCAAACCCCTGTTAAAACCCACTGCTACCCCCACAGAGGTACAAAAGCCGCAGGCAATGGTGCTCCGGAGTGGAAGGATTTTCCACAGGGTTTTCCCCCACAACAGTCAGAATCCTGAGCAATCTCAGCCAGAGAAGGATGATGCAGAACAACCAGAAAGAGCTATCCCTGGAACACAGTATGATCTATTGAAACACTTGGACAAGACACCTGCTCGGATCTCCATCCTGGAGCTACTTCAAAGATCCACATCCCACCAGGCGGCCTTGATGGAATATCTTCAAAAGGTCATGGTTAATGAAGACCTCCCCGTGGAGAAGATTTCGACCGTCCTGACCCCAACAGACACACAACCGGCCATCATGTTCCACAACTACGAGCTCGCTCCCAAGGAAGCTCGGAAATATGCATTGTGCATTTCAATAAAAATTAATGGGGTATCCATAAACCCGTGTCTTGTGGACACGGGTGCATCCATAAATGTGATCTCCATGAGCACTCTTCAGTTGTGTGGGGTCAACGAGGAACAAATAAGACCTTCCTCGATCACGGTCACGGCTTATGACAATAGCAAAAGGCCGCCGCAGGGGATGATTATTCTGAAGGCAGAACTAGGCCCCATGGCAATTCCCACGGAATTCCATGTCCTCGACATGGACCCCACATTCAAGGCTATACTGGGTCGCCCTTACATCGAAGCCATGGACGCTGTGCCTTCCACCAACCATCAGTGCATGAAGTTTCCTTACAATGGGAGAATTATTAAAGTGGTCAGTACACCTGTCCTTCACACAGTGGATGCTATCAACACCTCTCTGCCTTCTGTTTGGCCGTCTCATCGGCCCATATTGTCACTGCTGGACGTACGTGATCCATCTCATGTTCCACTAGCACCAAAGGAGCCGGTCAGGGCAACCACAACATCATGTCTCCCTTTTCACTCCAAAGGTTGGGAGATTATGAGGAACATCGGCTATCAACAAGGAAAAGGTCTGGGCGCACAGTTACAGGGTATGCTCAAACCGCCAAAGGAAATTAGGCCGAACCGCAGGTTTGGCCTAGGCTTCAAAGGACCGTTCAAGGCAGATTGGAAGCCCCTCACGTGGACTCTATCAAACCACTTCAACAGAGGGCCCGTTGTTCAGATGGGAGATCACCCACGAGAAGCATATGGGGGATCACATGCTGTATATTTGGCTGAAAAATGTCCGAGGATCACCAAAAGAGGCAAGATCAAAGATCCGGAATGCGAGTGGGACAAATGGTTCGACATACGGGACATTTCCGTTGCACTGGAAAGGATGTTCTCATCTCCGCAGCTTGAAGGACCACCATTGATCTCCGAAATACCAGAGAATATTACCACTCTTGCCAAGGTTCCAAACTATCCTCGTCCTCGCCAGAAGGACTCTGTCATCGACGGATCTTCATCCGTCCTCAACATTGCCGTCGACGGCTCATTAGCCGCCATCCTCTCCATCCACTCGTCTCAGCCTTTGCTGATATCTTCTTCCTGGGCCAGACAATTGTCTGATGATCTTCCCAGGTCCCCTTCTTTGCTTACATACCTGCGCGGGCTTTTCAACCCGCGCCAGGTCTTCAACCATGATCTGCTCTATGAGCCTCACAATCCTCTAGCCATAACCCCTTTTCTCTCTCCTCCAATCTCTTTTCACTGCTTTGTCATTAAAAATGAAAACGAAAAAAAAACGTCAATTTTCAAACTCCCCAACAACACATCTTCGTTGAGGAAACCTCCTACATCTCCCACGGGTGCGTACCGCCTTGCGGACCACCCGTCCAAGGTCCGATGAGCAACCTTTTCTACCCCTCCTCTGAGGGGTCTTCTCCTGTACATTCTACACCATCCTCTTCGTCTTCCTCTTCTTCTGTAAATATTGTCAGTCAATCTAGGAATGATAGGCCAAGGGTAGTACCTAGGAAGAAATCCAAGGGTAGGCAGATCCCTCGTCGATTCCTTCTGGATTTGGCCGCCAGGTGTCAGGCCCTTCTTGTCATCCCCCAGTTGTTAGAAAATCCCATCCAGCTACCCGAAATAGAATGCGAGGGCGACTGTGCATCTGATGAAGGGTATGGAGTCTACGAGATCACGGATGAAGAATGCCCCACTGAAGATGAGGGTGAAGAATATGAGGATGCGGCGGGCGCATACGCTAGTGGAATGAGGAGATTCGACGAGCCGTCAACCGCCGTAGAAGAATCCACCAAAGAAGTCAACTTGGGAACTGAGGAAGACCCTAGGATCATCCTCATAAGTGACAACCTACCACCCTCTGAAGAAGAGGCATTAATTGAGGTTCTCAAGGAATATAAGGACACGTTTGCATGGAGCTACGAGGATATGCCGGGTCTGGATTCAACCTTGGTCGAACACCGTTTAACCCTAAAACCAGGGTCCATCTCGGTAAAACAAAGGTTAAGGCGTTTCCACCCTCAGATGGCTTTGAAAATGAAGGAAGAGGTCGATAAGCTCCACAAAGCCAGGTTCATTAGAGTCGTCTTTATCCTCAATGGGTGGCGAACATTGTCCCGGTCATGAAAAAAGATGGGAAAGTCAGGATTTGCATCGACTTCCGGGACCTTAACCGCGCGTGTCCAAAGGATGATTTTCCCTTACCTCACATTGATGTGCTGATTGATAACACGGCAGGCTATGAAACCCTCTCTTTCATGGATGGATTTTCAGGATACAATCAAATTCGTTTGGCAGAAGAGGATCAGGAAAAGACGTCATTCACTACCCCTTGGGGAACATATTGTTACGTGGTCATGCCGTTCGGATTAAAGAATGCTGGAGCTACTTACCAAAGAGCGATGATGGCCATATTTCATGACATGATGCACATATATCTGGAAGTGTATGTGGATGACTTATTGGTGAAATCAAGGACCAGGATGGAACATCCAGAAGTTTTGGCTAAGGTCTTGCAAAGGTCAAGAGAGTTCCAATTGAAAATGAACCCGAAAAAGTGTGTGTTTGGTGTGTCGTCGGGTAAATTGCTGGGGTTCATTGTGAGTAAAAGAGGGATCGAGATAGATCCCGACAAAGCTAAGGCCATCAGGGATATGCCGCCTCCCAAGAATTTGAGGGAAGTCCGAGGTTTAATCGGGAGGTTGCAGTTTATTCGTCGGTTTGTGTCCCAACATTCACAAAGGTGTAGACCTCTCTACGAGTTGACCAAGCCAGGAGTAGAATTCCACTGGAATTCTAAATGTCAGAAAGCTTTTGAAGGGTTGAAGGAATATCTGGCTAGTCCACCCGTTCTCATTCCACCCAAACCAGAAAAACCTCTGATCCTTTACGTCTCAGTCTTGGATGACTCCGTGGGAGCCGTCCTCGCACAAGCTGATGAAGAAGGCAAGGAACGGGCAACCTATTACTTGTCCAAACTTCTCAATCCCTGTGAGCAGAAGTACACCGGCATGGAGAAAACCTGTGCTGCCCTCGTTTGGGTAGTGCAGAAATTGAAGCACTACTTCTTGGCTCACGAGGTCCACTTGATTGCTCGAATGAATCCTATCAAATTCCTTCTGGAGAAAGCCGTCCTTACGGATAGGCTAGCACGCTGGCAAAGTTTTCTCTCTCAGTTCGACATCACCTACATCCAGCAAAAGGCGATTAAAGGCTATGCCATAGCCGAGCATCTCGCTCACCATCCTCTTCCCAAGTTCGATCCCGTCCAATCAGAGTTTCCAGATGAGGAACTAATGTCCGTCAACCAATCAGATGAGCCAATGTGGACACTATATTTTGATGGAGCTCTGAATTCTCAAGGGAGAGGAATCGGCATCGCCCTCCTGTCGCCTGAAGGCCTCACATTCCCATTGGCATACCAGCTCAAATTTCCAGTCACCAACAATATAGCCGAATATGAAGCTCTTCTAGCTGGCCTAGAACTCGCTCATTCTTTTCGTATCACTGAGTTGCGAGTCGTAGGTGATAGTCAACTCATCCTTCGCCAGGTGCTCACTAAATATCGCACTCGCGATCCCAAACTCAAGCCATACCAAGAACTCACTGCTGCCTTTGCCAAACTGTTCGCCAAACTGATCTTTGTTCATGTCCCTCGTCATCAGAATATTCTCGCCGATGCCCTCGCCTCGTTGGCATCATCCATAAGGTTCCCTCTAGGAAGATGGTTTAAGTCCATTTCCATCTATAAACTTCACGCCCCTGCAATCGATGATGCTTCCTACGTAAATATCAAAGACAGGATAGCAAGGAAGATCCTGCAGGAAGATATCCTTGAAAGAGGGAAATCATGTTGGCAGAGGCCGAAGAAGAACTGGCTGATGAAGAGAAACCATGGTTCTATGAAATTGTCAAATACTGCCAAGATCAGTCTTATCCTGAAGGGGCCACCGCAGAGGACAAGAAAGCCATAAGAAGGGTGGCTCAGAAATACACATTGGTTGGAGGTCTACTCTATAGGAGGAGCCTTACTGGTATTCTGTTAAGATGTCTTGGTGACGATGAGGTTTGGAAATGTGTAGAAGAGACGCACTCGGGTGTGTGCGGTGGCCACGTGAATAGTCAGATGCTCGCCAAGAAGATCATTCGTCAAGGCTTTTATTGGCCCACTATGGAAGAGGATTGTGCTGTCTATGTCCGTAGGTGTGTCAAGTGTCAACTTCACGCCGATAAAATCCATTCACCATCTTCCTCACTTCATCCAATATCCTCCCCATGGCCTTTCTCCATGTGGGCATTCGACATCATTGGTCCCCTAGGTGATCCCAATTCCCTCACCAAGCAGAAATCTTTCATCCTTACTGCGACGGAATACTTCACCAAATGGGCCGAAGCCGAAGCTTACGCGGAAATCAAGGCGTCAACAGTCTGCAAGTTCATCATGAAGAACATCCTCGCCAGATTCGGCGTCCCAAGCACGATCGTCACCGACAATGGGCCACAGTTCATTTCTCAGGACCTACAGGACCTCTGCAAAAGGTACGCAATTGCATTACATCATTCATCGCCTTATTACCCACAAGGTAACGGCCAAGCGGAGGCCACCAATAAAACATTGCTCAAAATCATCAAAAAAACCTGCGAGTCTAGTAAGTTTTCAGACTGGCCAGAAAAGCTTATCGAAGCTCTATGGGCCTATCGCACTTCAATCCGTACCCCCACCGGGCAGACTCCATTTGCCCTTACTTATGGTATGGAAGCGGTAGTCCCGTACGAGACTCTGATCCCTTCTCTCAGGGTACAATTGGACGAGGAATTTCCCCTCGACGATCGTCGTAATTCACTCCTCGCCCAGTTGGAACTCTTGGATGAGAAGCGACTGGCCGCTGCCGAACACGCGCGTGTGTATCAAAATAGACTCGCTCGCTTTTACCAAAAGAAAGTCGTTGAGAGAAAATTCAAAGTCGGTGAGATGGTCGTAAAAAGAATTTTTGTCAAACCTGGAGGTCCGCGTTCTAAGCTCCAACCCAATTGGGAAGGACCATTTGTAATTCAAGCCGTGTACCCTGGCAACGCCTACAAGCTAGTCAACGCCGAAGGGACCGAGTTATCCCACCCTTGGAATGGGCTTTATCTTAAGAAATACTACCCTTAGCACAAACAAAAAAAAATGATGAAAAGATAAAAACATCAAAAAAAAAGAATATTGAAAACCACTAAAAATATGGAAAATTCAAAATGCCGATGCCTGGCAGTCACCATGTAGTTAAGTCTCTGCATCTAACCTTCATGTTAGGATAGGGCCCATTAAGGCTTGGTAGGCACCGGGTCTTGGTTTGCCAGAACCGTGGAGATCCCTGTCCGGCCACGTCGGCCTATGCTCGCTCGAAGGAAGCCAACATGTGCTCACTTATGTATTCAAAAAAGTCGGTAGCATCACCTACGGTGGGGCCCCACCCAGAAGATCTCCGGAAGCTGTAATCTTTATTCTTTTCTCTTCGACCCAATGAGACAGTCGGCGCCCTTAAAACGCTGAGCATGAGAAACCGAAACTCAAACCCCAAAGGCAAGAGTAGGATCCATTTCCTCGAGCATCGATCAGAGCACGAGAAGAGGGCAGTGTCCCCGCAGGCATACGAAAAGGGAGCCCACAAACGTCAAACGACTATATCTCCCTCACAAAAAGAAATACAAAATCAAAATCAAGAGAAAAGCCTGGTCGTGACCGTGCCTGTTACGATAAACGGAACCCCTCAAAGCAAAAGTCTGAATCCACAAAAGGGGCCGTGGAATGTAAATGCTCGAGATTTGGTCCGAAGTTGTCCGAAAGGAAAGAGTTAATGGGCCCTTATTCGCTCGCCGGGTTAACGGCTTTGCCGGTCCTCTCAGGAGGTTTATCCCCTACACTCTTCCTTCTCCCTTTAAAGATGAAGGTTCGATGGAGTTTCTGAAGGTGAAAACTGCCAGGGTCTGCGACCTTATTTTAATATACACATTTGGTTGCCTACTTTGAAAAGCAAAAGCTATCGCTGCGAAGGAGTCTCCGTGTTTCTGGCTGGTCAAGACCCCTGTTTACCACCTTGATGTCTTCTTGTTTAACCTCGGGCTTAGGCCAATGCAAGCGCGTCACCTATGGGTGCGACGGCGTCTGATTCCGGGTCAGCGTCGCGCGGTTGGTCGTTAGGGTTCCAGGTTGTTCCATCATATACCATCTAGAGTTGTGAGGAAACAGACCCGGGTCGGGCAAATCATTTACCTCAAACACCTTTTGGGTGAATCCCTGTGGTCGGAAGCAACTGGGAGCCTAAGCATGGCATGACGGTATTGTCATCAGGGTAAGTCTTAGCCGGCGGGATCATCATTCGAGGGGTCTAGAGGCCCAAATCAACCTAGATGTGCACTTAGGATACCTGGGAGGTTAGTAAGAAACCCCTGTTCTCACGTTGGTTAGGTGCCATTTGGGTGCTTGCCAGGCGTTAGCATAAAAAAAATCGAAATGATAAAAGCAACAAAAAAATGGAAAAGAGAAATGTACATATTTGCAAACAAAAAAAATCTTTTTATGATAAAACAAAAAAATATCAAATATAAAAAAGAAAACAAATCAATTTTGCATGATTACATTTGCGTGCAGCATCTCACTTTTAATACCGCTTGCATTCGTGTGCTTGCCTGTCGCATTTATCATCACCGCATCTTTCCCTTGCCTTCGTTAAATAAAGGCTTGGCCCCTTGACCAGTTATCAAGGACAGTCACAGTGACCATTTGCTTATTGAGCAAGGGGCCAAGTCAGAACAGAAATTCTGATTTGTTTGTTTCAGTGATGTGTGCAGGGATTCAGGCAACAGAAGCAAAGGTGAAAAACAAACAAACCGAACCTTGTATTTTATTCCAAAAACCAAAAAAATTACATCAAGTTCCGCCCTCTCTCTCTGCATCACTCGTCCCACTACTCTCCGGACAAAACACTCTCAAAGGTGCTACCCAACTACGAAAAGCGGTACTCCTACCGCTCTGTACTCCTCTTCCTATTCCCGCATCCCGGCGTTGATCTACGGAAGCAGTAGAGAAGCTACCAACACGAAAGCCACGCTCTCGTGCTCTTCGGTAGCGCTCCTCACCATCTCTCAGCCACTGTTCAGCAAGGCCAAGGCTGATTCGGAGTTCGAATAGTTGGGCCTCCATGGCCCTTCGTTCCTCCCTTTCAGTCAATCTGTTGGCTCTTTCTCTCTCCGCGTCTCTTTCTCTCTCTGCACGTTCTCTCTCACGGTCTTCCCTCTCCAACTGGAGAGTGATCCTCAGTTCCACGGCATCCCTAGAGGAGTCGTCATCAGGATGACGCCGCAGTTCCCTCTCCAGTTCTGCTATCCTAGCCTCCTTCTGCGCAGCTTGGGCAAGCGCTTCTTCCGTCTCCTTTTCCTGCCAAATGTACCATCTCAGATACGCGATAAGGCGTAAACCAAGAGAACCCAACACTGAAACTTTTACCTGTATACAGAGCATCCCTTCTGCCTCTGCGGCACGCTGCGTGGCATGAGCAAGTTGCTCATGAAGCGAGTCAAGTTCTGAGGTGGGAATCCACAAGCTGGAAGAGGCACCACCCACTCCCATCGCTGGGGAAGCCGCGCCAATCTGGGCATGCTACGACCGCGTGAATTAGCAGCCAACATCTGGAATCTGGGGTTTTAATTAGGAACGTACTGTACACCTACCAAGGCGCTCGTAGCTCCGCGGGCATCGCCCAACTGTTGTTCCATCTCTGCCAAGCGAGTTCGTAAATTCGCTATCATGGCATCCCGGACATCCTGCAGCCATACGAGTCAGCATTTCCACCAGAAAACCAAAAAAGGAGAAAGAAGAAAAGAGAAAAAGGGGAAACCTACCTCCACAAGTCCCCGGGGTTGGAGCCGCTCTGCGTACTTTATCCTATATAGACGCAAGTAGTCTTCGCTATCCCGCGCCTGCGATTCTACAATCATGCCACCCCGTTGCCAATCTTCGTACTGTTCGGGGAATCGCACGCGCCAGTCAATACAGGTCGCCGGTCCCCGCGTCTTTCTCCCGACACGAGGTGGCGCAGCCGTATCCACCCATTCCTGAGCCAGTCCTAAAGTCCTCATAACCAATCGTAGCCGAAGTGGCTCGATTTCATTCAGGCAGTGCATCCACAGTTCCCGTCCGAACCGGGCACGACTTGCTAGAACCCACGGCTGGTCAGCATCGACCATGTCTGAGTAGGGTCTCCAGTTTACCATCGCTGCAGGGAACTCCTGTAGCTCCCGCCTTAGCACCATCAGTTGGTAGGTTAGGGGTGCCGCACTCATGATGGGTTCCCACCGCCTGGCTAGCGGCACCATCGCAGGTCGCCAATGCCGAGCTCTCCCCATAGGGAGGTAATAATAGCTCCACAGCTGCTCGGCGCAGGCCATCAGAACTTTGCAAAAACACAAAAAAATACAAAACAAGCAAAACCAAAAATACCTGGATGAATGGTGTGAAACCACTCACAGTCATCTCACGATCCGTTTCTTGGAATAGGCCTGCAAACAAGTGTGCCAGCATGGCGGCTCCCCAGGCATAATACCCTACTCTTTCAAGGTCTGACAGCAGCTCCAGGAAGCAACATTGGATACCGTCCCCTTTCGAGCTCAGTACCAATCTCCCCAAAAGGAAGAGGAGAAATCTCCTCAAATCTATGTTGCATCTTTCCCAGTCGCCGAAATCTGTGCAGTACACGGCGCGGCATCCTATTTCTATCCTTTCCATGAACTCTTCTGAGGATTCATCGTCCCGCCGACGAGTGTCGGTGAGCCCTAATGCATCCATCAGGGACGCCCTAGCTACCGACCTGTTTTTCCGACCATCTAGGTCCAAACCCAGTAACTTCTGGGCACCTTCTCTGTAGTCCGCGTAAGTGACTCCGGTCACTGCCTCGCCCTCTACCTTCAGGCTTGTGATCCGGACCACATCCTCCAAGCTGGGCACCATGTGCCCCCAGGGCATCAGGAATGCCCGGCTCACTGGGTCCCATCTCTCACACAAGGCTTGGATCAGACCAGGTCGAGCTGGATCGGCTCGATCCGAAGAAGGTACCAAATCCCATCACGTCTAGCCTCGCCTTCTGAAAATCTGGGAGGCCCCTGTACGCTGCTACTACCAACTCCCATAAGATTTGTGATTTCATCACAACCTACACATACAAGGAATGGGGGTGAGGTTTGGTCAGAAGAAAGGAAGAAAGAATGAGAAAAGGGCAAGAAAACTTGGCTTACGAGTTGTGATTGGGCCCTTTCGCTGAAGTGCCCTTCAAGGTCTGAAAGCCTCCTGGAACTACTACCACTGGACCTGCTTCTCTTCGAGGAATGGGAAGATTCGCCCTCCATCCAACTCTCAGAATTTTGAACTCCTCCTCTCCCGTGAGAACTTGTGCTCCTCGAGTTAGTCCTCGATATACCTGGGAAGATAAAAGGGACAAGAATTTATAGAAATGGAAGGAGTGCGGGCCAAGATTGCCTCCATCACCTGTCAATGATAGCCCTCGCAATGAGGCACCGCCCAAGCGGTCCCATGTGTCGCTTCACCGCTCGCACAGGGTGATTGACTGGACGAAGAATAGGACGAATAGCCCCTATGTTGTCTAGGGATACCCTATCATGATTTGGAGGACGTCCGCAAAATTTGACATAACATCCGGGAAAAGGAACTAGGGCCGTCATTATTGACTTCGACGGCAGATTCCCGTGGAAAATGGTCACAACAAGATGCGATTCTCAGCTTGGGACGGAGTCTCGACAGACCTATCACATGGGAACAGTGCAAAGGAGAAGAAGTGTAGGGAAGAAGGAACGCACAAAAGAACAAATAAACAGCGAAAATCAAATCACTCCATTCATAATTCTACATAAGCTGTCACAAACACTACAATCATAGAGAGGTGGCGGGTCCACTAGCTCGCCAATCCTCACCATCACTCATCTCTCTGGGCACTCTCCTCCTCTCCCCCGAGGTGAGGGTCCCTCAGAAGCCTCCGGGATCCCCGTGCAGTAGCACCTGCCTCGCCTCTGGGCGCCTGCTCCGCAGCAGTGACTCGCTGCTCCTCCCCTGGCGTGGCAAAGAAGCCACTGGCGGCAAAGCGACCGGACTGGCGGAGTCGCTCCCCGAACTCTCGCGCTCTCTCGTAGCGCGTCTCCATCCCTCCTAGCCTCTGCACGACGGCCTGAAGGCCCAGCTGGAGCTCCCTCACTTGGGCCTCCAAGGCCCTCCTCTCGGTCAGATCCCGCTGTCGCTCGGACCTTCTCTCGGCTTTCTCTCTCTCTGCCTCTCTCCTCATCATCTGCAGAAGAACCCTTAACTCCAGGATGTCTGGAGAAGGTCTCTCCTCACCGCGATGCCGCAGCTCCGCTACAGTCGCCACCCAGGCGTCACGCTCCTCTTCCGCCCGGGTCGCGCGGGCCACCGCACCGGCAAGTTGCTCCCGGAGGGAGGCAATCTCGAGAAAAGGGGCCGAGGAACTGGAAGATCCGCCAGCCACTCCCACCGTCGCTGTCTGCTGGGCACGCTGGAACAAAATAAACAACGGCCGTCAGTGAAACTCCAAAATCTGAAGTTAAAAGTGCGGCACGTAACTTACCAGGAGCGACAGCTCATGTTGAGCGACGGCCAGCTGCCGCCTAGTCTCTGACAGTTGGGCGCGCGAGCCGCCGATGCCACGCGTGTCCCCAGCTTGGGGAAGCCCCGCGTAACTCTCTCTCTGCCGCCGCAGGAAGTCGGCACTGTCCTGCACCAGTACACCCCCTTGCTGTCCAGGGAGACGTACGGGCCAGTCCTCGAGCCTCGCCTTGCCGCGACTCTCCCTCCTGACGCGGCTCGGCTCGTCCGCACTCGCCCACTCATCGGCCAGACCCAGGGTCCTTGCCATGTCCTGCACCAAGAAAGGGGTCCCACATCAGTCAAAAGGAACGCGTCCCCTGTCTAGGACGCGTCCATCATTTGAGTGCAACACTCGCCGAACCCTTTCCCCCTCGCGCGGCTCGCTTCAAAACCCAAAATGAATTAAAAGAGGAAGAGATCGGAGGACCTACCGGACCGTGTTCACCTCCTCCCACGCCATCGGGCCCCTCGGGTCCCTCGGGGGCCCGAAGCGGCCCTTCCTCCTCCATGGACGCCGTTCCGTGCTCGGGCGCGTCCCTCCTTGGGCGAGGAGTTCCTCGTCCCTCTCCACCTTCACCATGGTCGGGCCCACCAAACTCCATCGATCAAAAGAAGAGGAAGACGAAAAGGGGGCAAGCGAGTTTCGGCAGAAGGCGGGCTCGTTTGCGGGTAAGGCACGGGAGAAGAAAGGCCACCCGACGCTTTAAATTTGAATTCAAGGATTAAGACGCGTCCTCGCGCCTGGACGCGCCCAAAAGGGGGAGAAAAGGAAACAGAATCCCCCCGTGCAAAGCGTAGTTCCCCGCTGTTCAGGGCAAGGTCTCGTGGAGCGTGCCTCAGAAGGACAACTCAGTGCAAAGAAGAAAGTGTGGGAGAGAAAAGTACACACAACACAAAAAAGCCATTTCATTTCATATAATAGCCGAAAGTACATCATACAGTGAGAAGGGTGGCGTACAAGCAACTCTCTAACTCTCACCGTCACCCTCCTGGTCATCTCCTTCCTCCCTCCTCTGACGGGGATCCCTAGGGGGCCTCTGCGACCTCTGTGAACCCTGAGAAGCCGTGCTCGCCTCTCCAGGTGGCACCATGCCAGCCTCCAAGGTACGGCGACGCTGCTCGGCCGAGGAAACTAGAAAACTGCCCACAGAAAAGGAACCGGACTGACGAAGTCGCGCACCGCGCTCCTTCGCCCTCTGATACCGCTCCTCACTCTCCCGAAGTCTCCCCTCCGCCGTGCCAAGACTCAGCCGGAGCTCCGACACCTGGGCCACCAGAGCTCTCCTCTCGTCCCAATCTCGATATCGCTCTGCCATCCTGTACTCCCTTTCTTTCTCCATGGTCTCCCTATCCCTCTCCCTCTCTCTCTCTAGGGTCTCCCTATCCCACTCCCTCTCTCTCTCCATGGTCTCCCTATCCCTCTCCCTCTCCTCTCTCTCTCTCACCGCCTCCCTCCTCGACAGCTCGAGGGCGATCCGCAGATCCAGCACGTCACGAGGGAGCTCCTCAGCCTCCCGTCGACGCTCCTCCTCCAGCTCCGCAATCCGGGCGTCACGCTCTGCCACCCAGGCATCGCGCTCCTGCTCAGCACGAACAGCACGGGCCAGGGCCTCCCGAATCTCGGCCACCTGTCAAAGCACGCATGCACCGTAAGAGAACAGTGATAGAAGGAAAGCAGCTAGAAAAGGGTCGGGGCCAAGCAAACACTCACTCGAGCCTCGCGGTCACGCTCGGCCTCCTCAGCCCGAGCCACCGCGTACGCCAGCTGCTCCTGGAGGGCAGAAACCTCCGGAGGAGGGCCCCGCGAACTGGAACCCGCTCCGCCAGCCATCCCGGCTGTCGCTGTCTGGTGGGCCCGCTGAAACACGGGGCAAACGTCAGTCAAAGGCTAAGCATCAAAAATCCAGGTCATAAAAAATGCATCACATAACTCACCAGGATCTCCAACTCCTGTTGGATGGCCACCAACTGTCGCCTGGCGTCCGCCAACTGGGCCCGCAGGTCGGCGATCATGGTATCACGAGCATCCTGCATTACACATAAGTTAGTATCCCATGCATATACATATAGAAAGGTGGAGCAGTTTCATTTCACTTACCCCTGCCATACCACCCAAGGAGAGGCGGTCCCCGTACGTAGCTCGGTACCGTCTCATGTAGTCTGTGCTGTCCTGTACGTGGGACACCACTGGGACCCCGCCCTGCTGCCAGTCCTGGTACTGTGCTGGGAAGCGCGTACGCCAGTCCACAACCTTTGCCTTCCCCTTGGTCTTCCGCCCAATGCGGGCCGGCCCATCTACATCGACCCACTCTTGGGCCAGCCCCAACGTCCTCATGACCAGTCTAAGCCGCAGCGGCTCGATCTCGTTCAGGCAATGGACCCACACGTTCCGCCTGAAACGAGGAAGACCCGCTACAACCCAAGGCTGGCCAGCATCGCCCATGCCCAGGTAGGGCCTCCACACCACCTGCATCACCATACATACATCATATTAGTTACCATTCAGTCACAAGCATAAACACAAAAAAAATCATACGCATCATACCATGGCCTCGGGATACTCGCTCAGCTCCCGACGAAGTGACGCCAGCTGGTAGCCGTGGGGTGCTGCAACCACGACCGGCCTCCACTGCCGCGCCAGAGGCACGGCCCTCCTGTTCCCATGCCTAGCCCTCCCCATCGGAAATAGTAATAGCTCCACACCTGCATCCATCATACATCATTAGTACAATAATTGCATATTTAACTGTGGGAATGCATAAATAAAATGTTTACCTGGAGAAAAGGTGCGAAGCCACTGACTGTCGTCTCCTTCTCCGAAGTCTGGGAGAGATCAGCAATCAAATGGGCAAGCAGAGCCGCTCCCCACGCGTAGTGTCCCACTCTGTCCAGATCCGCCAAGATCCCGAGGAAACGGCAGTGGATGCCATCCCCCTTCGTCCCCAGCAGAAGGCGGCCCAGGAAGAAGAAAAGAAACCTCCGAGGTCTAGATCCACCAGCTCCCTCTCGCTCGGATCCTGGGTGAAAGCTGCACGAGCATCCCCCTCCAGTCGAGCCAAGAACTCCGCTCCAGTCTCGCTAACCCGCTGGCGCGGGTCGACGAATCCGAGCGCCTCCATGATCTCCACTCGGCCGACTACCCTGCTGTCTCTATCAGTCACGCTCGTCTCAACCACAGCAGGTCCAGGGCACTCTCTCGGTAGTCGGGGTAGGTGACCCCGCTGACTGCCTCTCCGTCAACTCGTAGCCCGGTGATCCGAGCCACGTCCTCCAGCGTCGGCACCATGTGCCCCCAGGGCATCAGAAACGCCCGGCTCGGTGCGTGCCACCGCTCCCTCAGTGCCTGGATAAGAGGAAGGTCGAGCCGGAAGGGCTCGATCCTAAGGAAAGCTCCAAAGCCCATGGCGTCCACACGCGCCCTCTGGAAATCCGGCAGCCCACGGTATGCTGCCACCACCAGGGACCAGCTAATCCGGCCCTTCATCACGCCCTGCAAACCACAAAACCAACAAAGAACACATCAGCATCATGAACAGTAATAAACAATAACACTGTACATATACTACTTATTCTTTTTATTTTATTTTTACTTTTTTAAAATATTTATATTTTCTTGTGGAGGCGTCCAATGCCCTGGACGCCTCCTTCCAATTTACTTTTTTTCTTTTTTAGAAAAAACCCAAAAACCCAAAACAAAATTTATTAATAATATGTATATTTTTATGGAGGCGTCCAGGGCTTAGGACGCCTCCTTATTTTTTAATTTTATTTTATTATTTACGTAAATAAATAAATAAACAAAAATAAAAAGAAAAAGTGGAGGCGTCCAGACCCCTGGACGCCTCCTTCCCTCACTACCCGGCCTTCTCTCACAGCCTCTCGCACGCCCGTTTTAGCCTATTAACCACAGAGTGAAAGTTCCGAAGGGCTTACCGGGTCGTGATCGTCCTCTCCCGCGTCACCAGCATCCGCAGCGGCCTCCGCGGCCAGAAGCGGCACCTCCATCTCCTCCTCCGCAGCAATCTCCTCTGCTACGGCCTCCTCAGCATCGTCTCTCAGTCTCCTCGGACGACGAGCCCGTCGTTTACGCTTGTCTCCACCTCGGCTCGGGCCTCCTAACTCCATTGGGACGAAGAATGGGTTTGTCTGGTTTGACCGGATCGTTTGAATGAACAGTAAGTGAGTAGGGGGGGAGCCCCCCCCTCTATATATAGATTGATCTTTAATTGGGGCGTCCAGCCGCCTGGACGCTCCCACCATTTTTATTTTTTTTAAAATTCAAAAAAAACGTAGGGGTGTCCAGGCGCCTGGACGCCCCCAAAACAAAAAATCAAAAAAATAAAAAAATAAAAAATTAGGGGCGTCCAGGACCCTCGACGCCCCCAAAAAAATTTTTGAAAAAAAATTATTAAAAAAACAGGGGCGTCCAGGCCTCTGGACACCCCCATAATAAAAAATAATAAAAAATATAATAAAAAGAAAAAAGGGGTTAGAGTATGTATATAATCCAAACAAAAAAAAAAGAAAAGAAAAACCACAAAGAAGATAATAATTAAGGGGACGGGGGTCCGAAATATCCAAGTGCCAGATTTTATTCCATCAGAAAGCAGAATGAGCTACATCAGGGGTTTAGGCGCCTTAGACCTTAACTTCCCCAGTTCGGTTACATAAGCCCTCCACGGCTCGCATTCTTCCACCACGTGCGCTAATGCCTTTCCCGCAACACTTGTCTTCCAGGGAGCTTTAATGGCCTTCGCTTCCTTCGCGTCCGCTTCAGTGCCCAACTCCCTCTTCTTCAAAGGAACGATGCCAGTCGGTGGCGGGAACGAATGGCGTGGGATGCCAATCTGGAGGCAGCACCGATGCGCGTTGTAAAGAACAAACTCGGTCGCGCCGATCAGTTGAAGATCAACTTTGGGGAAGGCCTCATGAGGAGATCAAGCGAAAATAAATATGCCGGTGCGCAAGTAAAGATGCCTTGTGTCACGGTGCGAAAGTGAGACCGCCAGTCTTCACGTTTCTTCAGCCATGGAACGCGGTTCACTACAGTACCACCGAAGCCTAACACGTCGGCTATGTGATGAAGCGGGCTTTGTTGAAGAGCTTCGAAGCAGTTGGCATTCCCTCGCGGTGGTCGAATTTGAAGTGCAAATCAAGCCAGCAATTCAAGACAAGTGCGCAACCAAAAGGAGGCTTACCCATGCTCGAGGCAGTAAGGCCACTATACAGGTAGGCGAGGACAGCGGGTCCCACCCTCTTTCCACGCCAGATCCCGCAGATAGCACTCAGTTGGTCTTCCTCCACTATGTTGTCGGTATGAGGAAACAAGAGAGCACCCGCCAGACAGATAGTGAACCCCTTCATGATTCCCTCCAAATAGTCATCGTCTGGTGACCCTCTCAGGGCGTCCATGACCCACTCCGCAAGCTTTTGGAGATCGATCCCCTTTTGAGTACGGACCTTTCTGGCTGCGTCGGGCGGCATGAAGCTTCCAAGGACGCTTTCAGAAGTCCCCCGTGTCAGCATCCGCATAGCCTTCACCTTCCCGTCACTCTTGAATTTCTTCAATCCGAGCAGAAGTTCCACCTCCTCGAGGAGGATGGTCACCTCGAAGGTCGGGAAGATAAAAGTGTGGGTCTGGGGATGTCAGATCTCCACTAGTGCGCCCATAGCCGCCCAGTCCATACGAATCTTCTCGTAATGCTTGGCGTGAATAAGGAGCCCCTGCAGATGCCACTTCGAGAGTATGGCCCTCATGCCAATGGAGATATTGGAAGTTAGCTTTGAAAGTCATGGCAGTTTGAAAAACTTCCTCGGGCCTGGGAAGAGTGGATATGGCTGGAAGAGGAAAGAAAGAAGAAATGAAGGAAGTAAGAAGAAGGTTCACATGGAAAATTTGAAATGAGTCGGCTTACCATATGCGACATGATCATCCCACTCAGATGACCCTCGAGGTCAGAAAGTCGCCTAATCTCGCTGCTAGGCCTGCTCCTCTTCATAACGCGGGAAGACTCTCCTTCCATCCTGAAATCTCTAGATTCTCCTCTCCTTCCTCTCCTGAGCTTCTAAAACCCACCTTGGTGCATTTGAATGAACTAGCCTAAGGGGAGTTCTTATAGGAAGGGAAGATCGCTACAGGACGGAACATGTCACATCAGCAGTCAGTGTCAGGATTTTGGCTAGATTTCCTTTCCATTGTGGTGTGATTCTGTTGTAAATCTGCTACTTTCTGATGTTATTGATCCATGCTGGCCTGTGCAGGTTTTACTAACGGACATCTTTGTCCTATCTCCTGTCCCACCTTTCAATGGTTGATCCCACCATGTCATGCATCGTAGTATATGATACCTACGCTACTAGAACATGTCAAGGACCTTGCGGCCCGAACGAATCTGGGATTTGAGTTCCCCTTCAACAAAAACAGTGATGATCCTGGAAGAATTTGGGTTGTACGGATAGGCCGTTAATTTGTGGTAGCATGGGGACGACGGTTCCATTCAGTGAGTTGGTGCGCGGATAAACGGGCCCCAGCCCAGTGTCGGCTCACCGGATCGGTATCCTGACCCGTTCTTAACAAGTTGACAATATTATCCTTGGCTATTTTCTATTTTAGTTTGTTTTAAATTTTTCTTTAAACCCAGCATGCATTCATATAGGACTTTGATTTATTGCGGAAGATCATTCAAGTGATTCGATTGTGAAAGCCGTTGTGTTTCAATTCCCACAAATATGAGATATTCCACTCCGAATGAAATACTGAGTTTCCTTGAGACAGCCTTACGCTGCTCTTCCAAAGGAGACCCTTGTTTGGACAGACCCTCAGATATTCCTTTACTTTTTTGACCCACCTTGGCCGCAGCACTTCCACATTGGCTGGTAACCGCTCCCCAAAGGTGAAACCTCCGGTTTATGACCCAGGTACTTCCACACCGAGAAGTTGGTCTCCTTTTGTTTCGTGCCTGAGCGCACATCTCACCCTCCCTTATTTGATCTCCGTCCAAGCAATCGTCAATATTTGAAAGACCTTCTTCAAGGTCGCCTCATTGAAACTCCAGGAAAGATTCCAAACAGTAACGTCAAAAGCGTGTCTCATCACACCTTGGCATCAACTTATCAGTCCGCTCCCACTTCATTTCACTCCACTTCGATACCATTCCACTACGTGTCGCTCCCTTGCAAAGCAGACGCCAAGGCGGGGCAGCTGTAGACACGCCATTCTTGACGTCTCCTGAGAAAGTCTCATATTACTATACAACGCCCCGCAACGGCTTACGCATTTTGAATCGCTCGAGTGCTTCCTTTTCTTGGGTCTTCTTCTGCCTTTTTTGGCATCCGGAATCGTCTCGTCACGGCATTCGGACGACATCAACACCAGTCGGACGCATCAAGAGGTTCCGGAATCAAGAAGGGGGTCTACCGGGCGGCCGCCGACGCCTGATTTGAGGACCCGGGTGGGTCTTAATGGGGGCGTCCAGGCCCCTGGACGCCCCCATCTTTTAATTTATTTTATTATTTTCTCAGGGCCCAAAAATAAATAAAAAAAATATATATTTTAATGGAGGCGTCCAGGACCCTGGACGCCTCCATAAAAACTAATAATAATAAATATTTATAAAATGCCAGTTGGGATAAAAAACATAATAAAAATATATATATATTAATGGAGGCGTCCACGCCCCTGGACGCCTCCATAAAAATAAGTATAAAAAAGTCAAAATGCCAGCCTTGGCATAAAAGATAAAATCAAAATAAAAATAACATATTTTTGGAGGCGTCCAGGCCCCTGGACGCCTCCATCAAATCCCTCACGGGCGCCGGCCACCGAACGACGGTTTGTCGTGTGTGAAAAATCCAAAATTATAGAGACGTCCAGTCAACTGGACGCGCCCATTTCTGAATCACGAGGCGCCGCTCACAAAACCACGCGTTGTGCCAAACCGCGTGCGGCCGTCGTCGATTTTCGGTGGACCTGTTTGAGGCGTCCGGGACCCTGGACGCCTCCACAAAAATATTCCAAAAAAATAAATAAAAATAGAATAAAATATTAGTTCGGCCCTGATGGAGGTGTCCAGGGTCCTGGACGCCTCCACCCTCCGGAGCTCTATAAATAGAGGCCCACCCCCTCAGTTCTGGGAGAGCTAAGAAGTGATCCGATAGGCTGCCGGAGCCCAGAGGCTACGGAGTCATTTTCTAACCCGTGGGTTCTTTTGTAGGTGGAGGTTCTGCCGGCTTCTCGGGTGCTCACGCTCGCGAGAGGAAGGTCGTCTTCATCCACCGCGCTTCCACGTCGTCCCCACGCTGCCGGAGCTCCGCCGGATTTCACCATCGGCACATCCAATAAGCCAATTCTTTCCTTTTCTTCGTAGTTCTTTTGCATTCATCATCTTGCATCCCCTATCCCCCTTCATAAGGGCGCCTTTTCTTTATACTTCTTACATCCATCATCTCATTTTCCTCCTACTCGAGTCCGAGAGGGGTTTAAAAGATAACACCAACCAGGTGTGTGTCTTGCCATCATTTCGTTATTTTTATCGCAAGGATTTGAATACTACACCTCCATCTTTCTAATCCACTTGTCATTTGTTTGTCGTTGTTTTGCAAGGGTAGCCGAGGAAAGCCCTCTCCGTCGGCCGGCCGAGGGAGAGGAAGAAGCAACCCGCCATCTCCCGCTCTTGAGGTAGGCGCGATCACTTTCTTATTTTGGGGTCTTTCGGCCCCTGGCGATCACATCTTGTTTTCGAGGCCGCGGCGAGTCACTTCCCAATGGCCGTTTAAATTTCCGTTCTTATATTCTCTTTATACTCTATTATATTCTGCTCATATTTTCGAGGCCGCGGCGAGTCACTTCCCCAATGGCCGTTTAAATTCACGTTCTTATACGTTATATTCTTATCTGTTTGTGTTCTCGAGGCCGCGGCGAGTCACTTCCCCAATGGCCGTTTAAATTCCCGCTCTTTGTATTCTCTCTATATTCTGTCATCTTATTATCTGCTCATATTCTCGAGGCCGCGGCGAGTCACTTCCCCAATGGCCGTTTCAATTCTTGTTATTTAATTTTTGCACCATTCCCGTCCCCCCGAGGCCGCGGCGAGTCACTTCCCGCTATGGCCGTTTAACCCCCATATTTTGCTATATCACACTTGTCCCGCTAGCCCTGCCGGAGCAATCTCCCGTGGTGGCCCCTTCTCTCTCTTCTCTTATTTCTGTGTTACAGCAAACAAAACAAAAAAGAAGGAGGCCGCGCGCGCTCCGCGTCTTCTCCGCTCTTCTCCGAACCGCGTGACGTCGCTCACAGTGTGTCCAGCTGCTGTCATGCCTTGAGGTGACCCTGCTTGCAGTTGCATTCCGTGGTTCTGTGTCCTGTGCGGAGCCTGAATCCTGCAAGTGCTACTGTTGTTGTTTTTATAAGCACTGTTTCTTTACGATTTTGTCTGTCTATCGGTGTTGCTGTTTTGTTGTCATTTCTCCGTGACGCTGTCGTTGGTGTCCTGTGTGCCAGGTGTTCCCTGTCGCCTTTGGCACTGGAGCCGATGATGTTGTCTGGCTGTCAGCTAAGAGGACTGTGTTTCCTTGTTTAAGCTGCTCCCTGATGTGTCTATCGTTTTGTTTCTCGATATCTGTTGTTCTGGCATTCGTGTCTCTTTTTCCTGTGAGACGCAAGCGACGTTGCCTTGCTTCGGGGGTGTCGGACTTCTGTTCACTTCTGGCATGCTCACTCCCGAGCGTGTACTCGTGATAATGGTCTGACGTTGTTCCTTCGGGCTCCGTTCCTTGTGTTTTGTGTCGTTTCCGTAGTTGTGATGTCGGGTTGTTCTTCCCTGCTTACCCTTGCTAGTCCTTAAATTTCGAGGACGAAATTTCTTGAAGGAGGGGAGGATGTAATGCCCTGGTTCTCTCTCTCGTTCTCTCACCCTCTCGGCTCCGGCTGCAGACGGAGGCGACCGTCGGCGAGGTGGCGACGCCGGGGAGCTGTAGAGGCGCGTGGTGGAGCGAGGATCGGTGCGGTTTGGGCGCGATCTCGAACGGTGGATTCAAAGCCGGCGATTCGGTTCATGGCGCGATTTTCGAAGTGATTTAGTCCCTTCGGGGCACAGTTTCTTCGGTGGAGGTAGGGAGATGGACCGCCACTTCGTTCTGCGCATTTTCCCTGCTTCCGTGCGTAGTTTGGTGCTCGATCAGGGGAGATCGGGCCGGTTTAGTGAAAATCGTAGTTTTGGGGGTTTTCAGGGTTCGCCCGAAAACGGCAACCGTTCTTGGTCTAGTTAGTATCAAAATGACCGCTGGGATGTCTGGATCCCATTCATGCTAGTTTCGTGTCGATTGGTCGTCATTCGAGGCCGGTAGGAGTCCGGGAACCTCGGTGACCCGTTTAGGGTCGACTTATCTAAATCACCCCGATCTCTTGTTTTAATGCATGCATGTGGGCTTTTTAGCCTCCAGATGTTGTTTTTCATGGTTTGCCTTTGTTTCCCCAGCATTTCGACGTGAATGGGGCGTGGAACGGGCCGATTCGGCCTTCCCCTTGGTTTTCTCGCCGTTCTCGATTTTTCGAACTGATCGCGGTCCACCAGTAATCGCGTTCATTTGGTCGCGGTCCTAGGAGAACCGCGTTTACCCGGCCGAGAGAGTCGGCAAGAGTCGCGGTCTTGCGACAGACCGCGTTAGTCTAGCCGCGGTCTTCAGGCGACCGTGACTGCGTGGTCGCGGTCCTCCGGTGACCGCTACCTTCGTTTGGCGACTGGTTCGTGTAACGCGTCTATGGTGGTGTGTTCGGTCCTGTTGTGGCCGTGATGGCTGTTGGGCTTTTCGGTGTGCGGCTGTGTGTTTGTTAGTCCGTTTTAGGTGATGTTAGGGGCTGTTTAGGGGTAGATTTGTGGCGTGTCTGTGTGTGTATCTATCTAAGTTAGGGTGATGTCTGTTGTTCCCGTGGTCTGGCCGCTTTCCCCGTGGACGTCGGTTGATGTTCCTATGAAGGCTAAGACTCGGTGGTGTCTGTCGTTCCCGTGGTCTGGCCGCTTTCCCCGTGGACGTCGGTTGATGTTCCTATGAAGGTTAAGACTACGTTTCCAAGTCTGTCGGCAGTTTCTTGTGCTACCTTCAGTGTTTGAGGTACGGGTGACAGTGCATGTCTGACTGTCTGTACTTCAGCTCCGTATTGCGTGATCTTCTCGTGCTGTTGCCTTTCGTCACAGACTCGTTGTGAGAGCTCGCGGAGCGGGGCACTTTCCGAGTGTACGGTTTGTAAGCTAGTCTCCGTCGGCTCCCGGCTGCACCGTAGCGTCCTACGGGGGGAGAAAACTAGCTAGAGGCCTGGCTCTAGGCAGGAGCCAGTGTGTGCACACGTGGTCAGGGGCAGAGGACTGACGCCGACGGGCGTGACTCTGACTAGTACTTGTTACCGTGGTTCCGCGTGGGTCTGCGACTCGGCCGAGCTCGCGTAGATGCGATCGGTTGGTAGTCGAGACACTTGTGGTGTGTGTTCCGCGTGGGTCTGCGACTCGGCCGAGCTCGCGTAGACGCGATCGGTTGGTAGTCGAGACACTTGTGGTGTGTGTTGCGGTGCAATGTAAGACGTCGCGGATGCATCTGGCCGTTCTCCTGGTGCGGGGGTTCTCCGACGTGTTGCGCGCGACTCCCGTGCTTTTCCTGTGTTGTGACTTGCCCGAGTTAGCCTTCCCGTGGCTAGACTCGAGGTCTGTGTGTTGTCCTATGCACGACGCTCCGGTCGTGTCATCTGCGTCTGTCTAGGTCTTTTCTAGACTTTCTTTTGCATGCTTGTTGTAGGTGTGGATTGGGGTGCTTGTTTGGCTTCTCCCCTTTTCCTTGCTGCTCCCTACTCTTGTTCCCCGTTCTGTTCCCTTCTGCTGTTGCTAGGCGTAGTTTGGGGGCCGAGGTTAGTTCGGCTTTCCTCTTATTCCCCTCGTCCTTACCTGTTCCCTACCCTTGCTTCCCTTTCTTTTACAGCTTTCTAGTGTGGTTTCCTGCGGCTGTTCCTGTCGTTTCTGTTGATCCGTGTTACTGCGTGTTTTTCAGTGGGGATCCGCGTGACCCTTACTGAGCCAGTGACACGAGACTCACCCCTGCTTTTCAGGTGGGGTGACGTGTTCCTTCTGCTATCGCGGATCCTGGAGTTCGAGTCGTAGCTGCCAGCTGGTACCTCCGCCAGGCTTCCCCCGACTTCCCGGTACGTCTTTCTTTTCTGTCGACTATACTTGGTAGACTTACTGTCTTTCCTTTGGACTTGACTCTGGGTATATAATTATGTAAAATATGTTAATAATAAAAAGTAATTTTATTTCTACTACTTTAGCAAACCGATCTAATGAAATTTAATTGCTTGATGTTATATCTGTCAGTTCAATGTACTACACGACAGTCCCTTTTCCCGTCGGAGCTTTACCGCTCTTGGGAGACCTCGCGGGTTACAAGTGGTATCAAGTGTATTCGATAGTCCTATCGGGTATATCTGGTATCCAGAATCCGGGTCGTCACAGTTGGTATCAGAGCGTTGTTGTGTGAAGTACATGGGAATCTCAGATATACAGTGTCCAGAGTCGCTAAGTCCAGTACAGTCTTCAGCTGGCGTTAGGTTTCGTGATTTCCGTTTCTTGTCGTCGTGGGTCTTTTCTTGGTAAGCTGCTCGATGCATGACTTGTTCCCCTGTAGTCGTGTGTCCAACTGCTGTCATGCCTTGAGGTGACCCTGCTTGCAGTTGCATTCCGTGGTTCTGTGTCCTGTGCGGAGCCTGAATCCTGCAAGTGCTGCTGTTGTTGTTTTTATAAGCGCTGTTTCTTTACGATTTTGTCTGTCTATCGGTGCTGCTGTTTTGTTGTCATTTCTCCGTGACGCTGTCGTTGGTGTTCTGTGTGCCAGGTGTTCCCTGTCGCCTTTGGCACTGGAGCCGATGATGTTGTCAGGCTGTCAGCTAAGAGGACTGTGTTTCCTTGTTTAAGCTGCTCCCTGATGTGTCTATCGTTTTGTTTCTCGATATATGATGTTCTGGCAGTCGTGTCTCTTTTTCCTGTGAGACGCAAGCGACGTTGCCTTGTTTCGGGGGTGTCGGACTTCTGTTCACTTATGGCATGCTCACTCCCGAGCGTGTACTCGTGATAATGGTCTGATGTTGTTCCTTCGGGCTCCGCTCCTTGTGTTTTGTGTCATTTCCGTAGTTGTGCTGTCGGGTTGTTCTTCCCTGCTTACCCTTGCTAGTCCTTAAATTTCGAGGATGAAATTTCTTGAAGGAGGGGAGGATGTAATGCCCTGGTTCTCTCTCTCGTTCTCTCACCCTCTCGGCTCCGGCTGCAGACGGAGGCGACCGTGGGCGAGGTGCCGACGCCGGGGAGCTGTAGAGGCGCGTGGTGGAGCGAGGATCGGTGCGGTTTGGGTGCGATCCCGAACGGTGGATTCAAAGCCGGCGGTTCGGTTCGTGGCGTGGTTTTCGGCGTGGTTTAGTCCCTTCGGGGCACAGTTTCTTCGGTGGAGGAAGGGAGATGCACCGCCACTTTGTTCTGCGCGTTTTCCCTGCTTCCGTGCGTAGTTTGGTGCTCGATCAGGGGAGATCGGGCCGATTTAGTGAAAATCGTAGTTTTTGGGGTTTTCAGGGTTCGCCCGAAAACGACAACCGTTCTTGGTCTAGTTAGTATCAAAATGACCGCTGGGATGTCTGGATCCCATTCATGCTAGTTTCGTGTCGATTGGTCGTCATTTGAGGCCGGTAGGAGTCCGGGAACCTCGGTGACCCGTTTAGGGTCGACTTATCTAAATCGCCCCAATCTCTTGTTTTAATGCATGCATGCGGGCTTTTTAGCCTCCAGATGTTGTTTTTCATGGTTTGCCTTTGTTTCCCCTGCGTTTCGGCGTGAATGGGGCGTGGAACGGGCCGATTCGGTCTTCCCCTTGATTTTCCCGCCGTTCTCGATTTTTCGAACTGATCGCGGTCCACCAGTAACCGCGTTCATTTGGTCGCGATCCTAGGAGAACCGCGTTTACCCGGCCGAGAGAGTCGGCAAGAGTCACGGTCTTACGACAGACCGCGTTAGTCTAGTCGCGGTCTTCAGGCGACCGTGACTGCGTGGTCGCGGTCCTCCGGTGACCGCTACCTTCGTTTGGCGTCTGGTTCGTGTAACGCGTCTATAGTGGTGCGTTCGGTCCTGTTGTGGCCGTGATGGCTGTTGGGCTTTTCGGTGTGCGGATGTGTGTTTATTAGTCCGTTTTAGGTGATGTTAGGGGCTATTTAGAGGTAGATTTGTGGCGTGTCTGTGTGTGTGTCTATCTAAGTTAGGGTGATGTCTGTTGTTCCCGTGGTCTGGCCGCTTTCCCCGTGGACGTCGGTTGATGTTCCTATGAAGGCTAAGACTCGGTGGTGTCTGTCATTCCCGTGGTCTGGCTGCTTTCCCCGTGGACGTCGGTTGATGTTCCTATGAAGGTTAAGACTACGTTTCCGAGTCTGTCGGCAGTTTCTTGTGCTACCTTCGGTGTTTGAGGTACGGGTGACAGTGCATGTCTGACTATCTGTACTTCAGCTCCGTATTGCGTGATCTTCTCGTGCTGTTGCCTTTCGTCACAGACTCGTTGTGAGAGCTCGCGGAGCGGGGCACTTTCCGAGTGTACGGTTTGTAAGCTAGTCTCCGTCGGCTCCCGGCTGCACCGTAGCGTCCTACGGGGGGAGAAAACTAGCTAGAGGCCTGGCTCTAGGCAGGAGCCAGTGTGTGCACACGTGGTCAGGGGCAGAGGACTGACGCCGACGGGCGTGACCCTGACTAGTACTTGTTACTGTGGTTCCGCGTGGGTCTGCGACTCGGCCGAGCTCGCGTAGACGCGATCAGTTGGTAGTCGAGACACTTGTGGTGTGTGTTCCGCGTGGGTCTGCGACTCGGCCGAGCTCGCGTAGACGCGATCGGTTGGTAGTCGAGACACTTGTGGTGTGTGTTGCGGTGCAATGTAAGACGTCGCGGATGCATCTGGCCGTTCTCCTGGTGCGGGGGTTCTCCGACGTGTTGCGCGCGACTCCCGTGCTTTTCCTGTGTTGTGACTTGCCCGAGTTAGCCTTCCCGTGGCTAGACTCGAGGTCTGTGTGTTGTCCTATGCACGACGCTCCGGTCGTGTCATCTGCGTCTGTCTAGGTCTTTTCTAGACTTTCTTTTGCATGCTTGTTGTAGGTGTGGATTGGGGTGCTTGTTTGGCTTCTCCCCTTTTCCTTGCTGCTCCCTACTCTTGTTCCCCGTTCTGTTCCCTTCTGCTGTTGCTAGGCGTAGTTTGGGGGCCGAGGTTAGTTCGGCTTTCCTCTTATTCCCCTCGTCCTTACCTGTTCCCTACCCTTGCTTCCCTTTCTTTTACAGCTTTCTCGTGTGGTTTCCTGCGGCTGTTCCTGTCGTTTCTGTTGATCCGTGTTACTGCGTATTTTTCAGTGGGGATCCGCGTGACCCCTACTGAGCCAGTGACACGAGACTCACCCCTGCTTTTCAGGTGGGGTGACGTGTTCCTTCTGCTATCGCGGATCCTGGAGTTCGAGTCGTAGCTGCCAGCTGGTACCTCCGCCAGGCTTCCCCCGACTTCCCGGTACGTCTTTCTTTTCTGTCGACTATACTTGGTAGACTTACTGTCTTTCCTTTGGACTTGACTCTGGGTATATAATTATGTAAAATATGTTAATAATAAAAAGTAATTTTATTTCTACTACTTTAGCAAACCGATCTAATGAAATTTAATTGCTTGATGTTATATCTGTCAGTTCAATGTACTACACGACAATCCTTTTTCCCTTCGAAGCTTTACCGCTCTTGGGAGGCCTCGCGCGTTCCAAGTGGTATCCGGTGTATTCGATAGTCCTATCGGGTATATCTGGTATCCGGAATCCGGGTCGTCACAACGAATACATCCTTGGCTGGAATAGTGAGAGCAAGGTAGATCTAGAAGAGGTTCTAGAACCACAAAGTATTGAGTCATCTTAAGAACTTGTTCGAGTAGACACACAAACTATTCGTAGGTTGGTCTGAGTACCTAGAGAACCAGAGAGATATGTGGGGCATATATCTGTTAGGGATGATAAGATACGATATAATAAGGATGATGATCCGCAGACCTACGAGGAGATAATAAGTGTTATTGACTCCGGAAAATGGTAACATGCTATAAAATTTGAGATGGATTTCATGTACTTCAACCAAGTTTGAAATTTGATAGATCCACCCGGGGGTATTGCACCCATCAGATGCAAGTGGATTTTCAAGAAAAAAATTTAGAGTAGATGGAAAAGGTGATACCTATAAGGTAAGGTTGGTGGCGAAAGGGTATTGTCAAAAGTAAGGTGTCAACTATGACAAAACATTCTCTCTAGTTGTCATGATCAAATCCATTAAGATTTTACTTGTCATTGTTCCATACCACGACTATGAGATTTAGTAGATGAATATGAAAATGACGTTCCTCAACGGTAATCTGGATGGAAAAGTGTACCTGTTACAATCAGAAGGTTTCACCTCCATTGAACACTCAAATAAGATATAAAATTTAGAAGTTCATCTATGGACTTAAGCAAGCTTCTCATAGTTAAAATATAATATTTGACGAGGCAATAAAATCTTATGATTTTATGAAGAATAAAGATGAGCCTTGTGTGTACAAGAAGGTTATTGGGAGTGCAATCACATTTTTTGTTCTATATGTGGATGACATACTACTCATTTGGAATGATGTAGGTATATTATCTTGAGTGAAATTATGGCTGTTTAAAAATTTCTCTATTAAAGGCTTGGGAGAAGCATCCTATGTGTTTGGGATCATGATCTATAGAGATAGATTTAGAATGATGCTTGACTTTGCCCAATCTATGTATATAGACACCATTGTCAAAAGGTTTGACATGAAAAATTCCAAGAGGGGCCTAATACCGATGAGACATGTAATTTACATTGCTAAGGAGATGTCCCATAAAACTCATGAGGAGAGGGAATACATAAGTAGGGTTCCCTATGTTTCTGCCATAGGATGCATCGTGTATGCTATGCTATGTACGAGGTCAGATGTAGCACATGCTCTAAGTGTTACAAGTAGATATCAGGCGGATCCAGGTGAGTAGCATTGAATACCTGTGAAATGCATCCTTAAGTACTTGAGAAGGACTAAGGATATGTTCATGATATATGGAGAGGATGACTTGAAAATTCGAGGTTATAATGACTCGAGTTTTCAATCAGATGTGGATAATAGCAAGTCGATTTCAGGGTTCGTATTTACCCTGAATGGCAGAGCATTTAGTTGGAAAAGTTCCAAACATGAGACAATTGTCGATTCGACAACTGAAGCAGAGTACATCACTACTGCAGAGGTTGCGAAAAAAGTTGTATGTATGAAGAAGTTCATCACCGAGTTGGGAGTTGTCCCAGGTGTCTCTGATCACGTCCTCTTGTACTATGATAATAATGGGGCTATCGTGCAACTTAAGGAACCAATGTCTCATCAAAAGTTGAAGCACATTTTGGGGTTATTCCACCTTATCAAAGAGATTGTAGATAGAGGAGATGTCACTACAGAAAGAGTTTCTTCTGTAGATAACATTACAGATCCACTAACTAAGCCGTCGACTCAAAATGTGTTTGAGCATCCTAGGGCTGATGGGGATCAAACATGTAGGTAATTTACTTTAGTGCAAGTGGGAGAATGAAAGAAGTGTATGCTCTACAAGCCAATCACTTGTAAAGTGATGACGTCATTTTTTGTATATTTTCATTCGTATTAATAATATTTATGACATTTTTTCATTATATCTCATTTATAATAATATTTATACCGCATGATGTGATGAAGTCATTGAACGCATACTATGAATGTTGAATCATAATGAGAATATGATAACGAGATCAACCTTCCAAATGCATGTGTTCTAAACGTTCCTGGTCATAGGATCTTTGAGACGGAACATCAAAGAATCTGGATAGAGTGCACATGATATCTTCCTATATGATGAGGGTGACTAATCTCATAGTCACTAGTGTGGAGACACTAAGATATATGTGTAGGTGCCCATTACAAGAATGAGGTTTACTGAACTGATCCAATTATGAATCTCTAGATGGTAATTATATCTAACTGTCAACTAAGAGATTTTTTAGTCACAGTAGTACAATTGGTCATTGGACATGAGTCACCAAGAATACCTTACATGAGGACTTCTGTATTTTGATTGCCGGCAATGGGACTTTAGTTATAAGTTTTGGATGCATAGATATTCGGATATAGTGGAATACATGCAAAGATGATTGAGTGACAACAGTGAATCACTCAGATATAGCATGAGAGAGAATGCCCTATAAATTGTAATCGGTTAAATCCTTGGGTAATGTAGACAGTTCCCTAGAAAAAAAATGCCATTGAGACTTATACGGTGTTATCAGGTCATAAACAAAAAAGGTTTGACAGTATGACCATACCCTTAATTGTGACTAGGGGCATTGTTTATGAATGAAGTACTATAACCGTGTGGTAACTATAGGCGGAAAGATCCTAGAGTGATTTTATGGACCCCCTTTATATTCCAGGGTCACATAGTGTTGCTTAATAATTATTGTGACCTGAAAGCTCAATAAAGGAATAATCATAAGATGATTATCCATCATGAGATGCTAAATTAATTATTTGAGCCATGAGATGATTAAATAATTAATTTCATGTTAAACATTAATATGAAAAAACTAAGAAGAAGTTCTTAAGCTTAATGGGCCAAAAATCAAACTGACACTAGGTCTAGAGGGTCACACACATTAGGGTTATGGATGACAAGAGTATTTGTACAATTATGTATTTATGAGGGTTTTTGTGAAAAATAAAGGAGTTTGTATAAAAGTTGCATAAGGCAAATCTTGGGATAAGCATCTAGGGTTTCCTTCCTGACAGGGCAGCCCCCTCTCTTTCTCTCCACCCCAAAGCATGACGCCCTCTTTCTAGGGAGGCATGCCCCTCTCTCCTCTTCCTTTGTTCTATCTCCACTCTCCTCTATCCTATCAAGAGTTGAGACTCTGCTAGAAAGAGACCTTGGAGATCGTTCAAGGAGTATCTGGTAGGAAGACTTCGTTATCCGTGTCTTATGGATATCACTAGAGACCGAGCACTAGAACGGTTGGCTACCGCCACGAGGGTACTATTTTGCTTCGCTACGATCCTTGCATCGCAGAGGTAAAGATCGGTATTCCTATGTAGTTAGTTAATAGGAATCACGCCCGAGCGATCAATGACGCCGGGATAAATTTTTAATTTCTTATTTCTAGTGCATTCTTCATGATCCCGGCTTGGATCCTTACAACCCCCTCCCCCCACCCACCTGCTACCCCGCCGGTCGTAACACCCCCTCCCCCCGACCCCCCTCTCCTTAACTACCCTCTCCTCCTGATAATACCCTCTCATCTGCTACCCCCTCCCCACGTTGGAAACCCCCCCACCCCTGTAACCCCACTCCCCATGCTGTAACCCCCCTTTGCACCCCCTCCCCCCTGCTACCCCCACAAGAACTCCCTTGCCTCCCCTCTGTTAGTGTTGGTGTGCTACAGACCAATTTCGGGTCGGGTAGGCCCAATAGTTGTACGATCTTGTTCATTATTAATAAAGTGATGTTTGAGCGTAAATATGCGATTGTGTTACTTTACGTTGTCCCTAGGATATGTGGTTGTAAAGTCGGCTCGAGATGGGATCTCGAACATGTGATCGACTTTACATGTACACATACCTTAAACTGTTCCTGGTTGGAGGGTAATCACTCGGGGACTTTGATTACCTATTAAACCAGTACACATGATGTGTCAGTGATCAGTCTCATGGTCATTGGTGCGGAGCACCAACACATATGTGTAGGTGTATGTCCTTGGAGGATGTACACTGAACTGGTCCGCTATTGGATCTTCAGATGGTTGATTATACCTAATGTCAACTGAAGATCTAACTGTCTCAGTAGCATCGTTGGTCCTTTGACCTGAGACATTGATCGGATCTTACACGAGGACTGGAATAGTTTAATTACTTGGCTAAGTGACTTTAACCATAAGTCATGAGTTGTCGAGTCATTAACCACTACAGGATACGTGTGAAGATCATCAATGGTCAAGAGGGGATCGCTCACTGTCGGGTATATATCAGACAGTTAATGGGTCATGACATTGATGCTCCGTTAAATCCCTGACCAGGGTCGTGTGAGTTCGTTTAGAACGGACGTCATACACTTTAAGGAGGTCATAGTCAAATGGCACGATCATGGGGTTTGACAGAAACTATACCCTCGATCGTACCAGACTCATAGAAGGAGCAAGGGATTATATCGATGCGGTAACTGTGGACTTACAGGTACCAGACATGCTGGTTTAAACCTGGCGTCCTCTAGGATCACGCGGATTTGCTTGACCCAACGTGATCAAAGGTTCGGAATAAATTAAACTATTCTTCGGCTCTAGTAGAAGCGAAGACTACGTTTAATTTACTTCTAATTAGGAATTAGAAGTTAATTGGCCTTAAACTAGAGTGACTATAGGCCTAGAGGATCACACACAATGGATTCTTAGGTGACAGATTATTATTATACAAATGTATGTATTATTTCTATTTAATTCCTTTTAGAAAGGAGTGTAAATGGAGCTTAATACATATGTATAATATGAGATAGGACATATATACAGTTTCGGTCTTTTGGAGCCCTTTTCTAATAAGCCTAAACTCTATATATATACTTCCTACGTGAGTTCATTCGAACTCTTCCAACCTCTTAGACTTAAGCAAGCACATAAGCTTAAGAGAGGAGGATTAGCTCGTCCCCTCTTCCTCCCTCTTGCTCCCTTTCTACAGAAGGTGAAAAGGGCCGGGGAAGGTCGTTCCGGGGGGGTTACCGTCGCCGCAAGGGTCCGTGTGGATCTGCTCTAGAGGCCGTACAGCTGTGCGGCTCGATATTCTATATCGGACATCGCGGACAGCGTCGTTCCGCGCAAGGTGAAACACGTAACCTGTAATTAGGGTATTAGAAACACCGATTAGAGCACAGATTAAGCTTTCCATAACACCGGGATCGGGCAAATGAATTTTTGTTATCCGCTGCGTCGCCCGTAGGTGCTGTGCGAAACCTTACACCCTCTGCAACCCCCCCTGCCTCACCTGCTACCCACATTGGCCAGAACACACCCCACCACCCTCTACAACCCCTTCCCCCCATTGCTCCCTCTGCCAGTTAGACCCCCCTCCCCCATTGCTACCCCCGCCGGTTGAAAACCCCCCTCTCCTCTGTAACCCCCCTCTCCCCCTTAATACCCTCTCCTCTACAACCCCCTCCTCTCTGCTACCTCGTCCCCCTGTCGGAAACCTCCCTCCCTCTGTAACCCTCCTCCTCCCACCGAAAAACCATCACCAGCTTGAAACCCATGGTGATGCCCTCCCTGTCGGCCACCGTCGTCGTCACAACCAAGTGATCATTGGCATCCTTAAAGTATGCTTGGATGGTTCCATAAACGATGGGGTCGGAGCTCCAGTTAAAGCTAGTCGCGACGTCATAGGAAACATAACCAATCGCTAGTTGGACGGAGATGTACTCAACGTCGTTGAGCAGTGGGAGGTTGGACTCGACGCACTTGGCGCATAGGGTGGAGAGCCTCTTGTGGGCAAGCTGGAGGTCATGCTCTTTCGCCGACGTCTGCGGCGACAACGCCGAGGAGGTGTGGTAGAGGGGATTGATGTCACACAAGATCGACATCGAGTGGTGCCGCCAGGGGAGCACTGTCAACGAGTTCTTCTATTCCTGACAGTCACGGTCAGTGATCGTGGTCGATGATCATGGCAACTAGAGGTTGACTCTCTCTCTTTCTCTCTAAGTGATAGGGAGAGGAGAGATATTTTAATCTTTTGATGGCCACTTTATGAGAATCTTCAAATCTTTGTGTAATATTCTTATCTCCATCAATGATATATTTGAAAGGTTTTATCAAAATTAATATGTTAATATGTTTTCAAAAATAATAAATATGTAATTTTGTAAATATCAATGATCTATTTACAAAAAAAATCTTACCTTACTCGTACAGTCGTACCAGCTGAGATGGGTTGGCAACCCCCACTGCGGCAAAACCCCTTTATAAATTAATCCCATCCACTGGAATCAAATCTAATGGCAAAGATTGGAGCTTTTCTGCTCTCAGACCTCAGGAGGTGGCTCAAGGCGCGTCCTTTTCCCAGCCTGCTTATCCAAACCACACTTGTTTTTAAGTCATATATTTGCGCTCTGCTTGCAATCATGGCCACCAACTTTCTCTGACAACGGCAAAGTTGGAGCCCGGACTCCGAAGCCAGGATAGAAGAAACGACACTGTTGCAGAGTGCATCGCCGGGCCGATCTCCGCCGCAGCGTGCCCACTTCCGGGTTCTTTCTCCCTCGGCCTCCTTCTCTTGAACAGTTTCTGGTGTGGGGTGCTTGGCACGACCAGGGTTTGGGGGGGAGCGGCCTCTCACCTTCCTGAGGAAGAACTTGATGGGAAAGGAAGGAGCTGCGGGGGAATTGGGACAATAACTACACCTTCTCTGCCGGGGGGGTGCTGGTGGGGCTCTGGTTTGATGACGGCAAGGTGTTTGGTACAAGGCCGAAGAGAAGTGTAGAGGATGCTTTTTTTACTGGGTCGAGTGGGTTGGTAGTTCTTCTGTGTAGTTTAAATCGCAGGGCGAGGGGCGAAGGCGCTGTGGGCCGCCACAGGGAAGCAGACAAGACCTCTCCTTCCGGGGCTTCTCGAGATCCCTTCCTTTGCACACCGGCAACGCCATTCCCACGATAAAGACTCCCCCCCTTTCGCACGCGCAAGCGCCGCGGTCCTCTTCTCTCTTCCGTGGTCTCTGCCAGTGCTGAGGGCGCTGCAGGGCCTCCGTTGCCGCAGTGGATCCCTCAGAACCCTCGAGACCGGCATAAATGGCGGAAGCGAACGGGGGAGTGGGGTAGAAGAGGGTTGAAGAGCCGAGCACCTGCTGCTCTGAGGAAAGTCTCGAAGACCCAAGAAGAGAATGGTAATGGTAGAAGTAGAAAGCTACCCTTTTTCTTGCTCAGGGTCCTAGGAAGAAGAGGAAGAGGAGGTTGGAGATCTCTCGAGATGCTGCAGAAGTTTGCGCTAGCGTTCAAGACCAAGACCATCGAGTTCTTCGCCGAGGAGGAGGAAGAGGAGGAGGACCAGCGCGTTGGCGTCGATCTCGACTCCGCCGAGGAGGTGATCACCGGCCAGCGCGTCGTGGTCATCAAGCCCGACAACCCCAGCAACGCCAACGGCGCCAAGAAGCCCCCCGCCGCCGCCTCCGCGGCGCCTCTATCCGCCCAGCAGCTCCAACAGCTTCGCCATGGCCTCGTCTCCTCCCTCTTCGCCGCCGTCTCCTCGTTCCACGCCGCCTACCTCAACCTCCAGGTGGCCCACGAGCCCTTGAACGCTGACGGCATCGTGACCGCCGACCGGGCCGCCGTCTCCCACCTCCAGCGCCTCTCGGACCTCCGACGAGGCTACCACCATCTACAGAAGGAGCCCATTGCCGCCGCCGCAAATGGGTTGGCCCTCTCCTCCCACCTGGAGGCGCAGGTGCAGGAAAACCAGAGCCGGCTCCGCAAGTTCGAGACCGTGTTCAACCGTCTGCAGGCCGACATCGACCGGAAGGACGCCGAGGTGTTCGCTCTGAAGGAGCAGTTGAAAGAAGTGGAGACTTCCAATTTGGTTTTGGAAAGGAAGCTGGGCAACTTGAGCACTTGTGCTGGTATAGAAGAGGGTGAGAAGTTTTTGCTGTCAATTGGGGTCTTTGATGCCATTCTGAGGGAGGCCTACTGTGCAGCACACAGGTTCACCAAGGTTCTGATCGACCTTCTGAAGAAATCTGGGTGGGACTTGGGGGCTGCGGCGAATTCTCTCTACCCAGGAGCAGGATTTTTGAAGAGTGGGCACCATGGGTATGCCCTCTTGTCATACATCTCTTTGGGGATGTTTGGAGGCTTTGGTTCGGATGGCTTCGGACTGGAGGGCGATGAGGCTGCGCCAAGCATCGATGGCTTGGGCGTGCGGAAGGAGGAATTCCTGAGGCAATTTGTAGAACACTGTTCGATTGATCCCATGGAGCTCTTGAGTGTGGAACCTGAGAGCGACTTTGCTCGATTTTGTCACAGCAAGTGCCATTTGCTCATTCACCCAGGCATTGAATCCTCGCTTTTAGGGGAGCCCGGCATTAGAGATAGTATGCTGGGTTCATGGCAGCTGTCAAGTCCACTTTATGAGCCGTTTGTAAGCATGAGCAGCTTGGTGTGGATGCTTCACAAGTTGGCCATGGCTTTTGACAGGGCAGTCGAGATTTTCCAAGTGCAGCAGGGGGTGGACTTCTCCATGGTTTACATGGAGAATGCTGTCATGAAGATGACATTGCCCGATTTGTGCATCGAGAGGACGAGGCCGAAGGTTGGTTTCACAGTATTCCCAGGTTTTCGACTTGGGGCAGCAGTCATTCAGTGTAAGGTGTATTTAAATTACACAAATTGTACGTCATGATTTCCCGCATTCAAATTTATTCTGATCATGTAAATGTAAAACGGGGGAGATTCCCTTTTTGCTTACAATCTTATATCAGTGAAAATTAGCTGGCATCAACAGGGTTTGTATTAATCAGATAATAAAAGTATATATTTCCATATGACCAAATGCGTTTTATTTATATTTCTGTTTCATGTACGTTCAATACTTTTCTTTCTTGAGTTATCCTAATATGAACTGAAAACGATGCCATTTCAAGTAGAAGCTAAGACGATGCTCTCTTGGTTAACAACCCGTTAAAAGAAAAAGGAAATGAAGAATTAGGATGGGTCCTGTCGTAGCCAATGTGACAAAACACTTCAATGAGAAATCTTCTCGTGTTCTTTCTTTTTTCTGTTTTGACTGCTGGTTGGTATACTATAATCCCGAATTCACATCCTATGGGACATGTTGGGTTTCTGACTTCTCTTGAAATGGCAAGTTCTCAAGAAAATCTATCAACGTTGTCGTGTGCTGTTGATGTCATGTTATTGAACCTTGTCTTTGATGAAATTTCTAAACATTGTGGCATATGACTGGAGTTCAACTATGCCACTGTGCCAGTATTTGAATTATGATACCGAGTTTGCTGGTCTTTCCTGTGTCTGATGGTCACGCGCGGGTTTCACCTGAGGTCACCTAGGATTGTCTAACGCTGATTGATTTGTGTTGGATGGAGCCCAGCTGTTCCAGGATTTAAATTACTGCACCAATTTGCATAGTGTGATTTTTCTGACGGTCTTGCCAGGGTTTCACCTGAATTCTATATATGAGAATGCGGGTTAGAGGTGGGAACAGACAAATAGTTCTCTTGGTCCTGTACTCCAATTTGATGCATCCAAAAGACAAATATTTGAAGGATTTATTTCCTAAAAGATGAGATAAATGACTTGTAAAAAATGAGCGGGAATTTTGTGACACCTTCTATCAAGAGCTAGAGTTGCTGAAAATTTTCATTTCCCTTATTTTTTTCCTCTCATACCCTTTTATCCTTCTGATGAAATCCTGCAGATAGCTTTCGTGTTTATCATCCCTCCAAGATTCATTCTGCTGTCTCTTGAGAATCCCTTGTCTTTCCTTTCACTGTTGCTACTTTCTTTTAGATACCCACTTGAATGTCTCCTGTCTCTGACTATTATGAGCATGCACTTTGTTTGTGGTTAACAGGCCAGGCTGTATTATTAGCAGCAGAATATGTGCCTCTGGTCAACTACCCATTTTCCATTTTTTTTCTCTGCACCTTTGCACCTCAGGATAGAATCATAGAGATCCTCTGGGTGATAACATATCCAATTCGTACAATTTGAAGTCTCACCAGAGTTGTTGTTGTCCATCGCTACCAAACAAATTAATCTGATTCATTACATATGGTTTGTGCTGCCGTTTCCACCTTTTTGGTGGCCGATGTAAAATATGCACCGTTCATGGTTGATATGGTGTCAGCGTCTTCCACGGTGTAGGAATGGAAACATAATCTCAATGCCACGTTCAACATCTTGAGAGGGGGGGGGGGCAGGCATTGCGTTTATGTATGCGGTGTTACCATCTCCACACACCCAACTCTTGCAAAAGGTGTCATCTTCTCTGTCAGTGATTATTTCTGATTAAATGAAGCAGGTAGTCACTTGCCTACTCGCATTTAATGTTACCTAATCTCGAATTTTCTAACGTATTCTTGTTCACTGCTGTCACAGATTGATGAATCTTTGTTAGAATGGCCAATGGAATGGATTCTGAGATGTTTTGGTACATTTAATTCGCCCCAGCTTCATGACCCCTCTCCCACCTAATCTTGAGGACTCTTGCAGCTGAGATGACTGCCGGCTCCTATTTTATTAAGCAATTATAAGCCGACGAGCAGGTATGGGATCCCTACGCAAAGTCCACAGGAGAGGTTTCTCACCTGGTAGTTTGGAAGACATCGACATTTTCCTACCGTCCCTGAACTCCATTTCTGATCAGTTTACTGTTTGTTTCTAAAGCTCATTGGGATGTGGAATGAGATGGTGGCAGGATTAGAAGAAGCAGTACTATTGCTTAACGAAACGTCAAATCACACCTGTAGAATGAATGCTAGACACAACTACGACCCTGGTTGTTGCTCTTGATGAACTTATTGTCAAACCGTTTGGAATTTGTCACCTGCTGTCACCATGTATCCAGTATTCTATTTCCAAGTATTTCTTGTTCATCTTTGAGAAGTGCCATGCTGCCACACTTTATGCCAGCAATCTCCCACACTCGTTTTTCAAATCGGACGGTGGAAGAGGGGGGACGTAAGTTTATTTCTCTGGAGTTTAAATTTGAGGCCGACCTCACTGAGAAAATATCGAAAAATAGAGTGGCAAAAATGTGATACTACAGCATTCCTCTTTTGTTTGCTAGTGACCGTAGGCCACTATTATCATTATTGAGGAATGCTATGCTCGACACCTCGTTTAATTATAAATTGGGGTGTTGTATATGTAATATTTTTTTTATTATTATTTTTGAGTTTGTGTCACGTAAAATTAATTTGAAATGTCAATCATGTCATCTAATGACATGACGTGAGAGCAACGTACAAATAAAATTTTAATTATATGAATAGTAAAAATATTCTTATTTTTGTTATTCGTATTGAGTCTTTTTTTTACTCAAAAAAAAATTCAGAAAAAGAATCGAGATGATGCACAAAATATTAATCATTATTCTTTACATAATTCATGAGACACCCTATTTCACATGTCCCTAGTTTATGCGTCCATTTGAAAAAACTTCTAGCTAACGAACAAATTTCAGAACTTTCTCACCCGTACCTTCATTAACGAAGGTGAGATTTTATCGGGAGTTGTCGTCCGGGTTTCAAAGTATCCTTTGTTCATTTTACGTTTCACAATCTCATATGGTTTGACAATGAGTGTTTTGAAATTGAAAATTTTAATAAAAATATAAAATATTTAAAATCTCTCTCTCTCTCTCTCTCTCTCTCTCTCTCTCTCTCTCTCTCTCTCTCTCTCTCTCTCTCTCTCTCTCTCTCTCTCTCTCTCTCTCTCTCTCTCTCCTTTTTCCATTTTCCATTTTACTTTTTTTAGAATTCATTTTATTTCACTCTTTTTTAGAATTCACGTGGGGGTAAGTGTGAGTTTCACGTCTTAGAAGCGCTGCCCCATCCAACACAAATCCTAGAACACAAATCTGTTTCATGTCACAATTGTCTTCTGACTTGCACAAATTTGTCGATTGTAGATTCTACAGGTCCACCGTGTAACACTAAGAAATGGGCAGAGAGTCGTGGTGAAAGTTCAACATGAGGGCATCAAATAAATCATACTGGAATTTTTCACATCTTAATTTTGAGGTTTCTTTAAATGTTCCTTTTTATGTATGATCTTCGTCTTGGATGCCCAATGTGAGTATCATTTAGTTTATTTTAGTAAGGAACATGATTAAAATGTATAATATAATGTTCTATTGACTGACAAAAAAAAATTTATTTGCAGGCAAATAATGTACAATACTCAGGTGGGTGATAGTATATTGTTCCTGTGACTTAGGCTGTATTAAACAAAGAATAGAAGAAGCAATGGAGAAGTCGACCAGATGGGTGGAGTATATTGTTCATGGTTCCTAAGTTCCAACTAATTTCAAGCCGACCAAAATGAAGAAGACTCAATGAAGAAGTTTTTGGAGTTGACTATGAGATGCCATGCAGCATCTTGTAGTAGCTTGTATCAAGTTTGGTTGGATGTTGATTAAAGATAACATTGTAGCAGCTTGTATCAAGTTTTTATGCCAAATTCCATCTATATGTTCTTAATTTGGAGTCGACTATGAGATGCCATGTATGATGTGCATTGTCGGTAAACTTTATTAAATTGAATCTTGTGACTTTTTTCATATTTAATACTTATGTAATATGATCATGTTTTTTATTTTGAATGAAGGTAGGTACAAAATTATAGATTGAACTCCGTCAACATGAGCAATTTTTCGTCAATCTACAAGATTACATGTTCACTGTTATTTTCGAAATATGTATGAATTGTATGGTCACTGTTATTTTCGAAACATGCTGCAGCGAAGGGAGGGTAATTTTAACCCCAATTTGGTTATTTAACTGTACGGTGAGCCCCAGCATATGGCGTTATGAATGGAAGGGCAAATCTGGTAAAAGTATCACCAATTCGTGTGGGTTAACTTAAAGCCAATCAAAGTGGAGGGAGGTAATCAATGGTTAACCCGACAGATTTTTTACACTAAACCCACTTGTTACCAAATCAAAATGAGATAAAAGTGGGTTATCTTATCCCACTTAAAATAATCCAAGTCAAAGTTAATCCGCTGCCAGAGCGGAGCCTAGAGAACAATTTGAGGCTAGCTTCTGACTTATCCCCACAACGTTATTCTATTGTGCCTGTAGTCACTGTCTAGCGAGAAGTCAACAGATGCGAAAGACGAGACGATGAGGGAGTATTTGATTCCGTTTATTTTTTATCGAGTGATTCTAATGATTGAAAATCACCCTTGAAATTTTTTCGAACGACGCCTAAGATCCATAAGAAGTTCTACATTACAACCTTTAGGAGAGTAGAATTCACCGGCCCAGTACGACCCAACATCATCAGGCTCGTTGCTGTCCGGATCGACCAAGTTCATAACATGACACTCCACCTTCAACCCACCCAGGGCAGTCCAGTTGAGGCCCAAGGAAGCCCCGCCAGCCCCCAGACAGAATTACTGTGCATGTCTCGGACGCCATAGAACTCGCCATCGGATGAATGTTGTCACTACCATTACGGGACCTCCCTCAGAGTGGACTACGTTGCACCCACACCCTCGGAATTCCCACCGCGGAGCCTGTCTTCCAATAACAAGCTAGGGAACAACGAGTAACTCTCCACAATCGAGGAAACATCCCTCCACGATCCTCACCACTTTCCCGGTGGAGGAGCGGCCAACGCCCCTGTGGTATGTATAAATAGGCCCTCATCGGACCCCGAGGGAGGGGGGACTTTTTGCCTACAGTTACAACAATACTCCCAGATACTTCCTCCGTGCACTCCTACATAGAGTCATTCATAGAGAGAAGAGCTCACATATGGCAGCCGAAGGAATCTCCACTCGGGGAGTAGGATTAGAGAGATCTCCTTGTGGTTCTTCTCTCCTTACCTCTCCGAGCATCTTCCAGGCCCACCGAGCACTCTCCAGAGTTCCACTCTTTTGATCAGACTCTTTTTCTCTTCACTATGACTCTCTTCTCCCTCCTTCTTAACTTGCACACGAGTCTCTAACTTAAGTATCGGATGGTTATCTCCTGGGAGCACTCCCAAGACTCTTTTAATACCTTTTTATAGTATCTACAGATTTTTTCGAGAGGTCAATTACTCTTCTCCCAAATAAATAAATTTTAAAAATATGATACGAAATCTAGGGAGCACTTTAATACTCCTACGAGTCTCTTTCAAGGATTTGTTTATGTACCTGGTAAGTATACCAACTATCTAGTTGTCTTATTCTGTTTGTGCAAGTGGTTGTACTCTGCATGTGACGCCACCAGACATAAATCCAGCACGAAAGAAAACATTTTTGCCGATTTGTTCGACATCACTCGGAGGCATTTGAGTAAGATGGCCATGTATCTCTATTTTTATATGACTAATTGACCTTGTTGGATGATCAATTCCGTTACCGATATCATTGATTGACTTGGAGGAGGTGGGTTCCGCCCTATATTCAATTCCACATTATAGTGGAGGTGGATATTGTCCCTTCTAAATCGATTAAAGTTTTAGGTTTTTTATAGTGAAATATCTATTTACAAAAATATAATGTCTAAAGATATATTAATAAAGATATCTTTAAATTTATCAAAATAGTGTAAAAATATCATCATGATTAACTTTCGTTGACAGAAAGGTGAATATTCTATAGAGATTCAAATAGTTTTTTATTTATAATTAATTAACTAAAATATCTCTCTCAAATATCAAATTCTTCACTCTTATCGAAAGAGAGATGAGAGAGATGGAGAGAGAACATAGAAAGAGAGAGAGGGAGATGCCGGAAGTGACTTCCCCCTCCGACGCGAGTAACTTACCTAATGGGGGGTGACTATCACATGAGTGTGTGTGTGAGAGAGAGAGAGAGTGAGAGAGAGAGAGAGTGAGAGAGAGAGAGAGAGAGAGAGAGAGAGAGAGAGAGAGAGAGAGAGAGAGAGAGAGAGGAATCTCAAGCAAGACGGTGGTGAACTTGCAACTCCCCTCTGTCAGACCCTGTAACCACCCTCCACTGGACTTGCGATCTCCTCCCTTGCCTGCAACCCCCTTTGTCATATCCTATAACCCCCTCCGTCGCACCTGTAACCCCCTCCCTTCAACCGCCCTGTTCCTCCCTCCTCCTCCCATTTCCTCTTCCCCCAATTGTGACCAACTCCGCTCTGCCGGACATTGCAACCCCCTCCCCCAAATTGCCCTGTTCCTCCCCTCTTCTCCAACTTCCTCTTCCCTCAACCGCAATCAACCCCCCTCTGTCAGACCTTGCAACCTCCTTTACTGGACCCTACAGCCCTCCGTCGGACCCTACAACCACCCTTCGCTAGACCTGCAACCCTCCCTTGAATCCCCTCCTCCACACCCCCGTGTGAATGCTGTTCCTGGCTTCCCAAGCACGACCTTCTACTATGACGCCATCACCCATACGAAACAAGACCGTTGAACCCCTCCCCCCGTGCCCCCTCCCCTATTGGAACCCCCTCCCCCTACGACCGCTGCCACTGCGGCCCCACCTCGATCCTCACCTTCCTCTACACCACTCGGAACCCTAGCACCCCCCTCTAATCGTCATCACATCCCCACCCTCCACCTTTTCCCTTGCCCTTCCCCAATCCACCGCCTTCCTCTCCCTTCTTGTAGATGATCCCCTCTTGTATGCAACATCGAGACTGTATGGACTGTGGTGAAGCAGGAGAACAAGAGCGTCAAGGTGGCGGTGGCATAAGTGATCCCCCCTCCCGATGACCTGCCCTCTAGTACCCCCCCTTCTTCCCTAGATTAGGGTTTGAGTTAGCGGTGAGAGGGAGACGGAGTTGAGAGAGATGAGCCCTCTTTTTTGACCCAAGGGTATTATCATCGTTCCTAAGTTAAAGTTAACTAGGGTTAATTTCATGGTTGTTAACGGGGATTACAGTGATGACATTTTTATATTATTTTGACAAAACTAAGGATCTCTTTGCTAATGTATTTTCAAGTAAGATATTTTATAAATAGTTGTTTAACAATGGTTTATATGCAAAAAAACACTACAAATAATGAATTTTTACGTATACACTCATGTAGACATTTAAACGGATCGGATACGGAGCGGATAGTGTGATATTCGAATTCGTATCTGATTAATAATCGAATTATCTGTCGGATACTTTATTCGAATAATTATCAGATTAATACGAATTCGAATTCAGTTCAAATTTTAAACGGATAATTGTTAGACTTACTTGCGGTGAGTCATGTGAGCCGTATAGGAGCGTCGTAGATTATTTTCTCAAAAAAAAGAAAGAGTGGAAGTTATTTTTATTTTGGAAGATGTTATCAAAAGATTAGACTTCATCCTAAAAAATAAGAGATAACGTACTAAATGAGTGTAAGTGGAGTTATTATTTTCAAATTATATTTTAAGATAAAAATATAAAAAAGAGTAATCAAACAACATATTAAGATTTCAGTTAATTATATATAGAATATGTGTATCATTATATATTTATCTAAATGTTTATATTCGGTCGGATAATATTCGACACGGATATCTGAAAATTCGAATTCGTATTCGATTAATAATCGGATATCCAATATTCGATTAAATTATCCGTCAGATATTTTATTCAGATAATTATCTGACTAAACGAATTCGAATTCGAATTCAAATTTTAAACGAATAATTGTGCCTACACTCTTGTAACTTTCTATTTTGCAGATACACCCCTAATTTATATAAATTGTCAAAAGTATCATTAAATGCATTCAAATAGTTACAATTAAACTCTCATTGTAACTTAGGTATAGTTCAATTGCTTAAATGACAAATCTACCCTTCAGTTAGGTTTTATAAGAGATTTGATGAGATCACATGATGTTGAGTATTTTTAGATTTTTACATCTATTAACAACTTTCATTATATCTAATTAGGAATATTCTTTCAAAGTTGATGGTACAAAGATCGATAAGTGTATAAATGTAATTATTTGGATACATTCGAAGGTACTTTTGAGAATTAATATGAAACAAGGATATACGTACAAAAATATTACACGGCTATATATGTAAAAAACTTTACAAAGAAATGCCATCAGACTGGGTGACTCACCGGATGGCCAGTCTGGTCAATAAAATTTTTAGGATTTTTTTACATATAAATCACTATTAAATAGTTATTTACAAAAATATCATGCTTTAAAATATATTAACAAAGAAATTATCACTTTTGTCAAAATAATATAAAAATGTCATTACCGTAACTCTCTGTTACCCATCGTGAAATTACCTTAGTTAGATTTTTTGTATGAAAATTATTATTAGATCAAAATTTGTAAAAAATCGTTCCTAGAAATACATTAGCAGATGTATCATTACGTAAATTTATATTGTGAAAAAATGTCATCACAATTAACTTTCACCGGGAGAATAAATATTTCACAAAGATATTATTATTTCGGTTAATTAGGTGTGAAATGACAAAAATGCCCTTGTTAATTGAGAGAGAGAGAGAGCTAGGGAGGGGGTGGTTCTGATAAGGGGAGGGGGGGTTTGGCAAGGGGATGGGAAGGGGTGTGTGTGTAAGAGAGAGAGAGAGAGGAATTTGATAGGTGGCGCTGCGTGATCTCGCGGGGGCTTGACTTGGAGGACGATGTGGCGGAGTGGGTCATCCAAGGGAAATACCTGACGACCCACCGGTGGTGGTGCCACATGGTCAAGTGGCCGCCTTCGTCCCACTGACGGCCTTCCTCGCTCCTACCCTCTCCCTTCCAGACCTTGAGACTCACCCCCTGTGGAGCATCCCCCTTTGGACATGGGCCCTCATGCTTCTGCTCTCCCCCTGCAGCCGCCTCATCTCTGACAGGGAGGGTTCCTGTGGCTTTCCTCATTGAGCGCCGCTTCCTCCTCGGAGAAGGTGTTATACTTCATCTACATACTCCGCCGTAGTGTCCAGAAGAGCCTCTAGCTCGGCTTGGGGAGTGGGATGCTGGTAGGGGAGGATTCCCATGAGAGGGAGGGAGGTGGGTTCTTGCCAGAGGGAGGTGCAGGGGGGTTGGGATTCAGTTGGTGGGGGGGGGGGGTCGATCTGGGGGGAGGGAGGGCCGGGTTCCGGTGGGAGCGAGTGTGGTGGGATTCGATGGTAGCGGTGGGGTGTTCATTCTCATGGTGAGATTTGGTGGAAGGTGTGGGGAGGTTGCTGGTGGGAGGGGAGGGGGTTCTGGCGGACACTTTTGCAATGGACATGGGGGAGGGGTTTTGGTGGAAGGGGGTAATCTTGTCGGCGAGAGGTTGCAAGGGGTGTCCAGTGAGAGGGAGTTTCTCCCCGACCATAGGTTGTAGAGGTGTTGGGGGGGGAGGGAGAGGGTTCTTGCTAGAGAGCGGGGAGGAGAGATTTTATTATTTTACTTTAACTAAATATATTTTTATCTTTTTACAAATATAGTTAAAATTATCTATGATTAACCTCACGACTAATAACGTGTAGTTACGGCGACGATACTTTTACACAATATAAATTTACATAGTCATATGTCTATTAATATACTTTTAAAAATATGTTTTATAAAAATTTATATAGCAATAATTTTCATGTAAAAAAACACCCTAATTTTAATTGTATGAACTAACATTTGTTTGAGTCGTCACTTTATCACCCTCACTGGAATTAATCATATTCCCTTCTCTCCAAATATGATCATATTCTTTTGCTCTTGTAGCGCAGCAATAACAAAACAAAAATCTGCAAAAGATGGGTTTGGAAGGATCCATCATGATTGCTAAAAACGATAGGTTCGTCCACTTTGGTGGGAGGAGGTACAGACTAGGGGATCTTTATGTTTCATTTAATCGAGATTATTAGGAGATTTTAATGATTTGAATTTATGTATAATTTTCATCACAATTAAATAGTCTAAAATTATCTCAATTTGTATGATGAATGAATTTTTTAAAATAAAGAGAGAGACACAAAAGTAAGAGAGTTAAATAATTTACAAAAACTATTCTCATGAAATTTTGGGATAAATTTTGAGGTCTAAAATTTTTAATATTATAATATTTATCTTATGTAAAGATTTTTTTAAAAAAATTACCAGAACAATCCCAATCAAAGAAATCCTTAATACAACTCATGAAGGCTGATAATCTGAATGGCTAGAATCAACTCCATGATTGGTCAACATACTTTAAACGTGGGTTCAACGCCACATGAAATGACTTCTCACCAACTCAAAGGATTTCTCAACAACCAACATTTAGGGAAAACTATAGGAGAGGTTAGTTTTATTTTTTTTGTCCGGCATCGAAGATCATGGTTTATTAAATCGATCCGATACGTTGTATATCGCATGTATCGGATCGTACCAGTCGAAGACCGATACAATCGACGCGAGACACGTAATCGGTACAGTACTTATATCTATTTAAACATTATAGATTTTATTTTATATTCAATTAAGTTTGATAGGTAACTCATTAGGAGCATATTTTTTTTTCGAATTTTCATTTCTTTTAAAGAAAGGGCCAAAAATGGATGTCATTGTCTCACTGTTAAACATAATGACTCTCTAATTAACTAAGTCACAAATGATTTCAACGTATAATTTATTACACTAAATATTTATTATTGAAGACGTACAAATTTGGGATGTCTACTTTGAGGTATTATCTCCGCTATGCTCGGGGACGACTAGGGTTTTGTCATTTTTTATGGGTAAAAAGACCCTCAAAGTAGAAGACTTGGGTCATACTTTATAAGCACATGTCTATCTTTGTAATTTTTAATATACGATCTTTTGAGCCCCCTTCATAGGCCTCTACAATTATATTGTTGACACATTACGATGTAATATGGTACGGTGACGTACTCTACTGTACCGGTAAAATATTGATACGGTCGATACAAACCTTGCCGAAGATAACTAAACATATTTCAAAAATATTAGGAGTATTTGGAGTTCACAATTTAAAAACTTTTTAATCATATACTCGGAATACGCAAAGTCATATGTTGTTTAGGGTAGGTGGGAGCTCCCACCTACTCCCAGAATGTTCACCACCTCTGGCGGTGGTTTTCTTCGCCGATCTTCTCCGACGGACCTTCATCGACGTCGTCGTCGAGAACTCCCCCCCTCTCTATCTCCATCTAGGTTCGCCCCTACTCACCCCCCATCTTTCCTCCCCTCCCCATCTTCTCCGTCCCTCCCGATCCCTCATCCCACCTGTGCGCCTGAGCCGATCTCCCCTCCCCCCGCCCCCTCCCTCGCCAGCACCGACCCCCCCCCCTCGCCTCCCTCGCCAGCGTCGCCCTCTTCCCCTGGTTCGCCCCCCCTCCACCCGCGCACCCCCTCGCCCTCCCCCCGAAAACCCCTCTCCGCCTCCTTCTCCCCCCCCTCCCGCGCCGTCCCCCCCTTCTGCTCCGCTTTACCCGCCCCCCCCACTCCTCACTCCGCCCGCTACCTCCCCTCCCCCAGTTCCTCCGGCCACCGACCTCCCCGCCTCTTTCTTCCCCCCCTCCCCGCGTCATCCCCCCCCATCTGCTCTGCTTTACCCCCCCCCCCCCCCCCCCCCCCCCCCCGCACTCCTCACTCCGCCTTGCCCCCCCCACTCCTCACTCCGCCTGCTGTCTCCCCTCCCCCGTTCCTCCGGTCACCGCTTCTTCCCCCGCCCCATCTTCTGCCACCGTTGTTCTCTCCTCCTCTACACCCCCCACCTGTGTGACGTCCCCCTCAAAACCTTTTGAGGCCCATCGTCTCCCCTTCCCACTCAGCCCTACTCCCTTCGGTCGGGCGTCTCTCGGTCACTCGTCGGAGATAGAACCAGGTCCCAGTGTTGCAGATGATGGGTCTCTATCCTCGGTCTCGAAGGAGCTCGGAGATACAGTGCTTATCCCCCCTGTATCAAACTGGATACTGGCCTCCCGAGCGTCCTCATCTCACCGCATCGTGCAAGAGCGGTTCGGAAGCTATGCGCTCCCCGAGGAAGAAATCAGTCACCCTTAACACCGGCTGGCTTTTCTTCGGAGTCTCCAGAAGCTCCCCTCTTCAATGGGCGTCTCTCGATCTATATGCTTCTTCTTTCTTCTTCCTGTATGCATGTTGCTACGTCGACGGTATGAGTCACGGATGGCTTTCATGTACGATTTGGGGTCTCTATCTTCCTTGTACTACGTATCTTGTTTGGTATGAATGAAATATCCTATGGTATGTTTACAAAAAAAATATGTTATTTTTTTTTTCAAATATGCTATTGATAATATCCGTAATTATTTTATTAATATAAAACTTAATCTACATTGACATAATATGACTTTTATATCATTCGTTACAAGTAGGGATGTCAATGGTAACCGATAATCCGATAACCGTCCGTTTCGTTAGCTTAACGAACAGCAAATGGATAGTATTTTTCTTTCCGATAAATTAACGGATACGAATACAGATATTGTAATATCCCGGACCATTCGGATCCTTCTTCGTGGGTCCCGGATCTGGTTTTCGGAGCGTCCAGCTCTGTTGTGTCCGAAATTTCGTTTCGGACATATTTCATGTTCGGATCGGTGCGATCCGGAGTCATTTCGGAGGCCCGGAGGCGTTCCGCGGTTTTTCCGCGTGTGTTTTCCGATTCCCGGTGTGTGTTTCGGCTCGTTCTTCGGAAGCTCGCTGCGGGCGAACTGGGCGGTTCACCCGGGCACGAGTGGTACCGTTGCGATCGGTGCGTTCCGAGGATTCCGGAAATGTATTTTTCTATTTTTCGGTATTTTTTCGAAAAATCAGATTTTCTATATATCCCTATTTCTTTTCTTTTTCTTTTCCTCTTTCTCTTTCTTCTTCTTCTTCCTCCTTCCTTCCCCAACCGTGGCCGCCCTCCTCTCTCCCTCTCTCTCCCATTCGGACGCGGTGAGCCCCTCCCCGGCTGTGGACGGCGGCAGGGCGACGGCGCGGACGCGTGGGTGGCGGCGAGGCGAGCTCGTGGGCGTGCGGCAAGCATGGGAAGCGTGGGGAGGCGAGGTTTCTAAAAGCGTTCTTCGTGGTTTGTGGACGATCCGGCAGAGCATTCGCTCCATTGAGGTAGGGTGACGTTCCTTAGCCTCTTGCCATTCGTTTCCGTGATTTGTAGGCCGCGGGGAGGCCGAGAGAGGCTTATTTGAGCGGGTTTGGGGTTTTCCATGATTTGGGGAGAGCTCGCCCGATCTATGATTTTAGCCCGCTATTTCATGTTTTGGTGGCTTAGAAGCATGCTAGGGGTCCTTAGGGGTCATTCCCCTTGTTTTCCCCCTCTCTGGTGGAGGCATGGGGGCGTGGTTGGAGTTTTTGGGCGTTTCCGCCTTTTTTCGGGCGCGGACTGAGAACGCGCTATACTCCAGTAGCGTGTTCTTGATGGTCGCGCTATCCCGATGGGGTGCGTTCATCGGAGAAGATGAACAGTAGGGCGGTTCTGGTCGCGCTAGGGGTCCCTAGCGCGATCTGCCTTGTCGCGCTAGGGGTCCCTAGCACGACCTGTCTTGTCGCGCTAGGAGGCCCTAGCGCGATCTTCCTTGTCGCGCTAGGGGTCCCTAGCGCGATCTGTCCTGTTGTCGGGTGTTCCTCTTGGGCCGTGTGTGTGTCCTGGACACCCCGTGGAGTTCCGGGACCGTGTCTTTGGGTGTCCGGATGTTCCGTTTGCCTTGGTCATGCGTTTGGCTGTGGGCGGTGCGTCCGTTTCTTCTCCGACCGTGGTCACCGTGCGATGGTGCTGGTACGTGGGACGGCCCCCGTACTTCGTCAGGTTCGGACGTTGTTTTCCGTTGTCTTGAGAGTCTACTTCTTCAGTGACCCTCCACTAGTCGTAGCCCACCAGTGCGAGGTGCTGGTCGCACCAGGGAGTGGTGTACGGGCCGACCTTTAGAGACAGTTTGTGGACCGGTTACCCTTGGGCCCCACGTCTTGCAGCCAGAGTCCGGCTGAGGGGAAAACCGGTCAGAGGGCCAGACCAGGGACGCGCGGTCTGTGTATGCACACGTGGTTGGGGACGGTTGGACCCACGTCGACGGGCGTGACCCCAGCTAGTCACTTGTTCGTGGTTACTTGTGGGGTGTCTGGAGCCTCGGGTAGGACCTATCACGTCAGGCGGTTCACCTGTGGCGCGGTATAAGACGTCAGGGGACGCTACCGGCTGTGCTTCTAGTGGGTGGTACTCCTGTCGAGTACGGAGTGACAGACTGTCAGTCGAGTGTTTCCGACCTTCGGGTTTTGTCGGGTTGGCCGTTGAGCTTCGGTCTTCTTACCGTGGCACGGGTGTCGGTTTACGTGCTATGGGATCTCGTTTTGTAGAGTACATGGCTTTCCTTTCCGAGGTACTTTTCTACCGCTAGTGTAGTGATTTCTCGTTTTACGAGGTAGGGTTCGAGTGATCCCTACTGAGTCTTGTTCCGAGACTCATTCCCTGCGTGTTTTCTCCGTGTTTCAGGTGAGGCGCCACCCTCGGGGAGCGCGTCAGGAGCAGCATGGTGCGGGTGCCCAGAGGTAGTGCCAGAGGTCAGAGCCGGGGTATGTCCCGTGTAGCTGTACTTTTCTTTCTCGCCTCTGTACTAGTTGTGGACTATTACTGTTGTTGTTATTTTATTGTGGACCATGTAAAATGTTAATTTATTCCCTGCTTAATATTATAACTATTTACTTTCTGCAATTACTTGCGATACTTGTGTAGTTTCCACACCATCCTTTTAACCCTTCCGAGTCTTCGGGCTCGTGGTTGGCGGTGCGAGTCTCGGGTTATCGGGCCTTCCCGGTAATCGGATTCTCGGGTCGTTACAGATATATCCGATTTCTTAGTGGATACGGATACAGATACACCTCATTCCGAATCCGTATCCGTCCATTACCGTTAAATAAGTTTGTATTTGACTCAAATAATTTAGTGTCTTGAAGAAAATGATATTGAAGATGAGATATGTGTATAATTTAAGTCATTTCTATTTTCATATGGTAAAATAGTTCTAAATTACAAGATATTTTTATAATTTTTTAAATTATCAAGTTAATATATTCTTTATTTTTATGAAAGGTATGTAAAGAATGAGAATACAATGGAGATTAAAGTCTAAAAGAGTTAATTTATTTTATTATTTAAACTATGTATGTTTCATATTATCTTTGGGGATATTGTAATATTATATATTTATATACTTTTAATTGCATTATATGTTAACTCATGAATTATGATGATATGAGAACTAAATTGAAATAAGTTTGTTTATCATATGGATTTTTCTTTCAATTTAAATTTTTTTCTAATTGAGTTAATTTACTTCTTAAATTTTAATCTTATATGTACTGTTATGTTCGGTAACTATCCACTAACCGTCCGTTAACCGTATTTTTCGGATACTCGATAACGGTTTTCGGATATACCACTTTCCGAATACTTAACGAACAGCAAACAGATACAGTTCTTCCTTATCGGATACGGATACGGATAGTCCACTATCCGCACCGTATCCGATCCGTTGACATCCCTAATTACAAGTAATGCCCCCCTCCCTCCCCCAAGTAGAAGTGAGAAAGAAGGAAAGGGAACTCGGGGGATATAGTCTACCCTTATGATTTAATTATAATGTTTGTCTTTCATCTAATGAGAAGACATCGCGGGCAACCGCATCCCACCACAGGGGGTGAATGCCAGCCACCCCTTCGCAGCATGTGAGGAGAGAGAGGGATGTGACATGATGACGAGGGTTCACATGGCTTTCGCGTCACGCGTGGATTATTAATAATCAGTGCCCACCTTTTCCTTTTGTTCTCTAATTTGTTTGCCATGCGTAAGCGGAGGACGCGGACTTATAAATGATCGATACGTGAGAAATGCGCATTGAAACGCATCCACTGATTACATTCACTCATTAGTGTAATATTTAATTTTATTTTTAATTTTTTAGTGAGTTTCACCTTAATTTATCGGAGTGTGGGGGTGCTATGTCATCGGGTAACGTAACACGATGATCAAGTAAAAATAAAAATCAGATCTCGTGAATAATAATTTTTTCATTATTTATTAAGAGATAAATTTATTTTTACTTAATTCTCACGTCACGTCATGTGATAATATCACACTCATGTTAAAATAATTTGAAGTGAATATTTTAAAAAAATAAAAAAATTAAATATTATACTAATTGCACCCGTGAACACCCGTGTGTGTGTGTAATTAATGCATATATTGTGCTATGCATTTCTCTTGATATGATTAAGGGATTTGAGGAGAATTCCCAAGTGGGCAACTCTGAAGCATTAGAATCCCCTTATCTATCGGGTCATCAATAGGAAGATTATAATTAAATATGAAACTTTTCAATACTGCACTACCCATGCAAAACATTATCAAGGGCCAGTTATTATGACACGAGATTGTGAAAGAATCTTCAAATTTTATACAACTCGCTCAATCAAAAGAGAAGGATGGCAATAGGCATCTTCTAAACTAGTTCAAGTTTTTAAGTCTAATAATTGGATGTATGCACTTGGATTCGTTGCATATTCTAGATGTGCAACGTCTTTAATTTATTTTTAATTTTTTTAAAAAATAATTTCTAAGATATCTTAACTTGTAGTACAGATTACATCGTCACCTGATTATCTAAAAAATAAAAAATAAAATAAATTAATTTTTTAAATAATACACTTAACACTATTTATTTGATCTATTTTTTATTTCTTTTTATTTAATCCAATATTAACGTGACTTCCACCTCAAATTAGAATATCTTGAGATCCACTTCAATTTTTTTTAAAAAATAAAAAATTAAAGACCTTACCCATCTAGAGTGTGTAACACACCCGAGTGTGGAGTGCGTCTTACTCGTGCGGGATAGACAACAATCAACCAACCCAACTGGGTCAACACAGATTTGGGCCTCATTGGAATATGAGGTTGCAGCATGAGCGCTCCATTCTGGTTTAGAAACTAAGAGCCCAGTCGGTGGGCGAATCCAGATACGGTGTGATGAGTCGGACTCCAGCTAGTGGACCCGGCCCAAGCACAGGCCCATATTTTCAGGTTTGCACATAGGGGTCGTTTGACCTGACATAAAACTAGGGATGCACACGGAAGTCGATAACCTATTTATTTGGCCGACTATTAGTTTAAAGGTCAGTTAATGGACTCACTTTCCAAACCGAGATGCATAGCGGATAATGTGACGGGTCCACATATAATTACCAAACCTGATTTTCAATAAGATAATCGTCATAAATTAAATTATATAATATTTAAATACTTATTATATTTTGCACCCTCAATCGATTCAGAAGATCGAAGAGTGCTCGTTGTCCAAACCCTTGTTTATTTCCCAACTATTTTATTTTTAGAATTTGGAAGTACGAATAACGTCTAAGTGTGCGAGCAAATTTTATATGGATTTCATTTTGAAAATTGTTTACTTTTAAACTTGCACGAACGTGAAACTTACATGATCTTTTAGTTGAGGGTATCTAGATTTTTTATAATCGGAGAGTTTCTTTAAAATATGTTACTTAATTTCTAAGCATGTTATATATTTACCAATAATTAGTAGTTTAATTAAAAACTGTTCGATACCATTAAAAGATGTTAGCCAATAGGGTTAATGGTTCAGATGTACGAAGAATATATTATTTGTGACTAGTTATCTTGCAAATAAACCCATCTATATATGCTTGGTTCACATAGAATGAATTAATTATGGGACTTACTGGATAAGAAATTAAGTTTCCAATAAGAAATCAAACAAACTAAGTACTGTAATTACCCTCAGATGTCTTTATTAATTAGGAGTTTTTTTTTTGTTGGCCCCTCAAAATTTCTATCATCCCGTGCAAACTAATCATAGATGAACTTTACCGGCCTGAGAATTACTAATTAGTATATATAAATTGCATGCACACCATGCATGATGTGCAGCAAATATGATAAAAAGCGCGCTAACAGTTTATATAAATTACTAATTAGAATAACTCCTTTAATTGTACGGAACCCTAGCTGCCAATACCAATCCTGTGCCTGCATTTTGCTCCAGTGTACCACTGGCCCATATATATGTACAAGGGGAAGTGGTCAGTGATCAGTACAAATTGCTCATTAGCATTGGACAACTTGCCCACTACAGCATGATCACTGTCCGGAGGGTGCAAAGCAAGAATGTGCGCAGCTGCAAATTGGATACACATCAAGTTGCAACGGTTGACGATGGAAAAGAATGATGCCCCATATATACGTGCGTGTTTGGAGCTCCACCACCATTCTTAAGTCTTTGAGTCGGATGCCATTATAATGGGTAAATATGCCAATTGTACATTTATTGCATGGAATATGCAAACAAAATTCTCAATAAAACTCAAATTCATTTGCCATCAAATTTCATATATATATATATATATATATATATATATATATATATATATATAGAGAGAGAGAGAGAGAGAGAGAGAGAGAGATTTAACAAACTATAAGTGGAGAATTGGATCAGTCCATATCAGTGTCCACAGCTCATGTTCCATGTGAGAGGATCAGTCCATAACAGTGTCCACAGCTCATGTTCCATGTGAGATTCACCCCCATGCACTTGCTCACATCAAGCGACATGCCTGTAAAAAGGGATGAGAGGAGAACAGAGAGCGTAGCATCTCTTTGCATGCCTTTGCTCGTCTAAAACATACGATCAACAAGGGGTGATGAACCCAACCCACGTTGCGTTTAGATCACTTTCGACCATTGCCAGACTGAACTCGAGTGTTAAGAAAAGCGAGGGGGGTGGGCGGGGAGATCTAGATCATACCAAGTTATTAGGACCAAGAAGAGCGGTACAAGACCCAGACCCAATCCCAATGCCCAATCACTCCGGCCGCCATGATTAAAAGCAGTGGGGCAGCATGGAGGAGAAGAAGAAGACCCCATTGCCAAGAGAGTTTCAACTCAGATTGTACTTCATCTCTCTTTTCTGGCGATTGGAAATAATGTGAGAGATGTTTGCCACCCCCAAGAGGTCTTTATCTCCGGAGGTGGTGGAGTTTTGTTATTTTAAAATACTCAGATTGTACTTCATCTATCTCTCTTTTCCGGCAATTGGAAATAATGTGAGAGATGTTTGCCACCTCCAAGAGGTCTTTATCTCCAGAGGTGGTGGAGTTTTGTTATTTTAAAATACTTCCCTGAAGTTGAGGGATGAATATCGGCCTTATAATTACATATTCATGGGCCGTGAAAATTAGATTAGAAGGAAGATGACGCAAATATCATAGTGGGACTTGACCTATTTTGATATCATCTTACAAATCTTAAAATTTAGGTGCTAAAGTTGAAGGGGTCTCGGACTATAAACTCAAAGAACCCACGTGTGTTTTTCGATATGAGATTTATCACTCGTTCGGGACTCCAACAAGTTCTCAAAGATGGCACCAATGATGTGGTCAATTTGGTTAGTCAACTAAGGAATAATATATAATCGAGTGCAATTGAGGTTCGGAGAGATAAGAATGTGATCCGAGTCACCATCCTACAAGATCAAAGTCATTGGGGCCCCCATTGATTGAGGAAAACATATGGTCTTTTGATGGTCAAGTCCATATGAATCAAAGGTGACGACAAAGATGAGAGACTTCATGTGCCTCCTAAGAGATATAATCCTCGAAGGTGACATTTGTCTTTTTAAAAAGAGGTATTGTCTCTGGAGGTGGGGTTTTATCTTTTTTAAAAGATACCTCTTGGTCGTCACCATCGTCATCGTCAGAACTTTATCCTAATTATTTGGGATCGACTACATGAATCATATTCCGTCAAAAATTTATATCAAATGTTATATTCATATTTAAACTCAAGAAATTAATATCCTTAATAACATCGCATCATCTCATTCTAGATCTTTCCGAACTCTTTTAAACTCTGTCATGACCGGTCCCAATCCCAGATGAGAAAAGAGGAGAGTTTGCGTTAGGTTGACAGTCAACAGTAAACTTTTATCACATCTAGCATATGAATTCTAATCTAAAAGGCACCTCTTGATAATAGGTGAAAATCGGATTTATAAGGGCACGCTCTCCTTAGGGGGATGTGACATACATTGGATGTTGACAAGATTGACTGTGCGCTCATAAAATTAGTATTCATCCTTTAACTCAAGAGGTGTCATTTAACTAATATTTTAAAACCCTACCCAAATCTTGACCCGGTTAAGTTAGTGAGTCACATGTCAATAATTTAATCGTTCAGTTTGACCCCCGACCCGTAATACTAAAACTATAAATATTAATATTATTTATCATTATTAAAATTTAACATACCTTATGTTAGAAATATGAAAGATACACTTTAACATATGTTATAAAAATAAAAACAAATGTATTAAACAATCACTAAGATAGTCTAAATTAAAAAAAATCAAATAATATATTAAATAAATATTACATATGACCATTTATTAACTATAATTAACATCTCATGAGACATAAGTTTCATGATGTGTGAAGTCAAATTTCTTCTTCATCTAAATTTTCATCTGTCACTGGTCTTCATCTCCCTCTATGAGTATTCTCGGGTCATCATCTTCTTACTTCTGTTATTCTACATATTGCACGTACTCACGTAGTGATTAAGTTAGAATTAGAAAGACTAGAAGTTGGAAGGTTAGAGTCTAAATATTCTAACTTTCAAAAGTTGTGTTAATCTTTCATTAATATCATTAAATGATAAGGTCAAAAGATTAACTTAAAATAAAAAATTAAATTAACGATAAAAATTAAAAATAAGAAATATGTCTTGGACTTGGTTGGGTCGTACTGATTTTATCAAGTTGGATTAGATTAGTCAGGTTGAACCGAGTTAATTGAGTTTGATCAAGTTTTAGGTGTTAAATGGTTTAGACATTATTTTAACTCAATTTCGGCGATGAGTTGATCGGTTAGACTGACCGGACTCGGATGAATTTTAAAACAATACTTTTTACAAAACAAAGCCTAACTTTTGCGAATAATATCTCTTGGGGGTCGCAAATGTCTCTGACATCAGGTCATGTCTTTAATTTTCACACATATAATTGTGCAAGAAGAGAAACTATTCCTACTAATCTTTGAGAGCATATGTATGAACACTAGTTGCAAGTTATGAGATTTATAAGGGATTTATTCTCCAAAGTTGGACCTATATACCGTATACTCGAACTGATAGCATGTATAGACAAAATTGTTACAATTGCATAGAAAAATCATCTATCTATGGGAGAATGCTTGAGAGGGACTGCTCGAATTTACAAATGCCCTAACCAAAGGAGTGAGAGAGAGAGAGAGAGAGAGGCTCCCGGAATCGTTGCTCACTTCACTGTCGAGTAGACCTATAAACGGAGCGGATACGAAGTGGATAGTCTGATATCCGAATTCGTATCCGATTATAATCGATCGGATATCCGAATCCGACACATTCTATTAGGGTGTATTTTTGTCACTATCTGAATTCGAATTCGACGGATATTATCCGGATTCGGATATATCCGATTAGGTGTAATCGAATAGTCGAATACCATCTGGATTCGGATATATCCGACTATCCGATTAGGTATAAAAATATGTTATATGTTCGTAGTTTTTAAATGTTTAAATATATATATATATATAATGAATTAAAAATATAATAAATATAAAATATAATTATTAACTGACGAGTCTAAGCCAACCTAGAGTGATAATGGAAATAAAGAAAGATGCACCTAAATAAAAATTATAGCGGCTGACGCGAACGACGTGCTGACTGTGCGGTGCAGTGGTGCAGGTGAGTGTGTGTGCGATGAGAAGAGAAGATAGAGGGGAGTTGCTTCGGAGGTTATGCAAGGAGGAGAACAGGGAGACTGGAGGGAGAAGAGAAGAGCAGATAGGGGGAGAGAGAGAAGAAAAGAGAGGGCTAGAGGGAGAGAGAGACAGCTGTGAAGGGGGAGTAAGAGAAAGAGAGATTAGAGAGAGGGGGGAGTGAGAGGAAAAGAGAGGGGAGAGGCTGGCCGGCGCCCCTATTTTGAATAGGGGTTCCGCTGCCAGCGAACAGGTGAAGGGGGGGGGAGGGGAGAGAGAGGAGGGGAAGGAGAGAAGAAGAGGAAGGGAAAGGAGAAGAAGAAGGTGAGGGGTGGAGAAGAAGATAGCATGCCATTATCATGGATTTTCATATGATATTTTCACTAATGAAAATTTTGACCATAAAATACACGTAACAAAACAAACAACCCCCTTTTGTATGCAAACAACTTAGAAAGAAGTTAAAGGTCAATGGGATGTTATCAGACAAACATCTTTCCCCGTTTGCCGTGTGTGAAGTATAGGAGACAGTAGACACCGAGAGAGGAGGAGAGTCCAGAGACTCTTCGTCTCTTACTCAGACTCTTCGTCTCCTACTTAGGATAAAATGACCATTTATTATCATAATAAATTTTATCTAAAACATGTAGCAGAGTAACATTGCAATCAATGCAATCCTATGCAATCGCCATTTCTTACTGACTCACGGTGATCTTCTCACATTTTTTTATTAAAAAAACTCATATTTATATTCGATTGGATAATATCTGATGCGGATATTTAAATATCCAAATTCGTATCCAGTTAATAATCAGATATTTGATATCCGATTAAATTATCTGTCAGATATTTTATTTAAATAATTATCTGATCAAATGACCAAACGAATACACGTTAGAATCAAATTTTAAACGGATAATTACTGGACCTACCGTCTAATCCCCACTCGCGTCGCCCGCTACCCTCACCCCGTCACACGTCCGAGGTTCGGCCGAGTTGGAGAATCTTCTTCTCCCCCCCTCTCTCGCTATATATATGTGAAAGAAAGGGCGTACTGCGCACCAGCCAACCACTTCTCCTTGTCCCCTCTCCACTCTCTTCCATTCCTCTCTTTTACTCTGCCCCCACTGCTCCTCTGGGTCCCCACAATTCGGTCGCGTGAAGGCCTCCTCTTCTTCCTCCTCGATCGGTTTCTCCTTTCCCCCGTTCATCTGTCTTCCCTTCCATCGCCAGCAGGGGAGCCCGTTTGTGCCTGTCTTCTGTGTCGTGCAGTGCCGAATGACTCCACCCATCACTTCTCTTCCAGAGGCAGCGGCAGGAGCCCAGTGGGAGAGATCAGTGGATCAGGTGAAGGCATACAGGAAGATCACTGCAGAGGAAGACGGCCAGTAGAAGAGGATAGAGAAAGAGAGGACCAGTGCAGGTGGAGGAGGACGTATTCCTTTTTCTAGCCATGTCTACCACTGAACCATGGCCCTTCTGCTTCTGCTAACCCAGCACCTCCCCCTCCCCCGACCATCCCCTTCTATCTCCGCATGTGCCCTCCATCGACAGATATAGATCACCTGCACCCACTCTCCTCCCTCTTCTTCTCCACTCCTCTCTGCATCGTCCCTCATGAAGAAGCTCCGGGGTTTCAGGCTGGGCAAGCGCCTGGTCCGCGTCTGGAGATGGGTTCGGCGGCGCCGGCGGCTCAAACACCGCGCCTACGTTCCCATCGCACACACGGCAACACCCCAGTCATCCTCCCGATCTCCTCACTTCTACAGCCAACACCACCACAACAAGAAGGCGACGGCGGTGACAGCTAAGATCGCCGACTGGGGACGCTCCCTCACTCGCCGCTTTGGGCCTCCTTCTGCGATCAACTCCCGCCGTGGAGGCCGGGCAGGAGGAGAGGAGGATGGCTACCTCGTCCCACCCCAAGAGCCCGAGAAGGATAAGAAAGACCTCCATCGCCGCCACCGCAAGCAGCAGCAGCAGCGAGAGGAGGAAGGGGAGGCCTGGTGGAAGCCGCCGCCTAAGGGTCACCTGGCGGTGTACGTGGGACGGAAGGGAGTGGAGCCGCCGCGCCGGGTGCTCGTCCCGGTGGTCTACTTCAACCACCCCCTCTTCGGGCAGCTTCTGCGGGAGGCAGAGGAGGAGTTCGGCTACCACCACCCCGGCGGCATCACCATCCCCTGCCCCGTCGCCGACTTCGAGAGCGTCCGCCGCCGGGTAGCCGCCGCCGCCGCTGGCGCCGGGCTCGGCTCCCGCCGCCGCAGCAAGGCCGCCGGCTCGAGATTTGACTGTTGACCCACACCACGTGGCCTCCAACCGCGGTGGTGATGATTTGATGACGACGACAAACGACCTTTTCGTCCTCTCCTGATCAGAGCACTTCATACATAATAGATAGACAGGGATCTTTCTTCGAATTATATATCTTTCTGGGGTCTATCAAGTAATATTGTCCCTCTGTTCTTATGGGTGAATTGGATAGATCTGCTTTGGGATTAGCTCTTGAGGGGGATCTTTTGATGTGAAGCAGAGTTTTTTGCTATGTCTTGCTTATCTCGTGGTTTAGGGAACAATCTGTACAGGTGCTTTTGTTGTGTTACATTTGAAGAGAGCATCTCTTTTGGCACTTCTCTCCTAATTAATGCATGCATGGTTTCATTAGTATGTAAACCGAGTTAATTAGCGGTGAGTGGGATGGTTTGAGTTTACTTGAATTCATGTTGTAGTCAATATTAATTCATGTGTAATTAATTAAACAAGTAGAGTCGTAACAGCAATAGAAACAAAAGAACATCATGGTGTCTACGAATCCTGTTCCCATGCCGTGTCACAACATCCAACTCAAATCAATTTAAGACCGTAACCTGTAGCATATTGGTCACCACCGCCATGTGAATGGGCAGAAGTCTAAAGATCGAATCTTGGGGTCCCTTAAAAATAAACTACCCTACCCCAATATCAAAGATCGAGGTCCTAATTAAGTGTGGCACCCCATTATCCCAGGCTGCCTAGCTTAGGTGTGTGTGTAAGTCACCTCAGTGGGGGTGGACTTGTTTGGGAGCACCTTCTTCTCCCAGAGGTGTCGAGAGATTCATGTAGGTGTGTCTGGTTAGGTTTCCCCTCCCCTTCCTCTTCCTCTCTCTAGTCCCCTCCCCTGTATCATGTTCCCCTTGACAAAAAAAAAAAAAAAACTCAAATCAAATATCACCAAGTGGATTGATTCCGGCTTGCAAGACTCGTAATTTAATTACAAACCATTGATGTAAGATTGATAAAGTCGAGCTTTGTATAAATTATTGTTTAAACTTTAAGCATTACAGATTGCAAAACAAAGTCAGTTTATAGTCTTTTTACATACATACATACATACTATTGGTGTAATGCTATATATATATATATGTGCAAATTTAAATACAAAAAACGTGTATTTTTTTTGGTCTATAATAGTTCTTAATATAAAAGCCAACTCATGTCTGCTAGGGGAGGAATATACAAAGGCAAATGCAAAGTTGAAATCACGGGATAACAAGATTTTATTAGTGATTAACATAGGGGAGCTAGCCCACAAACAAACAACCACACAGCCTTCTAGCCCAGGTAATGGGGACACTAATTAAGCCTCATATCTTCGCCTCGTTATTAACAAAAAAAAAGAGCAAACATTCCAAGGAGGAGATGTTTGGCAGGTTGGCTGCTGGTGGTGCTGCTGGTGGGGAGCAGTAGCCCAACCGGCTTTTCCATGTGGACATGGCCTCCTGTCCTGCTGGTGGTTCTCCTCCTGACTGGTACCCTGTTCACGATGTGGTGGGAGGAATCTGGAGGGGCCTCGTCGCCTCCCCTCCCTTTGCTCATCTCACCTTCCTGGCTTTTGTCGTATGAATCCCCATTCTTCACGGATGGGTCTCTTCTATATATGCCTGGCTGTTGTTGTCCCCCCCCCCCCTTCTTCTTTTCTCTCTCTCTCTCTCTCTAGTGGGGGCGTCTACAACCGTGTGCCGTGTGTAGGGGTGAGCATTATTCGGGTTCAACCCGAAAATCAAATCGAACCGAACGATTTGGTTCGATTTGGTTTGGGTTGAAATTTAAAAAATTTTAGTTTGGGTTCCAACCGAACCGTATTAAAAAATTTGATTTGATTTGATTTTGAAGTTAAAGAAATCGAACAAAATCAAACCAAACCGAATAACCCGAATTTAAGAATATTTTTATCAAATTAATATAAATGTATATATAACTATAAATCCGAATTTAAAAAGTCTAATTCTCACTATTCTAATGGGGTTTCCGATTTTATGAAATTGGTTTCAAATCACCTTCTATTTTACTGTAACCGAACTTCTTAATTTCTTATGTGAAAATATTATAGAGCTTGTTCTTACAAGTTACAACTTTATATGTTATTTTTTTAATATTTACTTTAGTTGGTAGAAATTTTTTTACCCTACCTTTCTATAATGTTGTTTGAATCCAATCTAATTTATAAAATGGGAGATGAATATGGTTCAAACCGAACCAAACCGAACCAAACCGAATTAATTCGGTTTGATTTGGTTTGGTTTCAAACTAGTTTGGTTTGGTTTGGTTCGGATTGAAACCTTAACTCGGTTCGGTTTAGTTTGAGAAAAATTCTCTTCAAACCAAACCAAACCGTGCCCACCCCTAGCCGTGTGAGACTAAAGGCCAAGTTGTACGAGTGCTTTTTTAAAGGGTAATTAAGGAGCCTTTTCTTTTCCAAGAGCAAGAGGAAACATACCAGCATTCATCGAAATGCATGTCGGAGAATTTCTCAAAACGAAACTTATTAGTGCCGAATGAATTGCGTAATGCAATTTGGTGTTAATTAGGAGCTTTTTAAAAAAAAGAAGATTCTCCGACATATTCATGTGAGTTGGGGGGACGTGTCAGATTGAGAGATAGAAGTAGATCGGACTCACTCCACTACCACATAGTGTTTGTATATGCATGCATAATTTGCTCTATCATTTTCACCACAGCTTTTAACTTCGTTAACATTATTAGGGTAAATCTTATTACCCGTACGCACTTATCCCACTCGTATAATTATGTCTTGATGTACAAGTCTATTAAATTGTGACTGACACAATTTTCTTTTCAAGATTGTTTACAAGTCACTATGTCCGGTGTCTACATTCACAATACAACAGTGAAACGAGAAGAATCACTTGATTATTTGTTAGAAAAAAACTTTTGCCCTGTTTCTAATTACGTACGTGTTCTTTTATGCAAGAATTCCATTTCACATCATATATGGTTAAAAGAGATGCTATATTCTGTCCTATAAAATTGTGTATCTTGCCTTTTAATAAAAGGAACCATCGATCGGGTGAGAGGTGAACAAGTAAAAGCCATTGAAAATCAGATATCAGCCTTGTATTTACTTCACTAAAATTCTCTTTTGTTACAGAACAATGCAGGTCAAGGTTCACCCTACCGCTATTTTACTTTTTTTTTTTGTTACACGATCTAGTTGTCTCGGACGAGAGCATGGGCGATACAAGGAGAGAAATAGAGGAACCAAATTTTGAAATTGACGCTCTGTAATTTTTCATGAACCGGGAGCAAGTTTGGTGATTCTGCTAATTTATCTCTTGGCATTCGCAAATAATCCGGAGGTGGGAGATCTTACTCCTCAGGTTGAGGAACAGAATCGAACCCATGACATCCCCATCATAGGGATAGGTGATGAACCAATGACGAACGTCTCATATTCCTTTACTAAAATTCTCTTTTGTTATAAAACACAAAATGTAGGCCATGGTTCGTCGTATATGGTATAAGACCGTCTCGACATGTGAAGTTTCTTTCTAAAAAAGTTATTTTTCATAAAAATATTATTTTTAAATTAGATTAACTTCAAAGTATGGCTTAGCTTCTTGCTCTATGAGTGGTGGGGCCTCGACGGCAGATATGGATGAAGGAGGCATGGGCGGAGATGTCGTGCTTGCAGAGTTGGCCAATGCCAGCGTACAGCTAACACACTAACCCATGTGCTGCGACGTTCACTACCAGTCATGTATGCTCCCCGGCATTTCCTAGATGGCGAATGGATCACCAGCTCCTCAGAGACGAATCCAAATGGAGGAGGCGGGGCCAGAGACGACGTCCTCCCAGAGCTGGCCGCCATCACCAGCCTGCAGTTGCCATGACGACCTACAGGCCGCAGCATTCACTGCCGATCATGTGTGCTCTCCGACATTTCCCAGACGACAAATCAATCGCAAGCTCCTTGGTAGTAGCGCCGAACAAATTAAGGACGTGGGGGCGGAGACGTTGTGCCTGCGGATCGCAGGCCTGTGGCTGCCACGACGACGATTTGATATCAGGTCGTTGCATGCAGACATACCGAATTTCCCTAGCACGATCTCGTACATTCAATCATGATTCGTTGATTCAGTCTGACTCTGATTAATTCAGGTGTGCCATTTCAGATCCACGAGAAATGGAGATGTGAACTGGTCGACTCGGACCGAGTCACTTCTCCCTGTCTCTCTATCCTTCTCTCCGATATTTCAGGTGTGCTCCGGCGAAGATCCAACGGTGGCGGCGAGGATCCGACAATGGTGATGAGGATCCGATGATGGAAGATGAGATCCGGTGGTGACGGCGAAGATCCGACAGGGAGAGACGTCGCCAGCCGCGGTGAAGTGACGGCAAGGATCCCGTAATGGAAGACGATATATGGTGGTGGCGGCGGCGATGATCCGAGAGAGAGAGACGTTGCCAGCCGCGGTGAGGGACTGCCGAGAGTGGGACGAGGGCGTCAAGGTGGGGAAGAAAGGGCTACAAAGGTGGAAGGGCGTCGGGGTGAGGGAAGAAATGGATGTCAGGGTGGGTGGGACAGACAGAGTCAATTCGAGTCGTATGTGATCGACTTGAGAGTGGATCGGGGCGATCTCGATCTAACACGATCACCAAATCGACTAACCTTACCTTCAATACACACTGATACGGTGTGGCACGGTCAACCTAGATGCATCCTGTGTATCAAACTTCTATTACATTTTGAATGAATGGATTTCATAGACTAGTCTAATAATTAATAATAATATTCGTGTGTGGGGCAGAAGGCCAGGGATGTCAGCATCATATGTCTGGTCGGTGTAACCTGTCGAGCTCGCCTGCCGTGGACGCATCTTCCCCCTCCGCCCTCCATTAAATTTCTTTAGTACACGCAGCTGTGATCTGTACCAACCATTCTTGCATTCTTGCATTTGCCACCAAGACTTATATACTGGAATTTAATGAACTTGCCAAACTGTCTTTTGGAATGTCCCTGCGGGGGGGGGGGGGGGGGCACTAGCTATCTCAAGAACTACGTGCCAGCTTGGGGAACCAGACGGTCTAGACAAAGGCAGCATCTCCCATGGTGCATGCATGCACTAACAAAAGTACCCTGGGCATGCAGTTGTACGGCGCTGCTTGCTTCGTGTCTTTAGAGCATTATTTTTGCAACCTTAATTAAGATAGATCTTTATGTTATTTTCTATATATAGCGTCCCTCATTCCACACTTGGTTAGAACGGTACGTAGTTTAATTATTTGATTGATGACAATAATATCATTAATCGATCACTGATTCAAAATAGTTGGCGTGATGTGAAAAGAAGTATCTTAGCAGGGGACGTCCCTCGTATATGTTAATAACACTTGATCGATCTCTTGCCACGGCTTTGATATATAACTGAATGAAAGTCGGGTAGGGTGAGTTATTAATTCGTCTTATTTAATCTAACCGGGAGTTTTGGAGTACAGTTAAAATAGGATGAGTCATTCGGGATCAGCTGGTTGGGGAGACTCGAGTTAAGGTCGAGTATTATATTCAACCATTTCCGTCGAATAAGCTACTTCTAGATAGGTAGGGTAAGTTTCATGATTTTTTATTTTTATTTTATAATTATTTTATCTATTTTATTTTTAATTTTAAATAAAATGAAAAATTAGTTATCAATTTCACTTAAATTTAACCTTGAAATAATTTACCCGAACTTACCATAACTGATCATTTACCCTTTTTTTGGCCAAGTGAGATATCAGGGAGGGAAACAAAAATAACTAGAGAACAGAATGATGTTCCAAAAAATACATCTCAACACTTCAGAGAGAGACACCGAGAGATGTCTACACGCGTACTGTCCTAACGTGAGGACTACTGGAATGACTAGTCGGGCCTCAACGGAGGGTCTTAAAAACTCAAGGGAGCCGTTCTCCTGCAGAGAGAGCCTAACCTCGAATCCGAGAGCTCTCACTCAAAAGTAGGGTTATCAATGGATCCGATCGGTGAGACAGATTCACGGATCTAGCTCGATTTCAGGTCGAGTCGTAAGGTCTTTTTCGATCTACAGATTTTTAGTCAGACTTAAAAATCCGACCTGATTAGATCCGCGGGTCGGACTCGGACCTTGAGTTCGGCCAGCGGGTCAACCTGACATGTTCTTTTTTTTATTCTCACTTTAAATTTTAAAACTTATTTAGTTAAAATTATATTATTTTACTTAATTAAAAATTCTAAAACTCTCTTTTCACATAAATTATATAATTAATATCAAATGTTTAATTAATTTAGTGAGATTATAAATTTTATATTATTAAATATATTATTTTTATTTTTTATTTAAATTATCGAGTTGGGTCGAATCTTAGTCAAACTTTATATTTTTTAAATAATATCGGGCTAGACTCGACCCGACCCAACATAGCTCGGGTCAGGGTCGAGCTCGGATCTTAATCTTGATAAGTCGGATTCGAGTCAGACTGATCTAAGCTCGATCCGGGTCCGACCCGTTGACAGTCCTACTCAAAAGTGAGAGTTTTATCCGTACAGTTACATCGTACGGACGATTTACCCTGATCAGTTATCAAAACAGCGCTTAAGATACCACTTATATCGCAACTACGTTCATTTATAATTATATATTCTAGTAAAGTAAACGTCGGAACGCTCTGGGGACGGTACTAATGGTACACGAGGAGTAAGGGATCTACCTGAATCTGCCTCGACACCATTCGAGGGTTCAGTTTGAGGGCACTCTCCTTTCCTTCACAGGCCCATCACATGCAAATAGAGGGAACACAACTCTCTCTCTCTCTCTCATCTATTCAGAGACTGGCCGGTCCCACCTTCGCTCTCAACCCTCAACGTCACCTTTGAACTCTTCCTCTCCATCCACACATTCGAAGGAATCGGTGGGGAATCCTGGCCACCTGTATTCCTCTTCAACGTCCGAGGGCACTCAAGAAGTGACTTCATCCTAACAATTAACAAGTGAAGTTACACCTTTAATTAATTAATTAATTAATTCTTCCCTTTCCATCCTAAGGGTGTCGCACGTTCAACACAGCCGGCACCCTTTTCCTCCCCCCCCCCCCCCCCCGCTTTAAAAGCCTTTTTCTTCCCACCATCTCCCACTTTGTTGTGTGCTTTGTAATAATACAGACGCCATGGGGCCAGCTCTTCCTTCCTATCTGATTTGGGGGGGAGGACGCAGGCGTCTGTCTGGGCGGGTAAAAGAAAATCCCATGGTTCTCAAGAAGAGGATCACGCCTCTTGTGACCCCAGACATACTCCCCCACCCCCCTCTCTCTCTCTCTGATCCCCTGCATTAAGGAGAAAGAAAAATTCCTCATCTCCTATGTACGTTCTGGGGAAGTTGGAATGGCGAGCTCATTTTGGCGGTGGCCTACCTTGTTCGACCTCTACCTGATAGTTGATAGTGATTACGACCTAGTACATCCTTTTTCAGTCTTGAGAGTAGATCCTCTGCACCATGGCACAGTGCACCATGACTGTAAGAAGACTTACATACTAATGATGAAGTGGGGACTGGATCGTCTACGCCTGAAGCTATAGTTCAAGCTCCTGATTGGCAGTTCAGAAAATTCTAAATTCTTAGGCCAATTTACTCTTGCAGTTCGGGATAAAAGGTTCTGTTTTTGAACATCCTTTTGCGAAGCAGGGGACGTGACGGTTTGTTTCAGAGACTATATATATATATATATATATATATATATATATATATATATATATATGAGGGGGGTCTGGACTGGACATGTCAACAAATCCAAATATTATTCGGATTCAGTTATATTTTGTATCCATATTAGCAGATTATATTTGATTCTATATTTCGTTGGTTTGTATACAGATATATCTTGGATTATTTTTGGAGCGGATTCGAATGTTGCACCATTTGCTTCATAATATATCCCCATGTAAATCTTTTGTATGTAAAATATATACATTAATGTGCACTGTATCAACATTTTTGTTATGATCTACCTATATTTTTGGGGTCAAAAAATCAACTTGCAAAGGTTATAAAAATTGAAGTGGATTATTTGAATTATTTGAAAATTTTATCCAAATCAAGTATGGATAAATATTATAATTATCCATTAGATAGTGGAGTGGAATTGGATACACGGGATAGTGACTTAGGGTGGGTATTGATATTCACACATTCACTTTATATTTATATCCACTTCATTGATAGACCCGTACCTAAGGTTTATCGTATCATTTGGATAAGAGCGACCTAAATCTATCTTGATATGATATGAGACCAGGGGTGATCAATACGATTTGATTTGAAGAAAATAATTTTCAAATTAAATTGAATCGAATAAAAAGTTTAATCTGAACCAAATCAAATTGAATTATTTTAAATTTAAACCTAACTAAATCGAATTAATTCAATTTGTTCGATTTGAATTATATTCCTATCCTCTTTTAAAAATTAGATTAAAAATTAGATTAGATACAAAAAGGTGTAAAAAAAGTAAGATTCATTTGGACAAGAGCGACACGAATCTATCTTGATATGATATGAGACTAGGGGTGAGCACGTTTTACTATGATTTGGTTCGAAGAGAATTTTTTTCAAATCAAATCGAATCGAATAAAAAATTCAATCTGAGTCAAACCAAATTGAATTACTTCGAAATCAAACTAAATCAAATCGAATTAATTCGATTTGTTCGGTTTGATTCGATTTGAATCATATTCATATCTCATTTTAAAAATTAGATTGGATTCAAACGGATATAAAAAAATAGGATAAAATAATTTCAACCAAATAAAATAAATATTAAAGAAATAACATCAAAAATTATAACTTGCAAGAACAAGCTCCACGATACTTTCATAAAAAAATAAAAATTTAAATAGAAGGTGATTTAAAATTAACTTCGTAACATTAAATTCAGAAACCTCGTTCATACGAAGAGAGTTAGATTTTTGGAATTATGTTTAATTGTTATATATACGTTTATATTAAATTGATAAAAATATTCTTAAAATTGAGTTAAAATTTTGAAATTAGGGTTAATAGTTATATATGCACTTATATTAATTTGATAAAAATATCTTTAAATTTAAATTATTCGATTTGATTTGATTTTTTTGAAAATCAAAACTAAATCAAACCTAAATTTTGAATACAGTTCAATTTGAATTTAAATCGATATTTTTTAATTTCAACTTAAATTATATCGAATCAAATTTATCGAATCGATTTGATTTTTAAATTGAACCTGAATAATGATCACCCCGTGAGACTCGATCAAATATTTTTTATATATATTTTTTAAACAAAGTGACTCAGACTGACTCGTTACCTTATTCCAAGACTTGGACCGGTAACCGACAAACCATGCTCTAGACATCGATTGGCAGACCTCACGGCACATAACGAGCTACTGTTAAGAACATTAGTCGTCGACTGCTCTTTCGAAGATGACACAGTGCAGAGCTAAGTTGAAATGGACACATGCATGAACTGTTTCACTTGAGACGAAACTTCATGAAATAATTGAGCACACAAAGACGCCTAATGTTTCCAAAAGTTCACCACCGTATTTCTAAGTTGCGTCTCTCACCAATGTTCTTTGACAATGCCCCTTGAGTTGGTGGAATTGAAAAGTATAGGAGAAGTTACAAAACTATATATATATATATATATATATATATATATATATATATAATATCTACTCTCAATCCAATTACTGTAACAGTGAAAAGTAAAGGAGAAGTTATACAACTATATATATATATGAAATATCTACTCCCAATCTAATTAGTCAAATAAGAAGCTAATTAGTGTAATAATTTTTTAGATAATAATTTCGTATTGATTAAATGAGTTGTGATTCATGTACTTATGACTTTAAGTTTATGTATTTTAAAATTATAATTTCATAAATTTAACATGCTATCAGAGAAGTATTATAATTTGAAAATATTCTCTTAGATAATAATTTATATATCTTATCATCGTGATTTTATAGATTTTAACGATCATTTCATCTCCGATCAGAGTTTCTCGGTGATTATATAAATATAGCTGGTTAAAATAAAGACTTATCACTTTATTAAATGGCAAGTACATACATGTCAATCCAAGCATGCGGCCAAAATCATTGAAGAAAGGAATTTTTGTGGTCTTTGTCAATGAAGCGAGCAATCGAGGAGCACACAGCCGCACCATAATTTACGACCCCAATTCGGGTCGAAAAGTCTTCCATTTTTTTTCGGTTATACAAATTGAAAAAGTAAAAGTGTGAAAACTTTTCATATAAACCCTAAACATAACTAATATGATTTTTTACATAAATACCCCTCTAAATATTGGTTATGTCAAATCTATCCTTCATTTGAACATATTATCAAAAATATCATCTATTTAATCTTAAATGTTACAACTATGCCCCTACCGTAACTTTCGTTGATTTAACTTGAGTTAAACATGAGTTAAGCAGTAAAATTATTTAGGTTTTTGACATAAATACCCCTCTAAATATCGATTATGTCAAGTATATCCCTCATTTCACTACAATTAATGACGATAGATATGATATTCCACAGAATATTCGTCTCCCGTCGACGTCAGTAAACTACATGGACATAGTTGTAACATTTAAGATTAAATAGAGGATATTTTTGATAATATACTCAAATGAGGGATATATTTGACATAACCGATATTTATAGGGATATTTATGTAAAAAACCCTAACTAATATGCCTGCCCGAAAGATTCGAAGTGGAAAAACTAAAAAAGGATGCACTGTATGACGTCCACGACTAACGTCGTCACTAATAATTTCTACGAACCAATGCGAGCGAAAGAATGACTATGCAATATAAAGTGAACCTTAATAATAATAATAATAATAATAATAATAATAATAATAATAATCTATACATGTAAAGTGAACCCTAATAATAAGAATAATAATAAGAATCTATACACGACGCTGAGGTTGGCTTGCAAGTTTTCTTTCCCTTGTCTGATATCTACCACCCTTCCTCCCGCCAACTTTGGCCCAATTGCGCCAACTTTGGCCCAATTGTTCATTCAAGAACCCTAAGCCAAAACTATAGGCATCTTCAATCGCTACAGTGTTTGTTTTATCTTTTCTTATTATGATGGAAAAGTTGACAGTATGGGTCAGGGCATGGCTCTCGAGTGCGGTGTGATCTCGAGACTTCTCTTTGTACGATGTCTTACGATTGATATGAAATGAAAGCGTGTTTATGTCTTCAAAAAAATTATAGGGCTGTCAATGGGCCATCTGACTCGGCGGATCTGCGGGCTATCGGCCCTTTTCAGCTCACTAACTTTTAATCCGATCTAAAAATTAGGCCTGTGAAGGCCCACTGTTCGGACTCGATCTTTTAGGTCGACCTACGAGTTGACATGATCTTTTTTTCTCTCTCTTAAAATTTTATTTTATTTAATTATAAAATTAAAATTTTCTTGTTTTATTTATTTAGAAAGTTAAACTTTTTTTTCAAATAAATTAACATATAAAACTCAAATTAATTTTATAAGATTGCTAATATTATATTTTTATATATTATTATTTATTATTTTTTCATTAAATTACTTGGGTTGGGCCTAACATAAGTCGGGTCTTATACTCATGTGAAGTAATCAGATCTGGTGTGACATAGCCCGAGCCCGAGCAAAGCCGACCTGAGCTCGACCCTAGTCACCACACAACTCAGAACAAACAAAAATTTGCCCAAATCCGATGTACAGATGGAAGGGCTTCTTCTTCTTCTTCTTCTTTTTAGTCAAAGGGGATATCGGGAAGGGGTTGTGCGACGGGAACATATTGATAATGGATTAATGGTGCTCTAAAAAGCACGTGCTAGGGTCTCTCAGAAAGCACCTCCCGAGAGATACTGGGTGACGCCTACACTGACACCCCCTTAAATGTACTACAGAGCTAAGAAATCAACTGGGCCATCTCAATTGGGGGCCCAAAAAACTTAAGGCCTTGCACTCCTCTGGGCAATGAGAGAGGCACTGTTAAACCTGGAGACCTCCTGGAATGTCTTCTAATACATCAGCTCTAACTCCGATCTTGCCACTTCAAAACACTCCCACAAAAACGTCTGATCCATGCCTTTTAATTAAAACATAAAAAATTGCAAGATCCTTTAAATTCCTTCCCATTTCGAGAGATTTTTTTCTTCACCAAACAGATTCCAAACGACATAAACCCTTTCTTTTCCCCCCTCGCTTCTTCTTCTAACCTGTCTCATACTTCGAGAATGACATGGTGCACACCCACTGCAAATGCTACATCTTAGATGTGCTGTGAGTTTTTTTAAAAAAATATATGATGAGATCAGGGCTGTCCAATCAGACTGTCCGATCTTTATTTTTAAATTTTTTTGGCTCATATTTAATTTTTCATTGGACTATCTAATCATGGGTGATGCGGATGGATACGTGAGATTGACCCGACTCACCATATTTTTAAAATAAAATAATAAAAAAATATTGCACGCTCAAGGTATGCAAACGGCTGGTTGTGCAGTGTATATCCAATCATCCATCTAGTGAGCCTTCCCTAATCCTATGTAGATACCCGTAACCTCGTGTTTGCAGCCTGGGCCCGGCCCTTGAGAAGACGGGGACCGTATAATGGGCCACATTCGACTTATTTGTCTTGAAGGGTGAGCCCAAACCTATGTATTGTCAATAAGCTACATCTATGTTAGTACATATAGTATATTGTAACCCAAAAATAAGAGAAATAAATTTATGTGCATAGATAGACTTAGAGTCTACCTATCTAGTTCACACTTCAAGTCCCAAGGGTGCTTAGTGATGCACTCCACGTGTGTGTGTGTGTGTGTGTGTGTGTGTGTGAGAGAGAGAGAGAGAGAGAGAGAGAGAGAGAGATGGGGGGTGCCCCCTTCTCTTGGGTCCTATGAATAGGAGCCAGGGAGAGAGCACCCATTCCAAGTAGGACCTCGAGTCTTAGTCATTATTCTCCTTCATTATTAAAAAATAATTATCCAGTCTATTAATTAATTTTAATATTTATCTCAATCTCTAACGTAGACTAAGATTATGGATAACTACTTCTAGAGTAATCCAATTAAGATTAGAATTAGCCTTCTTGGGCTTGGGCCACCCCTTAGTGGGTACCCGTATTAGGCCTGGTCCGATAATTAACATATGTTTCACATGAGATTGGTCTTCTAGGTTTCATCGCCTTCTCATTATATGAACTAGAAATAATGTTGATACTGCTTATAGAAATATGTGACAAAAAAGGGCATCTAATGTCTAAGGTTGGAGATTGTACACTTAAACAGTTGCTGATCACTCGCCTTGGGGGTGCGGGCTTCTAATGAACTTTCGATAATACTTCCTTCGACTCTCCATGTCTCTTTAGGATGTTGATATTATGCAGTGTCCTAACAGGTACGGGTAGGAAATTGTTGAAAGATTGACTCCTCTTTCTTCCGATGAATTACAGACGGATATATTGAGTGTCACCGACGGTGAAAATTTCATCATCCTCACCCCAGAAAAGAGGAGGAAGAAGGAGATTAGAGAGAGAGAGAGAGAGAGATAATACATAAAAATTTACGTCGTTCGGTTAGTTAAATATCTCCCTATGTCCGCAGAACCTTCCTCGACTTATTTCTTTATATTATCACTAAAAACAAAAACACGGTTGTGGTGATCTATCTACGAGACTTACCTTTCTAAAAGTTAAACGGGATTAGATTTTCTCTATCCCCAATACAGTATATATAGATGGAACCCTAGGCATTACCTAACAAATATCCTTACCAAATTAGGAATATTCTCCCAATTATTGGCCCACCAATAATTGAATACATAAAGGTGATTTTTTACTAGACTCGTAACAGTACAAAAACACTATACGCATCGCTTATGGCGCATCATCCACTCTTCTGTTGGGCCCCATATTATCCACGGTCTGTATCAAACGCATCAATTGAAACGCCGGATCATCCTCCACTTAAACGAAGTTTCATCTAAGTATGTTCCATCCAAGTCACTCACAGCCCTTGTTATTTAGATAATATATCGTCTAACTTCAACTTTCCGCTTCCATCTACTTTGCACCGTCTAAGTCTAAACTTAGATTCTTCGTTTAATTTACTTACACTTCGTATATCTTGAACTTCATCTATCTTAAACTTCGATGATATATCATCTAAGTCTCTTGAACTATCATAGCTATTGAATTAGTATGAATATTGTAGAGGTAGAAAAATAGTCTCTAGTCCTCGTACCACACTTCTCTATTTATTTATTGGGGAAGACCGCCTGACACTCCTGCAATCACCAGAGAGAAGGACGTCAGAAGGAGCCCAGGACATTATCCCAAGGGACAACCCTCCGATGCTTAAGTCAGCAAAGGTTCAAATAGAGGACATAGAAGAGTAGGAGAGAGAGAGGGGAATGGAGGTCGTAGTAGGAGATCTGAGAGAAGAGCAGATCCTCCGGACGAGTGCTCACCGATCCCGGTGGTCACCCGGAGAGTGCTCGTTGGGTGGTAAGGTCGTACGGGAGGGATTCTCTCTCAGAAACTGTACAGTCGTGACCTCTCTAGCAGCAGAGTGAGTAGCTCTCTGGCTTGTTTCTCTGTAGTCCTTTCTTGGTGGAATTCACCGTGTTGGACGAATTGTCCTTCCTTCTTTTATAAGCGGTTGTCCTGGAAGGGGGAGTCCATCCCTTAGTAGGGAAGGACGCCAATCGTGGAATAACGTTTCCCGCGATCGCGAGGGGAGTTTCCCGTTGAGAGACGGTGATCCCGGAGTCGGTCGATTCCCTGGCGGGTCTTACGGCGCCCGCAGAGCATGCTCGCCCTTAGTGGGATTGATCGAGGCCGATTTCATGGGAGGTAACGTTCGGTCGCCGGAGAGTCATCCGGCGGCCGTTGCACCTAAGTCGATGCCCTTCCTGTGATGTCGAACCCGATGTTGAGTCGTAGTGGGACGTGCCTTTACAGGCCATGGTTGTTGGGCGCCTTTAGACGCGTTATAGATCGTGGGTCCGAATGGACCTGACGAGATTAGACCTTATCTGGGCCGAGCCGATTTTACCTTCCTCAAATATGAACTATAACTCAACAATATACTTCAAGTATACCTCCTAAAATGTTTATTCTGTACGACATTTTCTAGTTTTTAATTGATCTCTCTCTCTCTCTCTCTCTCTCTCTCTCTCTCTCTCTCTCTCGTGTAGTAATTTCATGTTGATTTTATTCTGTCGACTATAAATCAGAGGAGTAGGTTTTGACCCTTTTGAGCGAGAGAGGGAGCCGAGAGCTGTACATGTTCTTCCCTTCTTTGAAACGGGTTTTCTTGTGTAAAGAAAGTTAAGTGAATTGGTCAACGTCATAGACGAACTCTTCCCATGAATAACTGCACAACAAGAGAGGGTTGGATCATGGATGCGAGGTTGTCTGCGTCATGAGTTCTATCACTTCGTCACATCCTTCACCTTGAAATAATGGAGGGTGTCAGATTTTTCAGAAAACCCTTTTTGCTCTGAGAAGAGGATGGCTCAACCTAATCTTTGACATAATAGAGAATATCCATGTCTGGATGGGAGTCTCAATTCAACAACGAGGATGCATGCGGTGGCCTGAGGAGTGAGGGCTTGCTGCAATCCTCGTCCTTGGAGATAACGCACTGCCTTATACCTAATTAAGGGTGTTTATGTGGTCTAATGGAAAATTTTCCAGATTAAGTAATTCTTCAAAAAATAGGTGAGTCAAAATAGAAAATTGTAATCTGCCCAATTCATCGAGAAAAACACACAGATGGGAAATTATGGTGCGCCCTGATTTGAGACATGGATGCACCCACAGGTATCATGGTGTGCCAAGGTGGGTGCGGTGGTGGAGAGGAGGACCTTGATAGGCCTTCATGCTCCCCTCTTCCCCATCACTACTCCAGTAGTAGTACCATGGAGCTTGAAAGGAGGGAGTCGGATGGAAGGCCCCCGGCATGCACCCAATGGCCCGAGCGAGCAACACATCCATCGTCCCCTCTCGTCTGGTCCCATCTTATAAGTTCCTCTCCCCACTGGCCATCCTGGGTGTTGGATTGTGGGGCATCTGCTATTCATGAAATCCTCTATATATAGAAGATGATGATGATTTGTTGTAATTGTGGGAGGGGCATCCCGTCCAACCTGCTGCCCTTGGATACACGATCTCGGTTACAACCTACGAGAGCAGGATTCAGTGGGGAAGAACATATGCAAGTGGCTTCCTCCTTCCCATGGAGCTGGACCACCCAATCCAATCTGAACTCATCACGTCGAAAAATGATTACTGCACACCACACCCGGGGGTTATTACACATCCCGGGTGTGAACCACGTTTAAATGTCTTCTATTTTTTAGAGAATTTTGTGACGTGGGGCCCAAATCACCCGTTATTTTCACGTTTTGTTCACTGTTCTTGCGGTGCCGGTGACCTGCCTTTGGGCCAAGATCCTTTGCCTTTAATCAGCGTCGGCCCAACTTAATGCCCAAGTTGGGGAACGTTTGGGCTGGATGTCCGGTGTGCCCAAAGCTAGCTTTGGGCAAACTCCTTCGGTCCGAATCAGTTTTGAGTTTCAGCCCAAGTTGGCGACTCAATGCAGCCAAACCAGTTTCTGTGCAAAATTCATTTCAGCGTGTTCGGTTATGTTGATAGGTTTGGTTTCAACCAAGATACCTTAGCCCAAAGTGCTATTTGGTTTGTCGTAAGATTGATGTAGTTATGTGATAGATGCGTGTGCATCGTCCACCACCATTTGATGAGCACCCAAAATTACAGTCCCACGTAACATCACTTTCTATCAGAGATCTTTTTGTTGGTAGTAGGTCAGTTTCGATCATAACTAGTTAAAGGCAAACAAAAGGAGAGCTTTGTTCAATCAGAAAGGCAAAAAATTGAATTTTTCGGGCAGATTTCATCCTATCACTGGTTGGGCTCTATACCTTGCCCATTATGTTTAGAGGCAAACATACCGTACTGGCCATCCATGGGGATCAGCCTAACAATTCATCAAAAGTTCTTGAGCACGACCAACACCCACCCGGGGGTGTGTTGGAAGATATATGGGAGAGGAGAGAGGAAGTCCAGCATTCTTTTAATAGGTTTGATTGAGCCAAACATGACCAAAAGCTACAAGTAATGCATCTTTGTTTGGACCGGCAAGAAATGATGGATCAGCCTTAGGCCGCGGTTGGTAACACTTTCGTCATGGATGATTTTTTAAAAAAAATTTCACCGTATTAACCACTGACATGGGAAGGATTACCGTCAACGTAAAATCTCTGAAATCTCATCTTTCTCCGCTTCGAAGGATTAGAGAAACATCACTCATGGTGTGTCTGTATTTTCTTTCATATTAGATTTTTGATGACTCGAAAACCCATATCAGTGGAGGACGTTCGTCGATGCTTGGATTTCACTCATTGAAATCCCCGCCGAACATGTTCTCCAAACGCGGCCTTAGTAATGATGGGAGGCAATGTACCATCTTTTTATGCGTATCTAAATCACTTTCTCTAGTAACTCTTCGATTTAGGAATAAGATATTATGAAATAACTAACAAACAATGGTGAGACCCACATTTTTCTCCTCACATACACGATGCTTAACTGGGATGGGGGTGACTTATTCACTCTCCTGGATGGGAACGAGCCATCCCATCCCCGTTATCAAAGGGTCACCTAAAGCATTGTCTCCCGGGTCATATCACACGATAGAAGTGAAAAAGAGATGATCATTCAAATGTTCCCAGCCATTGCTCAAGCTTTTAGGAGCATAATGTGCAGAGTCCCAATATGTACTTGCACGGGGACCCATTCCTTTTTTTTCTGCTTTTCATCACATCAGAAGTTACAAGGGAATGTGGCCGTCCCTAAACAGCTGTTAGTTGGCCTCTTTGTTTGTGACAACCAAACGTCTTCTTCCTCCGGGCTTCGAGGGCGTGGAAACTGACACGGAAGTGCTTGCAAATGCTGCACGGGTGTGTGACATAAAAAAATAAGGATATTTGGTTTGAATCTAGATATTGGGAACATGATTTAGAATATATATTGTAGAGGTAAGAATTTGATTCCTACGTCACGTATCATATTTATTTATTTATTTATTATGAAAAATCGTTCGACATCCGTGAAAATCTGCAAGCACCAGATATACGAGCGTCAGAAAAAATTCTGAGCGTTATTCCATGGGACAACTCTCTATGGTTAAGTCAGCAAGGGATCAAATTGTAGACAAAGAAAAGAGGGAGAGAAAGGATGGAGGAGGTCGCCATAGAAGATCTGAGAAGGCTGTAGGGCCTCTGGACGAATCTACACGAGTGCTCGCTGAGTGATAAGGTCACTCAGAGGGGATCCTTTCTTAGGGAGTGAAAGGTCGTGACCTTGCAGTAGTAGAAATGGCTCCTCTCTCTGTGTGTATCTTTTGACAGAAAAATCTACCGTCCGTTGCCTTTAGTTGGGGTCTTTTTTATAGGGGATTCTCTTGGTGGAGGTGACCGATCCCTTAAGAGGGAAGGGAGTAAGTCGTGGGATAACGCTCCCCGCGATCGTGGCGGAAGTGTCCCGTTGAGGGGCGGTCACTCCGGAGTCGACCGATTTCTCGGCGAGTTTTACGACGCCCGTGGGACGTACTCGCCCTTGGTGGAGTCGAGGCTAGAATCGTGGGGGGTAACAGTCAGTCGTCAGAGATCTATTCGGCGGTCATTCCGCTCGGGTTAAGACCATTCTTGCTGTCGAATCCAAGGACTGTCATCATGGGCCACGTGTAATGGGCCGTGTCAGTCGAGGCCCGCTGTATGCGGCGCTAGCTGAGTTGAGCCTGCGGTAGATGGACCTTACATGGGCCGAGTCAATTTTACCCTCCTTATATATATATATATATATATTAACCGTTCAAATTAAAAAATTAAGATGAATCCCCGTCTTAATTTTTAGAAAATTTTACGAGCTCCACTCTACTAGACTCATATTGAACTAGCTACGTTTGTAAAGAATCGGAGGGAAGAGAAATTTTTTCAAAATATTTAGAGAAAGAAGTAACGCATATTGCACTACAAGAAAATTAGATAATTATTGAGAATTTTGAAAGTGTCTTTTTTTTCTCTGTATCTCTCTCTAACTCTGAAAGTTAATTCCAAGATCAAAGTTGACAGTGTTGAGAATCGGAGTACTCGTAGAGATGGACAAACAACAGAGGAGGAAGAAGAAATGGGGAAAAAGAGATCAAGTTATAAGAACACCAAGATTTACGTGGTTCTGAGGCGATGTACCTTCCTATATCTACGACCGCAGCAGGGTTTCCATTAGAATAATCACACCAAGATACAATACAAAAAGAGAGTTCGCAGCCCTTTTATACAGTACATTAGGGCGCCCAACACAGCAGGGTACAACATATAATAATATCCCTTCAGGGTACAAAGATAACCGCGCAAGTAGATCCGCGTGCGAGGGCGTACGATGACGAGTTCAGACTCCACACTCTAACAGATAAAATATGTGCAACTTTAGAAGGGATGACGGGAAAATAGAGATTTTAATGATTAGATCTCTGAGAGTGTTTGTAAACGTAATCTCACCACCAACCACGTCGAACATTGTGACTTTTTTTTCTCTATTAAAACCATAAAAAAATACTCTAGCAACTTAATTACATGACGATTTTTCTCCGACATTTTATGCAAATCGAAGAGTACACCATCTTCAATTTCATATACCCACCAGGTCACCACTGACATACCACCCGAAAAGGTTCCAAGTCAGCATCGGCTAGATTTTATTTTACCATACACGAGATTGATGTCGAGACAAAGGGCGTAACAAATAATAAGCACCGATGGGTTGTTGGGTGTTGAAAGGCACCAGCACCGACATCACAGTCCACCAACAGGGACCGGGCGTTACTTATACTACTCAACAATCTTACACATCACATGGAGAGAGGGCTCGGGAGGGGGAGCAATGTCCCAATAATCTGTTGTACCACAATCGCAAGGCCCCACGAGAGAACATTTTTACGTGACTCCACCGCTCCCACAGAGTGCGGTACTTTTTCCTTTCCTTGGTCCATAAAATGCCACACAAGTGCCGTCTTACCCAACCGGAGCGAGAAAACCTTTTAGGGTAATTTTGTTAATCGGTCCGGATTAGCGTAGATCTCGGAGGGTCGAGCACGTTGACCGACTCGATTAACGACTTTACATGTGAGTGAGAGACAGAGTCCACCCCTAATTTCTCTCTCATCGATTAATGTAACTGTCTGATAATTCCGATGTCAAAGTCGACCTTACACACTACACAATATATCGGAGTAAGAGGCCATTTACTATGATTGAGATTTAGTCTTAGATCGGATAATATGTGAGCGTCTCTCTCTCCTTATCCGTTAGAAGATTTTCAATCATATATCAATGTTTAAATTTTGAGTTCGAGTTCAAGTTAGACTTTTCCATTCGAGCCACTCCATTTGTTCGATTGTGTTCATTCCGAATTCAATCGCCAGGTCCCATCTGTTCGGTTGCGCGAGGCTGAGATTTAATCCACGGATAACCTGTGGATGCCTTCATGGATTCCTTCGAGCTAATGCCTAAGCTTTAGGTTTGAAATTGAGACTAACAACTTCGACATAAAACATCATGGAATATTGTAAGATGTTACATTTGTTGTCATGTAAGTACGTAGTGTTCTATAACGTTTAATTAACAATATCTTGGTAAACCAAATAATCACGCCGCCAAAAGCATCCCAAAATTGAGGGCAAACCAACATGGTGATCTCAGTACTCATTTGACTGTGTAAATTAGCCTGCTATATATATATATATATATATAGTTATATAATACATGGTTAGAACTCAAAACACACCAAAAACTCACCCACCCGCGACTGCCGCCTTCTTTAAACCACATGTCACGCCAATCAAAGCACCCTTAAATTGGGGGTGTCGATTTCAGGTCACCTCACTTTTCGGCATCAGAGATATAAATACATATATATATATAGTCACAATATCCACTACCTACAAATCTTTCTATACTAATCGACGTACGCTTTAACTTCCCTTGTGATATAATAAAGAAAATGGACAGCCGTCTGATATATTATATGACATTATGTTTGGTGTGCTGTTGGTTGATAAAGATGGGTCAACACAAATTATCATCTCATCTATCTATGTCAATTAACCTCTTTGGTCGAGATTATTAAGGGATTTTAATCAGTTAAATCTCTTACATAATTTTATCTCAATTAAATGATTCAAAAGTGTCTCGATTTTTATGTTAAATAGATTTTTTAAAATGGAGAGAGAAAGATACGAAAGAAGAGGTATTTAATAATCTATAAAAATATCTCTCGTAAAATTTCGAGATGAATTTTGTAGTCTAAAATTTTTGACACTCTACATATAATAAATATAGAGATTTTTTTAAAAAATCTACTTGAATAATCTCAACCAAAAGAACCCCAAATAGACATCATGGATTTCAACGGACTAAGAGCTATTCACCTTTGTCTTCAAATTTTCCTTCCACACCAAACACAACCAAACACACCGTCTTTTCTTGCATCTGTTATCTCATTTGCGCCCCTTCCATTTTAACCAGAGAAAGTTGAATGTTTAAAAGATAAGAAATTAACGTTGCAAATGCACGAGCGAAATAAAGTATAGAGTACAGAAATAAAATAAATGTTCTCGATAAAATGAAGTCTATCAACTCCAACCGTGAGAACAGCGGCGATCCAAATACTCACTACCCAGTCCCGATCATCTAAATCGATTGGTCCTGGTCCAGGTCTAGTCCATGTAGATTATGTGAGAGAGAGAGAGAGAGAGATGTGATCCCTGTCAAAATGTGATCTTTTTTTTGTTGCGGAGTTAAGAGAGAGAGATGTGAACCGTGTCAAAAATGTGAACGAGTTGCGGAGTAAAGGCAGAGAGAGAGAGAGAGAGAGAAATGGAGATGTGAACCCTGCCAAAATGTGAACGAGTTGCGGGGTTCAATGTCGGCAACTCGCCCGCGCAGCCCGGCCAAAAGCCCACGGGCGAGAGAGAGAGAGAGAGCGCCCGGGGATTGGTTGGTGAAGCTAGCGACAGAGAACGTCATCCCTCCCTTCCCCACAATTCACGGACCACGCTAGTCCAAGAATCGGATCACTTCGCCCTCGGCCCTTCCCCCCCTCCCCGGTCGTCCCCACCACCCCCGCCCACAACACCTTCCCTCTGTAAATTATCATCACTGTTGCTGTGGGACAAACCACTGACACAGCCAACCACCACTCCGCTCTCTCTCACACCCTCTCTCTCTCTCTCTGTGCATAGGTGTACTGTTTGGTGTCTCTTACCATCGTAGGAGGAGCAACACAGCCCCTGCCATTAAAAGGGCCACCTCTCTCTCCTCACCTCCTCTCACTCAAACAGTGCTCTTCTTCTGCTACACCTTCCCACTCCCATTCCCCCTCTACCTCACCACAATGCCCGCCCCTCGTCATATTGCCGTTGCCCTCCTCGCCCTGCTCGCCCTCGGCCTGATCCAGGCAGCCACCTACGGCGCCGCCCCCGAGCACCTTGCTAAGAAGGGCACGTCGCCCGCCGAGTTCATCCGCTCCCGGTGCGGCACCACCAAGTACCCCCGCCTCTGCGTCAGCTCCCTCTCCGCCTTCGCCGACACCATCCGCACCAGCCCCACCCAGCTGGCCGACGCGGCGCTGTCGGTGAGCCTGAGCAGCGCCCGGTCCACCAAGGCCCTGGTGGCGAAGCTGTCGGCGGGGAAGGATTCCATGGGGCGTCGGGTGGGGTCGGCCATCCGGGACTGCATGGAGACCATGGGGGACTCCGTGGACGAGCTGCGGGACTCGCTGCAGGCGATGGACCGGCTCGGCGGCGGCGGCGCCGGGACCAAGGGGAAGAGCGGTCATGGCAAGGGCAAGGCCGACCTGGGGCTGCAGATGGACAACATCCTGACGTGGGTGAGCGCGGCGCTGACGGACGAGGACACCTGCATGGACGAGTTCGCCGGCAAGGCCATGGACGGCGAGGTGAAGGCGGCGCTGAGGGGCCACGTCAAGAAGGTCGCCCGGCTGACGAGCAACGCGCTGGCCCTCGTCAACGGCCTCTCCTCCACCATCAACGTCTCCCCATGAACACTCCTCCTCCTCCTGATCATCATCCTTGTGCTTGCTTGCTTGCTTGCCGTGTCTTCTTGGCTCAGTCCCCTCTAGCTAGCTAGTTAGCAAATAGAAATGGTGTGTTTTGCCAGTGGCTGTGGTAGAAGAACACTAATAAGTAGATGTGTGGTTTTAAGTGACATGGGAAGTGAAAGGGGTCTTTCCATTTGGGAAGGCATTCCTGTTAACTACACCAAAGGTGTAAGCTTTGGCTTTGTGATGTATATGAGGTATGTATAGTTTCCTGTGGTCTCTTATATATGGTGTGTGAATCATTTTAATATATATATATAGAGAGAGAGAGAGTAATTTTAGTTGGATATTTAACATGACAAATATGTGTTCGATCGGAATAGATCTAACTGGATTTTGGATAATCATCTCAGCTAAAGTTTTCTGTGTAAATTTTAATTTATGAGCTTTAATGAAAAAAGGTGGAAGCTATGCACATATTATATACTACTGTTCCCCTTCATCATAAAGCCAGATCTAAAGGTGGCCCACTCTCGTCCACCTTAATCTCAGCAAAGGGGCCGAAAATTAAAAGGCTTATTTTTCATAGGATGCAACGTTCATTAGTTATAATTGAATTGCATATTTGTCACCAATGATTCAACCAGGGAGTTAGTGTGAGATTATTTGATTCGTATAGTTTTAAAAATTAATATAAAATATATAGGTCAATTAGTTATCTTCTCGAACATGAATCGTATTTTAAATAGTAAATGTATGTCGTTGGATTTTGGTTGGGTTTTGCTTGGGGGATTAAGTGAGTCGATATATATATATATATATCAAATCTAATACAACTCATGCCACAAAATAAAAGATAAATTAATCCTACTAGCTAGTAGCCTACCTTATAATATTCAAATTAACAGGACTTAAATAATCTACACTCTTTAGTATGCACACCCCTCCAATAAAGCAGCAGCTGAGGAGATTGATTCCGGCACCGACAGAGATGTTAGTTCATTGGCATTATTATTATTAATTATTATTATTGTAGATTGAGCGATCCATTTGCATATATATATATATATTGTGTCATATATAATTCTTTACAACTGAACTGACCCACTTGAGTTGCTCGATCAGGGATTTTTATCGAGGGTTTCCTTTGGAAGACGAGTGTGCATAAACTTAAATGGGTCAGTTCAGTTGTAAAGAACTATATATGACACAATATATATATATATATATATATATATATATATATAGTCGGCATGCACGGTGTGTTCTACCTCTCTTTACCCACATATACCGCATCATCACATAAGAGTTAATCTATTCATACGAAAGCATACCGGACTCATTTTGCCCGGGGTGGGACCTGTCCTATCCACCAAAATTTATGTAGTGGGACTCCATCCCGAAAAGAAGAAGGAATATATAGCTGGAGTATTGTCCACACCTGTGCAACACTCTGTCCCGGTGCCCGTTGATTGAGGGGAAAGTAATGTTTATTGCACTACATTCCAACGTAGTTAGTAATTATACTTAATTTTTAAAAAATGACGTGACTCTCGCATCAAATTATTCTGACGTGGGGTTTACGTCCCCGTCTCTCTCCTCACGAAATCAAAAAAAAAAGTCGAGACTATATATATAAATAGTGTAAAAATTAATTACAAAGTTTCGATTTTTTCTTACCATCTAAAACAAGTTTTTTTATACGCGGGAGTACTCACTCTAAAATAAAATGACGTGGAACTCACTCTATAAAAATAAAAAAAATAACTACACCATTAGGTTGGCCGTCGTAATAAGCATTACTTTTGACGAGGGAAAATCTAGGTCCACTAGGTACATTTTTACTCCCCACACGTGGGGTATGACACCGTGGCGCTTCTACACACGTGCCGTGGATATCGGTGGGATTGATCCAAAATAATCATCCAGTAGATTTAAAATAAAAATGCATGTTTCAACGCGGAAAAATCTCTAACTAATTTTAAGAAGGATGAGAGAGGTTAGAGTTCCACGAGTATAGATTGCATATGTTTTTGGTCGTCTGGTCAATCATATTTAGATAGTTTTCTTCGAAATTGTCCACTTTTTACCTTCGTGCTACAAGGTTTACCCTTGCCCGTGAAAACATTGGAGATCTGCTAACTTGCCTAATAAGAGAAAGGAGGTGTGTATGTTGACATGTCATTCTTTTGTCGTAGGCATAGGCATTGATCCGCAGTCCTGAGTCGTTCCGTCATTAATACGGTGATGGTTGCATGTGACGTCCGCTAATCACCGCCGAAAGATAAAGGTGCACGTGACATACGGGGTCTAGATTCCAAGCCAATCCTCTTGTATGTCTTGACAGTCTGTGTACCGGATAATGGGTCGATTGTTGTTGGACCCTAGATTATGGACAAGTTAATATTGGGCCTTAATACGGCCGAGCGTACTTCCCCTTCCTCAGCTATCAATGTTTGAGACTCTACCCGGGTTGCCCGCAATTAATGGAGCGCAACCGGTTACTTGTCCCTTTAATTACCTTGCAGTGGTTGCTAGCTCCAACTAACAATATTTATCATATGACATATTTGCAATTTTTATTGAAAGTGCTTTTAGGCTGCTATAATTATTTATATTTATTTATCTAAAATCGTAGAGTTTTCTTGTTCTATATATATGGCAGAATTTTCTCAGTGAGATGATTAAAAGGATCATCTGGTTTGACGTAAAACACTGAAGTTGTTTGACTCTAAAATCGCTTGTTCAAAAATAAGGGGAAACAAAGGTCTTACTTCGGTTTACAGTCAGAATTTTTTTTTTGAAAAAAGAAACGAAGGAATGCTTAATGAAATGACATGTTTGAATTATAGACCTTCTGTGTTAAGTTTCACATCAGCCCAAATTAAAGAATTCAGATATTTAAATGTTCTGCACCAAACCAAATGACTCTCGATGTGAACTAGATATATGAAACTGACATTCAAAGCTCATGTACAACCAATTTCCTTAATTTTAATGTTGAGTAAAATTTTACGTAACATACTAAATAATTACGTCTCTAGACGTTACAAGTGTAATATTTTTTATTTTTTGAATTTTTTAATAATCTCATCTCAATATAATTTAATATACCGGTCACGTAATTAAGTGATGTGACGTGAAGATCACGTAAAAATATAACTCAGACTCTGTGAAGAGTAAAATTAGATTTATTTTTACTATTCATATAGGAAAAAAATTTAAATGACTCCCAAGTCATGTCAACTTGTGACGTGATCTGTATGTCAAATTATTTTGACGAAAGAGTTACTCAAAAAAATTTTAAAAAAATAAAAAATATCATATATACAACACCCAAGATATAATTACTCGGGGAGTTACACAAAATTTTAATCTTCATTTTTCATGGCAAAGGGCAACAAAAAAAACTGAAACCTGCGCGGCCTGTGGTTTCTCTAGCTCTGAAATAATTATCTTTTACTTGGTGTCTTGCGACAATCCAAACGGCTCCTCTCATTATTTTAGTTTAAAATTAAGTATTTATAGCAATCACATCTTTAATGTGAAGAAAGAAAAGGTTGAGTGGGAGTGATTACGATTAATTCCGATTAGCTTTACACAGCTCGAACACCCCCCCCCCCCCCAACAATCTCATTCCTAACTCAATTTAGAAGTTTTAATTTGAAATTTCTTGTTGAAAGACAAAAATAATAATCAAAATACCACACGGATAATTCCTTTAGTCCAAGAAATTTTAACGAGATCCGACGTTGTAGAGAACTAAAAATTAGAATTATCGGAAGCATGAATTTAGGGACCATCACGAAATGTGAGGAGGACAACACCAAGCTGGCACCTTTTTCGGATACAGATGGTGCCGGTGATACGATGGATAATAGAGATGAGGTGGACCCGACGTCAGCTCAGCTGCCTTCAGTGCAACAATAATACATACTGACGAGTAAACAGATTCTTTGTTATCAAAATTAAAGGATACTATTTTACTTTTCGTTTGTTTGTTTTTGTTTCGTTTTTTTTCCAATTTTTTTTGAAAATCCTATCAAAAATAAGGAAAACCAAAGATGGATGGTTCTTTCTTTTATTTAAGGAGAATAAATATATATGTCCTTAATTATTTACTCTTCGAACTCTGTCGATGACAAGAAGGCAAAGTACTCTCTTCTCATCTATGTATGTGTAGGGATCATCAGAAGGCGTATGAAAGGTGCTGAAGGTTGGAATAAGATCTTTTTAGAATATTGAGGGCAACACAAGCTAGGGAAGTGTCACAATTCTACCGACGAAATATCGGGAAAAAAACCGGTCAAACAAAAGAATTCGATAATTTTGTAACAGAAATTCGGATGGGATGACATCCGATCAAAATTCAGTAGACAGACTGCTCCAGCCAACTAATCCTTCTTCTCTTCCACGTAATCTTGTGAATGTTCTGAGCCATGCATAATGGAAGTCCCGTCGCTTTAATGGCGGTTTAACGGTCAGACACCAACAGAGAGATGAGCCAAGACCCGTGCCTTCGACGAAAGAACGGTAGATTAGCATCACGTCTTAGGGGTGATCATTATTCGGATTCAACTCGAAAATCAAATCGAATCGATAAATTTGATTTGATTTGGTTTAGGTTAAAATTAAAAAAAATCGGCTTGAGTTCAAATCGAACGGTATTAAAAAAATTGGTTTGATTTAATTTTGAAGTTTAAAAAATCAAATCGAATCGAACAACTCGAATTTAAAGATATTTTTGTCAAGTTAATATAAGTGTATATATAATTGTAAACTCTAATTCTAAAAGTCTAATCCCCACCATTCCGACGAGGTTTCTGACTTTGTGAAGTATGTTTCAAATCACCTTCCATTTTACTGGAACTGATCAAATTCTTAATTTTTTATGTGAAAATAGTGGAACTTATTCTTACAAATTTTAACTTTTGATATTATTTCTTTATTATTTACTTTATTTTGTAGAAATTCTTTTGCCCTATCTTTCTCTACTCTTGTTTGAATCTAATCTAATTTCTAAAAGAGAATATGAATATGGTTCAAATCGAACCAAACGAAACAAACCGAATTAATTCGGTTTGGTTTGGTTTGATTTCAAAATAGTTCAGTTTGATTTGGTTCGGATTGAATCTTTAATTCGATTCGGTTTGGTTTGAGAAAAATTCTCTTCAAATCAAACCAAACTAAATTAAACCGTGCTCACCCCTATCACGTCTCCCATGCCCTAACAGGCGAGTAGGCGAGCAGCCCATGTCTTTACGACTAGGACAACCCCCGCTATCCCAAGTCAGAAGGTAAAAGTCAACGGATGAACTCTACGAAGACCCTATAAATAGGACCATGGTCATATGACTAGGGAGATATGCAACACTCACCACTCTCCCGTTCTCTCTCTCTCTTTTACTAATCTCTGTTCCTCCCCTCCCAGCACTCGACCTTCGCCGCCAGAGCGCTCGCCCCCTGCTCAGTTTATGTCCCTCAAGCTATTGTCTCTCACCCTTCGGAGATTGATCTGAGCCTTCATTTTCATCTCATGCGGACTGGCCCATTCACCTCTCCCTCTCCAACGCTCATCCGAACACTCTCCATCTTCTCCTACCGAGCAGTAAGGCACCGTCTCCGGGCCTTACATGTCTCTCTCAAGCGCTCCCCCTCCTTTACCGACGATTGCCTAATTTAAGTATCAGAGGGTTGTCTCTTGGGATCACTCTGAAGACTCCTTATGTCGTTTCTCTGTGCTTGCAAGTTCCTCACGGGGACAACATCTCCTTCCCACACCAAATAAATCTTGAGAGTGTAGCTCATAGATCGAGACGACAAATCTCAAACTCTACCATGTCTTATTAATCTAGTTACAAACAATCGTTGATATTTTATGTTATATCTCTTTAACCAAACCAACCTCAAACAATTAAGCACCTAGTATCCTATAAATTTTTTTTTTTGGTGGGGGGGGGGTTTAACCACTGAGATCATCTGGATCATTTTTTGCTACCAGCATAATCAAAGATAGAGATTTGAGATCAGTGTATAAAAGATCTCAGATAATCTTTTTTTGCTGCAAGTATGATATTGTTATGCATTACATTGCAAAGAAAAATACATATATATATATATATATATATATATGTCTAAGATCGAGATGATGAATCTCAAACTCTACCATGTCTTATTAATCTAGTTACGAATAATCGTTGATATTTTATGTTTCCACCTCTTTAACCAAACCAACCTCAAACAATTAAGCACCTAGACTCTTATATTTTCATTTTTATTTTGGGGGAGGGGGTATAACCACTGAGATCATCTAGATCATTTATTGCTAACATCATAATCAAAGACAGTAGCAAAGCTTTTAAGCTTTGAGATGAGTGTATACAAGATCTCAGATATCTTTTTTGCTGCAAGTATGATAGTGTTATACATTAAACTATAAAGAAAAGTACCCATATATGCCTAAAATCTTATGAATAACCCGTCTAATTAAAGTAGTCCCCAGTGATTCTGCCTTAATGGCCTTGAATTTCAAACAAAGGACGTATACCCCCCCCCCCGCCCTTAATTAGTAGCCGATTATGTAGCTTAGTTATAATTGCGCGCGTTAAGTCTTAGGTTTATACAAATGCAACTCTTTCTGCGGGAGAGACGGATGTGCAAACAAATTGAGAAAAACATTCGTATATTACCATAAATGTGTTCGTAAATATGCTACTCTTGAATGTTGCTCACCTTTCGTGCTCAATGTTAGATGTGATTGCTCACCCTTCGCATATACCTAAATAATTTTGAAAACAATTGAAGATTTGATTACCAACCAAACATCTTTCTGGGGAAAACATCTTATCCCTTCCCCACTATAGAGAGAGAGAGAGAGAGAGAGAGAGATTTGTACTTCTAAATTCTAGTTAAGAGTTAGCTAAATTATACTTGAGTAAATTTGATGTGACAGAACAATATAATTGTGATAGATTTGGGTATGTTGCCGTGAAATGAGACTACGTGTGCAAACACATTTCTTTGTAATGATAAATCTTCACTTTAATTTGTAATCGTACCGTGTATGCCAAGACTACTGATGTTCTATTCACATATTTTGATTGTATTGATATCTCACAAGCAATATAAGAACCTATTGGCCTCTTCTTGTCATAATTTCATGTACATTTGAACTTAGTAAAATTAATATGTTACAATTACATTGGTAAATAAAAAATACTTACTGCAAATCTTGGGTTATTATATAACTTTAATTTTTTTAAAAATTTTGTGATGTGAGGTCTAAATCCCCTTAATTTATCGTACAAACCACATTTTCATTGGACGGTCTAAAAAATTAAAAAAATAAATGAATTATGTTAGATTTAATTTTTTTTAATTAATTTTTTTAATTTTTAATTTTTTAAGATCGTCCAATAAAAATATGCCTTATATGATAAATTAAAAAGACGTGAATTTCACGTCATGATTTTTTTTAAAAATAAAAATTTGATGCAAACGGTGCGTACAAAACATTACTCATCGGTGAATCTTCTTTGTATCAAAAATCCTTCGATCTTTGTTGTGGAATAAGATAGTTTTCCATCTAATCGGGACTCCCGAAAGTTGTGAAGAATCATCTTTTCTTCTATTAATCAAGGAAAGCTAGATCGGAGCAAGATAGTTTTTCATCTAATTCTAATCAAGAGAAAGTTAGTTGCGGAAATGGTAGGTTGACAATTACTTGTGTGGTGGCGGCACAGTGCATGGGTTTATATAAAATAGTGGAACAAGTTTATTTTTTATTTGTTTGAATCGCACTTCTCACATCATATCAATTAAATTATTACACAGCGATCATCTCATGCTAATGGAGGAAGCCTATTCATCTCACTAATAAAATGAAATATTATCTCCAAGGTGGAATATGAGAATGTGCTTCCAATGAAGGTTTGTCGGATCGTGACATATATGAAAATATTGATCTCGTCAGATCGTCGTGTCAACGTAAGATTAGTATAATGATATGTTGGTCCCATCTTGACATGATATTTTATATTTTTATTAAAAAAATCTTTTGAAAAAAAATATTTTGACATGATATCATAACGAACCGGGCGCTGTATTATATGTAAGATAATTGTCAAAGTCCGATCCAACTGTACGTTAAAACTGGGTACGGAGAGGACCACCTCCCCCTTCACAGTCTTGTAATTCATGGTTTGAGACTCGCATCGAGTCTGACGTACCGCATCGTATCTTAAAGAATTCAAGACATGATTCACCATGAATCACCTGAGTCACATACAACCGTCTGCAGATGAAGCTGTCCCCCATTTGCCCTCTTCCTTCCAAGCCTGATCGGCCGATCTGGAGTGTCAGTCGTTGCAGATGTCAGAGGAGTTCTTGATCTAGATTTTAATAGACCTGGACTGCTGATCTAATACATAGTCATTGAACGACGGAAGATAGAAGAGCGCAGAGGGGCTCTCGATCCTGATTCCAGACGGTCTGATCGGTCGATCCGACGTGTAACGACTGAAGATGGTGGAGGCTGATCTTGCACGTCAAGATTGAAGACATCCGGGGAGAGGTTTCGATTCAATTGGCCTGACCTATCGATCCGGCATGCATTGGTCGAACACGGCAGAGGGAGTCCAAAAGAGATGTCATAGAGGGTCGGGATGCTGCCATGCTCTGCTGTGAGTAGTGATGCCACCAGAGTAAGGGAAAAGGGGGGTCGTTGGGATGAGGAGGGGAGGATGGGGGCAGACTCAGACCGAGTCAATTCGAGTCACGTCCAATTCGGATGACTCTTACTAGATCAGAGAGATCTTGATCCGGTCTGAATCACCCAGTCCACAAACTTTGTTATAATGTACCTCATTCCAACCAGATTTACTGCGGGAATCAGCCCCATTTCCCGCATTAAAAATAGTAGTAAATTTTAATGACCGGTGGAGCGGGTGGACGGGGGCAGGACCCCCTTTGATTTGCATTGATTTGAATGTGCAGGGAGGGAGGGAGGGGAAATGATGCTAATCCTCAGCGCCCTGTCCTCTTCCTGCCATCGGCCATGTGAGCCTGTCGGAAGGAAGCGGCCTCCTAAAAAACTTCCGCCTCTTTCCGTCCACATTCACATGGCTGTCACAATCCCCACCACCTACAATAACAAATCTCTTTTCCCTTCCAGCAGGTTCCACCACCGGTAGACAAAGGGAGGGGATAGCGGTGTGACTCATCCCCACAGAGCTAGGGGTTTTAGATTTTTATTTATAAAACCCAGGTACCCACATCAAATCTGGCATATGGTATGCTCTCTATTATGTTTGTTGTTAAATTATCGGATCGGAGGAACGTCGTTTTTCTCGGGGCCCTCAACTTTGGGTTGAATGGGATTTACCCATCATGTAGACATGGATATGTAGATATGGGAGACTTGCAAGCATATGGTAAGTGTTTGTTGGCGGACATTGATCATATGATCAAAATATACACACAGCAGTGTGATTTTTTTCTTTCTCAGACAAGTTTACTTTCTTCTTCGTGAAGGTTTTTTTCTTGCTTCCCCTTATTACAAGGATGTGTGATGAACCCACAAAGAGGAACCCTAGTGTGGCACTTACGATTTACATAATAGAAAGAAATACTTCACAGTTCACACACAAAAATGGGTCCGATAGGCATTGGCTTGCGAGGTCAATTTCAAGCCGACTACAGTCTTGTAGTCAAACATGAAGCAGAGGAGACATCAACTCGATAACGTACCGTCGTCGAGTCTCTGGGCTCTTTCCGTCAACGAGAAGTGGAGAGTAACTGAACTTCACCTTTGCGGCGACAGGCTACAGCAAGAAGAAGAACAAGACCCTAGCTAGGTCTGGTGCCCATCAGTTTCATTGAAACCCGTGCCTTTCTTTATTACAAGGGTATTCTGGGGGCAGACCAAACTTTACCCCCCACCTCTTTGCATCAAACCCAAGAAAGCTTACATGCACGTATGTCAAGATCACTTATTAAAAAAATAAATAAACACACCCACAAATTGAGATATGCATAGATGGCAGTGGCTTGACTGATCACAGGGGAGGATGTTTTAAATGAAATTTTCTTCTGGAATGGTCTAGTTTTAAATGAATTTTTAAAAATCCTTTTACATAAACTCCCAGAATTATAAGTCGGTTACTTGGGACTTGACCAACCAAAAAAAAGACCAGATTTAAGGGTTCCGATATAAATGCACGTCTGTGGAGGGTCCTAAAACTTGGAGAGCGGTACTGTGGTAGTGCCTAAAACTTGCGCGGCACGCTTATTTCGTTGTAAAATCTGACTGCTGGGTCGTTACATTTGGTAGCAGGATTTGTCGATTCGATCTGACTCGAAAATATCGTACTGTATCCGGGTAAATTTGATAAACTGAGGATCACCTTTAAGATCGGTCGAGCCAGATCGAGTCACAGTGAGAGAGAAAGAGAAGAGAGAGAAAAAAAAAGAGGGTCGAGTCACAGTCGAGTCGGATGCAAGTCAGATGAGACTCGACCGTATCATAACGGATCAGAAAAGAATCGATCCGATACAGATCATTGAATCGACGAATCTTGCTTGATAGTCCCATGATTTGTCAGCTCGACCCGGCTCGGGTCATACTACATTGTATCTGGCCATATTACATTGCATCTCGAGCAATTAGATGAACATGGAACGTCCTGAATCGATAGAGTCGGGACAGATACGTCTTCTATAACCGGTGACAATCTAGTTATCTTTCGACGATTTTTTATGGTTTGGAGGTGAATTCGTCGCTGTAGAAACTTGAAGAAGTCGATCTGACCTGATCCGAGACAGATCCGATCGCTCTCCAATCGATTTGAACATCAAATCAAAAGGAATCTTTCGACCTGAACCCTAAAACCTGGGGGTAAGTTAATCGACCCCGAAAGGTCGATTAAGTCACCCGGTGTCGATTAACAGGAGTTGTGAGAGGGGGAGGCGGGGCCCACCTTAACCCCGGACGCGTAACCCGCCGACATCCCCCGACCAACCTGCTATCAAAGACGCCCTAGAGAAGTCCACCGGAGAGCAGTTCCATGATCTGGTGGGGGGAGAGCGGATCCGACGAGGAGAGGGTCACTCCGACGGGGGCAAAATCACCTGTTGCAGCATGACTGACCATAGATCTATGATTTGGAAGGGAGATGAGAGAGTGACTCGGATCAAGTCACACCGAGAGGCTTACGACTCGGGAGTAACGTATCGGATCTGGACATCTCAAACCTGTGTAAAACAACCGAGTCGTCGATCCGTGTATGACCTTGCCTGGATGCAATAGGCATGCTTTTGTAATAGTGTTGGCTAACTAAAGAGGAAAGTGGGCAAGCGCGTTTACACTTACACTGGGCACCGTTCGGCCACTCGACGTGGAAACAGAGCTCCCCGAGTGAGCTTGTGAGTGAAGGACGTCATCCGCCGGAGGTGTTTGCTGAAATGCGCCTAAAAAAGGCCGTCGGCAGAAGAGACAAGAGCATCCCCGGATGGGGAGCTGGCTGTACCAATTATGCAAAAGACGACACTCCTATAAATTTCTTCTTAAAATATCTGGCCTTCTAATTTTGATAAACCATTTTGTCTGAATTCTTTAACATTTATTAGAGTATGTCATTCTTCATAGCTATCCCATTTAGGGATGAATCCCAGTGCTGATGCTAATTACTCCTATATAATTTCCCCGTTCATCCCCCAAAGCCGGTCTTCTAAAAAAAATTAAAGAATTATTATTAGTTTTTAAAAGGTTCATTAAATAGGTGTGAGATTATAAATAAATAACAAGATCACAGGAGTCAATCCCTATCTCAAAATCCCCTCAAAAAATCCTTTCTATTTTTTTTTCAAAAACCACTCACTTATAAAAAGCAAATCAGATACACCAACAATTCGACTGGAAGTAAAGAACTAAACATCAAAATTAGAAAAGCTAACCTTTAAAATACGAAAAATCAGGATTAAGATTGTGGAGGTTGATATCTTTTAATCTCGTAAAAATCATTCCACAAGTCCACAGATCCACCAAAACAAACGCTCTCTCTCTCTCTCCCCCTCTTCTCATATACCCATGCAATTTTCATAATACCAAAACCACATTCCCATATATATTATTTATATATATGACATGTATATACACATAAAACTCCTCATTTCCTCACACCTTCACAGCTTAGGAATCCATCTCTGATACTCTCAACACCAGACCCAGAGATGATCTACTACTCACTCTCTCAACTTATCTAAGCAAAGAGCACCAAAAATAGCATCTTGTAGTAAACAACAAGCATTGGCATTGCTACTGGCCTGCTCTACTACCACACACTCCTCAAAGGTGCGACTCTTCCTCAGTGCTTGACGCCGATCCTGTTGATGAGGGCGAGGGCGTTGCTAGTCACCTGCGCGAGGCCCACGATCCTGCGCCGGATCGCCGCCCTCAGCGCCGGGTTGACGCCGGGGCCGGCGAAGCCGTCGAGGCAGGTCGTCTCGTCGGTGAGCGCGGCGCTGACCCACGTCTGCACGTTGCTCAGGTGCCACTCGAACCCGGGGCTCCCCGCCCGCCCCATCCGCCCAAGTTCCGCCGCCGACCGCCGCAGCCGGTCCACGCTGTCCGCCACGTTCTCGATGCAGTCCCGGACGGCCCCGGCCTCCCGCGACCGGAGCCCCCGCGCGGAGGCCCCGCCGGTAGCGGACGCCAGGCGGTCCACGAAGGCGGACGCCGACCGCGCCCGGCTCAGGGACACGGCCAGGGCGACGTGCGCCAGCTGGCGGCGGTTGTGCCTGACGGCGGCGGCGTAGCCGGACAGGGAGCGCTCGCAGAGCGCCGGGTAGCGGGTGCAGCGGCAGTTGGCGCGGATGAACGCGACGTCGGGGCGGGAGGGGGCGGCGGAGGTGGAAAAGAAGGTGGCGAGGAGGCCGGCGAGCAGGAGGAGGAGGCGGAGGGTCTCCATTAGGCTTTCTCCTGACCAGGGTGGGCAGCCGGAGGTGGAGGTGGAGGTGGAGGTGGTGGCGGGGGGTTTGCTCGCCAGGGGAGAGGCTTATGAGCATATAAAGAAAAAAATGGGAGGGGTAAAATAGTCGAAGAGACTGTACGGACAGGACAGGTCACGGGATCACACCTTCCTATCATAACCAAACGGACCAACCATCTGGGTAGCAGGGTAGGACAGGAAAATTGGTAAATAAAAGAAGACGTAAAAATAAAATGAAAAGAAGGAAAAGTGCTCACGTGTAAATTCTTGCTTTTTGATATTTTCCCCCATCTATTGGAAGGTCGAAAGTTGAAAGCAGGTGGATACTTGTTCAAAGCGTGGCGGCAAAGTAACAGCAGAAGATAAGAAGGAATAGAAAGATGGAATATTATATCTATTGATAGATTAATGGCTTCACATTGTTTGGAAGCATCGAGTTTGAAGATTTTTTAGCTATATTTATTTTTCTGCGTCGTACATATAACTTGTAAACATTTTTTTTATTTGAAAACTCTCCGAGCCCAAACATAGAAACATGCTATGATACATATAACTTATCTTATAGGAGATCAAACAATCTAGACAAAATTAACATATACTTCAAGTTCAGTATTATCTAGTTCAAGAATATTTGACTTAAGCTCTCCATGCCTCTTCTTAAGAATATTGCCTATGCAAACAGAACAATAGGAAGATAGTGAAACAAATGAGGTCATAATTAAAGACCTTCTCCATGACAAAAACATATTAGCATTTAACATCCGCATCGTCCTTCTTAAGAAGAGTACATATATAGCTAGTAATTTAATGTGTGACTTTATGTGAAAGAAGATGTGAACGTGGGCGTCCCATGTGGTAGCCGCAACGTTCGTTAAACGCGGGGCCGTTCCCACGCCCACGGTGTTACACAACCCATGACCACATTGCACAGGCTACATGGGCGTTCCTCTCTCTAGCCTCTACATATAAAGTTAACCTTGCTGCACACTTAAAAATAATTGCATATTTTAGGTGATGCAAAGCTTAATATGATATCTCAAATCTCGTATCATTTTTTTTTGATAAAATAGAGATCAATTGTTATGAAGAAATCTACGACAGACCAACACGTCATAAGGTGTTCTAAGTGAAATCTCAAAAAACAATATCCGATACTGAGAGTGATAAGGTGTTCTAAGTGAAATCTCAAAAAATAATATCCGATACTGAGAGTGCTCGAACGGGAGTAATGGAGAGTTAGGAGAGATGTGACCAATTAGAGAGATCTACGTAAATAGGCTCTATGTGTTGATAGCATATTGTATCCCTTGGAGGTCTATCTAATATCTTATTTATAGGATTGTGACTAAGTCCATCTGAATAACTTATGTGCTGACTTAGTAGAGAGTAGAGTTAATGAGTTGTCCGATCGTAGAATCACCGATTACATATTTACATGTTACATGAGAATTGAAAGAGCAGAACAGATGACAAATGACACTGAGACGTGGGTGATAACCCTCTGCCTAGTTGTTACTTGAAGTAACGTTCGCTATTATTGTGATAACGACTTCCTGTTAAGAATGTGAGGCACAATCGTACGCAAAGCACGTGTACGTGAGTAAGATTAATCCTAAGTGGACTTTAGTTGACGACATTATTGGACTATATACCGTTCGATAACAATCATTAGTGGACTTAGAGAGTTTATGCCTCTTTAGGTGTGCACTGAATTTTCTTCTTTTAAAAGAAATGGTGAGATGGGTCAACCTATCCGTCCACACGGCCCATCCTCCATATGATGACTTAAAAATTTTTAAAAATAGTCTATGCAAACTTATTTTTTAAATTTTTTAAATTTTTTACATCATTTTTTAATTTTTTTGAGTTGTATGATGGGGGATGGACTGTGCATACATATAGGTGAGGTAGTCCCCCATCTCATCATATTTTGAGGAAAAGAAAGAAAGAGAACTTGATGCACATCCAAAGTGTGTAATTATCTCAGATGTGAAACTAGACTAACCCAATAAAAACTTACATGATGCTCAACCATTCAATCCTTAAATGAAACGGCAAATTTATTACCCAAGTACAGTGGGACGTTGAAGAAGCTCGTAAATCTCACTTCTTAAGGGGGAGCATTCACAGTCGGGGAATGTTTTACGTGTGAAGTACCTTGCCAACAAACCTATAGCTCAATGGAAGAATAGAAGTCTCCCACTCGTAAGGGTCAACTGTCAAGTGCCATTCGTAGGCGTGAGACTCGTCAAGAGAATACTAGTCACTACGTTAGGGTCTCCTGAACTGGAGTAATCACTTGAATAAAGCAAGATTATCATAGTAGCATACAAGAACCTCTCACCTAGAGGAAAATACTTGAGAATACTCGGGTAATAAAAAGACTTGAACAGTATCTTGACAAAAAATAATAAATAAACTTGTTACTCAAAACAAACAAGAGAATCACGTCGTCTAAGGAGAACATACAACCAGACTATCCAAGATCAAAATATATATTCCTGTGGAAAAGTTGAATTAGAATGCGTCCTTAGATTTTTAATGTAATGAATACTTTTCTTTTTAAAAAAAAAAAGTTACAGGAACTCAACTATGTGTTATTTTTCTAGGTTCACGAAAGAGTCCTGGCATGTCCAAGGGAAAAAAACCTAGAGCGTCCTGACAGTGTTCCATTATGGCATGGGGAAGGTAGCTAATAGCTATAATGCACTCATGACTGATCTGACTGGTAGATGCCTTCCAAGTTCCGAATTAAGGGGACAAGAATGAATGAATGGTTTTTCATATGCTACATGCGCAAACGCTGTGGCCCTGTTGGATCCTAGTGGAGGTTCGATGGGCCTAAGGTAACAGGCGGTCTAAGGTCTTGAAGAGCCGTGCAGTTTTCCTTCTTTATGTGGTTGAATTAATACAAGAGATCTTCAGATTTCTTCTGTCAAAATTTACATTTTCATTTTACATAGATTGATCTAAAGTACTAAAAGTCTAAAATCAAGATTCACAAAGGCTACCTGGATCTCTTAATGAAAATGGTCGGAAATTAAAAGCAGGAGTTTCCTTTTGGTGTTGAGCTAGCGGTTTTAAAATCCTAAGTTTCCACTAGTTCATGACAATCCAAAGAATTTAGACAGACCAATATGCGCCTTACCCATATAGGTTATAACAGTTGTAGGTTAGCGGTGCCACATGATCAACCTTCCAGAAACAATATTGATGAATCAAATACATATATTACCCAACTCGATGATTGACATTTTATCTAATATTTTGTTAAAATAATGTAACACAGTGCATACGTTTTGGCCACAGCGTTAAAATCCAATAATTGGATGGTACAAGAAGAATGATGAACTAAAAAAATATGCTTGGCATGGTCCAGCTGGACCCTGAAAGGCTGAAAATAAAAGACTAATGTTTCCTCTTCTTTTTGAACGTAGAAACGTACACATGAGTATGTGGGCTCTCAAAGATGAGCTGGGCAGGTCGTTGGGTTGGTAATGGACCACTGGGCTTGTTTTGGGCCATCTGAATGATCTGAGGTATTATCCTAAGCCAATTGAACAATATGTCCTCTAAACACAGAATCAGTAGTTTTCAGCAAGGCATCCAATTAACAACATAATTTATGGAGATGATGTGTTCCACTTCTGCATCAACATAGCATAGATTCTGTCTAGCTCCCCAGCGAGGTACCAGATGCATGAACAGCTTACCATTGATCAACTAAAGATAACCCTTCAGAACAAATAACCAGAGACACAAGACATCTATATTTATAATACAAATAAATGATTGTAGAATTTCATTGTTTTGAAATAAAAAGAAATGCAGCATAGTGAAGACAACAAGAATAATGCACATTATGAAGTGTACAGAAGCTGGATTTGCATTACAAAATGCACACTTGAAACATGTACCGTGTAAAACATAGAAAGGATGAGAAGTTACCAACAGTCTCCACATTCCTTTCTTTCATTCACAAAATTCTCCCAAGTTAAACTGTGATATACTTCAGCATAGTCGCACGAACATTCTCCATGAAAGCCGCTGCCTCTTTCTATATGCAAAATGGCATCAATATGTTTTGGTTAAATTAAACAAGAATCTAGGATTTCACTACTATGAAAGTCAGTGCAAACATCAGGGCCAGAAGTCCTAACCTGATCATTCTGTATTGCGCTAGCTATGTTTTCATCCAGGAGGGCTAAAACAGACCTAGTGAGCTCATTGTGTTCTACCATGTCTAGTAGCTGTCAGAAACATGGTTCCATCAGCTCACATCTATAGATAATCATAATATACAATACCTGAAGAAGCCAGAAGATGTGCAGTAACCATACAGTTGCCTTCTTATCCTTTGACTGCAATATCTTGGTAAGCCTCTCCTTTGCCACGACAAGGTCTTCTTGCAATTTATCATATGCTTCTGCATAAAAATAAGAGAGTGAATATAATACAGTTCAAAGATAACTTCAAAAAATTTACGTCATTGTGCATTGCGATGCAGAGATAAGAAGGAACCTGTCCCATCCAACAAGACTTTCTGCATTGCTTCCAACTCTATCAATCTGTCTTCCATCTCCTGCAAAAGGAAAATAAGGGTTTTATAATGCCTTCAACCGCATAAATATTGACTATAGAGAAGACAAACCTTGGTTCTATTCACAGCAAATCGCAGTTGAGCAAGCTCCAGTTGCAGGTGATCGAAAAATTCCTTGTTCAACCTGCATAGTCCATATGACTACAGATTTAGGCGCTTTAGATAAAATACATTTTGCAATACAGTAAGTGCTGATTAAATTAGATTTTACAATTCGTGGCTAACCAGCACAGTCTCATCATGCACAATCCATCTAAATGAGTTAAATAAACTGACAATGGCGCATCAATCTCTAAACTCTTTGTGTGGATATCTACAATAAACTCATTCCTGTTCTGCAACCCCTTTATAAGCAAGACATGGCCCTAGGGTGCTTATATGTCATTGTTCTGTTGTTACATTGCAAGTTAGAAATTTACTGGTTATTTGAACATGCTTGCCTCTCCATCCTCCCAAATGTCTTCCATGTATTAAATTCAACATAGTTATTTGTTGCATTGAAAACTAGAAAAGAAATAATTGATACAATTTCATGTCCATCGCTCTTCCCAATCACAAGAAGAAATAAAAGATAACTTGTATCAACTATCAAATGCCGACGCTGTGTTAGAATAATCCCATTTTGGAGACGGGATAAAATAAAATGTACTTTTAATACTAGAGCCCTCTCCACTCAGCAGTTTTAAGGTTTTCAGTTGGATGACTGAATCTAATAACTCTAATATGATATCATTAACCCATGATAATGATCCAAGTCGTGCATCATCTATGTTTGTCATAGTCCACGTGTAATGTAGATGCTCCTAACTTTATTCTCAATAGTTCCAAAAACCAAGCTTCTAACAAAATCGACTCAACCTACCTATAGAAAGATACACAGATGAACAGGAGGAGGAGGAGGAGGACGGGGGGGCTCACCGCGGCCTCAATCTTGCTATTTCAAACTCGAGCTCCCGAGCCTCCGTGTCCAGAAAATACTCGACCAGCCCAGTGATTGTGTCCGGAACTGTCCGCGACTGCACGAACCCAAAACACACATTCGGGAAAAAACAAAGCCAATCATCAGGGAAAAACTCCAGTTTTGGCTTGTTGTCGTACGGAAGCAACAGAAACCAGAGGATTCTGTGCTCCCTCGGGTTACCTACCTGCCTGAGGGCACGGCGGCGCTCCTTCTGCTCGTGGATCTGGCGATTGAACGCCTCGCGGGCGTCGGCGTCCTTCTCCAGCCGCCTCTTGAACTCCAGCCGCCCGATGTGCCCTCCCTGCGGCGGTCCCAGTATCCCCTCCGGATCCTGCACACAGATGGGACCTCCCGTAAACGACGTGAACGGTGCCCGGCTCGTGTCGGGGGAGGGCAGGAATGGCCAGGGTGCGATACCCATCCGATGCAGCGGATCGCCGGGGACCTCCACTTGGAGGAGGGCGAGGCCGCAGGCCGCCGCCTACACGCGCCGGCAACGGACGCAGCAGCCCCGCCTCCGGAGACACCCGCACTGCTGATACTAAGAGCCATCTCCCGCAACCAGGTTACTCCTCCCAGCTCTTCACTGGTGCAGACAAAGCGCCGAACACCAGGTGACCGCTCGGAACGCCCTCCGCAGCCGTGTCTCCCGTTTTGTGCTCTGGATGGCGCGGGAGGAGTTCTAGATAAACTTTTGGATAACCCATTCCGTTTGAGTGCGTTTCTCTTCGTAGATAGTGCGCATTAGACTAATAGAAACTCGCCACGAGACCGTTTGTCAACCCCATTTCAGTCATGGAGATTCTTTATTAGTTTATAACGTGTTTGGTTGCTATTTTTTACCTTTTTTATTCTATAACAATCCACTTAAACACGTTTTATAAGATCTCTATAATTTTTTAAGATAAAATCTCATCCCTTATATCTTCTCCTAAAAATATAAAAATATATATTATCATACTTTTAGAGAAAAACTCGCACGAGATCGTGCCCTTTACCTCTTCCCTATGTTTACTCACGAAGGGAACCCTCCTCTCTCCCTCCTCCTCCTGCACAACACATTGGTCGGTCCTCCCCTCTCCTTCCTCCTCCTACTTCCTATGTGATCAGCGCCTCACCGGCTGGCCCACTCTCAGCCCTCCTCTCTCCCTCCTCCTCCTGCACAACACATTGGTCGGCCCTCCCCTCTCCTTCCTCCTCCTACTTCCTATGTGATCAGCGCCTCACCGGCCGGCCCACTCTCAGCCCTCCCCTCTCCCTCCTCCTCCTTGGGAGTCTTGTGCCCCGTTGACCCTACCTACAACCCACAGTACACCCGTTGTTGCTCCGCCGCCACATGCCCAACCGCTACACCACTTTAATTTGGACACCTGCCTTGACCCCCTCCTTTGCTCCTTTACCTAGCCTTGTCACTCTTCCCCTCATCTCTATTGATGGCCTCAAGGTGCTTCTTTACGAGGCTTGCAGTTATACCCCTGCCTATAGCCCACAGTATCGCCCCACTGCTCCCGTTGCCACAAGCCCAGTTGCTGCACCACTTCGATCTAGCCTCGATCGCCCCTCCTTCCCCACCCTCTACTGCCTCACCCAGCCTCGTCCCTCTCCCCCTCATCTTTGTCTGCTCCTCTGCCTCCAACTGAGCCTCATTGCTGTTCTTCACTAACGCCACGCCTATCCTCAAGCTATAGACCCTCATCTCCGCCAGCGAGGAAGGTTGGGCCTTGGTAGGGCTCACCATGGGCAAGGGCATTGTCAGGTGCTTCTCGATGAGGTTGACGATATTTTTGGTATTAATCTATCCTCCATTGATGGTTGGCCTTCTCCCTCTCCGTTGCCACCGCCGTAGCAGCCACCCCCTCCTCTCTTTCCTATCACCTCTGTCGTGCCTCCCCCTCCTCTCTTCATTATCGTCTCTACTGTGAACTCACCTCCTCCCTTCGTCGCCTCCTCTGTCGACCAATGATCATGTCACCGAATTCATTGCCTCCGTCGACCCGTGCTTACGTCGCTGAACTATCGACCTAGGTTTCTTATGGCATAGTGACGCTTGCTCTACAAATAGATCCACACAAATTTTAAAAATATGTCACTTTTGCAAAATAGATAGTTATCTTTTTTATAAATTTTAAATTTTAAGTTAAAAATTAACATAACATAATTTTGAGATAAAAAGGAGTTTTGTTAAGTAATGTTCCCGAACACCATGTGAGCTCAATGCGTGGGGAGTCTTAGGCTACCTTGGATGTCAAGTTTGTAAGTCCGATTCGACGCCTAGGAGTAGTGGTTCTGACGCGGCGGCGACGTGGAAATGGATCGACGGCAACTCCGGGACGCGAACATGACAAATAACTTGCTACCTCACGCAGCTTGGCCTCACGTCGAACGGTCTCACACCGGGCGACACTCAAACTCACAAGGAGAAAGAGGGAAGGGAAATGCAAGAGGGGAGAGCTCTCACTCAAAACAAGCTTTCATTCAATTCTATCATTCATACGTAACACACCCCTTAGTGATGCGGGACGGACACGGGGACCGACTCTAAGTGATATGGACCTCAGACTCTAAATGCATACACGACCAGCAACATACGAGCATGAGAGACACTAGGTCCGACACTAAGAGCTCCTATGGGCTATACGTCGCTAACAGAAACGCAAGCTCACTCATCGTCCCAAGCGAGGGAAACGCGGATCATGCACGGTTGAGGAACCGGCAGAGTTAAGGGTAGTCCGACTCACTTCCATGCTCGGATCGAATCACGGGACGGGTCACTCTCTCGCTCTCAGCGATGACATGGACTCACGGGCTAGAATCCTACGCTCTCACAGCGGCATACGACCATATACTAAACTAGCTAATAAATGCCAAGGAGTTAAGACCGTTACCTCCACGCTCCCGGCGTAGGGAAGACAACCCCGGCCAAATCCGGACTCCTGGTTAACAAAGTTTTACTATAGTACAACAATTTGACCCACTCCACGCAATGAGGTAAAAGGTCACATGTGGGGCCCGGGAGTCACGGGAATTGGGTTGACGGGCAGCATCTTGATGTCGCTCCGACGGTGCCGAAATCTGCCTTTAGTGCTGTCCGGACGGCGCGATCTACGGGTTCGTGGGGCCCACGGACCGCTCTGCCCTCCCGGTCTGATGGGGTGGGTCCCGCTGTGATGGAGACCCCTGGTGGCGCGCCTCCCTGGAAGGCGGTCGGGCGGGAACGCCGGTCGGAGGCCGGGCGGCTCCGATCTTCAAGACTTTGAGTTGCTTCCCACGAATCTGTAGGTTCTATTTTCAGGCGTGCGACCCGGCGAGATCTGTTACTGCGATCACTCCCGACGTCAGATCGATGCACAAAAGGTATCGTTGGAAAGCTCTCTCGAAGCCCTTTGACCCTATGGGACTCAGAAAAATTCACCGGAGCTGTGCTTCTGATGGACGATTTTAGAACCGGCATGTTCTCAGTTTCAGATCTGACTGGGCAGAAACTGAGTTTCCTGAGAGTTGGCATTGACCGTAGGGTAGACCTCTGATTCAGATCTTGAGCTCTTCATGAAAATTGTAGAGGGGAGGAATAGGAAAACAGCAATAATTCTTATGACTGATTTGGTGGATATTTGGATGGGGAAACCTGTTTTATACTAGAAGGTGGTCGGATCTGGACAGAAGCAGATAGAACTAAAGGGGATCTAAAAATGATTTTTAGAAAATAGGTGGTGGCCTTTGAAATTCCACGAAAATTTGTGGATTGAGGGGGTGGTGGGTAGAAGCTCCAGTAATTTTGGGGGCTCCAGCAAAAATCAAAAGGAGGTCCGGAGATGGGAAACTCAGGGTGGCTATGAGTCTAGACTGAAAACAGGCAAATCTGGAAGGAAAAGATGGACGAAAATGGAAAAATGAAAATTGGAAGTTGGAAGCCTAACCAATTTTTATGGGATGTGGGGGAGACCTCTGGAACTCACCCTGAAAGTTTGAGCTCAAGAAGGGTTCGTGGCTGGGAGCAGAAATTCGTGGAAGGGGGATCTATCCTGGATGGACAGAACTTCGACGAACACGACGGTGGTGCGATGGCGGCGGCAGCGGCGACGACGATCTTCACACCTGATAGAGGAGACTTCACACCTCAAGAATACAGCCTTCCCAGCTGCAGAAGGGGGAGAGAGGAGAGAGGGGCGGCCCTTGCTCTTTGGAAGAAATTCCTGATTTTTTTTCGTTCATTAATGCCAATCAAATGAAAATACAAGGTATTTATGTGAAATGACAAAAGACACTCATTAACCCTAGATCTAGGGTTGGGGTGGGTAAAAGAGGGAGTCCACAAACTATTTCTCCCATGTGGTTTAGAACAAATAGAATAAGAATAAAAACCCTATTAAACTATAATAAAAATGGGGTGCCCCCTTGACTTATATGCTCTCATTTTTGAATTTTGCTACCCTTTGTCCCCCCCTTGGTCCAACCCTTCTAGAAGCCCACCATGGAAGGTTGACTGACCCCACATGGGCCCAAGAGATGAGGTGGATCAATGGGAGAAGGGATGGGGGGCCCGCGGGACCCAGGTGATCCCACTTTACAAATAAACCCATGTTACAATCCAAATTACAATCCAAATAAAGCCAAATAAAAACACATTACACACAATTAAAGTCCCAGTAAATACTATAAATATCGAAACTCAGGGGGGAGTCTCCAGGCTGTCTCCGAGCCAGATAGAAGCCGATGTAGCTCGGGTGGTGCTCCGCGTACGGTACCGGTCGCTCGCCGACTCATGCCGCCCGTGTGCTCTGGTGTCCGGACTAATTCTCCCCGGGTGGGAGAAACTCGACCATGTCGAGTAAGGGTCTGCATCGCTCTGGTAACACTCCAATAGGTCCGGATCTATCCGCTGCAACTCTCCACGGGTGATCCAAGTATCCTCGGTGGCGGGTCGCCCTCTCCAACGCACTAGGTAGCGCGGGTAAGATCCACTCCTGGTAACTGTCACATGCTCATCCAGTATATGATCGATATGCTCTCATTGTCGGGGAAAAGGGGCTGGAGGTGGACACTCAGGTGTGGGATCACTCTCAATGGGAGGAGATGGCTCGAAAGGCTCACTAGGGATCACCGCTGGGTCCCTATATACAACTAGATCCGACACATTGAAAGTTGAACTTATACCATATTCCTCGGGCAAGTCCACAACATACGCATTGGATCCAACACGTTTCAACACTCTAAATAGACCGGCTCCGCGAGCTTGCAATTTCTTTACGGTTCAAGAGGGAAACCGTTCAGGTCTTACCCTGATCATGACATATTCACCCTCTTGGAACTCACGGTGGTGTCGATGGGCATCGACTAACTCCTTATACCGTGCATTGCTGGCCTCAATGTGACGACGTATGTCGTCATGCAAACTCCTAACATGCCTAGCAAAAGACTCGGCAGACTCAGACTCTCGTGCATGAATGGGCATGGGAACAAGATCCACTGGCTTCCTAGGCCTACGACCTGTGACAATCTCGAATGGATTCATGCCGGTAGACCTGTTAACCGAATCGTTATATGCAAATTCTGCCAATGGTAATATGAGATCCCAATCCCCTAGACGATCCCTAACAAGACACCTCAAAAGGTCACCCAGGCTCCTATTGACCACCTCAGTCTGACCATCTGTCTGGGGATGATATGCAGTGGAAAACTTGAGGTGAGTACCCAACATATGCCACAGTGTCTTCCAAAAATAACTGGTGAATCTAACATCACGGTCAGACACTATGGTACGAGGCAACCCGAACTTGCACACCACATGAGTAAGGAATAGGCGGACTACCCTCGAAGCATCCGAAGTCTTCGAGCAGGGAATGAAACGGGCCATCTTCGAGAATCGGTCAACCACCACATAGACCGAATCATGCTTCTTAGAGGTACGTGGCAATCCCAAAATAAAGTCCATGCTAACATCATGCCACGGAGCATCAGGCACGGGGAGAGGCGTATAAAGGCCCGAGCTTTGCTTCTTTCTTTTGGCCGTAACACATGTACGGCACTGGGCCACAATATGTGTAATATCCCGGACCTTTTGGATCCTTCTTCGTGGGTCTCGGATCTGGTTTTCGGAGTGTCCGGCTCTGTTGTGTCTGAAATTTTATTTCGGACATCTTTCGTATTCGGATCGGCGCGATCTGGAGTCATTTCGGAGGCCCGGAGGTGTTCCGTGACTTTTCCACGTGTGTTTTCCGATTCCCGGTGTGTGTTTCGGCTTTTTCTTCGGAAGCTCGCTGCGGGCGAACCGGGCGGTTCACCCGGGCACGAGTGGTACCGTTGCGATCGGTGCGTTCCGAGGATTCCGGAAATGTATTTTTTCTATTTTTCGATATTTTTCCGAAAAATCGGATTTTCTATATAACCCTATTTCTTTTCTTCTTTCTCTTTCTTCTTCTTCTTCCTCCTTCCTTCCCCAACCGTGGCCGCCCTCCTCTCTCTCCCTCTCTCCCATTCGGACGCGGTGAGCCCCTCCCCTGCTATTGATGGCGGCAGGGCGACGGCGCAGACGCGTGGGTGGCGGCGAGGCGAGCTCGTGGGCGTGCGGCAAGCGTGGGAAGCGTGGGGAGTTCGTGAAGCTTAAAGCGTTCTTCGTGGTTTGTGGGCGATCCGGTGGAGCATTCACTCCATTGAGGTAGGGTGACGTTCCTTAACCTCTGGCCGTTCATTCCCGTGATTTATAGGCCGAGGGGAGGTCGAGAGGGGCTAGATCGAGCATGTTTGGGGTTTTTCCATGATTTGGGGAGAGCCGCCCGATCTATGGTTTTAGCCCATGATTTCGTGTTTTGAGGGCTTAGATGCATGCTAGGGGTCCTCAGGGGTCTTCCCCTTTGTTTTCCCCCTCTCCGGTGGAGGCATGGGGGCGTGGTGGGAGTTTTTAGGCGTTTCCGCCGTTTTCGGGCGCGGACTGAGAACGCGCTATACTCTAGTAGCGCGTTCTTGATGGTCGCGCTGCCCCGACGGGGCGCGTTCATCGTAGAAGATGAACAGTAGGCGGTTCTGGTCGCGCTAGGGGTCTCTAGCGCGATCTGCCTTGTCGCGCTAGGGATCCCTAGCGCGACCTGTCTTGTCGCGCTAGGAGGCCCTAGCGCGTTCATCCTTGTCGCGCTAGGGGTCCCTAGCGCGATCTGTCCTACTGACGGGTATTCCTCTTGGGCCGTGTGTGTGTCCTGGACACCCCGTGGAGTTCCGTGACCGTGTCTTTGGGTGTCCGGAGGTCCCGTTTGCTTGGTCATGCGCTTGGCCGTGGGCGGTGCGTCCGTTTCCTCTCCGACCGTGGTCGCCGTGCGATGGTGATGGTACGTGGGACGGTCCCCGTACTTCGTCAGGTTCGGACGTTGTTTTCCGTGGTCTTGAGAGTCTACTCCTTCAGTGACCCTCCACTAATCGTAGCCCACCAGTACGAGGTGATGGTCTCACCTGGGAGTGGTGTACGGGCACCCACCTTTCGAGACGGTTTGTGGACCGGTTACCGTAGGCCCCTCGTCGGTAGCCAGAGTCCAGCTACGGGGGAAAACCGGTCAGAGGACCAGACCTAGTGACGCGTGGTCTGTGTGTGCACACGTGGTTGGGGGCGGTTGGACTCACGTCGACGGGCGTGACCCCAGCTAGTTACTTGTTTGTGGTTATTTGTACGGTGTCTGCGCCTCGGGTAGGACCTACCACGTCAGGCGGTTCACCTGCGGCGCGGTGTAAGACGTCAGGGGACGCTACCGGCTGTGCTTCTAGTGGGTGGTACTCCTGTCGAGTACGGAGTGACAGACTGTCAGTCGTGTGTTTCCGACCTTCGGGTTTTGCGGTTCGACCGTTGAGTTTCGGTCTCGTACAGTGGCACATATGTCGGTTTGCGTGCCGTAGGGCCTGGTTCTGTAGAGTACAGGGCTTTCCTTTCCGAGGTACTTTCCTACCGCTAGTGTAGTGGTTTCTTGTTTTACGAGGTAGGGTTCGAGTGATCGCTACTGAGTCTTGTTCCGAGACTCATTCCCTGCGTATTTTCACCGTGTTTCAGGTGAGGCGCCACCTTCGGGGAGCGCGTCAGGAGTGCAACGTGGTGCGGGTGCCCAGAGGTAGTGCCAGAGGTCAGCCGGGGTATGTCCCGTGTAGCTGTACTTTTCCTTCTTGTCAGTGTACTAGTCGTGGACTATTGTTACTATTGTTGTTATTTTATTGTGGACCATGTAAAATGTTAATTCATTTCCTGCTTAATATTATAACTGTTTAATTTCTGCAATTATTTGTGATGCTTGTGTAGTCTCCACACCATCCTTTTAACCCTTCCGAGTCTTCGGGCTCGTGGGTGGCGGTGCGAGTCTCGGGTTATCGGGCCTTCCCGGTAATCGGATTCTCGGGTCATTACAATATGAGCAATATCTCTCTTCAGACTCGGCCAATAAAATCTGTGCTCAACAGCCTCAATAGTCTTATTCCGACCAAAGTGGCCGGCTAGACCTCCCGCATGTAGCTCCCAGACTAAGAAGTCTCGAACCGAAGTTCGGGGAACACAAAGCCTACCTCCTCGAAAGAGGTAACCCTCCTGAAGCACATAATCATCAAGGTCTCTCGAGGGTCCGACCTGGAGAGTGGTATAAATCTGACCAAAGTCAAGACAGTCAACATAGGCCTCTCTTATCTTCTCGAACCCCATGACCTCGGCACTCATGGTGGTAAGCAAACACGCTCGCCGACTCAAGGCATCGACCACCTTGTTCTCCACTCCAGCCTTATGTTTTAGCACAAATGTGAACTGCTGGAGATACTCAACCCAATGGCTGTGACGCGCATTAAGCTTCTTTTGGGAATGGAGGTACCTCAAAGCCTCATGATCGAAGTATAAGATAAACTCCTGATGTAATAGATAGTGCATCTAATGCCTAAGAGCCTGAACAACTGCATAGAATTCCTTATCATAAGTGGAGTATCGTAGTTTCGTGTCATTCAGCTTCTCACTGAAATATGCGAACGGGTGGGCCTCCTGACTCAACACTCCTCCTATCCCAACACCCGATGCATCACAAGAGACCTCAAACACCTTCGAAAAATCTGGCAATCGAAGGATCGGTGTCTGGGTCATGCGCTCCTTGATGTCCTTGAAGGCAGCAGTTGCGCCCTTTGTCCATACAAATGTGCCCTTCCGAATGCAATCCGTGATCGGGGCAGTGACGGAGCTAAATCCGCAGATAAAGCGACGATAGAACGTCGCGAGGCCATGGAAGCTGTGGACATCATGGATCGTGCGGGGTTTCGGCCACTCAACAATGGCCCGGATCTTCTCCGGATCAGCGGAGACCCCGGTACTAGACACAATAAAACCCAAGAAGGTAAGCTGAGGTGTCATGAAGGCACACTTCCGTGGGTTCGCATACAGCTGCTCTCGCCTAAGAAGTAGACAGACATGCCGAAGGTGGTCTAAGTGGTCCCCCGTGGTACGACTATAGATAAGAATATCATCAAAGTACACTACCACAAAGACTCCAATGAAAGGTCGAAGGACCTAAGTCATGAGCCGCATGAAAGTGCTAGGGGCATTGGTCAGCCCAAAGGGCATAACCAACCACTCATAGAGACCATCCTTGGTCTTGAATGCGGTCTCCCACTCATCACCTGGCCTAATCCTCACCTGGTGGTAGCCACTCTTAAGATCGATCTTCGAGAAGATAGTGGCACCGGCCATCATGTCTAGCATATCATCTAAGCGAGGAATAGAGAACCTGTACTTCACGGTGATTTTGTTGATGGCACGACTATCAATGCACATTCTCCACGTGTCATTCTTCTTTGGGACGAGTAATGCGGGAACATCACATGGACTCATGCTGTCCCGAATAGACCCTCTCTGCATCAACTCATCAACCTGCCGTTTTAGCTCGGCATGTTCCGTGGGACTCATGTGATAATGAGGAAGATTGGGCAATGAGGAGCCCGAAATAAGGTCGATAGCATGATGAATATCCCGCGTGGGTGGGAGTCCCTCGGGAAGCTCCTCGAGAAAAATATCAGCGAACTCCTGCAGAATAGGAATGACATCGGGTGGGAGTTCACCCTCGGAGTTCGGCTCCACCTCTCGGACCGTAATAGCAAATACAGGGCAGCCCCGACTAGCCTCCCGCTCCATTTCCCGAGAGCTAATCATCATCAATCTCCTAGTCGAGGGCTCGCCTGGGCCAGATGTAACGGTCATAGCCCGAGCTGGGGATGTGGTACTGGGCCTGGGAATGGAAGGCTCCGGAGTACTAGGGCCAGTAGGACCCCTAACTGATGGACTCTTGGGCTGATGGGGGTGGAGAGTAATCCGTTGGCCAGCATGGTCGAATGTACATGTGTTCGACCGGCCATGGTGTAATGTCCCGGATCCTTCTTCGTGGGTCTCGGATTTGGTTTCTCGGAGTGTCTGACTCTGTTGTGTCCGAAATTTTGTTTCGGACATCTTTCGTGTTCGGATCGGCGCGATCCGGAGTCGTTTCGGAGGCCCGGAGTGTGTCCGCGGCTTTTCCGATGTGTGTTTTCCGATTTCCGCGTGTGGGTTTCGGCGAATCCGTCGGAACCCTGTAGCGGGTGAACCGGGTCGTTCACCAGCCCGCGAGTGGTACCGTTGCGATCAGCGCTTCGAGACGGTCGAGGAGGTGTATTTTTCTATTTTTTGGTATTTTTGGCATTTTTCAGATTTTCTATTTATAGCCTTTTTCTTTTCCGCTTTTCTTTTTCTTTTTCTTCTTTCTTTTTTTAACTGAAGTCAATACCTATTGAGGCAGGGAGAGGGAGAGCGATCACCCCTTATAGAGGAGAGAGGCGCTCATCCCCTGCTGCCCAACAGGAAAAGATGTATATATAAAGTGAAGTAGAACAGATACAGCAGCACCTAGGGCCGAGCAGTGGGACACCCTACCTTATCAAGGCGGTAGGGGCCCTTTACAGAGAGTGGGAGCTCAAGCCAAGATGTCCAAAAGGATAGAGACGACAAGGAGCGTCCCACGGCAGCCAACATGTCAGCCACCTGGTTAGCCTCCCTAAACACATGAGAAATAGATACATCAAGAGAGGTAATGGCAGCAGCCACATCATACAAAATGAGGGAAAGCTTCCACGGGCATGAAAATTGACCATTAACAATATGTGCCAAGACAAGTGAGTCAGTCTCAACCGCAACGGAACGCACCCCACGTTGAGAACATAGTAGGAGGCCGTCCCGAAGAGCAAGCGCTTCAGCTTCAAGGCTGGAGGAAGCATGTGGATAAGGAGCAGCCGCAGCCCACACAAGGGAGGCATTAGAATCACGGAGTACAAAACCACCCCCTGCGTCACCCGCACCGCTCTTAAAAGCGCCATCGACGTTCAACTTCAATCTTCCCGAGGGAGGGGGGAACCACCGTATGAGTCGAGGCGGGATGTTGTGAGCCACCTTTAAAGGGATATTCCATGCTTGAAGTAAATCCACTTGATGTGGTAGGAGTTGACGTCCTTTCAGCTGCCAGCCATGGACAATACCGCGAATGGACAACATGACCCTGCAGAATATATGTCTAGCATTCATGGGGCGGCCCTGATGAGGACATCTCCTACCACTCCTCATTCTTTCGAGGGTCCCGTTGCTTGCCAGCTATGCGTCATCATGTTCGCGGCATTTTCTTAATCATGACTTGTAATTTTTATATTTTCTTGAGTCATAGATTATGTAATTTCCCTTTTATTGAGTCAAGTACCTAGGTTAAAGAGTCATATACCTAGGTTAATTGTCATTAGAGTGGTTAATGAGTCAGTTGGGCCCAATTAAGTGGGCTAGGCCCATGGGCACCCCCCTTCCCCCTTGCTTTATTGTCATTAGTCAAAAACTCAGGGTCTTTTGTTAAATTGTGGGTTTCCTATAAATAGGACCCCAATCCCCCCCATTTGGAGCTAATGAAGTATTGAATATTTGAGCATAAGTGCACCTCTCTCTCTCTCTCTAGCTCTCTCATTCTCTCTCTCTCTCTCTAAATTTCGAAATTCACTCTCTCTCCTCCCTATTCTCCCCTATTTAAGACCCCTCCCCCTTCCCCATACCTCCCATTTACTCCCCCTCAAACCCCTAGGTGGAACCCCTTTCTCCTAGGCACCTCTCCCTCTTCCCAAGCAACCTTTCCCCTTCCCCATACAACCCCTTCACATTCTCAAGGGAGAATCCATTCTCCTAGACACCCTTTCCCCTTCCCAAAGCAACCCTTCCCATTCCCTAGGCCTCCATTCAACACCTCCATTAACCTTCCACCCAAGGCCCCTCCACAATCACCACAGAGTGTTCTGCCCCCTTGGTTCGCTGCCAGCAGGAGAAGCCCGACTTGCAGAGCCTGCTCCGGAGTGATCCGACATCGTCTGGAGGTGCACCATACATCGCCGGAAAGGTCTGCGAGTCTTCTTCGCAACCGAGGTGGTCTTGCTGCGTTCCGACTTCGGAACAGTGCGTGGCGCCCGTTCTCGTCCGACTGCGCAACCAGGATCAGAATCCGGACCAGAGCCACAGTGCAGAAGCCCTCACGGACACATCCTTCAACTTCTGGAGGCGCCACTTGACCGAGAGCTGCTACCACAAGTCTTCCACCAGCACCAACAAGCGGCGTCCCGTTCGGCATCAGGAAGTGCCTTTTCCATTTTTTCTCCCCCGGGCGCGCAGACAGTCTGTTTATGTCCTGCCCAGGAAGTGCCTCACTCAACGGACGCCTCCTCACCGTCCCGACATCCTCTGGTGCTGTTCTTGGTTGCTGCTCGAAGAAGACTCATCCACGGACGTCCTCGACTTGGTCTCGCCTCATTCGGACTTCGGGAGTGATCGTGGCACCTTCGACAAGCAGCTGCAACATCCTGGACCAGTCTGTACCAGAACGCTGAGTGCCTGCTCCAGGGTCCACTCCGACCAGTGGCGACGCTGGAACCGTCCACCAAAAATCACAGTCATACCTGGGTACGTCAGCAACATTTTGGCGCAAGTCTCATCAAGTTCTGAGTCCGGGAGAGCTCACAGCGGCGACTACATCGACCCCCTCTCTTGCTGTCCCAGACCCGGGCAGATTCGGCCGGGTGCTCCGTCGGCGCGATCGAGCTTATCTCCCCTCCTCGCCTGGCCGGCTTAGCGCCCCTCCCTGTGCGGAGGTAGTGTTTGATTGTAACAGTGAAATCCCCACCCCAAGTTCACCCTCCTGTGAGAGGTGTAGTGAATGTAACTAATTAAGCAGGATTCAAGCTTCATCGGCGCAGTGTGCGGGGAACCCACACTTCCCCGCTCGCCCTCGTCTCCGGCCGGGATCGGTGTCTTCACACCGATCAGGTGAGCTTCGGTCCACTCTCCTCTGCTGGTTTATTATCATTGCTTAGTTTAGTATTATCCCTTGATGTGCCGTCGGCGGTGAGAGAGAGCTCGTTCCAACATTCCGTTTAGTCAAGTGCCACCGCGGGTGAGTTGTGAGTGTGACATTACATCCCACGCCCTCGGCGTGCCAGCCGCCCTTGACATTGGGCATCCCTGGCCCATTGGGGTCTATCCCTAGCTGGTCAAATCCTTGGAGCCTCGAGGTCCAACTTCGGACCCTCACCACCATCGCCGGTCCACCTACGGACCCGAGTGTGCCAACGCGAGTGAGTCCGCTAGTGTGACGCTGCCAACTTGTTGTATTGCTTGCACATTTAAGTCCGAGGGGTTCATATTATATTGCTGCATTTTGGTGTCACATCAAATTGGTATCAGAGCAAGTTCTAGACTTGTCTCTACTAAGTCTTGTCCTAGGGCCATTGCATGCATCACCCTTGTCCTCCATCATGACTACCTCATACTTGGCATATTCGCCACTCTTAGGCCCATTAGAAGCCTTTGTGTTTGATGGAACCCGCCCTAGTATATATCTAGAGTGGGAGGACTCCATAGATCGACACTTTGGGAGGTTCACTCTATCAGGGCCTATACAAGTCAACTATGCCAAGAGTTTGCTCTGGCGCCAAGCTAGGAAAGAATGGGAGGACATTGTAGGTTTGAGAGAAGCCAAAGGGGAAGCACCCATTGAATCTTGGGATGAAATGAGGGCCAATCTTAGAAAGACCTATGCACCCCAATCCAAACCTCTTCAGCCAACTTATCTTCCACCCCCGACCCCAATTCCAACCCAAGAACTTCCCCGATCAAGCCCAACCCAAGCCTACACCTTTGAGGAGGAGGAGCCACAAAACTTACCCACTCCTCCTAGTCCGGGTCCTCATGAGCCGCACATTGTCACCATGAATGAGTCCATACTCCAATGGCTCAAGCGGGGCCCCACCATTCCTAGCTCACCACCCTACCATTCACCCTTGGGATATCAAGCCCACATTGTGCCCACCCAGTCTTCCCATGTCACACTTCAAACCTCCTATCTTGTGGAAGACTTAGGGGACTTAGTGGACTGCTTACAATGGCAAGTCCACCTGACCAATATGCTAGCCATAGGACCATTGGAGTCTAGCACCATCTTCCTAGCATACCCCACCACCAGTTCCATCACCTCCATCTACACTTGTGGCCATTATACGAGTGAAATCCTCCTCTTTCTCCCCAAGGATGAGAAACCCATCGTGGCCCACTCCCCACCCATTGAGGTTCCAATTGATTTGATTTGCCAACCCACTAGAGACCTTGGCCCAATTACCTTGGAGGAGGATGACTCACTATTTGGGAACCTTGAGGACATGGAGTTCCTCTCTCTAGGCAACCCATACAATGATCCCTTTGACCGCTTCCAATGGGAGTACGGATACCCATGTGGCCTAACCACCTCACCCACCACCCACCTTTTCCTACCATCACCCACTATGTTGGACCAAGCCCACCTCTCCCAAGACTCAGATTACACCATGATCGCCATGACATTGGGTAATATACACTTAGGGAGTGAGGAAGTGCCCCACTTCAGGATATCCACCTTCCTAGACCCCTTTGACCCATTCCAATGGAAGTCTAAAAGCCCACACATAGGAGACATCTTTTGTACAAAAGTGCATAAGTCTTGGCGTACATCACTACTTGGCATGATTCTTAAGTCGGGTCCACTCGTTCATATCACCCACATGCCAAGTAGGATGCATGATTGGTCTATATTCGGGTATAACGGCCCTACCTCATTCATCATTGATCATATGCATGGTAGGAGCATCTACGGATGTCCGGGCCCCCCGACATTCATCACCACTTTGTGTGATAGGTTCCCCTATAGATACCATGGCCCTCCAACCATTGTTATAAAGCCCATGCATGATAGGGCCACTTGTGGCTGCCCCGGCCCACCCAAGTTCATCAAGGTCCACATGGCATCACAACATGATAGGTCAATTTACGGTTGCCCCGGTCCACCTTTACACACCAAGCTTTTCACACCCACACCGCATCATAGTACATGGCATACGCATACACGCAAGCAATTCGCAATGAGCGGTGAGGTTCACAAAGAGCGGATAAGAGCTCGCGAGCGCCACTTGGAATTCCAAGTAGGCAATTTGGTGATGATGGCATCGGAGTGGCCCTACCTTAGGGTCACCTCCCATTCGAGGGCACGAGGACTTGGACCTTTTCCTGTTCCTAGTGACTTTGGCAACACAGCTTATGGATTGAATTTACCAATGGGGTATGGGATATTCCCCACTTCTCACGTGGCTGACCTGGCACCCTATATGGGCACCGCGGTGGATCCTAGTGAGTGCTTTGAGCCTATACCTTCCTTTGAGAGGGACACCCCGGAGAGCTCCCACAAAATAGCCTTGAGAGCCCGACGTGTGCACACGGAGGCAATACTAGGCAAGCAGGGTTCCATCGCCAGCAAGAGGGTGCGCCTGAGCCACCTTGAGAGGATGAAGAGCCGTCCCCTGGTCGCAGACACAGGGTTGAGTCTGGAGGTCGTGGTTCGCCCGGAGCTACTTTGGAGGACCGCTACCCCGGTGGACCCATACTCGACGGAGTCGAGTTCTCCGCACCCCGGGGGTATGATGAGGACATCTCCTACCACTCCTCATTCTTTCGAGGGTCCCGTTGCTTGCCAGCTATGCGTCATCATGTTCGCGGCATTTTCTTAATCATGACTTGTAATTTTTATATTTTCTTGAGTCATAGATTATGTAATTTCCCTTTTATTGAGTCAAGTACCTAGGTTAAAGAGTCATATACCTAGGTTAATTGTCATTAGAGTGGTTAATGAGTCAGTTGGGCCCAATTAAGTGGGCTAGGCCCATGGGCACCCCCCTTCCCCCTTGCTTTATTGTCATTAGTCAAAAACTCAGGGTCTTTTGTTAAATTGTGGGTTTCCTATAAATAGGACCCCAATCCCCCCCATTTGGAGCTAATGAAGTATTGAATATTTGAGCATAAGTGCACCTCTCTCTCTCTCTCTAGCTCTCTCATTCTCTCTCTCTCTCTCTAAATTTCGAAATTCACTCTCTCTCCTCCCTATTCTCCCCTATTTAAGACCCCTCCCCCTTCCCCATACCTCCCATTTACTCCCCCTCAAACCCCTAGGTGGAACCCCTTTCTCCTAGGCACCTCTCCCTCTTCCCAAGCAACCTTTCCCCTTCCCCATACAACCCCTTCACATTCTCAAGGGAGAATCCATTCTCCTAGACACCCTTTCCCCTTCCCAAAGCAACCCTTCCCATTCCCTAGGCCTCCATTCAACACCTCCATTAACCTTCCACCCAAGGCCCCTCCACAATCACCACAGAGTGTTCTGCCCCCTTGGTTCGCTGCCAGCAGGAGAAGCCCGACTTGCAGAGCCTGCTCCGGAGTGATCCGACATCGTCTGGAGGTGCACCATACATCGCCGGAAAGGTCTGCGAGTCTTCTTCGCAACCGAGGTGGTCTTGCTGCGTTCCGACTTCGGAACAGTGCGTGGCGCCCGTTCTCGTCCGACTGCGCAACCAGGATCAGAATCCGGACCAGAGCCACAGTGCAGAAGCCCTCACGGACACATCCTTCAACTTCTGGAGGCGCCACTTGACCGAGAGCTGCTACCACAAGTCTTCCACCAGCACCAACAAGCGGCGTCCCGTTCGGCATCAGGAAGTGCCTTTTCCATTTTTTCTCCCCCGGGCGCGCAGACAGTCTGTTTATGTCCTGCCCAGGAAGTGCCTCACTCAACGGACGCCTCCTCACCGTCCCGACATCCTCTGGTGCTGTTCTTGGTTGCTGCTCGAAGAAGACTCATCCACGGACGTCCTCGACTTGGTCTCGCCTCATTCGGACTTCGGGAGTGATCGTGGCACCTTCGACAAGCAGCTGCAACATCCTGGACCAGTCTGTACCAGAACGCTGAGTGCCTGCTCCAGGGTCCACTCCGACCAGTGGCGACGCTGGAACCGTCCACCAAAAATCACAGTCATACCTGGGTACGTCAGCAACATTTTGGCGCAAGTCTCATCAAGTTCTGAGTCCGGGAGAGCTCACAGCGGCGACTACATCGACCCCCTCTCTTGCTGTCCCAGACCCGGGCAGATTCGGCCGGGTGCTCCGTCGGCGCGATCGAGCTTATCTCCCCTCCTCGCCTGGCCGGCTTAGCGCCCCTCCCTGTGCGGAGGTAGTGTTTGATTGTAACAGTGAAATCCCCACCCCAAGTTCACCCTCCTGTGAGAGGTGTAGTGAATGTAACTAATTAAGCAGGATTCAAGCTTCATCGGCGCAGTGTGCGGGGAACCCACACTTCCCCGCTCGCCCTCGTCTCCGGCCGGGATCGGTGTCTTCACACCGATCAGGTGAGCTTCGGTCCACTCTCCTCTGCTGGTTTATTATCATTGCTTAGTTTAGTATTATCCCTTGATGTGCCGTCGGCGGTGAGAGAGAGCTCGTTCCAACATTCCGTTTAGTCAAGTGCCTCCGCGGGTGAGTTGTGAGTGTGACATTACATCCCACGCCCTCGGCGTGCCAGCCGCCCTTGACATTGGGCATCCCTGGCCCATTGGGGTCTATCCCTAACTGGTCAAATCCTTGGAGCCTCGAGGTCCAACTTCGGACCCTCACCACCATCGCCGGTCCACCTACGGACCCGAGTGTGCCAACCCGAGTGAGTCCGCTAGTGTGACGCTGCCAACTTGTTGTATTGCTTGCACATTTAAGTCCGAGGGGTTCATATTATATTGCTGCATTTTGGTGTCACATCAGGCCCTCAAAGCGAGCTTGATTTCTGCTAACCCACAGCTCCCAAACGCCAGCAAGAAGAAAGCATCTGGCCAATGTGTCAGCAATAGAAGAGAGATGCAGGCTGGCCAAAAAGTCTAAAACCACAGCTGCAGCATTATCCGCTGCACAAAAGTTGAAGGGGAGGAACGGCGACAATAAGGCCCAAAACTCCTTGGCCACAGTGCTAAGGAAAAGTAAATGCAGATCGGTCTCCAAGCTTGGTGAAGAGCAGCAGATACACTTGGAGCAAAGAGGAACTCCACACTTCATGATGGACCAGTCAACCGGGAGGCAGCCATGCAAGACCCGCCAAGTGAGAATAGACCACTTGAGAGGCACTCTGTGGGTCCAAATAAGCGGCCAGGATGGAGAACCTGCAGGAGAAAGAGCCTTGCAGACTGAAGATGTGGAGAAGGCGCCATCAGTTGTAAGGGTCCATACCCAACAGTCATGTGAGAAAGTGGAGGCCACAATGTGCTCCATGAATTGTCTTGGACAATACTGCCGAGCAGCATCAAAAGAGGCCAACGATTGACCTGTAAGAACATGCACAACTGAACACCTTTTGTCTGGCAGCTGATTCCACACATGAGGTGGGACATAATCCTTCAAAGGAGTGCTGCCCGCCCACACATCAAACCAAAAAGAGGCGCTGGAGTTTTCCTTGGCAATGAAGACCCTGTGGTTGGAATAGATGAGGCCGGCTGCGGCCTGCCAAAGGGCCCTTTCCGCTGCTGTAGTGAGGTTGAAGGAAGCCATAGAATAGTGTTCCGTATGAAGATATTTAGCCCGGAAGAAGGCAGCCCAAGGGGTGGACCCCGTAATTGCTCTCCATAGAAGCTTACTCAGCAGTCCAATTTGTAATGTATGTAGTTGAGAACCCCGAGGCCACCACAATCCACCGGCTTAGAAATGATGGACCAATCCTTCCAATGCTTCTTGTGTGATCCTTCATAAGAGCCCCAAAAAAAGTTGGCAAGAAGCTTATGGAATGCTCTGAATATAGACTTCGGGACAGCAGTAGATGCAAGAGTGTATATAGGCATCGTGGACAAAACATGTCTAATAAGGATAAGACGTCCTCCAGAGGAGAGGAAGGCGGATTTCCAACCTTGAAGCTTAGCCACCGCATTTGCAAGCAGGTAGGAGAAGTGCCTTGGTTTACTCCGACCATGATATAGAGGGATGCCAAGGTAGGTGAACGGGGTTGAAGCCACAGTGAATTCCGTAACATCCGCAATCTTCCTTGTAAGAGAAGAGGTGGCATGGTTGCCCACAATGAAGGAGCTCTTGGCAGAATTAATAAGCTGGCCAGAAGCGACCTCGTATTTTTTGAGAATGACATAAGGACCCTGAGATGGCGAATAGAGCCATTAGAGAACACCAAAGTATCATCTGCATAGAGTAGGTGGGACACCTTAGGGCAGCGCCCAAGTGTCTGAAACCAGCCCCCACGACTCCGAGAGAAGAGAGCCAACAAGCCACGGCTAAGAGCCTCCTCTGCGAGAATAAAAAGCGCCGGCGCTATTGGGTCACCTTGCCGGAGTCCCCGAGAGGATCTGAAGAAACCATGAGACTTCCCATTGACAAGAATAGAGAACCAGCAGTTGGTGAGAAGTGGCTCGATAAGAGATATGACGGAGAGCTCAAAGCCGAACCTTCGTAACACGGTGAATAGAAAATCCCACTCCATCCGATCATAAGCCTTGGCCATGTCGATCTTGAATATAACATTCCGGCCACGACATTTATTGTTTATGTGTGATATCATCTCACGGGCTAGGCTGATATTTTCAATAATAGATCGGTCTTTAACAAAAGCACCTTGTTCCTCGGAGATAAGGATGGGTAGCACCCCCGCCAACCGGTCACTAAGAACACGTGAGATAACCTTGTAGAAGAAGTTGCATAAGCTGATAGGGCGAAAGTCAGTACACGTCTGCGGGTTTTCCACCTTCGGTATTAAGACAATGAGAGAGGCAGTGAAAGTACGGGGCAGCAAGTGACCACAGAAATAAGCCTGAACGCCTGCAATAACCTCAGGACCAATGAAGTCCCAGCAAGCTTGAAAGAAATGACCCGTAAAGCCATCCGGGCCTGGCGCACTGTCGGGAGATAGGGTGAAAACAATGTGTTTAATTTCATCGGCGGTGGGGACAGCTCGAAGCCGAGCATTCTGTTGCTCATCCAGTAGGGGAGGAATGGATGACAAAATATCCGGATGCAAATAATGTGGAGTGGAGGTGAAACCCTTAGTGAAATGGGCCACAAGCAAATTAGCAATGTCCTCTTCTTGGTTCACCATAGTCCCATCATCACGGGTCAGCGACGAAATAGAAGACCTTCGTCTCTGAGAAGTGGCATAAGCATGGAAGAATTTAGTGTTGTGGTCCCCCTCCTTAAGCCATTGGATTCTAGATTTCTGCCTCCAATAAAGCTCCTCCTGAAGGTGTGCTTGCTCAAGGGCATCCTTGGCAGCTAGAAAAGTTGACAGATGTTCTTCACTTGGGTTGTTGTCAAAAGCTTCCTGTGCCACAGAGAACGCTACATCTGCAGCCTGAACATTAGCAAAAACATTCTTGAAAACAGCATGATTCCATTGTCTATAAAATTGCTTCATATATTTAAGTTTAAGAGCTATAGTAAGAAGGGGCTAGATGAGCAGGGGGCCGCAGCCCAAGCAGCCTGAGAGCAGTCAGAAGGTGTTGTGAGTCCGCCACATGTGTTGAAAACAGAATCTGGCCGGAGCTCCTTGAGGTTGGGTGTGCATAGTAAGAAGTAAAGGGCAGTGATCACTGCAGGCCCTAGAAGGTGTTGCACAGTGATACGAGGGCCGGAGATGGCCCAAACTCCATTGAATAGCAGTCTGTCCAATCTCGCCCAAATCCCGTTAGCTCGCTGACCATTATACCAGGTGTAAGGATGCCCAACATATCCAGCATCTTCCAGACCCGAGGCAGAAATACAGGCTTGGAAGTCTAACGAGGACAAGGAGAATGCTTGTCTGCCCCCTCTTTTTTCAGAAGGATGGAGAATGCTGTTGAAGTCTCCACCAACCAGCCAAGGTTTATCACAAGTAGCAGAAAATCCATCAGGTGGTCCCAAAGCAGCCGGCGTTCAGAGATGATGCAGCTTGCATGGACAATAGTAATATAAGAAGTGACACCCAGGTTAGAAGAAAGCAAAAGAGTGATATGCTGTTCAGAACAGGAGATGAGGACCGCCTGAGCTAAAGACCTCCAGAACACCCAAATTCTGCCATTAGCAGTAGAGTTTGCAATACAGTGCTCCATACGGAATTTCCGTTTAAACCTCTCTATCCACAGACCACCTAGCTTTGGTTCAAGAATAGCAACAAAAGGAAGGTTAAACTTCCGAATCAGCAACTTCAGCCTATTGACTGATTGAGCATTCCCCAGGCCCCGGATGTTCCAGATGAGAGCATTCATAGTTCAGGGAGATCAGTGGGGCATCCCGAGTTGGTCCTGCGCGAGCGGCGCCGGGGGCAGGCACCACGATCACCTGGGTCAATGGCGGGGGTGAGCCCGACAAAGGAGGCGTGTGCTGCAGGCAGGTCTGGAAACTGAGGGAGTGGTTCCAAGTCTGGCACAGTGAGCACCTGTATAATGGGAGGAGCATGAGAGCTGGGGTGGTCAGCCACCAAGGGTGGTGAGTCCAGTGAAGCTGGGTGCGTGATGTGGTCATCCACGAAGACACCACCAGCAGAAGATTCGTCGACGGAGCACCTGGAGACAGAAGAGGGGGGGCCCAAGGCCATGCCAGCGCCCATGGCCGAGCGCACCCCACCAGAGGAAGCATGAGGGCCCGCTTCAGCCGACCCATCCACAGGGCGGTTGCCACCAGTTGCAACATGGGCAGCACAGGAGGGATGGTCACCATGAGTCAGGCCCCCGACCAAGGCAGAGGCTGCAGTGGGCGCACCTGAGAAGGCTGAGGAGTCACCACGGGCGGCCGGGAGGGCCCCCCCCGTGGGTACAGATGGCGCCGCCGTGCACGTCCCTTTTGAAGCTGGAAGAGAGGGGCTCGAAGCAGAGGGAGGCGGCTCGCCGTCAAGGCCACACGCCCCAGGGAGGGAAACAGAAGCCGGAGCAAGAACCGCCGTAGGGGGAGGTCCCAAGCCGCCAGGTGAGTCGTCAGCAATACCTCCCTGCCGGGGAGCCAGTTCACTGCCGGAGACCTCGACAGCCGCCGAGTGTCGACACCCAAGGGGGTGGTTGTCGACAACTTGGCCAGCAGAAGCTGCAACGGGGGGAGAGGGTAAAAGGCCTTCGGAGGCTGAGGGCACCGGAGCAGGCGTGGGGGCATCCACCGCAGAAACCGGTCGCCAGGCACGCTGAGGTCCAGGGGGGTCCAGTGCACGGCCAGGGGCACCATCGGAGGCCCTGCTGTCGTCCACCTTCTTGCATTTGGATGGGAGGTGACCAAGACGCTTGCAGGAGCTACAGAACAAGGGGGGGTTCGGGTAAACGAGGTGCTGCCAGGAGCCAGCCCCCCCAATACCAACCCAGACACGCTTCGGGAGAGGCTTGGAAATGTCGAGCTGTACACAGACTCGAGCAGCCTGCGTGCGAGTGAGACACAGGGTGTCCCTAGCAATCTGCAATACCGGCCCTATGCTCCCTGCAATAGAGTGAATCAGAGCTTCACAGAAGAAGTTGGGGGGGAGGCCCGGCAGATCAATCCAGACAGGAACCAGAGTGGAGTCTTCGTCCGGCGAGAAGTGAAGAGTCCATCTGGAGAACAGAAACCTCCCCCGTGAGCGCAACGGTCACACCCCCCCTTCTTGCCCGTTGGACCCCGCGGCGCCCTTTCCTCCTCCGGCGACGGGTGGCGGACGACGGCGACGGTGCGGTGACGACGGCGGTGGCGAGAGGATCGTGACGGTGCCCCCATTGGCGCGTGGGAGAGGAGTTCGTAGTTGAGCTAGATTTGAAGATCGGCGACTTTCCGGCGGATTTCGAGCTTCATCGAGGTAGGGGGATGGATCCTTACCCTCTTTACAGCGTTCCTCGTGATTTCTAGGCCGTGGGGAGGCGGACTGGGGTTAAATCCATGCCGGGAGGGTCGTTTTCATGCTTGGGGTTTGAGCGCCGGATCCATCGATTCAGGGTGTTTTTGATCGCTTTAGGGGCTCTAGATGCATGCCAGGACGTTGTGGGGTGATTCCCCGTCGTTTTCCCTTCACCAGGGGTGGTGAATGGGCGTGGTTTTACGTTTCCTGGACGTATTTCACGAACCGGGCTCGGCCCGTTGTCGCGCTATAGTCCAGTGGCGCGTTCTTGATGAACGCGCCGTGTCGACCGAGCGCGTTCGTCCGAGAAGACGAACAGTGAGGCGGTTGGGAACGCGCCTGGTGCTGGTAGCGCGATCTCATGATCGCGCTATCCAAGGCTAGCGCGTTCAGGTGTGAACGCGCTAGCCTTGGGCAGCGCGACCTGGAAGATCGCGCTAGCCATAGCTAGCGCGTTCTTCGGTGTCGCGCTGGGGGTACCTAGCGCGACCTTCCCCCTCCCCTGATCAGCATTTTTTTTGGGTAGCGTGACCTCCGGTTGGGTGAGTTTGGGACCCAGTGTGGCGTGTGGCCCGAGGGTGGCCGTGGGCACCCAGTGAGAGCCACAGGGGCGCCCGAGATTCCCCGGAGGGTCGATTACCGGTGGGGGTGCCGTGTGACTTGAGGGACGGTCGGACCTCATATGTGTCCCCGGCATCCGTACTTACCGTATGGTCATCGAGAGTCTGTGCTAGTGTTTGGTCGGTGGTTTCCGTGGATTAGTCCTTACTTCCAGTGACCCTACCACTAGTCGTAGCTTTCCCACGGCACGCGTGTGCTAGCTCGCCTGGGAGTGGCTGAGCGGCGTACCCGAGAGAGGCGGTGAGTAGGCTGGTTACCGCAGGGCCCCCGCGTACTTCCGAGTCCGGGTTTAGGGGGAAATACCAGCTAGAGGACAGGCCTAGGGCGTACGGTCTGAGTGTGCACACGAGGCTGAGGGTTCGGACCCGCGCTGACGAGCGTGACCTCAGCTAGTCCTTGTTTTGGAGTTACTTCTGGTTACTGAGCGTGTCTGAGGCTCGCGCCTGGGGCGTTGTAGCTGGACACTTGTGACGCGGTATAAGATGTCAGGGGACGCATCCGGTCGTTCTTCTAGTGGGTGGTGCTCCTTTTCGCTGGCAGGCATGGACTCGTGTTTTGTTGGACCAAGGTTCCGTAGTACTGTACTGTTAGAGTAGACGGCTTTTTCCGTTTGTTTACTTTAGCTTGTCGGTTCTACCGTACTCTTGTTTGGTAGGGTTGTCTTCTTCTTTCTCGTTTCCGTGCGAGGTGGGGATTCGCAGGATCCCTACTGGGCCAATGAGATGAGGCTCACCCCTGCTCTTCAGGTGAGGCGGGGTCGACGGGAGGCGCGGTCGAGTTTCAGCGTGGTTCTTCTAGCCAGGGTTAGTCGCCAGACTGCCAGAGCCGGGGGATGCTTCGTGTAGTTGTACTCCGGGGGATGCCCCGTGTAGTTGTACTTTTCTTTCCTGTTGACTGTACTTTCTTTTGGACATGTGACATTGTGGATCTTGTAGCAGTTTATTTATTTATATTATTCTGTGCATTTTATTCTAGATTATTGTGCTATCTCTGTGGTCGTTGCAGCTTCTCTTGTACCACCACACCACTCCTTTCTACCCTTCCGAGTCTTCGGACTCGTGGGTTGGCGGGCCGAGATTTGAGACGCGCTGGTTCCTTTCAGGTACTCGGATCCTCGGGTCGTCACAGCTGGTATCAGAGCGTAGGTTGTGGAGGTGCATCGGAACTTGGAACGAATTGCAGTGGTCCAGAAGGTCCATGAATGTCCTGTACAGTCGGCGACTGGCTTAGGGTCGTGTGTTTTATTGATTTCCAGTTGCTTTTCTTTGATGCCAGGTGTGTTATGGCGCCACGGAGGAGGACTCGTGCCCAGCAGGGAGAGTCTAGTGGTGGTCCAGAGGAGCAGAGCCGGGCTTCAGTTTTCGAGGGTGTATCTGGAGATGCGAGAGCTCCAGGGATGGACGACTTCTTCCGAGGCATGTTTGAGTATGTGTTTCAGCGGCAGCAGGGAGGTCAGCAGCAGGGTGATCATCAGCAGCAGGGTGGCGATGCTGGTGAGGACCGGGCTCGTGGTGGTCATGGTCGTGTACTGAAGGAGTTTTTGCTGTTCCAGCCTCCTTCTTTCTGTGGGCAGCCAGATCCTATGGTGGCCAGAGAGTGGCTGGATGATGTTCAACGGATTTTCAGTGCGATGGAGTGTCCCGAGGAGGAGCAGATGGCGCTGGCTACTCATCGTCTTCAGGGATCGGCCCGTACTTGGTGGACGTCAGAGTGGGGTTCAGCGTTTCGATCTCGTCCTCTTCGACAGATTACTTGGCAGGAGTTCGTCACGGCTTTCGAGCGTGCCTTCTGCCAGTCTTTTGTCAGGTCGTAGAGGTTGCGTGAGTTTATGGAGTTGACTCAGGGTGACATGACGGTGATGCAGTACCGTGCCATGTTTATCGAGTTGGGCCGTTATGCTCCTCACATCGTGGCAGATGAGGAGGTCAGGACCGATCAGTTTGTGGGTGGTTTGAGGCTAGAGTTGAGGCATCATCTTCTTGCGTCAAGATTGACCACTTTGGATGCGGCGTGCAAGGCAGCATCGGCACTGGAGAGAGATTTGCAGAAGGTTCGAGGGCAGGGCAGTGCTAGTCAGGTGCAGGCAGGTTTTGGCCAGCCGTCAGTAGTGCAGCAGCAGAGTACCGTCCAGCTCTCGGTAGGTGGTTCAGTGGCGACGCAGTCTGTGGCTCCTGTGCCAGAGTCTTCGTCCTTTGGCTCGAGGCTCAAGAAGTTACTCAAGGAGGCGGGCCTCGGCGGGAGACGCCGGGGTAAGAAGGGGCAGTCACAGCAGGAGTCGTCGGCCAGTGATCAGCAGTCCGTGGCTTTGTAGCGTCAGGGTTCGGTGTCAGGTGCTCGGGGTGGTTGTCCCAAGTGCGGTGGTTCTCATCCAGGCAGACCGTGTTCGGCGCCCGTGATTTGCTTCAGGTGCGACCAGCATGGCACGTGACTGTCCCAGCACAGCAGTTTCGGCAGCAGCAGTCATCAGCACAGCCGCAGCAGTACCATCAGCAGGGACAGTTTCCTCAGTTGTCACGGTCAGCTACTGTGGGGAGGCAGAGATCCCGAGGCAGAGTGACTCACATGACCAGGGCGGAGGCTGAGGCATCACATTTGGTGGAAGGTACTCTTTCGATTTTGGGTTGTGCGGCTCGTGTTTTGTTTGATTCAGGTGCTTCTCATTCGTTCATCTCGGAGGATTTTGCCCAAAGCGTGGAGGACCCGGTGACCGAGGTGTCCTGTGACTTGGCGGTAGAGTTACCTACCAGTGACATCATGATCATCCCGTACTGCTTTGAGAAGGTACCTGTGTGGGTGGAAGGGCGGAACTTGCCGGTTAGACTCTACGCGTTACCGCTTCAGGACTTCGATGTGATTTTGGGCATGGATTGGCTCGAGGTTCATCATGCCTTGGTGGATTGCGGCTCGAAGAAGGTCTACTTCCGACAGCTTCGTGGACCCACCTTCTATTTTCAAGGTATTCGGTCTTCTTCTTCCCGCTTGCTTATTTCGGCTATCCGTGCGCGTCGTTTGCTTGATGCAGGTTGTCAGGGCTTTCTCGCATCCGTGATTTTGGTCGAGCGGCAGGGTCCTGAGGTAGAGGATGTTCCTATCGTGTGCGAGTTCCCCGACGTTTTTCGTGAGGAGTTGCCAGGGTTACCACCGCAACGAGAGATTGATTTCGTGGTTGAGGTGGTGCCAGGTACGGCGCCTATGTCGAGGGCCCCTTATCGGATGGCGCCTGCCGAGTTGCGAGAGCTGAAGGTGCAATTACAGGAGTTGCTGGCCAAGGGGTATATTCGTCCTAGTTATTCCCCGTGGGGTGCGCCGGTGTTGTTTGTGAAGAAAAAGGATGGTAGTTTAAGACTATGCATCGACTACCATCAGTTGAACCAGGTGACTGTTAAGAACTAGTATCCGTTGCCGCGGATTGATGACTTGTTCGATCAGCTTCAGTCGGCCCAGGTGTTTTCGAGGATCGATTTGAGATCGGGTTATTACCAGCTGCGGATCCGAGAGTCGGACGTGGAGAAGACGGCGTTTCGGTCGAGGTATGGGCATTATGAGTTCTTGGTGATGCCATTCGGGCTCACCAATGCCCCCGCAGCATTCATGGATTTGATGCATAGGGTGTTTCGTCCGTACTTGGACCAGTTTGTGGTCGTGTTTGTGGACGATATCCTTGTGTATTCGTGGTCTGCTGAGGAGCATGTGCAGCATTTGAGAGCGATATTGCAGACCCTGCGCGATCACCAGTTGTATGCCAAGTACAGCAAGTGCGAGTTCTGGCTCCGAGAGGTGCACTTTCTGGGGCATGTTATTTCTGGTGATGGTGTTTCCGTGGACCAGGCCAAGGTCGAGGCGGTGGTGCAGTGGCCGAGGCCGAGTTCTGTCACGGAGATTCGGAGTTTCTTGGGGCTTGCAGGTTATTATCGGAGGTTTATTCAGGATTTCTCTCGTATTGCGGCCCCGATGACCAGGCTTACGCGGAAAGAGGTGCCGTTCGTCTGGACGGAGGAGTGTGAGCGGAGCTTCATGGAGCTGAAGAGATTGCTTACCACTGCTCCGGTTTTGGTGTTGCCATCTGGCTCGGGTGGTTTTGTGGTGTGTACGGATGCTTTCGGGGTAGGCCTCGGTGCTGTGTTGATGCAGCATGGGAGAGTTGTGGCGTATGCGTCGCGGCAGTTGAAGCCACATGAGGCGAACTACCCTACTCATGATCTTGAGTTGGCAGCGGTGATCTTCGCTCTGAAGATCTGGAGGTATTATTTGTACGGCGAGAGGTTTGAGCTTTTCACTGACCATCAGAGTTTGAGGTATGTGTTTACGCAGAAGGACCATAACCTCAGGCAGAGGAGATGGATGGAGTACATGAAGGATTATGATTTCACTCTGTCCTATCAGCCTGGCAGGATGAACGTCGTGGCTGATGCTCTGAGCATGAGGGTAACGGTCAGTCAGATGTTGTTGAGGAAGTGGAGGCTTTGGGAGCAGGTCCCGGCCATGACTTTTAGGCTCAAGGTCCCTCAGGACCAGGGTTCGGCTGTCCTTGCGAGTCTGACTGTCACGCCCGCGGTGCGTCGACAGGTGACTGAGGCCCAGCGAGCGGACCCTGAGCTACCTCGTATTTTGTCGATGGCCGAGGTGGAGTTTGGCGAGGATGGAGCTGTGAGGTTCAGAGGTAGATTGTATGTGCCAGCCGAGGGGCAAGTGCGGCGTAATGTATTGCGTGAGGCTCATGGGAGTCGGTATGCCGTGTACCCCGGATCAGCCAAGATGTACCAGAACCTGAAGAGGCAGTTTTGGTGGCCTGGCATGAAGAGAGATGTTGCGGAATTTATGGCCAGGTGTTTGACCTGTCAGCAGGTGAAGGCTGAGCACCAGCGACCAGGAGGCACACTTCAGCCCTTGGACATTCCCGCGTAGAAGTGGGACCACGTGACCACTGATTTTTTGGTCGGATTGCCGAGGACGTCCAGCGGGGAGGATAGTATCTGGTTGCTAGTGGATAGACTGACGAAGATGGTGCGGTTGCTGCCAGTCAAGGTCAGTTGGAGCGTGCAGCGTTTGGCTCGTCTGTACGTGGAGCGGATCATCCCATTGCATGGAGTTCCTATCTCCATCGTGTCCGATCGTGACCCCCGTTTTACTTCTGGATTCTGGAGGAGCTTCCAGAAGGCTCTAGGCACTGAGTTGGCATTCAGCTCGGCCTATCATCCTCAGTCGGACGGTCAGTCTGAGCAGACCATTCAGACTTTAGAGGACATGTTGCGAGCAAGTTGCTTGGAGTGGCAGGGGAGTTGGACCCACCATCTGCCATTAGTGGAGTTTGCCTACAACAACAGCTATCATTCGAGCATCGGTATGGCTCCCTATGAGGCGTTGTATGGGCGACCTTGTCGGACTCCGCTTGATTGGTTCGAGGTGGGCGAACGTGCCTTGACCGGACACGATTTGGTGCAGCATTGCGTTGAGGTGGTGCATCTCATTCGGCAGAAGATGTTGGCAGCTCAGAGCCGGCAGAAGAGTTATGCCGATCGGAGGAGGTGACCTCTCAGCTTTGCTGTGGGAGATCGAGTTTTCTTGAGAGTGTCTCCCATGAAGGGCGTGATGCGCTTCGGTAGGCGTGGGAAGCTGAGTCCCCGCTACATTGGCCCCTTTCCCATCGTTGAGCGTGTTGGGGAAGTTGCTTATCGGTTGCAGCTACCTCCGGAGCTTTCCGCCGTGCATGATGTGTTCCACGTGTCGATGCTTCGGAAGTACATGCCCGATGATTCTCATGTTCTCGAGGATGCCGTTTGGCCTGAGGTGACCCCAGATCTGTCCCTTCCGGAGTTTCCTGTTCGCATTGAGGATCGGCGGGAGCAGCGCCTGCGGAATAAGGTTATTCCTCTGGTTAAGGTGATCTGGCAGCATCATTCTGCCTGCGAAGCGTCTAGGGAGCGCGAGGATGAGATGCGGGAGCTGTATCCTTATTTGTTTGTGTGAGTCTTCCCCCGTTCTTGTGCCTTGTCCTTGAATTTCGAGGACGAAATTCGTTTAAGGGGGGAGGGCTGTAATGTCCCGAATCCTTCTTCGTGGATTCCGGATTTGGTTTCTCGGAGTGTCTAACTCTGTTGTGTCCGAAATTTCGTTTTGGACATCTTTCGTGTTCGGATCGGCGCGATCCGGAGTCGTTTCGGAGGCCCGGAGTGTGTCCGCGGCTTTTCCGATGTGTGTTTTCCGATTTCCGCGTGTGGGTTTCGGCGAATCCGTCGGAACCCTGTAGCGGGTGAACCGGGTCGTTCACCAGCCCGCGAGTGGTACCGTTGCGATCGACGCTTCGAGACAGTCAAGGAGGTGTATTTTTCTATTTTTCGGTATTTTTGGCATTTTTTGAATTTTCTATTTATAGCCTTTTTCTTTTTCCCTTTTCTTTCTCTTTTTCTTCTTTCTTCTTTCCTCCCCCGTGAGCGCAATGGTCACACCCCCCCTTCTTGCCCGTTGGACCCCGCGGCGCCCCTTCCTCCTCCGACGACGGGTGGCAGACGACGGCGACGGCGCGGTGACGACGGCGGTGGCGAGAGGATCGTGACGGTGCCCCCATTGGCGCGTGAGAGAGGAGTTCGTAGTTGAGCTAGATTTGAAGATCGACGACTTTTCGGCGGATTTCGAGCTTCATCGAGGTAGGGGGATGGATCCTTACCCTCTTTACAGCTGTGAGCGACGTCACGCGGTTCGGGGAAGAGCGGAGAGGACGCGGAGCGCGCGCGGGCTCCTCTTTCTTTTATTTGGTGTTTGTTTGCTGCAACACGGAAATAAGAGAAGAGAGAGAAGGGGCCACCACGGGAGATTGCTCCGGCGGGGCGAGCGGGACAAGTGTAATATAGCAAGATATGGGGGTTAAACGGCCATAGCGGGAAGTGACTCGCCGCGGCCTCGGGGGGACGGGAATGGTGCAGAAATTAAATAACAAGAATTGAAACGGCCTTTGGGGAAGTGACTCGCCGCGGCCTCGAGAATATGAGCAGATAATAAGATGACAGAATATAAAGCGAATACAAAGAGCGGGAATTTAAACGGCCATTGGGGAAGTGACTCGCCGCGGCCTCGAGAACGTAAACAGATAAGAATATAACGTATAAGAACGTGAATTTAAACGGCCATTGGGGAAGTGACTCGCCGCGGCCTCGACAATATGAGCAGAATATAACAGAATATAAAGAGAATATAAGAACGGAAATTTAAACGGCCATTGGGGAAGTGACTCGCCGCGGCCTCGAAAAGAAGATGTGATCGCGAGGGGCCGAAAGACCCCAAAATAAGAAAGTGATCGCGCCTACCTCAAGAGCGGGAGATGGCGGGTTGCTTCTTCCTCTCCCTCCGGCCGGCCGACGGAGAGGGCTTTCCTCGGCTACCCTTGCAAGACAATGACAAACAAATGACAGGTGGATTAGAAAGATGGAGGTGTAGTATTCAAATCCTTGCGATAAAAATAATGAAATGATGATAAGACACACACCTGGTTGGTGTTATCTTTTAAACCCCTCTCGGACTCGAGTAGGAGAAAATGAGATGATGGATGTAAGAAGTGTATAAGAAAAGGCGCCCTTATGAAGGGGGATAGGGGATGCAAGATGATGAATGCAAAAGAACTACGAAGAAAAGGAAAGAATTGGCTTATTGGATGTGCCGATGGTGAAATCCGGCGGAGCTCCAGCAGCGTGGGGACGACGTGGAAGCGCGGTGGATGAAGACGACATTCCTCTCGCGAGCGTGAGCACCCGAGAAGCCGGCAGAACCTCCACCTACAAAAGAACCCACGGGTTAGAAAATGACTCCGTAGCCTCTGGGCTCCGGCAGCCTATCGGATCACTTCTCAGCTCCCCTAGAACTGAGGGGGTGGGCCTCTATTTATAGAGCTCCGGAGGGTGGAGGCGTCCAGGACCCTGGACACCTCCATCAAGGCCGAAATAATATTTTATTGTATTTTTATTTATTTTTTGGAATACTTTTGTGGAGACATCTAGGGGCCCGGACGCCTCAAACAGGTCCACCGAAAATCGACGACGGCCGCACGCGGTTTGGCACAACACGTGGTTTTGTGAGCGGCGCCTCGTGATTCAGAAATGGGCGCGTCCAGGAGCATGGACGTCTTCAAAATTTGGATTTTTTCACACACGACAAACCGTCGTTCGGTGGCCGGCGCCCGTGAGGGAGTTGATGGAGGCGTCCAGGGGCCTGGACGCCTCTAAAAATATGTTATTTTTATTTTGATTTTGTCTTTTATGCCAAGGCTGGCATTTTGACTTTTTTATACTTATTTTTATGGAGGCGTCCAGAGGCCTGGACGCCTCCATTAATATATATATATTTTTATTATATTTTTTATCCCAACTGGCATTTTATAAATATTTATTATTATTAGTTTTTATGGAGGCGTCCAGGGGCCAGGACGCCTCCATTAATATATATATATTTTTATTTATTTTTGACCCCTGAGAAAATAATAAAATAAATTAAAAAGATGGGGGCGTCCAGGGGCCTGGATGCCCCCATTAAGACCCACCCGGGTCCTCAAATCAGGCGTCGGCGGCCGCCCGGTAGACCCCCTTCTTGATTCCGGAACCTCCTGATGCGTCCGACTGGTGTTGATGTCGTTCGAATGCCATGACGAGACGATTCCGGATGCCAAAAAAGACAGAAGAAGACCCAAGAAAAGGAAGCACTCGAGCGATTCAAAATGCGTAAGCCGTTGCGGGGCGTTGTATAGTAATATGAGACTTTCTCAGGAGACGTCAAGAATGGCGTGTCTATAGCTGCCCCGCCTTGGCGTCTGTTTTGCAAGGGAGCGACACGTAGTGGAATGGTATCGAAGTGGAGTGAAATGAAGTGGGAGCGGACTAATAAGTTGATGCCAAGGTGTGATGAGACACGCTTGTGACGTAACTGTTTGGAATCTTTCCTGGAGTTTCAATGAGGCGACCTTGCAGAAGGTCTTTCAAATATTGACGATTGCTTGGACGGAGATCAAATAAGGGAGGGTGAGATGTGCGCTCAGGCACGAAACAAAAAGGGACCAACTTCTCGGTGTGGAAGTACCTGGGTCATAAATCGGAGGTTTCACCTTTGGGGAGCGGTTACCAGCCAATGTGGAAGTGCTGCGGCCAAGGTGGGTCAAAAAAGTAAAGGAATATCTGAGGGTCTGTCCAAACAAGGGTCTCCTTTGGAAGAGCAGCGTAGGGCTGTCTCAAGGAAACTCAGTATTTCATTCGGAGTGGAATATCTCATATTTGTGGGAATTGAAACACAACGGCTTTCACAATCGAATCACTTGAATGATCTTCCGCAATAAATCAAAGTCCTATATGAATGCATGCTGGGTTTAAAGAAAAATTTAAAACAAACTAAAATAGAAAATAGCCAAGGATAATATTGTCAACTTGTGAAGGACGGGTCAGGATACCGATCCGGTGAGCCGACACTGGGCTGGGCCCGTTTATCCACGTACCAACTCACTGAACGGAACCGTCGTCCCCATGCTACCACAAATTAACGGCCTATCCGTACAACCCAAATTCTTCCAGGATAATCACTATTTTTGTTGAAGGGCAACTCAAATCCCAGATTCATTCGGGCCGCAAGGTCCTTGACATGTTCTAGTAGCGTAGGTATCATATACTACGATGCATGACATGGTGGGACCAACCATTGAAAGGTGGGACAGGAGATAGGACAAAGATGTCCGTTAGTAAAACCTACACAGGCCAGCATGGATCAATAACATCAGAAAGTAGCAGATTTACAACAGAATCACACCACAATGGAAAGGAAATCTAGCCAAAAACCTGACACTGACTGCTGATGTGACATGTTCCGTCCTGTAGCGATCTTCCCTTCCTATAAGAACTCCCCTTAGGCTAGTTCATCAAAATGCACCAAAGTGGGTTTTGGAAGCTCAGGAGAGGAAGGAGAGGAGAATCTAGAGATTTCAGGATGGAAGGAGAGTCTTCGCGCGTTATGAAAAGGATCAGGCCTAGCAGCGAGATTAGGCGACTTTCTGACCTCGAGGGTCATCTGAGTGGGACGATCATGTCGCATATGGTAAGCTGATTCATTTCAAATTTTCCATGTGAACCTTCTTCTTACTTCCTTTATTTCTTCTTTCTTTCCTCTTCCAGCCATATCCACTCTTCCCAGGCCCGAGGAAGTTTTCCAAACTGCCATGGCTTTCAAAGCTAACTTCCAATATCTCCATTGGCATGAGGGCCATACTCTCGAAGTGGCATCTGCAGGGGCTCCTTATTCACGCCAAACATTACGAGAAGATTCGTATGGACTGGGCGGCTATGGGCGCACTAGTGGAGATCTGGCATCCCCAGACCCACACTTTTATCTTTCCGACCTTCGAGGTGACCATCCTCCTCGAGGAGGTGGAACTTCTGCTCGGATTGAAGAAATTCAAGAGTGACGGGAAGGTGAAGGCTATGCGGATGCTGACGCGGGGGACTTCTGAAAGCGTCCTTGGAAGCTTCATGCCGCCCGACGCAGCCAGAAAGGTCCATACTCAAAAGGGGATCGATCTCCAAAAGCTTGCGGAGTGGGTCTTGGACGCCCTGAGAGGGTCACCAGATGATGACTATTTGGAGGGAATCATGAAGGGGTTCACTATCTGTCTGGCGGGCGCTCTCTTGTTTCCTCATACCGACAACATAGTGGAGGAGGATCAACTAAGTGCCATTCGCGGAATCTGGAGTGGAAAGAGGGTGGGACCCGCCGTCCTTGCCTATCTTTACAGCGGCCTTACTGCCTCGAGCATGGGTAAGCCTCCTTTTGGTTGCGCACTTGTCTTGAATTGCTGGCTTGATTTGCACTTCAAATTCGACCACCGCGAGGGAATGCCAACTGCTTCGAAGCTTTTCCAACAAAGCTCTCTTCATCACATAGCCGACGTGTTAGGCTTCGGTGGTACTGTAGTGAACCGCGTTCCGTGGCTGAAGAAACGTGAAGACTGGCGGTCTCACTTCCGTACCGTGACACAATGCTTCTTTACTTGCGCACCGACATGTTTGCTTTCTCTAGATCTCCTCATGAGGCCTTCTCCCGAAGTTGATCTTCAACTGATCGGTGCGACCGAGTTTGTCCTTTACAATGCGCATCGATGCTGCCTCCAGATTGGCATCCCACGCCATTCGGTTCCCGCCACCGACTGGCATCGCTCCTTTGAAGAAGAGGGAGTTGGGCACTGAAGCGGACGCGAAGGAAGCGAAGGCCATTAAAGTTCCGTGGAAGACAAGTGTTGCGGGAAAGGCCTTAGCGCACGTGGTGGAAGAATGCGAGCCGTGGAGGGCTTATGTAACCGAACTGGGGAAGTTAAGGCCTAAGGCGCCTAAACCCCTGATGTAGCGCATTCTGCTTTCTGATAGGATAAAATCTGGCATTAATGTTTTGGGACCCTTATCCACTTAATTATTATTATTATATATATTTTTTTTCTTTTTTTTTGTTTTGTTTGGGTTATGTACACACTCCTACCTTTTTTCTTTTTATTATCTTTATTATATATTTTTTGAAATTTTTATTATGGGGGCGTCCAGAGGTCTGGACGCCCCTATTTTTTATTTTTTTATTATTTATTTTATTTTTTTTGTTTTGGGGGCGTCCAGGGTCTTGGACGCCCCTATTTTTATTTTTTATTTTTTTTATTTTTTTATTTTGGGGGCGTCCAGGGTTTTGGACGCCCCTATTTTTATTTTTTATTTTTTATTATTATTTTTGTTTTGGGGGCGTCCAGGCGCCTAGACGCCCCTAAATTTTTGAATTTTGAAAAAAAATAAAAAAAGTGGGGGCGTCCAGGCGCCTGGACGCCCCAAAAAAGGTGGATCTTTATATATACGGGGGCCCTCCCCCCTTTGCTCATTTACTGTTCATTCTTACCACTCGTTCATTATAAATAACTCATTCTTCGTCCCAATGGAGCTAGGAGGCCCGAGCCGAGGTGGAGACAAGCGTAAACGACGGGCTCGTCGTCCGAGGAGACTGAGAGACGATGCTGAGGAGGCCGTAGCAGAGGAGATTGCTGCGGAGGAGGAGATGGAGGTGCCGCTTCTGGCCGCGGAGGCCGCTGCGGACGCTGGCGACACAGGAGAGGATGATCACGACCCGGTAAGCCCTTTGGAACTTTCACTCTGTGGTTCAATAGGCTAAACGGACGGGCGAGAGGCTGTGAGAGAAGGCCGGGTAGTGGGTGAAAGGAGGCGTCCAGGGGCCTGGACGCCTCAATTTTTTTCTTTTTCTTTTTTGTTTATTTATTAATTTACGAAAATAAAAAAAGGTTTGAAAATAAGGAGGCGTCCAAGGCCTAGGACCCCTCCATTATAATATATATATTATATATATATATATATTTTTATTTTTGGTTCTTGGATTTTTTTCTAAAAAGAAATAAAGAAAATAGGAAGGAGGCGTCCTGGAGCCTGGACGCCTCCAAAAAATAATATATTTTTTTTTGAAAAAAAGAATAAATAGTATATACAGTGTTATTGTTTATTACTGTTCATGATGCTGATGTGTTCTTTGTTGGTTTTTGTGGTGTGCAGGGCGTGATGAAGGGCCGGATCAGCTGGTCCTTGGTGGTGGCAGCGTACCGTGGGCTGCCGGATTTCCAGAGGGCGCGTGTGGACGCCATGGGCTTTGGAACTTTCCTTAGGATCGAGCCCTTCCGGCTCGACCTTCCTCTTATCCAGGCACTGAGGGAGCGGTGGCACGCACCGAGCCGGGCATTTCTGATGCCCTGGGGGCACATGGTGCCGACGCTGGAGGACGTGGCTCGGATCACCGGGCTACGAGTTGACGGAGAGGCAGTCAGCGGGGTCACCTACCCCGACTACCGAGAGAGCGCCCTGGACCTGCTGTGGTTGGAGACTAGTGTGACTGATAGAGACAGTAGGGTAGTTGGCCGAGTGGAGATCATGGAGGCGCTCGGATTCGTCGACCCGCGCCAGCGGGTTAGCGAGACTGGAGCGGAGTTCTTGGCTCGACTGGAGGCAGATGCCCGTGCAGCTTTCACCCAGGACCCGAGCGAGCGGGAGCTGGTGGATCTAGACCTCCGGAGGTTTCTCTTCTTCTTCTTGGGCCACCTTCTGCTGGGGACGAAGGGGGATGGCATCCACTGCCGCTTTCTCGGGATCCTGGCGGACCTTGACAGAGTGGGGCACTACGCGTGGGGAGCGGCTCTGCTTGCCCATTTGATTGCTGATCTCTCCCAGACTTCGGAGAAGGAGACGACAGTTAGCGGCTTCGCACCTTTCCTCCAGGTACACAATTTATTTATGCATTTTCACAGTTAAATATGCAATTATTGTACTAATGATGTATGATGGATGCAGGTGTGGAGCTATTACTATTTCCCGATGGGGAGGGCTAGGCATGGGAACAGGAGGGCCGTGTCTCTGGCGCGGCGGTGGAGGCCGGTCGTGGTTGCAGCACCCCACGGCTACCAGCTGGCGTCGCTTCGTCGGGAGCTGAGCGAGTATCCCGAGGCCATGGTATGATGCGTGTGATTTTTTTTGTGTTTATGCATGTGACTGAATGGTAACTAACATGATGTATGTATGGTGATGCAGGTGGTGTGGAGGCCCTACCTGGGCATGGGCGATGCTGGCTAGCCCTGGGTTGTAGCGGGTCTTCCTCGTTTCAGGCGGGACGTGTGGGTCCATTGCCTGAACGAGATCGAGCCGCTTCGGCTGAGGCTGGTTATGAGGACGTTGGGGCTGGCCCAAGAGTGGGTCGATGTAGATGGGCCGGCCCGCATCGGGCGGAAGACCAAGGGGAAGGTGAAGATCGTGGACTGGTGCACGCGCTTCCCAGCACAGTACCAGGACTGGCAGCAGGGCGGGGTCCCAGTGGTGTCCCACGTACAGGACAGCACAGACTACATGAGACGGTACCGAGCTACGTACGGGGACCGCCTCTCCTTGGGTGGTATGGCAGGGGTAAGTGAAATGAAACTGCTCCACCTTTCTATATGTATATGCATGGGATACTAACTTATGTGTAATGCAAGATGCTCGTGATACCATGATCGCCGACCTGAGGGCCCAGTTGGCGGACGCCAGGCGACAGTTGGTGGCCATCCGACAGGAGTTGGAGATCCTGATGAGTTTATGTGATGCATTTTTTGTGACCTGGATTTTTGATGCTTAGCCTTTGACTGACGTTTGCCCCGTGTTTCAGCGGGCCCACCAGACAGCGACAGCCGGGATGGCTGGCGGAGCGGGTTCCAGTTCGCGGGGCCCTCCTCCGGAGGTTTCTGCCCTCCAGGAGCAGCTGGCGTACGCGGTGGCTCGGGCTGAGGAGGCCGAGCGTGACCGCGAGGCTCGAGTGAGTGTTTGCTTGGCCCCGACCCTTTTCTAGCTGCTTTCCTTCTATCACTGTTCTCTTACGGTGCATGCGTGCTTTGACAGGTGGCCGAGATTCGGGAGGCCCTGGCCCGTGCTGTTCGTGCTGAGCAGGAGCGCGATGCCTGGGTGGCAGAGCGTGATGCCCGGATTGCGGAGCTGGAGGAGGAACGTCGACGGGAGGCTGAGGAGCTCCCTCGTGACGTGCTGGATCTGCGGATCGCCCTCGAGCTGTCGAGGAGGGAGGCGGTGAGAGAGAGAGAGGAGAGGGAGAGGGATAGGGAGACCATGGAGAGAGAGAGGGAGTGGGATAGGGAGACCCTAGAGAGAGAGAGGGAGAGGGATAGGGAGACCATGGAGAAAGAAAGGGAGTACAGGATGGCAGAGCGATATCGAGATTGGGACGAGAGGAGAGCTCTGGTGGCCCAGGTGTCGGAGCTCCGGCTGAGTCTTGGCACGGCGGAGGGGAGACTTCGGGAGAGTGAGGAGCGGTATCAGAGGGCGAAGGAGCGCGGTGCGCGACTTCATCAGTCCGGTTCCTTTTCTGTGGGCAGTTTTCTAGTTTCCTCGGCCGAGCAGCGTCGCCGTACCTTGGAGGCTGGCATGATGCCACCTGGAGAGGCGAGCACGGCTTCTCAGGGTTCACAGAGGTCGCAGAGGCCCCCTAGGGATCCCCGTCAGAGGAGGGAGGAAGGAGATGACCAGGAGGGTGACGGTGAGAGTTAGAGAGTTGCTTGTACGTCACCCTTCTCACTGTATGATGTACTTCCGGCTATTATATGAAATGAAAATGGCTTTTTTGTGTTGTGTACTTTTCTCTCTCCCACACTTTCTTCTTTGCACTGAGTTGTCCTTTGAGGCACGCTCCGCGAGACCTTGCCCTGAACAGCGGGGAACTACGCTTTGCACGGGGGGATTTTGTTTCCTTTTCCTCCTTTTGGGCGCGTCCAGGCGCGAGGACGCGTCTTAGTCCTTGATTTCAAATTTAAAGCGACGGGTGGTCTTTCTTCTCCCGTGCCTTACCCGCAAACGAGCCCGCCTTCCGCCGAAACTCGCTCGCCCCCCTTTCCGTCTTCCTCTTCTTTTGATCGATGGAGTTCGGTGGGCCCGACCATGGTGAAGGTGGAGAGGGACGCGGGACCCCTCGCCCAAGGAGGGACGCGCCCGAGCACGGAACGGCGTCCATGGAGGAGGAAGGGCCGCTTCGGGCCCCCGAGGGACCCGAGGGGCCCGATGGCGCGGAAGGAGGCGAACACGGCTTGGTGAGTGCTTGGTTTTCCCCCTCTTTGATCCATTTTGAGTTTTTAAACAAGCCGTGCGAGAGGGGGAAAAGGGTTCGGCGAGTGTTGCACTTAAATGATGGATGCGTCCTAGACAGGGGACACGTTCTTTGACTGATGTGGGGCCCCTTTCTTGGTGTAGGATATGGCGAGGACGCTGGGCCTGGCCGTTGAGTGGGCGAGTGCGGACGAGCCGAGCCGCGTCAGGAGGGAGAGTCGCGGCAAGGCGAGGCTCGAGGACTGGCCCGTACGTCTCCTTGGACAGCAAGGGGGTGTACTGGTGCAGGATAGCGCTGACTTCCTGGGGCGGCAGAGGGAGAGTTATGCGGGGCTTCCCCAAGCTGGGGACATGCGTGGCATTGGCGGCTCGCGCGCCCAACTGTCAGAGGTTAAGCGGCAGCTGGCCGTTGCTCAACATGAGCTGTCGCTCCTGGTAAGTTTGAGTGCCGCACTTTTATCTTCAGATTTTGGTGTTTCACTGACGACCGTTATTTATTTTGTTCCAGCGTGCCTAGCAGATAGCGACGGTGGGAGTGGCTGGCGGATCTTCCAGTTCTTCGGCCCCTTTTCTTGAGATTGCCTCCCTCCGGGAGCAACTTGCCGGTGCGGTGGCCCACGCGACCCGGGCGGAAGAGGAGCGTGATGCCTGGGTGGCGACTGTAACGGAGCTGCAACATCGCAGTGAGGAGAGGCCTTCTCCAGACATCCTGGAGCTAAGGGTTCTTCTGCAGATGATGAGGAGAGAGGCAGAGAGAGAAAACCGAGAGAAGGTCCGAGCGACAGCGGGATCAGACCGAGAGGAGGGCCTTGGAGGCCCAAGTGAGGGAGCTCCAGCTGGGCCTTCAGACCGTCGTGCAGAGGCTAGGCGGGATGGAGACGCGCTACGAGAGAGCGCGAGAGTTCGGGGAGCGACTCCGCCAGTCCGGTCGCTTTGCCGCCAGTGGCTTCTTTGCCACGCCAAGGGAGGAGCAGCGAGTCACTGCTGCGGAGCAGGCGCCCAGAGGCGAGGCAGGTGCTACTGCACGGGGATCCCGGAGGCTTCTGAGGGACCCTCACCTTGGGGGAGAGGAGGAGAGTGCCCAGAGAGATGAGTGATGGTGAGGATTGGCGAGCTAGTGGACCCGCCATCTCTCTATGATTGTAGTGTTTGTGACAGCTTATGTAGAATTATGAATGGAGTGATTTAATTTTCTGCTGTTTATTTGTTCTTTTGTGCGTTCCTTCTTCCCTACACTTCTTCTCCTTTGCACTGTTCCCATGTGATGGGTCTGCCGAGACTCCGCCCCGAGCGGAGAATCGCGTCTTGTGACCATTTTCCACGGGAATCTGCCGTCGAAGTCAAAAAAGACGGCCCTAGTTTCTTTTCCCGAATGCTGTGTCAAATTTTGCGGACGTCCTCCAAATCATGATAGGGTATCCCTAGTCAACATAGGGGGCTAGTCGTCCTATTCTTCGTCCAGTCAATCACCCTGTGCGAGCGGTGAAGCGACACATGGGACCGCTTGGGCGGTGCGTCATTGCGAGGGCTATCATTGACAGGTGATGGAGGCAATCTTGGCCCGCACTCCTTCCATTTCTATAAATTCTTGTCCCTTTTATCTTCCCAGGTATATCGAGAACTAACTCGAGGAGCACAAGTTCTCACGGGAGAGGAGGAGTTCAAAATTCTGAGAGTTGGATGGAGGGCGAATCTTCCCATTCCTCGAAGAGAAGTAGGTCCAGTGGTAGTATTTCCAGGAGGCTTTCAGACCTTGAAGGGCACTTCAGCGAAAGGGCCCAATCTCAACTCGTAAGCCAAGTTTTCTTGCCCTTTTCTCATTCTTTCTTCCGACCAAACCTCACCCCCATTCCTTGTATGTGTAGGTTGTGATGAAATCACAAATCTTATGGGAGTTGGTAGTAGCAGCGTACAGGGGCCTCCCAGATTTTCAGAAGGCGAGGCTAGACGTGATGGGATTTGGTACCTTTCTTCGGATCGAGCCGATCAAGCCCGACCTGGTTCTGATCCAAGTCTTGTGTGAGAGATGGGACCCAGTGAGCTGGGCATTCCTGATGCCCTGGGGGCACATGGTGCCCAGCTTGGAGGATGTGGTCCGGATCACAAGCCTGAAGGTAGAGGGCGAGGCAGTGACCGGAGTCACTTACGCAGACTACAGAGAAGGTGCCCAGAAGTTACTGGGTCTGGACCTGGATGGTCGGAAAAACAGGTCGGTAGCTAGGGCGTCCCTGATGGATGCATTAGGGCTCACCGACACTCGTCGGCGGGACGACGAATCCTCAGAAGAGTTCATGGAAAGGATAGAAGTAGGATGCCGCGCCGTGTACTGCACAGATTTCGGCGACTGGGAAAGATGCAACATAGATTTGAGGAGATTTCTCCTCTTCCTTTTGGGGAGATTGGTACTGAGCTCGAAAGGGGACGGTATCCAATGTTGCTTCCTGGAGCTGCTGTCAGACCTTGAAAGAGTAGGGTATTATGCCTGGGGAGCCGCCATGCTGGCACACTTGTTTGCAGGCCTATTCCAAGAAACGGGTCGTGAGATGACTGTGAGTGGTTTCACACCATTCATCCAGGTATTTTTTTGGTTTTGCTTGTTTTGTATTTTTTGTGTTTTTGCAAAGTACTGATGACCTGTGCCGAGCAGTTATGGAGCTATTATTACCTCCCTATGGGGAGAGCTCGGCATTGGCGACCTGCGATGGTGCCGCTAGCCAGGCGGTGGGAACCCATCATGAGTGCGGCACCCCTAACCTACCAACTGATGGTGCTAAGGCGGGAGCTACAGGAGTTCCCTGCAGCGATGGTAAACTGGAGACCCTACTCAGGCGATGCCGACCAGCCGTGGGTTCTAGCAAGTCGTGCCCGGTTCGGACGGGAACTGTGGATGCACTGCCTGAATGAAATCGAGCCGCTTCGGCTACGATTAGTTATGAGGACTTTAGGACTGGCTCAAGAATGGGTGGATTCAGCTGCGCCACCTCGTGTCGGGAGAAAGACGCGGAGACCTGCATTGACTGGCGCGTGCGATTCCCCGAACAGTATGAGGACTGGCAACGGGGTGGCATGATTGTAGAATCACAAGCGTGGGATAGCGAGGACTACTTGCGTCTATATAGGATAAAGTACGCAGAACGGTTCCAACCCCGGGGACTTGTGGAGGTAGGTTTCCCCTTTTCTCTTCTCTTCTTTCTCCTTTTTTATCTTTTTTTTTGGTTTTCCGGTGGAAATGCTTACTCGTATGGCTGCAGGATGTCCGGGATGCCATGATAGCGAATTTACGAACTCGCTTGGCAGAGATGGAACAACAGTTGGGCGATGCCCGCGGAGCTACGAGCGCCTTGGTAGGTGCACAGTGCGCGTTCGTAATTAAATCCTCAGATTCCTGATGTTGGCTGCTAATTCACGCGGTCGTAGCATGCCCAGATTGGCGCGGCTTCCCCAGCGATGGGAGTAGGTGGTGCCTCTTCCAGCTTGTGGATTCCCACCTCAGAACTTGACTTGCTTCATGAGCAACTTGCTCACGCCACGCAGCGTGCTGCGGAGGCAGAAGGGATGCTCTCTATATAGGTAAGAGTCTCAGTGTTAAGTTCTCCTTGTTTATGCCTTATCGTGTATCTGAGATGGTACACTCGGCAGGAAAAGGAGACGGAAGAAGCGCTTGGCCAAGCTACGCAGAAAAGAGGCTAGGATAGCAGAACTGGAGAGGGAACTGCGGTGTCATCCTGATGACGACTCCTCTAGGGATGCTGTGGAACTGAGGATCACTCTCCAGTTGGAAAGGGAAGACCGTGAGAGAGAACGTGCAGAGAGAGAAAGAGACGCGGAGAGAGAAAGAGCCAACAGATTGACTGAAAGGGAGGAACGAAGGGCCATGGAGGCCCAACTATTCGAACTCCGAATCAGCCTTGGCCTTGCTGAACAGTGGCTGAGAGATGGTGAGGAGCGCTACCGAAGAGCACGAGAGCGTGGCTTTCATGTTGGTAGCTTCTCTACTGCTTCCGTAGATCAACGTCATGATGCGGGAATAGGAAGAGGAGTACAGAGCGGTAGGAGTACCACTTTTCGTAGTTGGGTAGCACCTTTGAGAGTGTTTTGTCCGGAGAGTAGTGGGACGAGTAATGCAGAGAGAGAGGGCGGAACTTGATGTAATTTTTTTTAGTTTTTGGAATAAAACACAAGGTTCGGTTTGTTTGTTTTTCACCTATGCTTCTGTTGCCTGAATCCCTGCACACATCACTGAAACAAACAAATCAGAATTTCTGTTCTGACTTGGCCCCTTGCTCAATAAGCAAATGGTCACTGTGACTGTCCTTGATAACTGGTCAAGGGGCCAAGCCTTTATTTAACGAAGGCAAGGGAAAGATGTGGTGATGATAAATGCGACAGGCAAGCACACGAATGCAAGCGGTATTAAAAGTGAGATGCTGCACGCAAATGTAATCATGCAAAATTGATTTGTTTTCTTTTTTATATTTGATATTTTTTTTGTTTTATCATAAGAAGATTTTTTTTGTTTGCAAATATGTACATTTTCTCTTTTCCATTTTTTTGTTGTTTTATCATCTCAGTTTTTTTTATTGCTAACGCCCGGCAAGCACCCAAATGGCACCTAACCTTCGTGAGAACAGGGGTTTCTTACTAACCTCCCAGGTATCCTAAGTGCACATCTAGGTTGATTTGGGCCTCTAGACCCCTCGAATGATGATCCCGCCGGCTAAGACTTACCCTGATGACAATACCGTCATGCCATGCTTAGGCTCCCAGTTGCTTCCGACCACAGGGATTCACCCAAAAGGTGTTTGAGGTAAAAGATTTGCCCGACCCGGGTCTATTTCCTCACAACTCTAGATGGTATATGATGGAACACCCTGGAACCCTAACGACCAACCGCGCGGCGCTGACCCGGAATCAGACGCCGTCGCACCCATAGGTGACGCGCTTGCATTGGCCTAAGCCTGAGGTTAAGCAAGAAGACATCAAGGTGGTAAACCGGGGTCTTGACCAGCCAGAAACGCAGAGACTCCTTCGCAGCGATAGCTTTTTCTTTTCAAAGTAGGCAACCATATGTGTATATTAAAATAAGGTCGCAGGCCCTAGGTGGTTTTCACCCTTCAAAAACTCCATCGAACGTTCATCTTTAGAGGAAGAAGGAAGAGCGTAGGGGATAAACCTCCTGAGAGGACCGGCAAAGCCGTTAACCCGGCGAGCGAATAAGGGCCCATCAACTCTTTCCTTTCAGACAACTTCAGACCAAATCTCGAGTATTTACATTCTACGGCCCCCTTTGTGGATTCAGACTTTTGCTTTGAGGGGTTCCGTTTATCGCACCGGGCACGGTCACGACCAGGCTTTTCTTTTGATTTTGTATTTCTTTTTGTGAGGGAGATATAGTCGTTTGACGTTTGTGGGCTCCCTTTTCGTATGCCTGCGGGGACACTGCCCTCTTCTCGTGCTCTGATCGATGCTCGAGGAAATGGATCCTACTCTTACCTTTGGGGTTTGAGTTTCGGTTTCTCATGCTCAGCGTTTTAAGGGCGCCGACTGTCTCATTTGGTCGAAGAGAAAAGAATAAAGATTACAGCTTCCGAAGATCTTCTGGGTGGGGCCCACCGTAGGTGATGCTACCGACTTTTTTGAATACATAAGTGAGCACATGTTGGCTTCCTTCGAGCGAGCATAGGCCGACGTGGCCGGACAGGGATCTCCACGGTTCTGGCAAACCAAGACCCAGTGTCTACCAAGCCTTAATGGGCCCTATCCTAACATGAAGGTTAAATGCAGGGACTTAACTATATGGTGACTGCCGGGCATCGGCATCTTGAATTTTCCATATTTTTAGTGGTTTTCAATATTCCTTTGTTTTTGATGTTTTTATCTTTTCATCACTTTTTTTGTTTGTGCTAAGGGTAGTATTTCTTAAGATAAAGCCCATTCCAAGGGTGGGATAACTCGGTCCCTTCGGCATTGACTAGCTTGTAGGCGTTGCCAGGGTACACGGCTTGAATTACAAATGGTCCTTCCCAATTGGGTTGGAGTTTAGAACGCGGACCTCCAGGTTTGACAAAAATTCTTTTTACGACCATCTCACCGACTTTGAATTTTCTCTCAACGACTTTCTTTTGGTAAAAGCGAGCGAGTCTATTTTGATACACACGCGCGTGTTCGGCAGCGGCCAGTCGCTTCTCATCCAAGAGTTCCAACTGGGCGAGGAGTGAATTACGACGATCGTCGAGGGAAATTCCTCGTCCAATTGTACCCTGAGAGAAGGGATCAGAGTCTCGTACGGGACTACCGCTTCCATACCATAAGTAAGGGCAAATGGAGTCTGCCCGGTGGGGGTACGGATTGAAGTGCGATAGGCCCATAGAGCTTCGATAAGCTTTTCTGGCCAGTCTGAAAACTTACTAGACTCGCAGGTTTTTTTGATGATTTTGAGCAATGTTTTATTGGTGGCCTCCGCTTGGCCGTTACCTTGTGGGTAATAAGGCGATGAATGATGTAATGCAATTGCGTACCTTTTGCAGAGGTCCTGTAGGTCCTGAGAAATGAACTGTGGCCCATTGTCGGTGACGATCGTGCTTGGGACGCCGAATCTGGCGAGGATGTTCTTCATGATGAACTTGCAGACTGTTGACGCCTTGATTTCCGCGTAAGCTTCAGCTTCGGCCCATTTGGTGAAGTATTCCGTCGCAGTAAGGATGAAAGATTTCTGCTTGGTGAGGGAATTGGGATCACCTAGGGGACCAATGATGTCGAATGCCCACATGGAGAAAGGCCATGGGGAGGATATTGGATGAAGTGAGGAAGATGGTGAATGGATTTTATCGGCGTGAAGTTGACACTTGACACACCTACGGACATAGACAGCACAATCCTCTTCCATAGTGGGCCAATAAAAGCCTTGACGAATGATCTTCTTGGCGAGCATCTGACTATTCACGTGGCCACCGCACACACCCGAGTGCGTCTCTTCTACACATTTCCAAACCTCATCGTCACCAAGACATCTTAACAGAATACCAGTAAGGCTCCTCCTATAGAGTAGACCTCCAACCAATGTGTATTTCTGAGCCACCCTTCTTATGGCTTTCTTGTCCTCTGCGGTGGCCCCTTCAGGATAAGACTGATCTTGGCAGTATTTGACAATTTCATAGAACCATGGTTTCTCTTCATCAGCCAGTTCTTCTTCGGCCTCTGCCAACATGATTTCCCTCTTTTCAAGGATATCTTCCTGCAGGATCTTCCTTGCTATCCTGTCTTTGATATTTACGTAGGAAGCATCATCGATTGCAGGGGCGTGAAGTTTGTAGATGGAAATGGACTTAAACCATCTTCCTAGAGGAACCTTATGGATGATGCCAACGAGGCGAGGGCATCGGCGAGAATATTCTGATGACGAGGGACATGAACAAAGATCAGTTTGGTGAACAGTTTGGCAAAGGCAGCAGTGAGTTCTTGGTATGGCTTGAGTTTGGGATCGCGAGTGCGATACTTAGTGAGCACCTGGCGAAGGATGAGTTGACTATCACCTACGACTCGCAACTCAGTGATACGAAAAGAATGGGCGAGTTCTAGGCCAGCTAGAAGAGCTTCATATTCGGCTATATTGTTGGTGACTGGAAATTTGAGCTGGTATGCCAATGGGAATGTGAGGCCTTCAGGCGACAGGAGGGCGATGCCGATTCCTCTCCCTTGAGAATTCAGAGCTCCATCAAAATATAGCGTCCACATTGGCTCATCTGATTGGTTGATGGACATTAGTTCCTCATCTGGAAACTCTGATTGGACGGGATCGAACTTGGGAAGAGGATGGTGAGCGAGATGCTCGGCTATGGCATAGCCTTTAATCGCCTTTTGCTGGATGTAGGTGATGTCGAACTGAGAGAGAAAACTTTGCCAGCGTGCTAGCCTATCCGTAAGGATGGATTTCTCCAGAAGGAATTTGATAGGATTCATTCGAGCAATCAAGTGGACTTCGTGAGCCAAGAAGTAGTGCTTCAATTTCTGCACTACCCAAACGAGGGCAGCACAGGTTTTCTCCATGCCGGTGTACTTCTGCTCACAGGGATTGAGAAGTTTGGACAAGTAATAGGTTGCCCGTTCCTTGCCTTCTTCATCAGCTTGTGCGAGGACGGCTCCCACGGAGTCATCCAAGACTGAGACGTAAAGGATCAGAGGTTTTTCTGGTTTGGGTGGAATGAGAACGGGTGGACTAGCCAGATATTCCTTCAACCCTTCAAAAGCTTTCTGACATTTAGAATTCCAGTGGAATTCTACTCCTGGCTTGGTCAACTCGTAGAGAGGTCTACACCTTTGTGAATGTTGGGACACAAACCGACGAATAAACTGCAACCTCCCGATTAAACCTCGGACTTCCCTCAAATTCTTGGGAGGCGGCATATCCCTGATGGCCTTAGCTTTGTCGGGATCTATCTCGATCCCTCTTTTACTCACAATGAACCCCAGCAATTTACCCGACGACACACCAAACACACACTTTTTCGGGTTCATTTTCAATTGGAACTCTCTTGACCTTTGCAAGACCTTAGCCAAAACTTCTGGATGTTCCATCCTGGTCCTTGATTTCACCAATAAGTCATCCACATACACTTCCAGATATATGTGCATCATGTCATGAAATATGGCCATCATCGCTCTTTGGTAAGTAGCTCCAGCATTCTTTAATCCGAACGGCATGACCACGTAACAATATGTTCCCCAAGGGGTAGTGAATGACGTCTTTTCCTGATCCTCTTCTGCCAAACGAATTTGATTGTATCCTGAAAATCCATCCATGAAAGAGAGGGTTTCATAGCCTGCCGTGTTATCAATCAGTACATCAATGTGAGGTAAGGGAAAATCATCCTTTGGACACGCGCGGTTAAGGTCCCGGAAGTCGATGCAAATCCTGACTTTCCCATCTTTTTTCATGACCGGGACAATGTTCGCCACCCATTGAGGATAAAGAACGACTCTAATGAACCTGGCTTTGTGGAGTTTATCGACCTCTTCCTTCATTTTCAAAGCCATCTGAGGGTGGAAACGCCTTAACCTTTGTTTTACCGAGATGGACCCTGGTTTTAGGGTTAAACGGTGTTCGACCAAGGTTGAATCCAGACCTGGCATATCCTCGTAGCTCCATGTAAACGTGTCCTTATATTCCTTGAGAACCTCAATTAATGTCTCTTCTTCAGAGGGTGGTAGGTTGTCACTTATGAGGATGATCCTAGGGTCTTCCTCAGTTCCCAAGTTGACTTCTTTGGTGATTCTTCTACGGCGGTTGACGGCTCGTCGAATCTCCTCATTCCACTAGCGTATGCGCCCGCCGCATCCTCATATTCTTCACCTCATCTTCAGTGGGGCATTCTTCATCCGTGATCTCGTAGACTCCATACCCTTCATCAGATGCACAGTCGCCCTCGCATTCTATTTCGGGTAGCTGGATGGGATTTTCTAACAACTGGGGGATGGCAAGAAGGGCCTGACACCTGGCGGCCAAATCCAGAAGGAATCGACGAGGGATCTGCCTACCCTTGGATTTCTTCCTAGGTACTACCCTTGGCCTATCATTCCTAGATTGACTGACAATATTTACAGAAGAAGAGGAAGACGAAGAGGATGGTGTAGAATGTACAGGAGAAGACCCCTCAGAGGAGGGGTAGAAAAGGTTGCTCATCGGACCTTGGACGGGTGGTCCGCAGGCGGTACGCACCCGTGGGAGATGTAGGAGGTTTCCTCAACGAAGATGTGTTGTTGGGGAGTTTGAAAATTGACGTTTTTTTTTTCGTTTTCATTTTTAATGACAAAGCAGTGAAAAGAGATTGGAGGAGAGAGAAAAGGGGTTATGGCTAGAGGATTGTGAGGCTCATAGAGTAGATCATGGTTGAAGACCTGGCGCGGGTTGAAAAGCCCGCGCAGGTATGTAAGCAAAGAAGGGGACCTGGGAAGATCATCAGACAATTGTCTGGCCCAGGAAGAAGATATCAGCAAAGGCTGAGACGAGTGGATGGAGAGGATGGCGGCTAATGAGCCGTCGACGGCAATGTTGAGGACGGATGAAGATCCGTCGATGACAGGGTCCTTCTGGCGAGGACGAGGATAGTTTGGAACCTTGGCAAGAGTGGTAATATTCTCTGGTATTTCGGAGATCAATGGTGGTCCTTCAAGCTGCGGAGACGAGAACATCCTTTCCAGTGCAACGGAAATGTCCCGTATGTCGAACCATTTGTCCCACTCGCATTCCGGATCTTTGATCTTGCCTCTTTTGGTGATCCTCGGACATTTTTCAGCCAAATATACAGCATGTGATCCCCCATATGCTTCTCGTGGGTGATCTCCCATCTGAACAACGGGCCCTCTGTTGAAGTGGTTTGATAGAGTCCATGTGAGGGGCTTCCAATCTACCTTGAACGGTCCTTTGAAGCCTAGGCCAAACCTGCGGTTCGGCCTAATTTCCTTTGGCGGTTTGAGCATACCCTGTAACTGTGCGCCCAGACCTTTTCCTTGTTGATAGCCGATGTTCCTCATAATCTTCCAACCTTTGGAGTGAAAAGGGAGACATGATGTTGTGGTTGCCCTGACCGGCTCCTTTGGTGCTAGTGGAACATGAGATGGATCACGTACGTCCAGCAGTGACAATATGGGCCGATGAGACGGCCAAACAGAAGGCAGAGAGGTGTTGATAGCATCCACTGTGTGAAGGACAGGTGTACTGACCACTTTAATAATTCTCCCATTGTAAGGAAACTTCATGCACTGATGGTTGGTGGAAGGCACAGCGTCCATGGCTTCGATGTAAGGGCGACCCAGTATAGCCTTGAATGTGGGGTCCATGTCGAGGACATGGAATTCCGTGGGAATTGACATGGGGCCTAGTTCTGCCTTCAGAATAATCATCCCCTGCGGCGGCCTTTTGCTATTGTCATAAGCCGTGACCGTGATCGAGGAAGGTCTTATTTGTTCCTCGTTGACCCCACACAACTGAAGAGTGCTCATGGAGATCACATTTATGGATGCACCCGTGTCCACAAGACACGGGTTTATGGATACCCCATTAATTTTTATTGAAATGCACAATGCATATTTCCGAGCTTCCTTGGGAGCGAGCTCGTAGTTGTGAAACATGATGGCTGGTTGTGTGTCTGTTGGGGTCAGGACGGTCGAAATCTTCTCCACGGGGAGGTCTTCATTAACCATGACCTTTTGAAGATATTCCATCAAGGCCGCCTGGTGGGATGTGGATCTTTGAAGTAGCTCTAGGATGGAGATCCGGGCAGGTGTCTTGTCCAAGTGTTTCAATAGATCATACTGTGTTCCAGGGATAGCTCTTTCTGGTTGTTCTGCATCATCCTTCTCTGGCTGAGATTGCTCGGGATTCTGACTGTTGTGGGGGAAAACCCTGTGGAAAATCCTTCCACTCCGGAGCACCATTGCCTGCGGCTTTTGTACCTCTGTGGGGGTAGCAGTGGGTTTTAACAGGGGTTTGAGGGGTAGTAGTGGAGGAATGGCTGATGAAGCAGGGGTGATGACGGGAGCGGGGATTCTGACGCGGGGTTTGTTAGGTGGCGGCATGGTGGAGGTAGAGGGGATATTGCGCGGATTATGAAGGATAAGGGGTCTAGAAGGTGGCGGCGGAGGCAAAGTGGAAGTGGGTAAGGTTTGAAACGGGTAATGGTTTTGAGGTGGATGGTGGGTGATGAGTGGTTTTGAAGGCATTAGTGGTGATGTGGTGGAGAAAGACGGGGTTATGTATGGTTGACGGATGATAAGGGGTTTAGAAGGCGTAGGGGTAAATGTGGTAGAGGTGGATGGTAAAGTGGGGGAGTGAGAGAAGATGAGAGAGTGTGAAGGCGTAGTGGAGAGTGTCGGTTGATAGGAGGTCGGGGTGCGGATGAGAGGGCGTAATGGTAGTGGAAATGGTGATGGTGATACTGACGCGGGTTGATGAGAGAGAGGTGCTACCCGGGCAAGGTGAGGGGGTTGCATGACGATAGGGTTGGAGGTAGAAAGAGTGGAGGTACTTTCCTGGTGCCACACCTGCTCTCTCCCGACTTCCGGTAAGGAGGAGATGGGGTTAACCTGATGATTGGGCTGTTGGTGCTCCGGTAGTGGATTCTGGATTATGCCCATGTCGGGCTGTTGTTGTGGGGCCTGGTGAGCCTGCTGTTGTTGTTGTTGTGGTTGCTGTTGCTGTTGCTGTTGTAACTGCTGCTGTGGCCTATGAGGAGGTCTCCTAGCCTTGAGAGCCGCGACGTATCGTCTCATCTCATCCCAATCTAATTGATGTTCATCATTCATATCATGGATGTAATCTTTGAAGTGGAAGCAGTAATCCACTGTGTGTCCCGACTGCCTGTGGTAGACGCAGTATTTGGAGGTATCAACATTGGGGGGCCACGCGGGCCTTTCTCTGGGTAGGGCGAGTTGGTTTGATGCCATGAGGGCATTAGAAATGTCTGCTAAGGTTTCCGGCAATGGTGGATAGTAGGCTCTCTTGGGACCGAGCGGCCTCCTTTGTTGCTGTTGGGGACCATAGTTCCCCGGGGGTGGAACTTGGTTGTACTGAAGCGGTGGTTGTTGTTGCTGAGGTTGTGGTTGTTGCTGGGGTTGGCGTAATGGAGGCATATTATCCTGGGGTGGATTATTTTGGGGTGGAGGACGAAGAGGGAAAGGACCCGGTTGAAGGGGAAGTCGGGGCATTTGTGGAGGCCTTGGGTTGACTGCATAGTTGGCATTGTTGACCGCACTGACTTGCTCATTTGTCACGACCCCTTCTGTGGCTCCGCCCGGGACACCAGCGCCTGTCTTTCTGACCACTTTGGGCTTCGGCGACTCAAACATGTTCATGATGGGGGAGTCTTTTAGCTGGGTTTGGATGTATCGGGCCCTTTCATAGAGTTCCTCCATTGTAGTAAGTTTATTCATGACCAGGACATGTCTGAACTGTGGGGTTGCATTAGACACAATCATCTTCACTTGTTCGGGCTCGGAGAGGGTATCCCTTATTCTTTCCGCCAGAGACCTCCATCTATCAGCATATCGGACAAAATCCTCGTCGGGTTTCATCTTTTCGGCCACTAGGTCGGTAATGGAGAGTGAGGGACCGACCCTATCCCTATATTTCTGCAAGAACCTTCTCTGGACTATTTCAAAATTCTCGGCCTCGCGGGGCTCCAGAGAATAGAACCACTCAAGCGCGGGACCATCCAATGATCTCCGAAAGAGGTATGCCAGGGACCTCTGATCGTTTTGCCAATAGGAGGACTCATACATGAAATCCTTGAGGTGAATGAAGGGGTTGCCGGTACCATTGTATCTGCGGTACGTGGGCATTTCGGAGGGAGGAAGATGAATGACGGGAAGGATTGGCAAAGCAACCTCCGGGGTGGCTTTCACGTCCACCATCCTTCTCAGATTTTGAAACTGCTCGTCCATGCGATTGAACCTATTGAGGAGCGATTGGGCGAGCTCCTCTGGAGGTGAAGGTGGCACTTGCCACTGGGGGAGAAACTGTCTCCCGGAGACTTGAGGGGGAAACCCCGAATGAGAGGGAGCTGTCGGACCGCCGACAGTTGGCCCTGGCTGAAGCGGTGTGTGGGGAACAACGGGAGTTTGAGATTGTGACGGGAACTGGAATGAGGGTGGTTGTTGGCTCGCTTGTCCTTGAAGCGAGGGAGACTGGATGGCTTGCGCCAATGAGGGAGATGGAATGGCCTGCACGGACTCTTGGAGAGGTGCGATGACCGGAGTTGATTCCTGGGGCGTGGGGGAAACAGATTTCCCCTTTAGAATGGCCTGGAAGGCCCGGAGCTGTTTAGAGGTAAGCTCCTTGTTGGCGAGGATGCCCAATAAGGAAGAGATATCCTGTGGTGGGGACGTGTCCCCGGCAATAACCTGCACCTCATGCGAGGGGTCATGAGAAGGACCCGAGTCCATAGCATAGACTCGCGGGTCGGCTGACAAACCACGGCTAGGGTGGTTCTCCTCAAAAGACTCGTGAGACATGCTCACAGTTTTCCCAGAACGTAAAAACATACACTAGCAAGTAGGTAGCAGAGATTATCAAACAAGTGGATGCCTTTACGTCCTTTTTGTTGTGTTTTGATTTTGATGATTTTTTTGTATTTTTAGCGAGATCCGAAGTTCACACAAAATGGGGACCATAGTTTGTTTTTGTTTCACCGCCGTGTCAGCTAGGGTCTCTCGTCTCACCACGAATGAAATGACTAACTCCGGGGAACTTCAATGGTACAACCAGCCCAGTGAACGAAGAGGAGATTCTTCGATGTCGGGGACTTACGGAGGTCCCAGTGTAGGAGATTCTAGTCCGTTGAGAGGAATTCCCAAACGGAGAGTCCTTCCTTCACCGGGAAAGGGTGATCCTCAAAAAATGAAAAAAAAAGGATAGAAAAGAGGAATTGATGTATGCAATGGAATGCTGACAGATATATAGAGTAAGAAAACAACAGAAATAACAGACATATAATAAACAAACAACCAATCACAACTGATAGTGCTGCCGTGAGCACAACGGGGGCGCGTGCGGGCGCCAAGGTGGAGAGGCACGGATGGTGCCGAACTTGCAAGGGTAGCCGAAAGGAAGCAGTAGATGTCCCACCGTGATCGCCAATCTGTGAGCGACGTCACGCGGTTCGGGAAAGAGCGGAGAGGACGCGGAGCGCGCGCGGGCTCCTCTTTCTTTTGTTTGGTGTTTGTTTGCTGCAACACAGAAATAAGAGAAGAGAGAGAAGGGGCCACCACGGGAGATTGCTCCGGCGGGGCGAGCGGGACAAGTGTGATATAGCAAGATATGGGGGTTAAACGGCCATAGCGGGAAGTGACTCGCCGCGGCCTCGGGGGGACGGGAATGGTGCAGAAATTAAATAACAAGAATTGAAACGGCCATTGGGGAAGTGACTCGCCGCGGCCTCGAGAATATGAGCAGATAATAAGATGACAGAATATAAAGCGAATACAAAGAGCGGGAATTTAAACGGCCATTGGGGAAGTGACTCGCCGCGGCCTCGAGAACGTAAACAGATAAGAATATAACGTATAAGAACGTGAATTTAAACGGCCATTGGGGAAGTGACTCGCCGCGGCCTCGACAATATGAGCAGAATATAACAGAATATAAAGAGAATATAAGAACGGAAATTTAAACGGCCATTGGGGAAGTGACTCGCCGCGGCCTCGAAAACAAGATGTGATCACCAGGGGCCGAAAGACCCCAAAATAAGAAAGTGATCGCGCCTACCTCAAGAGCGGGAGATGGCGGGTTGCTTCTTCCTCTCCCTCCGGCCGGCCGACGGAGAGGGCTTTCCTCGGCTACCCTTGCAAGATAACGACAAACAAATGACAAGTGGATTAGAAAGATGGAGGTGTAGTATTCAAATCTTTGCGATAAAAATAATGAAATGATGACAAGACACACACCTGGTTGGTGTTATCTTTTAAACCCCTCTCGGACTCGAGTAGGAGGAAAATGAGATGATGGATGTAAGAAGTGTATAAGAAAAGGCACCCTTATGAAGGGGGATAGGGGATGCAAGATGATGAATGTAAAAGAACTACGAAGAAAAGGAAAGAATTGGCTTATTGGATGTGCCGATGGTGAAATCCGGGGGAGCTCCGGCAGCGTGGGGACGACGTGGAAGCGCGGTGGATGAAGACGACCTTCCTCTCGCGAGCGTGAGCACCCGAGAAGTCGGCAGAACCTCCACCTACAAAAGAACCCACGGGTTAGAAAATGACTCTGTAGCCTCTGGGCTCCGGCAGCCTATCGGATCACTTCTCAGCTCCCCTAGAACTGAGGGGGTGGGCCTCTATTTATAGAGCTCCGGAGGGTGGAGGCGTCCAGGACCCTGGACACCTCCATCAAGGCCGAAATAATATTTTATTGTATTTTTATTTATTTTTTCGAATACTTTTGTGGAGGCGTCCAGGGGCCCGGACGCCTCAAACAGGTCCACCGAAAATCGACGACGGCCGCACGCGGTTTGGCACAACGCGTGGTTTTGTGAGCGGCGCCTCGTGATTCAGAAATGGGCGCGTCCAGGAGCATGGACGTCTTCAAAATTTAGATTTTTTCACACACGACAAACCGTCGTTCGGTGGCCGGCGCCCGTGAGGGAGTTGATGGAGGCGTCCAGGGGCCTGGACGCCTCTAAAAATATGTTATTTTTATTTTGATTTTGTCTTTTATGCCAAGGCTGGCATTTTGACTTTTTTATACTTATTTTTATGGAGGCGTCCAGAGGCCTAGACGCCTCCATTAATATATATATTTTTTTATTATGTTTTTTTATCCCAACTGGCATTTTATAAATATTTATTATTATTAGTTTTTATGGAGGCGTCCAGGGGCCAGGACGCCTCCATTAAAATATATATATTTTTATTTATTTTTGGCCCCTGAGAAAATAATAAAATAAATTAAAAAGATGGGGGCGTCCAGGGGCCTGGACGCCCCCATTAAGACCCACCTGGGTCCTCAAATCAGGCGTCGGCGGCCGCCCGGTAGACCCCCTTCTTGATTCCGGAACCTCCTGATGCGTCCGACTGGTGTTGATGTCGTCCGAATGCCGTGACGAGACGATTCCGGATGCCAAAAAAGGCAGAAGAAGACCCAAGAAAAGGAAGCACTCGAGCGATTCAAAATGCGTAAGCCGTTGCGGGGCGTTGTATAGTAATATGGGACTTTCTCAGGAGACGTCAAGAATGGCGTGTCTACAACAGCGTTCCTCGTGATTTCTAGGCCGTGGGGAGGCCGATTGGGGTTAAATCCATGCCGGGAGGGTCGTTTTCATGCTTGGGGTTTGAGCGCCGGATCCATCGATTCAGGGTGTTTTTGATCGCTTTAGGGGATCTAGATGCATGCTAGGACGTTGTGGGGTGATTCCCTGTCGTTTTCCCTTCACCAGGGGTGGTGAATGGGCGTGGTTTTACGTTTCCTGGACGTATTTCGCGAACCGGGCTCGGCCCGTTGTCGCGCTATAGTCCAGTGGCGCGTTCTTGATGAACGCACCGTGTCGACCGAGCGCGTTCGTCCGAGAAGATGAACAGTGAGGCGATTGGGAACGCGCCTGGTGCTAGTAGCACGATCTCATGATCACGCTATCCAAGACTAGCGCGTTCAGGTGTGAACGCGCTAGCCTTGGGCAGCGCGACCTGGAAGATCGCGCTAGCCATAGCTAGAGCATTCTTCGGTCTCGCGCTAGGGGTACCTAGCGCGACCTTCCCCCTCCCATGATCAGCATTTTTTTTGGGTAGCGTGACCTCCGGTTGGGTGAGTTTGGGACCCAGTGTGGCGTGTGGCCCGAGGGTGGCCGTGGGCACCCAGTGAGAGCCATAGGGGCGCCCGAGATTCCCCAGAGGGTCGATTACCGGTGGGGGTGTGTTGACACCGGAAATGTAGCCAAAGATAGAGATGAGACAAAAGATGAGATTGAATCAGTAATGAAGATCCAAGGAACTCCTGCAAAGCCGGGATTACAGAAAGTCCGTTACTGAAGCTGTCACCCAGCTGAAGCCTTCCCCGGCCAAGCTGATGTCCGGTATTGTCGTCACTCAGACGACATTACTGATGAAGTACTGCGGTCCACTGACCGATGAAAACCCCCAGAAGTATTCTGATGAAACCATGCTAGTTCACCAATTAATGGGCCCTCACCTAGCCTGACTTGCTCGAGGTGCCGACAAATGAAGGACAGATTAAGCGGCTCTTACAGCTCAAGCTTAATGATGAGTTCATTTAAGAAAAGATGAAATACAAAGAGACATAAATGGGCTGGCCCATCCGTACGGTGTCGAAAGCCCAATAAGGCCTTGCCGAGAGGTGATGCGCCGAGAGCCTACCACCTCCGAATAAGGCGCGCCGGGAGGTCAAAAATAGCCCGCCGAGATGCCCATGCCGATAAGGGGGAGAAGGGGTGTTATAAAAACCCCCCTTTCTCTCGATCAAAAAAGACGAACAAAAGGAGAGCAAAAAAAAAGAGATTAGACACAGCCAGAAAGAAAAGAAACCCATCCAGAAAAGGAGATAGGAAAAGAGAGAGAGAGAGAGAGCCTCCGCTGCCAGAGAAGAGAAGAGGAAGAAGAAAAACCCCAGGTGGGCCGCCCGGGGAGGGAGAGGAGTCAATGCTCCACCCTCCCCTCCTCCATGTTTTCTTTTCTTTGATGTAATCTAGCGAGTCTTTTCTCAATTTATCAAATGTAGCCGGATAGTCCCGGCCTTGACTTCTACCTCTCTGTCTTGCATTTCTCTTTCACAATCAGTGTAAGTTTTCTATGCAATGCAATGAAATATCGATATGGCTCGCCTGGGCACCGATTGATTAAGACATCTGATCTTTGTCTCTCTATGTGCATAGTCCTCGTCTGAAAGAAAATATAGTTTAGACTCTTCGAGTTTCAGAGCCGATCATATGAGTCTGTTCTTCGAAGAGGGACGAAGATAGGGCTCCTACTCCTATCTAATGGGTTACTGAGTTCTATTCTCTTCTCCCCTCTCCTATCTCAATGGCTGATTCTCTGCATATAATCTGAGTTTTCTGTCGAGCGCCTTTACGCTGTTTAGGAACCAGAGACATCAATCTCTTGGTTACCTGGACTGTCTAGCTTTGATAAATGATGATCCGATCCCTGGGTCCTCCATTCTAAGCCTTGAATGCTTAGGGCCTGGAGTTTCTGCGTTGTGAGTCCCTCCTTCGCCGGTTTTCAATGTCATTGGGCTCGTCCGGAGGGGTCAGAGGACAGTCATCTCTTGACTCCCCCAGACGGCCTGCAATAAGCAGATAAAACCCTCCACGGGATCAGGTGATGGTCTGGTTTCTTTCATTGATTCCACCGTCCAATTCCCTTGGCATCCTTCTAACGGAAGCATCCATGAAATCCCCCTTCTGCACTCCTGACCCGGCATCAATTCGAGCTTGAAATCCCAGAAAACATATGAACATAGCATCGTTAGCGAAGCTCTGAAACCCCTACCCTTTCATCTTCTCGGCGTGCAACATTCCCCGCCGAGAACTACGCTGCCGAGAAGGCTTCCCCCTTCAGCAAGCCGACAAAAAATCACCCCAGTCGTGCCCACTGGCCGTTGAACTCCCCTCCACCTGGCCTTCCCGGCCTGGTGCCTCTCGGCGCCAGCTTCCCGGCGCGGCGATGAGCGCGCCGGGAAGCCCCTGGCCGAGACCCTCTTTTGGCCGCCGAAAGCTCCTGGTCGGGACACCCTCTCCTTTTGGCCAATCAAACCCCACGCCGATAACCCCCCGGCCGAGAGCTCCCTCTTTTGGCCGGCTAAACCCCTGGCCGAGACCCCCCTTTTTTGGCTGACTAAGCCCCAGGCCGAGATCCCCTCTTTGGCCAATATGAAAGCCACGCCGAGATCCCTCCTTCGGTCAATGAAACCCACTCCGAGGCCCATCTCTGCACCATCTTTCTTCAAACCTCTTAATCTCCCCATACATCTGTTTAAGGGGATACTCAGAGACCATCACTTGTGTCTTGATGAGATACAATAATGGGGAAGATCTCCCCTACAGCTCTCGTCCCTAATCCGGATTTCACCGCTGCCTTATGAACCCAAAGAGCCATGTCATTACATGTGTTCTGATGGGTTCCAAGGGAATATTAATCAATGATATGAAGGCAAGAGATGTCCCTGGGCCTGGTGCCCATCTTTGTTCGGTCGTTTTCCCGGCTCTCCGTGGATGATGACCTATCCTCTCTTGGCATAATCCAAGTTGAAGGGACATGCTGCCGAAATTTACATATACCCCACCAATCGAGTGTGGTATTTTCTTCTAACCCCGTTGGCCCACGGAGTTATGCCCTTGCATGATCTCCGATGGTCCTCCAAAGGGGGACATTAATAAGACATCGCACTCGTACCGGGTGTGTTACATCAGGCCGGTCCCCATCCGGATTCCAGATTATGTATATATACCTGATCTTTTACGGATCCCACCTTGCCGCTGCATGGGTGGTTTCCTATCTCCACTTGGCATAGTCCAAGGTAATGGGGATATGATGCCGAGTTTCCTCCGCAACTGGTGTATCTTCGCTTTACTCAGGCTATCTGATGCCTTGTGAATGAACCAACTCTCTCCCTCGTTTGAGTTTTATTTTTACCGCTATCCTCCTCCTACCTTTAGCGTTTAATCAAGGGTTGTCCTCCTTAGGGGGGATGTAATTAACATCATAGCCTTTATGGTATGGCGGACTTCCGGTCCCGACTCGGACTTCACAATCGACTGATCAAGTCAGATCGAGCGCACAATGAAATCGTCACTTCGGTGACTGGCACGCCAATAAATCAAATCAAATAATAAATAAAATAAATAGATAAACATCCCGCGTCCACAGGGTGCCGTGTGACTTGAGGGACGGTCGGACCTCATATGTGTCCTCGGCATCCGTACTTACCGTATGGTCATCGAGAGTCTGTGCTAGTGTTTGGTCGGTGGTTTCCGTGGATTAGTCCTTACTTCCAGTGACCCTACCACTAGTCGTAGCTTTCCCACGGCCCGCGTGTGCTGGCTCGCCTGGGAGTGGCTGAGCGGCGTACCCGAGAGAGGCGGTGAGTAGGCTGGTTACCGCAGGGCCCCCGCGTACTTCCGAGTCTGGGTTTAGGGGAAAATACCAGCTAGAGGATAGGCCTAGGGCGTACGGTCTGAGTGTGCACACGAGGCTGAGGGTTCGGACCCGCGCTGACGAGCGTGACCTCAGCTAGTCCTTGTTTTGCAGTTACTTCTGGTTACTGAGCGTGTCTGAGGCTCGCGCCTGGGGCGTTGTAGCTGGACACTTGTGACGCGGTATAAGACGTCAGGGGACGCATCCGGTCGTTCTTCTAGTGGGTGGTGCTCCTGTTCGCTGGCAGGCATGGACTCGTGTTTTGTTGGACCAAGGTTCCGTAGTACGGTACTGTTAGAGTAGACGGCTTTTTCCGTTTATTTACTTTAGCTTGTCGGTTCTACCGTACTCTTGTTTGGTAGGGTTGTCTTCTTCTTTCTCGTTTCCGTGCGAGGTGGGGATTCGCGGGATCCCTACTGGGCCAATGAGATAAGGCTCACCCCTGCTCTTCAGGTGAGGCGGGGTCGACGGGAGGCGCGGCCGAGTTTCAGCGTGGTTCTTCTAGCCAGGGTTAGTCGCCAGACTGCCAGAGCCGGGGGATGCCCCGTGTAGTTGTACTCCGGGGGATGCCCCGTGTAGTTGTACTTTTCTTTCCTGTTGACTGTACTTTCTTTTGGACATGTGACACTATGGACCTTGTAGTAGTTTATTTATTTATATTATTATGTGCATTTTATTCTAGATTATTGTGCTATCTCTGTGGTCGTTGCAGCTTCTCTTGTACCCCCACACCACTCCTTTCTACCCTTCCGAGTCTTCGGACTCGTGGGTTGGCGGGCCGAGATTTGAGACGCGCCGGTTCCTTTCCGGTACTCGGATCCTCGGGTCGGCACACATGGAGTGTGGCATCCCGATCAAATAATCATGGCCTACCAAGAATAATGCTGCCCACCTCCATGGGGAGGACATCACACCAGATATCGTCACGGTAGGCACGGAACTGCAGTGGGACCAGACACCGCAGCCTGATCGGAATGGAGGTGGAATCCACCCATGATACTCGATAGGGGCAAGGATGATCCACGGGTGTAAGACCAAGACTGGAGATAGTGCCCGTGGAGATTGCATTGATGTAACTCCCACTATCGATAATCACCTTACAAACTTGCTTGCCCAGCCGACAGAATGTATGAAAGATAGTGGTCCGTCGCCAGTCATCACTGGCATGTGGTTGGGTGAGAATACACCTGACGACCCCCAAGTGGGTATCGTCCGGATGCTGGGCATCTTGGCCATTACCTTCGACCTCATAGTACTCGTCAGCTAGCTCCGGATCTGCTTCATAGCTGACTAACTCGAGGTCCGTAGGGATGGTATCCTCGGCATGTGTGTCCCCAATGACAAGAGACTGGGGGGTGGGACACTGGTTGGCAAAATGGCCAAACCCATTACAGCGATAACACTGCTGCCGTGATCCACTAGGCTCCCCAATCATGGGTCCTTTCCCCTTATCCTCCCGACGGATAGGAGGTGAAGGCAACAAAGGACGGGCAGGAGGTGCGGGTGCCGGTTGCTGGGCTGTGGGTGCCGTAAGATGTTGGGCACGAGGAAGGTCCCTTGGGGGTGGAGGGCGAGGCCTATGAGCGAAAGGCTCGGGATGAGTGGGCTCCTGATGTCGGGCCATGGTGGCCCTCGGATACGTGCCAGAAGAGCCACGGGGCTCGACACTACGAAGGGGAAAGGAACCCAACTGATGGGGAGACTCGAACTCGGCCTCAAACTACTCCAATTCGAGAGCAACCTGATACGCTTGTTCCAAAGTGGTCGCATTGCGGCGAAAAAGTTCGTATTGATAGTTTGGCCGCAGACCTCTCCGAAAGCGTGATATGGTCATGGTGCTCTCTTCCGTAACTCCACACCGCAAATAATACTCATCAAACTCGGCGGTGTACTCGGTCATGGATCGGTTCCCTTGGGATAGACTTTGCCATTTGTTTATGAGACATTGGCGATATGAGGCAGGAAGGTACTTCTCCCTCAATTTCATTTTCATGTCATCCCAAGTGCCGATCGGGGGTTGACGTCGCTGATTTAGCAGGCTCTCCACATTGGTCCAATAAGTTCGGGCATGCCCATGCAGCTTCATCTTCGCGTATCGAACTCTCCGATGGTCCGTCATCTCAAACCACTCGAAGTACCGGTCCATGCCGGCCTCCCAATCTAAATATACCTTCGTGTCCAAGGACCCGCTAAAAGTGGGAGGGTCCGCACGCACGCTCCGAAGAATGCGGTCGTCATCATCGTCACACGATTCCGTCGTTGGTTACGACGACCATTTCCCCCTTGCTCATTATCAGATGCATAGTCAGCCACCTCATGCACCTGTTGCCTCCCAACATCTACCGCCTGAGCTCTTGGCGCAGCAGGTTGCTGAGCCGGCTCCTGTTGACCATTGGTCGGCGCGGGTTGCGCCGCCGCTGGGGCCCTCTCGAGGACGGCAATCCTCCCTACAAGACCCTAGATGGACTGGTCCGAAGTTTCGGCCCGATCCTCGAGGGCTTTCATCCTCCCTTCTAGACGCGTTCCTACGCCATCTAGACGCGTACTAAGGCCATCCATACGCGTATCGAGACGATCCATGAGGGCTCGGAACATCTCGGCCGTCGAAGGCTCATCAGAGCTACGGGCTCGGGAATCCTCCATAGGTGCTGGTGGCGAGTATTGGGTGCCTCGACGGGTGGGAATGCAAAGACACACGGACTAATGCAAACACCGACTAATGCACCTAGACCTAAACCAATATCCGGTACGTGGCGGAGTTAATCGATCCGAAGATCACTCCCGCAAGTGTGCGGCCTTCCCGATAGGCGTAGCCTAACGTTCGGACAACACCTTTTAATATACCGAATTATCGAGATGAAATGTAATTTTAAAACACTTTTTTTTGAAAATAATGATGATCCTAGACTCGACTCGCTCTGATACCAAATTGATGCGGGACGGACACGCGACCTGGGACTCTAGCTCGCGATCGTCCCTAAGCGAGGGATGCGTGGGACCGTGCGCGGTTGAGAAACCAGCAGTGAGTCTCGGGTATCGGTCTTTCCGCGTTAACTCGGGTCGAGTCACGGGACGGTTACCCACTCTCGCTCTCGCAGCGGTGATAAAATGATAACAAGCTAGATAATCTATCACTCATGCAGTGGCATATACAAAAATATACGAGTAAAGTAATGCCTACGAGGAGGGTAGCGAGTGCACCTCCACGCTTCGGGCTTGGGGAAGGCGTTCCCGGCCAAGTACGGTAACTCCCGGTAACAACGGTAAAAGTTAATTACAATAGTAACTTTTATTGCCCACTCCACGCAGGGAGGTAAAGGGCTACAAGTGGGGCCCGGGAGGACCTACCCTAGGTTGACGGGCAGCAATCTGGAGGTGCGTACGGCACGAACTCGGCCTACTGGTCCGACTCGGCACTATTCCAACTCGGTGCTGCGCCAACTCGGTTGCTGACTCACTAGACAGCAAGGCACGGTTTCTAAAGTAACGTCGCCTTCCTGAGATCTTCCGGAGGCGACGCTTGGCTGGGACAATGGCAGGACGTCCCTGAACGACTTCCTGAAGTGGAGGCTCCTGAAGTTGATTTTTGATATTTATTTCTGAATTTCTTATGGGCTGTAATTTCGGACCTACACAGGGAACAGATCTGCAGGCCTCGGCGACACGAATTACGACGCTCAGATCCGGAGGCCGATCGAGGCTTGACTGGTACCGTTGGAAAGAGCACTGATAGATCTACAACATATAATTTTGACAGCTCCCTCCACCGAACGGATTGAAAATGAATATGACTATAACATTGTTTTTGTTTCTGACTCGGACTGACAGACACAGGGCAGCAAGGGATCTACCTGAAATTGACCTTTGACTGAGGGCTAAATGATTTTTATAGACTCCACAAAAATTATGGTGGAAGGGGATATATGTGTGTAACATTGACTATTTTTTTGGGATTTTTTGAAAATTTATAAGGGGGTGGGGAAAATGTGACAAGGTGACTCTGTCCCGTAGATCTGCAAAAGGGCAGATTATTGAGAGGACAAACAAAAATATGGAAAAAGTATCAAATGACTTCAAAATGACACAAAATTTGAATTGGAGGTTAAGGGAGATAGATAGAACAATCCCTCAAAGTTTGGGCTCGATCAGACAACAAGAACTAAAGATAAAATTTCGGAGATGAGGTTTTGTTCTGATTTGAACAGAACTCCGACGATGGCGGTGGCGGCGCGATGGCGGCACGAACGGAAGGCGGCAGCCGGAAGTCGCATCGCCCCTATTTATAGGAAAGGCCCATTACACACATACCTTCATAATTTCCCTTATTTGCATATATATCCTAGCCTAAAAAAACAAAGCCCACCCACCCACTTTTGGCTTGTGGGTTTTAATCAAATAAAATACACAAAATACACATATGTTATTTGACTAGTCTAATAAGACGAATACACACAAATACAAACAAATACGTGTATCACTCAATACACACAAATACACCGAGTCTTCAGAAAGTTGGATCTCCGAGCCATAAGCTTGGCGCAGTCGGGGCGATGTGGCGTCGGCTCCGAGTAGTGGGCCCAACAGTGGACCCGGTGTCCCCACCAACCCTCCCGGGGCGGCTGGAACTCGACTCCGTCGAGTAAGGGGTGACACTACTGTTGTAGTGCTCCAGCAGATCTGGATCGAGGCGTTGGAGATCTTCCCGACTGATCCAGGAATCATCAGAAGGTGGACGGTCCCACCAGCGAACAAGGTAGTGCTGGTACACCCTGCTCCATGTAGTGGTCACCTGCTCATCCAGTATCCTCTCAATGTGTTCGCGCGGTACTCTCGAGGCTGTGGGACGCACAGGGGTGGGCTCACTCTCAATGGGAGGAGAAGGCTCGAAAGGGTCACTAGGAATCGCTGTGGGTTCCTTGTAGGCCACTAGGTCTGTCACATTAAAGGTCGAGCTAATCCCATATTCGGGAGGTAAGTCCACAACATAAGCATTGGAGCCAATCTTCGGCAGAATTGGGAAGGGTCCATCACTACGGGCTTGCAACTTCTTAATGGCTCTCGAGGGGAGTCGTTCGGGTCAAACCCGTACCATAACCATGTCAACTTCTTGGAATTCATGGTGACGCCTATGCGAATCAGCCAAGCGCTTGTAAGTTTCATTACTGAGGTTTATTTACTTGCTAATTGACTCATGCAGACTTGTGACATGCTGTGCAAATTTCTCAGCTAACTTGGACACTCTAGACTCGAGGGGAAGGGGAATGAGATCCACAGGTGTCCTAGGTTTGTATCCATGCACGACCTCAAATGGACTCATACCTATAGACCGATTGACCGAACTGTTGTATGCAAATTTGGCTCTAGGCAAGAGAAGATCCCAAGTGCCAGAATGTTCCCCTACAAGACACCTCAAAAGGTTTCCTAAACTCCTATTGACGACCTCTGTTTGCCCATCGGTTTGTGGGTGATAGGCAGTGGAGAATTTGAGTTTGGTGCCAACTAGGTGCCAAAGTGTCTTCCAGAAGTAACTAGTGAACCTGACATCTCGGTCAAACACGATGGTTTGGGGGAGACCATGCAGATGCACGACTTCATCAAAGAATAAATGGGCTACTCTAGATGCATCAGATGTTTTGGAACATGTAATGAAGTGGGCCATCTTAGAGAACCTATCAATAACAACAAAGATGGAATCATGCTTGTGATCAGTGCGAGGCAAACCAAGGATAAAATCTATACTCACATCAACCCATGTTCGATCAGGAACGGGGAGAGGAGTGTAGAGACCAGTGTTCTGTTTAACTTGTTTGGCCATCGTGCATGTCCTACACTGGGCTACAATCTTGGCCACATCCCTCTTCAGGCCAGGCCAATAGAAGTGCTCCTCCACAGAATGGATGGTCTTGTTGCGACCAAAGTGACCAGCAAGACCTCCAGCATGCATTTCCCAAATCAGGAAGTCCCGAACAGAAGTCCTCGGGACACAGAGTTACTGCCCTCGAAATAGAAAACCATCTTGTAGTAGATAGTCAGAAAAGGCTGTCGAGGGTCCAACAGACAAAGCAGAGTAGGTAGGGCCAAAATCAGGACACTCTCCATAGAGTTCCTTCATGCGGTCAAATCTGGTGACCTCTACCCGAACGGTGGAAAGAAGGGAGGCCCTTCGACTCAAGGCGTCGGCCACCTTATTTTCTTTTCCAGCCTTATGTTTTAGGACAAATGTGAAGGACTGGAGGAATTCTACCCACCGACCATGCCTTGGGTTTAAGCCCTTTTGAGAGCTAAGGAATTTTAAAGTCTCGTGGTCCAAATATAAGATAAACTCTTGAGGTAAGAGATAGTGTCTCCAGTGTTTGAGGGCTTGGACCACGGCATAGAACTCCTTATCGTAGGTGGAGTAACGAAGCTTCGCATCAGAAAGCTTCTCACTGAAATAGGCCACAGGGTGGCTCTCCTAGCTAAGCACTCCTCATATTCCTACGCCAGATGCATCACAGGATATCTCGAAGACTTTGAAAAAGTCTGGCAGGCGGAGGACAGGGGCTTTGGTCATGAGCTCCTTTATGGCATGAAAAGTCTGGGAGGCGGCTTTAGTCCACTCAAAATTTTTCTTACAGATACAATCCGTAATGGGTGCCATAATGGTACTAAAACCCTGAATGAAGCGTCTGTAGAAAGTGGCTAGCCCATGGAAACTTCGAACGTCATGGACATTCCGGGGCTCTGGCCAGTCTACTAAGGCTTGGACCTTGGATTGGTCCACAGACACTCCTTGACTCGATACCACAAATCCAAGGAAAGTGTTGTGTCCCTGTGATTTTGATGATTGGCTTTGATGTGAGTTAATCTTTTGATGATTGGTTTTGATGTGAGTTAATCACTGTGAGTCATCTTGCTGTGTGAGTCATCATGCTGTTATTCAGTCATTTTCTGATCATAATGCAGTCTCTCATATGTTCAGTTAATTTGCTGTTCAGTCAGTTCATCAGATCATGAAGCATTGCATTATATGTTCAGTCATGTTATCTGCTGCATAAATCTTTCACATGCATTATTTATTCAAGTGTAAACTTTGTCAGCATTGTTAGGACTGAAGTGGGTCGACCCCCCTTCTTAGATGGGTCGACCCCCCTAGACTATCAATGTTTGTACACTGCCAGCACACACGTTCAAAACCTCTACATGTGAAGTCTACACATCGACTGTTCATGCAAATTCTAGACATTTGATCAAGTTTGTACACTGGTCTTGGCATATGCATTCATAAAGTATATACACTCTTCGGTTGACTTCAACTGAAGTCTGTACATCGGCATGCATTACATCAAGTGTGTAAATTGCATAGCATGTTGCGTCTAAGTCTATACATCATTGTTCATGCATTCACTGTCAAGTCTACACATTGTTGGGTCTTCATGCATTAACTCCAAGTCTGTACGTCGCTCAAAGATTTCCAAGTCTGTACAGCCATTGCACGCAATTGAAGTCTATACATTGGTCTTCATATTCGAAGTCCATACATCGGTCTTCATATTCGAAGTCTGTACATTGGTCTTCATATTGAAAGTCTGTACATTGGTCTTCATATTGGAAGTCGATACATTGGTCTACACCTGAAGTCTGTACAGCCAAAGTCTGCACATCCTGTTCAGCTGAAGTCTGTACATCCACCGTCTCTTTCAGCGTCTCACATTCGTCAAGTCTATACACTGCATAGCGAGCTCAAAGTCTGTACATCAGACTGTTTCATCAGCAAGTCTGTACATCAGACTGTGTCAAGTGAAGTCTGTACAGACATGGTGTTTGCATTCAAAGTCCATACATTGGACTGTAACATGCACGAAGCTAAGTCCATACTTTGATGCACTGTAGATAGCTTGAGGTGAAGTCTGTACAGCCATTGCCTTCATATAGGAAGTATGTACATCTTACTGCACTGTAGCTTTCACAAAACCAAGTCTATACATCGTGAAAGTCTATACACTCCTCTTGGCCTTAGCATCTGTTTTGAAGTCCATACATTGGTCTTCAGTTCAAGTCTGTACAATGGACTTATAGGTAAAGTCTATACATCCTTCAGCTGGAACTGTGCAAGTCTGTACATCGTTGCTTGCCAAAGTCTGTACATTGGCATCTGTTCCTACGTTGCACTTCTAAGTCTGCACATTGGGTTCTTTACCTACGTTCAGCTTTGAAAGTCTGCAAATTGGTAGTTTTACCAACGTTGCCTTGCCAAAGTCTATACACTGTGTTTGTTCAAGTCTGTACAGACTTAGCCTTGTTCTAGTCTGTACATCGACCAGCTATATTTGGCAAGTCTACACATCGTGATTTCATCCTGTCTGTACAGCCTCTTCATTGAAAGTCCACTCATCACTCAAGTCTATACAATGCACACTTGTTTTCTTGCATAAAGTCCATACACTGCACATGGCTTGTGTTCTTCACACCAAGTATGTACAGCCTGTGCTCGCAGCAGTCAAGTCTATACATTGCGCTGGTGGGAAGTCTATACATTGGGCTGTAGCTTGCTTGAAGTGAAGTCTACACATTGATTCACTGTTCAGGACTCTCACTCAAAGTCTGTACAGCATGCTTCGTTGTTCAAGCTTTCAAAACTCTATACATCGCTCTTGAGCTAAAGTCTGTACAGCCGTTTCTTTGGCAAGTCTGCACATCGTGAAGTCTACACACTCGATTGCCTTGCTCTGCTTCAAGTCTGTACAGTCTCTCCCTCAGCAAGCCTATACACTGGGGTTGTCAGCTGAAGCTACAGCATGTCTGTACATTGGGTTCTCATGCATGTTAATAGTAAGTCTAGACATTGTCTGTCATGCACGCAGTCAAGTGTATACACTCTTCACACTTGGTTAACTGATGCTTTAAGTCCATACACTCATTCCCTTGGTATGTTAATGCATTTAACTGAAAGTCCATACACTGAGCTCGCATGAAGAACTTCAACTCTATACACTCTCCCAGTGTACAAACCTACTCACTTACTGATTCTAAGTATATACATTGTGTTGCATTGCTTGAATTTCCTCAAGTCTATACACTGAGCTCGCATGAAGACTCAAAGTCTATACACTCACTCAGTGTTCACACTTATTCATTGCTGCTTCTGAAGTATATACACTCGTGTTAAAAGCCTGAACTAACTAAGTAGATACATTCCTTTTGTCTTTGTCTGCAGGTGATTTAGGCTAATGAAGGGCACGTGATCCGAGGGCTGACAGGAAGCTGACACGTGGCCAAATATCTTGGGCGGGAAATGTGGAACACACGCGCCCAGTGCTGCTCCTGCTCGAGCTGCTATATAAGAAAGACTCTGTTGTCTGAAGGAGGCTGATCGAAGTAGAAGGACTGAAGCCTTGAGCAGAAGTAGGAAGAAATAGAAGAAGAGTGAGCCGGCAGAAGAAAAAGAGTTGCAGAGAAGAAGGAGAGAACAGCGTGAGAGAAAAGGAGAGCAGAGGGGAAAGAAAGAGAGATAGAGAGAGAGAGAGTTCGTGGAGAAGAAGGAAGAAGCTACTGAAGATCTGTCTACTGGACCGTGGATCAAATCCAGGCAAGTCAGCTCCATGGGAGCCACATCTGACATTCTTTCATTTACAGCTTGTGTTTGCTGTGTTATTTTAGTTTCTTATTTTTCCTTTTATTTGATCTGATTTACTGTGTTCTTCCGATCCTTTGGACTGAGGTCGGGTTCCTCCTGTGGTCTCAGGAGAAGGGAGATCTGATCTCCGGTTCTGGGCTTGTGGGTTGCAAGTCCAGGGGTCCCTCCTGGTCTGGAGGAAGAGAGGTCTTCGACCTCTGGTTTGCTGGTGACTGGGTGTCACTGGTGGGTTCCCTCCTGGTCTGGAGGAAGAGAGACTTCGGTCTCTGGTTTCTAAGTGGCTGGGAGTCACTTGGGGTGTCCCTCCGGTTGGGAGGAAGAGGGGAGGTTGTTCCCCTGGTCAAGCTGTGTGGCAGCACCTTGTTCGCAGACTGAGTCTGCAGGTTTCTAGCGTGTGCTAGTGGAAGCCTCACTCCGGTTGGGAGTGAGGGGTGGATGTAGGTCTTGGTGACCGAACCACCTAAAAATCTACTGTGCAGTGGTTTTGCTTTGTGCGTTTGTTCCTTGCCTTCTACCTCCCATTCACAGGTTGGGTATGCTTGGTTAGTTGTGTTATCTTGGGAGTAAATTTTGAGCATTATATTCTGCTAAGTGTGTTTGGTTTATTTAGCTCTGCCTGCGTTTCTGGTGTGATCAGGTGGCTGCATTGTTGCAGTCCAACTGATTGATCAATTGTTGAATTATCATCTCATCTTGGAAAGCTCATTAGTTTTTATTCCGCATATCTGAGCTTTAGAGATTTTATTTGGGCATAAGTTTTGAAGGGGATACATTCACCCCCCCTCTGTATCCGGACTTAGCACCCTAACAATTGGTATCAGAGAGGTGTCTGCTTAGAAGGTCCAGCGACCTGCAGATCCGATCTTACAGTCTTAGGTGCTAATTTGCTTTTGGTGCATCAATATTCCTGTTGCTTTATATCTGATCTGTTTTCATGGGTGAACCACCAGTTTTCAACGGTTCCAATTTTAGTATATGGTCTGCTAGTCTGAAAAATTATGCTAAATCTGTTAATCCAGACCTGTGGAAAGTGATTTCACACGGTCCTCATGAACTACCAAAGAAAAAGTCCAAATGGACTGACAGTCACAAATTAATGCATGAAGAGAATCAGATAGCTATAAATCTAATGAAGGCAGCTACTGATAGAGCTTTTCATTCATGTTTCTTTGATTGCAGTTCTGCTAAAGATATTCTGGACATGCTGAAGCGAACTCAGATAAGAAATGAGGACAGCTGCATGATGGCTGACAGAAATAATCAAGGCAGCAGTCAAGATGAAGATGATGATGATGATGAGGTAAATCCCTTTGAAAACTATACTTTAGATGATTGGGAAAATGCATATTCTGAGCTACTTGAATCTCATGAACTGTTAAGAAAATAGTATAAAAAATTGAAGAAGGGTACTGGGTCAGTTAGTTCAAGTTCTCCATGTAGAAATTGTGTTGAATTGAAAAATATTATGATGCATGTATGTCTGATTTTCAAATGTTGAAGAAACAAATTTCATTATTGAAAACTGAGAATCAAGATCATATAAATGTGATATCTGAACTCAAAGAAAAATTCAAGTCAAATAATGATAATCAGACTCTTGTTAACTATCATGACCAGTATAAAAAATTGCTGAAAAACTTTGAAAGTGTGAACTCAGATTTAAACAAGCTAAAATCTGAAAATGATTCTCTGAGAAAATCTGTTAATGAAAATGATGAAAAATTTGAGAAACTTGAGCAGGAGAAGAACTTGTTTGCTGAAAAATTCAATGCCATAAAATCTGTAAATATAGAATTACAGAAAGATCTGGAGAAACAGCAAAAAGAATTAAAGGAATTTGAGGCTGAAAGAAAACTTGGAGTTAACTCAGATGATCAGACTCTAATAAATGAGTTAATTCAGAATGACAAGCTTAAGGAAGAAAATGAGAAGTTAAAAATGCTGAACTCCACTATCTCTGAGAGACTTCTAGCCTTAGAAAGAGGAAAAACTGTTTGCATTGAAGATTCTGATAAACTGAGCAATCTGGAAAATGAAATTGAGAAATATAAAACTGCTAACAAAGTTTTGAATGAAGCTATGAATTACAGTGAGCAAGAGATTGCCAGTTATGAGTTACACATTTCCTCACTAGAAAATGAAATTCAAGATCTGAAAACATCTCTGTCAAAGTTTGTGAGTGGACAAGAGAATCTGGACAGGTTGTTAGGAGTTAAGGTCAATACTCAATAGGAAGGGTTAGGCTACAACAATGTCAATAAAAAGGCTTTCAAAAACAAGCTAATGACATCTTTTATCAAAGCATCAGATGTAGCCACCACCTCAGAAAATAAACAACCAAATGTTCAGAAGAATCAGAAGAAAGGAGTGAATCACATTGAAAAAATGCATGATGTACATCACTCGAACTTTCCTACCACCAAGAAAAAGACTGATTCTAAATATGTTGAGAAAGTTCAATCTGTGCTTGACATGAATACACATACACATGCACATAAAAATAAGAATTCATGTCATTACTATGGTAGGGTTGGCCACATTATGGATAATTACTTCATTCTGAAACAAGACAACAAAAAGCATGCTAGGAAACATGTCTCTGCTCAGAACAAAAAGAAAACTGAATGCTATCACTGTGGCAAATTGGGCCACAGGGCCATTGAATGCTGGCATGCTCAGGGTAGACAATTCAATTCTAAAACTGTTAAACTCCCTGCAAATGGAAATGCTTTTGGAAGAAATGTTTTTAGAGGCAAGCACAATGAGTGCTTCAAATGTGGGAAGTATGGCCACACAGTCAAGGACTGTTGGCACATTCAGAAGAATTCTTTTAACCCCCATGTTATCAAATTCTCTGCCAGAAAATCTGTGAGCTTTTCATGCTATAACTGTGGGAAGCCAGGCCATAGAGCTGCTGAATGTTGGCTGACCGGTTTTAGTAAACAGAATTTTAATTCTGTCAACAACAAAAAGTTTCATGCATATGCACATGGATTTCATGCTAACAAGAATGTGCATAGATCAAATCTGAAACCTGATGCATCTTACTATCATTATAGTAAACAGAACTCTCTCTCTGCCAATAAACTTCATGACAACAGTAATGTGCATAAGAAGAATTTGAAATCCGCTAATTCATGCCATTACTGTGGACAAATTGGTCATTCAATGAATAATTACTACTTGATGAAATCTGATGACCAAGCAGCTAGAAAATTGTTTAGAAAACCTGCTACGAATGTCATTGTCAATTCAGGACTCAAGACATCTTGGGTATCTGTTTGTGCAAAATAACTTTGCTTTGCAGGTGTGCCTTGGAATGGAATAAAAAGGGGTATTAATCCAAGGCACTCAAGAATGAAAACCCCTTCTGAACTTTTCAGGTAAATTCTCTGCATTTCCTGTTTTGAAACTCATTGCATATCTGGTTTGATGTGTTCTTGCATATCTGTCATCTTTTGGACATTATGAGCATTCGTGTCTCTTAATGCTCATATGAATTAGCTGTTTAGATATTGAAATGAGAATAAACTTGCAATTTCTGAACATCTGAACTGCATATGTATGTTGTTTGAAATCTAACTATTGCATTCTGAAAAATCTGATAAGCTGAAATTTGATCCATGCATGCTGCCCATGTTGAATTATCATGATTGACCTCAATGGTATATCAAATGGTAAGCTACCAAAAGGCAGGAAAATCTGTCTGGAGGTTCTTACTATGTGAGAGGTAGTCTCATAGACCAAGTACTCCGTCTAGTACCATGGGTCACTTTGCTGGATAGGACAATCTGAATGTGCACAAGTCACAATATCATTTGGATTCATATGTTCAGTTTTCAGTGCAAACATTGCATGTTTTCAGGGGGAGTAAATGGCATATCTTTGCATAGCATTCAATGTTGAGTCTTTGCATGTTTTTGCATCCATATGGTTAATTGCATTGCATTTCCATAATTTGAAAAATGCCAAAAAGATTGACTGAATGCATGTTGTTAGGGGGAGTCAATGCATTGCATATAGGTTGTCAAATGCATACTCTTGTGAGAATTCATTGCATACACTTTCTTATTGATTCTATTGACAAACCTTGATCACATTTTGAAAAATACTGGGCTTCAAAATCTCTCTTATCAATAGGTATCATTTGCTTCAGAATTCTATCAGTCTTTCATGAAGATTTCAATGGGACTATCTCGATCATAAATCTGAAAACACTTGAACTAGAATCTTCTATTATACATTCTTTATGAATGTCTGAAATAACTCATGTGGTTTAAGTTTAATGTTCATGGAGTTTGACTTTAAAATCTCTTAAAAATATCTGAAGCATGTTTAATAAACCTTAACCATCTGTTTCATGCTGTGTCTTGTGAAAACTTCTGAAATCTGCACTTTTGAATACATGACTTTAATTGGTTAAGTACATGAAACTATTATTGATTTGAAGCAAATGAATTTTTCTGAAATGTCTAAAGGGTAATATCTGTCAGAGCAATGACCTTGGTCACTGAGAAACACATGTCCAAAGGACTGTGTCATGAGGTACCATAGTTAACTCTGATTAAGAATAATTGAAAATCAGGCAGAGCAATGGCATGCACACTGAGAAATACAACTCACTCATCAAGAAATGATTTGTAGTGTGTCATGATGTGTAAATGCTATCTCTGTTCATATATAGCATGACAGTTAGTCACACTAAGTGCTTAGGGATATTGGCCTCTGATCAAGGTATATCCTCTAGTTACAAGGTGTGCACTGAACTAGAGTGCTCGTAAAATTTGTAGCATGAAAAATTGTTGAACATATCTCAATATCTGAATATTGATGCTAAAATCAAATTGCTACAACCCTAGACAAAATCATATGACTTCATAATTGCTAGATCTCAATACTAGTGCATGTAATTATGAAAGAAGTCAATAGATTTGATTGTGTAAGAGAAAGGGAGATTAATCAAGATAAATATGAGGGCTTGGTTCATTTTTATTAAACCATGGTTTTAGATATCAATACAGAATTTTATTGATAAACTCTGCATACATCATGTTTAAACCATGCTGTTCAATAAAGCTCATTCATAAGCCCTTATAATGGAAGACTTTGAAAACTTATGTTTTGGATTTATGAGATTGATATCTCTTTGAAAATCTGACTTAATTTCTTGTGATTGGAGCTTCTTTGAAAATATGCTACTTGAAACTCTTCTGCTCAATGTCATTGATTCTTTGACCTGAACCTCTCCTTGTTATCCATCTCATAAGATTCCACTTATTGAGGGGGAGTTTCCATGTCATATGCATCATGCTGCATAGAAACTCTTAAAGGGGGAGAATTGTGTTCTTGCATTCATATTTTTAGGGGGAGCTCTTGCATTTTGGTATCTCCTTCTGCATCTGCATTCATATTGATTATATCAAAGGGGGAGATTTTTGCCAAAGGGGGAGAATTTTATTCAATCATTGCATGCTGGTTTGCTTTAACTTCTCAAACTATTTTCTTTTTGATGAAGTCAAAGGGGAGAATAGTTTGTGTCATCAGAATTACTCACAGTGTAGTGTTGCCATCATCAAAAAGGGGGAGATTGTTGTGTCCCTGTGGTTTTGATGATTGGCTTTGATGTGAGTTAATCTTTTGATGATTGGTTTTGATGTGAGTTAATCACTGTGAGTCATCTTGCTGTGTGAGTCATCATGCTGTTATTCAGTCATTTTCTGATCATAATGCAGTCTCTCATATGTTCAGTTAATTTACTGTTCAGTCAGTTCATCAGATCATGAAGCATTGCATTATATGTTCAGTCATGTTATCTGCTGCATAAATCTTTCACATGCATTATTTGTTCAAGTGTAAACTTTGTCAGCATTGTCAGGACTGAAGTGGGTCGACCCCCCTTCTTAGATGGGTCGACCCCCCTAGACTATCAATGTCTGTACACTGCCAGCACACACGTTCAAAACCTCTACATGTGAAGTCTACACGTCGACTGTTCATGCAAAGTCTAGACATTTGATCAAGTTTGTACACTGGTCTTGGCATATGCATTCATAAAGTATATACACTCTTCGGTTGACTTCAACTGAAGTCTGTATATCGACATGCATTACATCAAGTGTGTACATTGCATAGCATGTTGCGTCTGAGTCTATACATCACTGTTCATGCATTCACTGTCAAGTCTACACATTGCTGGGTCTTCATGCATTAACTCCAAATCTGTACATCGCTCAAAGATTTCCAAGTCTGTACAGCCATTGCACTCAATTGAAGTCTATACATTGGTCTTCATATTCGAAGTCCATACATCGGTCTTCATATTCGAAGTCTGTACATTGGTCTTCATATTGGAAGTCTGTACATTGGTCTTCATATTGGAAGTCGATACATTGGTCTACACCTGAAGTCTGTACAGCCAAAGTCTGCACATCCTGTTCAGCTGAAGTCTGTACATCCACCGTCTCTTTCAGCGTCTCACATTCGTCAAGTCTATACACTGCATAGCGAGCTCAAAGTCTGTACATCAGACTATTTCATCAGCAAGTCTGTACATCGGACTGTGTCAAGTGAAGTCTGTACAGACATGGTGTTTGCATTCAAAGTCCATACATTGGACTGTAGCATGCACGAAGCTAAGTCCATACTTTGATGCACTGTAGATAGCCTGAGGTGAAGTCTGTACAGCCATTGCCTTCATATAGGAAGTATGTACATCTTACTGCACTGTAGCTTTCACAAAACCAAGTCTATACATTGTGAAAGTCTATACACTCCTCTTGGCCTTAGCATCTGTTTTGAAGTCCATACATTGGTCTTCAGTTCAAGTCTGTACAATGGACTTATAGGTAAAGTCTATACATCCTTCAGCTGGAACTGTGCAAGTCTGTACATCGTTGCTTGCCAAAGTCTGTACATTGGCATCTGTTCCTACGTTGCACTTCCAAGTCTGCACATTGGGTTCTTTACCTACGTTCAGCTTTGAAAGTCTGCACATTGGTAGTTTTACCGACGTTGCCTTGCCAAAGTCTATACACTGTGTTTGTTCAAGTCTGTACAGACTTAGCCTTGTTCTAGTCTGTACATCGACCAGCTATATTTGGCAAGTCTACACATCGTGATTTCATCATGTCTGTACAGCCTCTTCATTGAAAGTCCACTCATCACTCAAGTCTATACAATGCACACTTGTTTTCTTGCATAAAGTCCATACACTGCACATGGCTTGTGCTCTTCACACCAAGTATGTACAGCCTGTGCTCGCAGCAGTCAAGTCTATACATTGCGCTGATGGCAAGTCTATACATTGGGCTGTAGCTTGCTTGAAGTGAAGTCTACACATTGATTCACTGTTCAGGACTCTCACTCAAAGTCTGTACAGCATGCTTCGTTGTTCAAGCTTTCAAAACTCTATACATCGCTCTTGAGCTAAAGTCTGTACAGCCGTTTCTTTGGCAAGTCTGCACATCGTGAAGTCTACACACTCGATTGCCTTGCTCTGCTTCAAGTCTGTACAGTCTCTCCCTCAGCAAGCCTATACACTGGGGTCGTCAGCTGAAGCTAAAGTATGTCTATACATTGGGTTCTCATGCATGTTAATAGCAAGTCTAGACATTGTCTGTCATGCACGCAGTCAAGTGTATACACTCTTCACACTTGGTTAACTGATGCTTTAAGTCCATACACTCATTCCCTTGGTATGTTAATGCATTTAACTGAAAGTCCATACACTGAGCTCGCATGAAGAACTTCAACTCTATACACTCTCCCAGTGTACACACCTACTCACTTACTGATTCTAAGTATATACATTGTGTTGTATTGCTTGAATTTCCTCAAGTCTATACACTGAGCTCGCATGAAGACTCAAAGTCTATACACTCACTCAGTGTTCACACTTATTCATTGCTGCTTCTGAAGTATATACACTCGTGTTAAAAGCCTGAACTAACTAAGTAGATACATTCCTTTTGTCTTTGTCTGCAGGTGATTTAGGCTAATGAAGGGCACGTGATCCGAGGGCTGACAGGAAGCTGACACGTGGCCAAATATCTTGGGCGGGAAATGTGGAACACACGCGCCCAGTGCTACTCCTGCTCGAGCTGCTATATAAGAAAGACTCCATTGTCTGAAGGAGGCTGATCGAAGTAGAAGGACTAAAGCCTTGAGCAGAAGTAGGAAGAAATAGAAGAAGAGTGAGCTGGCATAAGAAAAAGAGTTGCAGAGAAGAAGGAGAGAACAACGTGAGAGAAAAGGAGAGCAGAGGAGAAAGAAAGAGAGATAGAGAGAGAGAGAGTTCGTGGAGAAGAAGGAAGAAGCTACTGAAGATCGTCTACTGGACCGTGGATCAAATCCATGTCAGTCAGCTCCATGGGAGCAACATCTGACGTTCTTTCATTTACAGCTTGTGTTTGCTGTGTTATTTTCGTTTCTTATTTTTCCTTTTATTTGATCTGATTTACTGTGTTCTTCCGATCCTCTGGACTGAGGTCGGGTTCCTCCTCTGGTCTCAGGAGAAGGGAGATCTGATCTTCGGTTCTGGGCTTGTGGGTTGCAAGTCCAGGGGTCCCTCCTGGTCTGGAGGAAGTGAGGTCTTCGACCTCTGGTTTGCTGGTGACTGGGAGTCACTGGTGGGTTCCCTCCTGGTCTGGAGGAAGAGACTTCGGTCTCTGGTTTCCAAGTGGCTGGGAGTCACTTGGGGTGTCCCTCCGGTTGGGAGGAAGAGGGGAGGTTGTTCCCCTGGTCAAGCTGTGTGGCAGCACCTTGTTCGCAGACTGAGTCTGCAGGTTTCTAGCGTGTGCTAGTGGAAGTCTCACTCCGGTTGGGAGTGAGGGGTGGATGTAGGTCTTGGTGACCGAACCACCTAAAAATCTATTGTGCAGTGATTTTACTTTGTGCGTTTGTTCCTTGCCTTCTACCTCCCATTCACAGGTTGTGCATACTTGGTTAGTTGTGTTATCTTGGGAGTAAATTTTGAGCATTATATTCTGCTAAGTGTGTTTGGTTTGTTTAGCTCTGCCTGCATTTCTGGTGTGATCAGGTGGCTGCATTGTTGCAGTCCAACTGTTTGATCAATTGTTGAATTATCATCTCATCTTGGAAAGCTCATTAGTTTTTATTCCGCATATCTGAGCTTTAGAGATTTTATTTGGGCATAAGTTTTGAAGGGGATACATTCACCCCCCCTCTGTATCCGGACTTAGCACCCTAACAGAAAGTGATCCGGTCTGTCATGAATTCACATTTCTTGAGATTGGCAAACATGGTTTCTCTCCTCAAAGTCTCGCAGACTTCCCTCAAATGATGGATGTGGTCCTGAGTGTTGTGGCTATAGATGAGAATGTCGTCAAAGTAGACGACAACAAAGTGACCAATGAGGGGTCGAAGGATCTCCGTCATAAGCCGCATGAATGTGTTGGGGGGATTGGATAGCCCAAACGGCATGACGAGCCACTCATACAGACCTTCTTTTGTTTTGAAGGCTGTCTTCCACTCATCCCCTGGTCGAATCTGGACCTGGTGGTAGCCACTTTTCAAGTCAATCTTGGAAAAGATGGTGGCTCTACTCATCATGTCAAGCATGTCATCAAGACGGGAAATGAGAAACCTATACTTGACAGTGATCTTATTGATGGCACGGCTGTCAACACACATCCGCCAGGTGCCATCCTTCTTCGGTGTGAGCAAGGCAGGGACAGCACATGGGCTCTTGCTCACCCTGAGGAAACCTTTGTGGATAAGGTCCTCGATAATCCTTTGGAGCTCAGCATGCTCCGTAGGGTTCAATCGGTAATGGGGAATGTTGGGTAGGGTGGACCCAGGGACAAGATCAATGGCATGTTGTACATCACGCATGGGAGAGAGTTGTGAGGGTAAGTCCTCCGTGAAGATGTCCTGGAAGTCCTGTAGGATTGCCTGGACTTCAGGTGGGACTGAGACTCGGGACTCCTCGGGGGTGATGGTGACAACAACAGCCCAGACAGGGGCACCTTCGGCAACCTCCCTATTTAGCTCACGAACACCTATGAAGTTAAGGCGCCTAACCGGGTCATAACCAACCTTAGGGGCCTTAGGAATGGGTGTGATAGGTGCAGGGGGAGAGGGAATGAGAAGTTTCCCTTCAGTGGGAGTCCGAGGACTCTCTTGAACCTTGGGGGTTCCAGTGGGGGTGGAGGTGGAACTCTTTCCCGGGGTCACCTTTGGGGGTGCCGAGTACAGCTGTATCTTCTTCCCACTGTGTGAGAAGGAACACTGATTGGACCGACCGAATGTAGTACGGTCTACATCATAGATCCACGGTCGTCCTAGAATGATACTACCGACCTTCATAGGCACTACATCGCACAAAATCTGTACTTTGTAGGACTGGAATTGGATGGGAATGACACATGTAGTGGTGACTGGGATAGACATGTCGTCAACCCAAGCCACGTTGTATGGCCTCGGATGAGGATGGGTAGGTAGATCTAGACGGGAGACAAAGTCTGATGAGACTGCATTGATATAGCTCCCATTGTCAAAAATCACCTTGCAGGGTTGGGATTTCCCCATAATGTATGTTTGGAAGATGGAGGTTCGACACCAGTCGTCCTCCTGAGGGTGTGTTAGGATGCAGCGAACTACACCCAGTCTCCTCTGGTTTGAACTCTTGGCAATATCTCCCACTTGCATGTACTCGACATGCGTTCCGTCATACCCTGCATCCATCTCCTCAAACTGGACGATGAGGTCAGGATCGGCCTCATACCTCTCAATGGTTTCTCCTTCCTAAGGTGGAAGCTCCACAGGGTAGGGGTCGGTGATGCCTAAGGCTCGAGTGGGACAGTTGGTGGAAATATGCCCTAGGTTATGGCACCTAAAGCAACGAACTCCCGAGACAGGGGCTGGTTGGGAGGTGCTAGGGACGGGACCCTTTCCCTTGTCATCCCTCCTATCAATTGGCGAAGTGTACTCCAGCCTGGGCACAGCAACAGGTGCAGGTAAGGGGTTCCTTTGGAAGGGAATAGTAGGGGCAACGGCCCTAAGTGGGATAGCAGTAGGAACATCGGAAGTGGAGGGGCCGGGCCTCTCAGAATAGCAGACTATGGGGTTTCGGGACTCAGGCTGGCGGTAGGTGGGGACCCTAAGTGGGGCCACCCTTTGAAACTGCTCGACATCCCGAGTTACCTGATAGGCATGCTCGAGAGTGTTAACTTCCCGTAGGAACAGCTCCCGCTATATACTCTCGTGTAGGCCTGCCCTAAACCGTGAGAGGGTGACGGAGGCCTCCTCCATGACTCGACTCCGAAGGAAGAAGTCATCAAATTTGGTGATGTACTCGTCCACGGACTTTCCATCTTGGGTGAGTTTCTACCATTGGTCTAAAAGACGCTGATGGTAGGAAGGCGGGAGATACTTCTCTCTCAATTTCTCCTTCATTTCTTTTCACGTGCTTATAGGCTCCTCTCGTCTCCTGGCTAGGAGATTTTCAACGTTACACCAGTAAGTTTTGGCTTGACCTAGGAGTTTCATTTTGGCAAACCTTACCCTTGTGGCAGGGGTCATGCGGCGATGCCAATCAAAATATTGGTCCATCCCTGTTGATTTTATTTTGCTTATCTATCTTCTTTTTCTTGGGGGGTCTTGTGTGGAGGATGAGATGACAAGCAAGTAATCAAAGATCTGCTCTTAACCTATGCACATGTGATCATGAACCTAGGCAATCAAAGCTAGCTCTAGCATGGGCATGCTATCTCAATCAAACTAAGCTAAGGAAAAGGAAAACACACGTCGGGGCGTGGAGCAAAGAGTAAATGAAAACACACCACAAGGGGTGGAACAAGCAAGGAAATAAAAGATATGCAATGAAGGAGAAAGCTAATGCCCAATACCAAGAAAAGTCGTGATCGCCACCAAAGTAAAACAAGCCAAAGACTTGAAAATACCTTGGAAATAGGTGGATGAAGCACCCGCCCACGGGAGAGAAAACCAAAGAGAACCTGCAGGTCAGCTAGAAATAACGGCAAGAACCCCGTGCGTCACTTGAAAGTGACGGTCGCTCGATAGACCGTTGGAAGACTCTGACGCGCCTGCACAAGGCCGTCGTAATACCTACAGTAGCAAAGTGTGGATCCTTTTAACTCCAACTCTTCCAGCCGGCTAGAAGACTTGGGCCTCGTACTGGTGAACCTGTAAACCTGCCAAAGAAGTGGAAAATAAGAACAAAACAACCCAAATTAGCCCTTTAGACAATATAGCATCAATTCTTCAATAAACAAAATATCATCAAAAGGAAAGGGAAATACCCGGGAGTTTTGGTTTTTTAACCCCTCTGGCGTTTTAAAAGATTAGGAGGATGTTTAGATGATGAAAACCAGTGAAAAACGTAGAGAAAGGAGAGAAATAATGCTTATGATGAAAGGGAGATTGAATGGAAACTCGATATGCAATTATGAGCTTTAGAACCAAAGGAACAAATACTCCCTTCACCAGGCAGCAAACGAACGTGAGAAGCACTTCTCCTTGATCAAACGTGGCTATAGAATGCGGCAGCACTTCGACGCAAACTCCAGATCTTTCCCCCCTTGGCCATGAAGTTAAGGGTTCTATTTATAGACCCTCAAACCCTCAGGTCGAGCAGAGGATAATCCGACAAGAGAAAGGGATAACTCTTAGCAAATCCTTGAAGATAATATCACCAAGAGTCCAAAGAATCAAACAGAAGGTCCTGAGGATCAGATTTGGAAGAGATATCGTCAATCCAAGTTCTTATCTCGACCACGGAGTAGCAGAGAAAAGGCCTGAACTGCCAGGACTCTCTGAAGGAAGTAACGGCAGCTCGACAGACCGCCGCTTGGAAATAACGCACCAAGGATCGTCCGTTACTTTCAATCTTATCCCTAAAAGATAAGATCAACAGGGAGAAGGTCAAAGCAATAGGACTCTGTGAAGAAAGCAACGGCCAAGGCATGGGGCGTCACAATGAAGCAACGGCTGCACGACAGACCGTTATTATCAACGTGTAAGCTAAAAGATAAAGATTGAAAGGAGACCTTAAGCCTTAGGACTCTTCAAAGAGTAACGGCCCAGGATCCACCCGTTATAAAGAAACAACGCTCCTGGAGCAGACCGTTATTATCAATGGAGTTCAAAAGAAGAAATGAAGGTTTTGCTAAGCCTTAGTCAAATGAAATGCCACAAAAAGCCACATCCAATCAAGGAAAAGACCCAAGAAATAGGCTCCAAATCAATCAAGGAGACTCAATGAAGAGTGAATTACTCGGAGCATCATGTAGAATGAACAAGGAGATGACCCGACTTATTGGTCATAAAACGGGCGTCAACAGATGCCCCTTCTTAACGTCCTCTTTGTAGGGGAACGAGCGGAGGTGAAGCGAAAGCGAAATGGAACATGGAGATGAAGCAAAAATGAAGCGGAGTAGATCAAGAAGAGGGCGTTAAGGTAAACGACACCCGTTCTTTACCAACAAGCGATAGGAATTTCTGGAAAACTTCGATCTGATCACAAGGAAATAGTCAACCAAAGAATGCAAGTCTGGAGGAGCTAACAACTAAGGAATGGAAACACGGCTAGCCGCCGGAGGCAACGGAAAGGAAAGGGAACTGACTAAACTCCAGACAGAAATCTTCAGCCAACCAAATCAAGCGACGAGATCAAAGGAAACCTTCTAATTTAGAGTGGAATAATTCTCCTCGTTCGAGATCAAGAACACAGCTATTCACCATCTCTGAGATACCTTGAACGGATGAAGCTTCATGAATGCTCAAAGAATGCACATGATGCATGCTGGGCTAAAGGAAAAGAAATCATCAAAACGAATGCAAAAGAAAGATAAAATAGCAAGATACTCGAGAATAATATTGCTAGACCGGAGAAATTAGGGTCAGGACACCATCCGCAACCACGGCGTGCAAGATAGAACCATCGTCCCCAAACTTTTCCAACCTAACGGCTTATCCAACGATTAAACATGTGAACTCAGATCATCATCATTTTTGTTTAAGGGGAACATCAGATCCCAGAACACATGAATGACCAACCGGTTCTTGAGATAATATGTCATAGATAACATATAGTAATGCATTTAAGGGATAAGGAAACGAAATACAATACCTGACTTACCTGCCTGACGGACAGCCAAGTGTGACTTCGTTCATAAATTCCTTCATGAAAGATAGGTTAGCCAAAAATAAATATGATCATGAATCAAGACATAACCATTTGTACGTGCGAGAGACATCATCAATGAACATCTTGACAGAACATGGAACCATTTTGACATCAATTAGACCATTTAATTCATCAAGAAACTGCAAGTTTGTAGCGGTCTCATGTATGTGCGTCACATCAAGTAACGGACCACCCCTAGTCCGTCATAAACCAGGCGGTTCACATTCTTCAATAAAATAGGGCCAACACATGTAACGGTCAAATCCAGACGCGTCAGAATGATGTAACGGTCGGTCGATAGACCGCCACATTTCCTGAGCGTTCAAAAAATAAAACTGAACGGTCACGGCCTTCATTCAATCACCAAGCAATCAAACACCCCCAAAAAACTCCGACGATTCCAACCCCCACCACCACCATGGCCGGCGACGAGGGTTCCCAGCCGCCTCCATAGAAGAGGGAGAGAGGAAAGAGGATGGCAATACGGCGGTTCCACCGCCGGCTTGAACGAGAAGCAATCCCGCCGGTGGAAGAAGAACAAACGGCGAGAAGAGATCCAAGGGAAGAAGATGAAGCTCCCACGGCCGTGGAGAACCAAGGCGAAGCCCCATTGGGTGAAGAAGAGCCCAAAGAATCACCCAAGAAGAGGAGAAGGGGCATGGACAATGAGGTAGGTCCTCCCGCCCTAACTTCAATTTTTAATTTTTTTTGAATTTTTATGTGAATGCATGTGGGTTTTGAGGGTAGAAAATGGGTCCAAGAACCCATTATGATTGATTATAGGCCATTTGGCCAAAGTGGGAGACCACAGGAATGCAAAGAAAAAAACGCCAAAACGCAGACAATGTGACGGTCCTGCCAGCGACCGTCACACGCCTGACGCGCCACCCTGCGTGCGTCAGAGCCAAGCAACGCCCTACCCCATGGCCGTTACATCTACCAGGGACCTAGACTATTTTTTAGGGTTTTTCAATATCAGATTTTTGTTTGATTTTCATTTTAAAATGCTTATGCAATGTTTTTATGATGCAATCAACTAACTTATGATCTAAATGACATGCAGGGAAAGCGAAGATCAAGGATCTCCTGGCTGCAGATTCGGGCAGTGTACCAGGCATTGCCCGACTTCCAGAGAGAACGACTAGCCAGTATGGGATTCGCCAAGGTGCTCAGCATCGAGGTAATCCGGATGGACACACCATTGCTGTACGCATTGCACGAGAGGTGGCACCTGATTAGCAGGGCCTTCATCTTCCCGTGGGGCCATATGATCCCCACACTAGAAGATATAGCGAGGATTACCGGGTTGAGAGTCCACGGAGCCGCAGTGACAGGATGGACGTACGGTGATTACCGGGAGATGGCGCAGCAACTGCTCGGGTTGGATTTGATCAGGTCGGGACAATCCTCATCTCAGCTCTCGAGATCAGTACTGCAGGAGAGCTTGGGGCTGAGAGGAGCGGCGATCGCCGTTGGAGATGTAATATCCCGGACCTTTCGGATCCTTCTTCGTGGGTCCCGGATCTGGTTTTCGGAGCGTTCGGCTCTGTTGTGTCCGAAATTTCGTTTCGGACATCTTTCGTGTTTGGATCGGCACGATCCGGAGTCGTTTCGGAGGCCCGGAGGCGTTCCGCGGCTTTTCCGTGCGTGATTTCCGATTTCCGGCGCGGGTTTCGGCTTTTCTCTTCGGACGCTCGCTGCGGGTGAACCGGGCTGTTCACACGGGCACGAGTGGTACCGTTGCGATCGGTATGTTCCGAGGATCGTGGGGGTGTAATTTCTTAATTTTTGGAATTTTCTGAATTTTCTGGGATTTTCTATAAAACCCTTTTTCTTCTCTCTCCCCCACCATCTTCTTCTTCCTCCTTCCTCCTCCACCGTGTCTCCCTCCCTCTCCCTCTCTTCCTCCCGGTTGGCCACGGCGAGCTCCCCTCCGGCTGCAGACGGCGGCGGGGCGACGGCGCGGTGACGTGGGCGGCGGCGAGGCGGTCGTGGGGGCGTGCAGCGAGCGTGGGAAGCTTAAGGAAGAACGAGGGTTTTCAAGCGTTCTTCGCGATTCGTGGACGATCCGGCGGAGCATTCGCTCCATTGAGGTAGGGTGACGTTCCCTAGCTCTTCGCCGTTCTTTTCCGTGGTTTGTAGGCCGCGGGGAGGCCGAGAGAGGCATGTTTGGGCATTTTTGGGGTTTTTCCATGTTTTGGGGTGAGCCGCCCGATCTATGGTTTTAGCCCATGAATTTGTGTTTTGGTGGCTTAGATGCATGCTAGGGGTCCCCAGGGGTCTTCCCCCTTGTTTTCCCCCTCTCCGGTGGAGGTACGGGGGCGTGGTTGGCGTTTTTGGGGTTTTCCCGCCGTAGCGTGCTCGGAGGCAAGCGACGGTCCTTCTAGTGACCGCCACTTGCATGTGACGCCCCTAGGCAGGAGCGTTACTTCTCCTGGGTGTTAGCTCTTGGGGTCAGGGGGCAGCGACGGCCCTACGACTGACCGCCGTTTGGAGAATGACGCGCCAGGGCAGGGCCGCCGCTAGTTTCGACCGTTGGTTTTTGACCGTTGGGGGTCAGGCCATGTAACGCACCAGGCTAGGCGCGTTACATGCGTGTAACGCACAGGGGCAGGTGCGTCACTTCCTGTTGTTACCCCAGGTGGATGGGCCAAGCGACGCACTGGGCCCAGCGCGTTACTTACTAGTGACGCGCTGGGGCAGGCGCGTCACTTCCCCTTCCCACCCCGAGTGTAAGGGCCATGTGACGCGCTGGGCTAGGCGCGTTACATGTGAGTAACTCACTGAGCCCGACGCGTTGCTTGCAAGCGACGCGCCGGGGTAGGCGCGTTACTTTCCCTGTGGTTTTGGAGGGTGTGGGGGGCCGTGTGACGCCCTGGCCTAGGTGCGCCGCTTCCAAGCGACGCACTAGGGCAGGCGCGTCGCTTCCCCTATCCCCCCTGGCCGTGTGACGGTCCGCCTTAGACCGCCATTTTAAGTGACGGCCCTAGAGTGGACCGCCATTTGGCAGTGACGGTCTGAGGGTAGACCGCCACTTCCTGGGTTGCCCCATGAGGGTGGCAACCTTACTTTTCTCCGACCGTGGTCTCCGTGTGACGGGACTAGTGCGTGGGGTGATTCCCACACGTTGTCGGGCTTGGGCGTTGTTTTCCGTGACTTGAGAGTCTACTCCTTTAGCGACCCTCCACTAGTCGTAGCCCACCAGTACGCGGTGCTGGTCTCACCTGGGAGTGGCGTACGGGCACCCACCTTTCGAGACGGTTTGTGGACCGGTTACCGTAGGCCCCTCGTCGTAGCCAGAGTCCGGCTGCAGGGGAAAACCGATCAGAGGGCCAGACCTAGGACGCGTGGTCTGTGTGTGCACACGTGGTTGGGGGCGGTTGGACCCACGTCGACGGGCGTGACCCCAGCTAGTCACTTGTTTGCGGTTACTTGTACGGTGTTTGCGCCTCGGGTAGGACCTACCACGTCAGGCGGTTCACCTGCGGTGCGGTGTAAGACGTCAGGGGACGCTACCGGCTGTGCTTCTAGTGGGTGGTACTCTTGTCGAGTACGGAGTGTCAGACTGTCAGTCGTGTGTTCCCGACCTTCAGGTTTGTCAGTGACCGTTGAGCTTCGGTCTTCTCTTCGTAGCACGTGTGTCGGTTTGCGTGCCGTAGAGTCTTGCTTTGTAGAGTACAGGGCTTTCCTTTCCGAGATACTCTCCTACCGCTAGAGTAGTGGTTTCTCGCTTTACGTGGTAGGGTTCGAGTGATCCCTACTGAGTCTTGTTCCGAGACTCATTCCCTGCGTGTTTTCACCGTGTTTCAGGTGAGGCGCCACCTTCGGGGAGCGCGTCCGGAGCGCAGCGTGGTGCGGGTGCCCAGAGGTAGTGCCAGAGGTCAGAGCCGGGGGATGCCCCGTGTAGCTGTACTTTCCTTTCTTGTCACTGTACTAGTCGTGGACTGTTGTCGTGGTTATTTTATTTTGTGGACCATGTAAATTGTTATCTTATAACTGTTTAATTTCTGTAATTACTTGTGATAACTATGTAGTTTCCACACCATCCTTTTAACCCTTCCGAGTCTTCGGACTCGTGGGTGGCGGTGCGAGTCTCGGGTTATCGGGCCTTCCCGGTAATCGGATTCTCGGGTCGTTACAGCTGGTATCAGAGCGCGGTTGTAGAATTACATGAGAATCATAGGTAATTGTAGTGGTCCACTAGTCCACAACGATGATGTACATGTGATGCTGGCATTGGGCACCGCGTGTTTTATTCTGACATTGCCGTTTTTCGCGTTTTCTGTCTTTTGCTTCAGGAGCGAGTATGGCGCCGAGGAGGAGTTCTCGCTCTCAGCAGGAGCAGTCGGCTGGAGGTCAGGAGATCCAGCAGGGGGTCCAGAGGGACCAGGAGGAGCTTAGCAGAGCGCCACCGGGAGCTACCGGGGCTGCGGATGCTGTGAGAGCTCCGGGGCCGAGGATTTCTTCCGTGGCATGTACCACCTCATGTCTCAGCAGTTCGGCGGAGAGGCCGGTGAGGGTTCGTCAGTCAGGGGTGGGCCAGGCCGAGCGGTGAGGGACTTCATGCAGTTTCATCCACCTTATTTCAGCGGCCAGGCAGTCCCTGATGCGGCTCGCGATTGGCTTGATGAGATGGAGCGGGTGTTCAGTTCTGCGAAGAGTACTGCCGAGGACAGAGTGGTGTTGGCCTACAACCAGTTGCAGGGTACGGCTCGGAGGTGGTGGTCTTCCGAGTGGAAGACGTCCTTTCAGCTTCGTCCACTTGAGCAGGTCGAGTGGGGTGACTTTGTCAGTGCTTTCGAGCGTACGTACTGTCCAGACGTCGTTGCTACGCAGCGGATGCGGGAGTTTCTGGAGCTGGTGCAGGGTGACATGTCCGTGTTGCAGTACAGGGTCCGATTTGTCGAGCTGGGTCGGTACGCACCTCATATCATGGAGCATGAGAGGGCGAGGACCGCGCAGTTTGTTCAGGGCTTGAGGCTGGAGCTGAGGCACCATTTGATCGCGAACGGGGCCACTGATCTAGAGACGGCGTCTCGCGTTGCGATTTCTTTGGAGATGGATATGCAGAGGATTCGAGGACCGATCAGCCAGGGGCAGTCCGTGTCAGGTCGCGGCCAACCGTCGGCTACCCAGCAGCAGGGTTCCTTCCAGCATGCGCCGGGTGGTTCTGGAGTTCAGGCGTCGGCAGCGTCGGCGACAGGATCTGCGTCTTTTAGCTCGAAGGTCAAGAAGTTCTTGAAGAAGGGTTTCCGTAAGAAGCCCAAGGATCAGGGACAGGCTTCGTCGGGCAGTGTGCAGCAGCCGATTCCTTTGCAGCGTCAGGGATCCGTGGGTGGATCGCGAGGACCTTGTCCACGGTGTGGTGGGACCCACCCAGGCAGACAGTGCACGGCGCCGATCATCTGTTTTCGGTGTGACCAGCCAGGGCACATGGCGCGCGACTGTCCTCAGAGGCCGCCGCAGCAGCAGTTTCCCCAGCAGCAGAGGCAGCAGCAGCAGCAGGGACAGTATCCGCCGCTACCCAGGTCAGCCAGCGTGGGAGGCAGGCAGAGGGCTCGAGGCCAGATCACGCACTTGACCAGGGCAGAGGCAGTGGCGTCACAGCTCGTGGAAGGTACCGTTCAGATTTTGGGTTGTGCGGCTCGGGTTTTATTTGATTCTGGCGCGTCTCATTCGTTCATTTCGGAGGATTTCACGTCGAGCGTCGAGGAGCCGGTGACCCAGTTGTCCTGTGATTTGGCAGTGGAGTTGCCTTCGGGTGACTTTATGGTCACTCCGTATTGCTTCGACCAGGTTCCGGTGTGGATCGATGGCCGGAGTATGCCAGGCAGATTGTATGCGTTGCAGCTTCGGGATTACGATGTGATTCTAGGCATGGATTGGCTCGAGACTCATGGAGCGGTGGTGGATTGTGGGATGAAGAGGGTCTACTTCCAGCATCCGAGCAGGCGGACCTTCTATTTCCAAGGTATCCGTTCCACCTCTTCTCGATTTCTTATCTCTGCTATTCGTGCCCGTCGATTGCTTGATTCCGGCTGTCAGGGTTTTCTCGGGTCCGTGGTTGTGTCGGACCGGATGGAGCCGGATGTCGAGGACATCGCGGTGGTGTGCGAGTTTCCCGATGTTTTTCCTGAGGAGTTGCCTGGTTTACCTCCCCAGCGGGAGATCGATTTTGTGATCGAGGTTGTACCTGGTACGGGACCTTTGGCGAAGGCTCCCTACCGTATGGCCCCCGCTGAACTGAGGGAGTTGAGGGCGCAGTTGCAGGAGCTGCTGGCCAAGGGGTACATTCGTCCGAGTTTTTCCCCTTGGGGTGCGCCCGTGTTGTTTGTGAAGAAGAAGGACGGTAGTCTGCGGCTGTGCATTGACTATCGGCAGCTGAATGAAGTGACCATTAAGAACAAGTATCCGTTTGTGGATCCCTTTAAAAATCCACACCTTTTTTTTTGGGTGTGTGTTTAAAAAGGATAGGAAAAGAGAAACATTAAATAACGGTGGAGATGAAACAATGCACGAGGTGCACAAAGGGGAGTGTGTGATCGCCAGAGGGTTTACCTCAATAAAAAAAATAAGATCGCATGTACCTGGTGAAAGATGTGATGCGGGATGAACGTGGATCTCTTCCTCCAACTCCAATCGGCCGGCCGACGAAGTGGGTTTTCTTGATTGATTACCTTGTAAGAAAGACGATAAAGACAAGTAAAAGAAAAGGGATCAGCCAAAGTGCAGTAGTATCAGTCAAAAACCAATCATAAAAATAATGAAAAGACATCAACATGCGCACCTTCTTTTTTGTTTTCTTTTAAAACCCCTTAAGAAGACTTAAGGGAAGGGGAGTTTGATGATAAAAAAAAATGCAACAAAACGTGAACAGGGAATAGAGATATAAAGGACGGAGGGATGATGGTATGAATGAAATAAAAACAAAATAGATGAAAAGATGAGAACCCTGCTGTCCCTGGCGACAGTGAAGGGAAGAAACCGAATGGTGATGGATGAAGCACCGGATGTAGCCCAAAGGGATGCAGAGGGGAGGCAGCAAGGGACGAAGAAAGCTTCTGCCCGTGATGAAAAAGCTTCTGAGCGCTCAATCCGTTGAATGCCTAAGGTGCTTAACCTTCTGCACGATCAATCAAGGCTTCAATTTATAATGCCTCAAACGGATGTGATCAAACCAAGGAAGGCTAAGAACAGGCAATGAGGCATCCAGGGAAGGATCAAGATCGAGCAAGAGTCCAAAGACAGCAGGGAACTGTGAGGGAAAGATTGAAAAAGGAAGGACTCTGGAGTGAAACACGCCTTAATACAGGGCGTCTTTTGTAAATAAACGACCTTCACAAAGACGTTTTCTTTAAACACGACCTAGGAAAGGGCGTTTCTTGCTGGATTTAATTTTGGAAACGAAACCTTGCCTTGTTTGAAAGCTCAAATAACACGCCTGAGATAACGGCGTTAATCAAAAACACGCCCTGAGAGAAGGCGTTACTCACAAAAGGCCTTTTATTTTGAAAATAGATAATCTCAGAAATTAAGGGATAACACCACGAATTGACGACCTCACATACGGTCGTCCTTTCTTTGAAAACGCCCTACAGCAGGTCGTTATTTGTAAAAGTAACGCCCTTAATCAAGTCGTGACTCACAAAAATGCAGGAAAAACTCACAAAAATAGAAAAACTTTGTGTTATAGGAATATTGAAGTCCACTTGGGGCATTTATATAATAACATGAGATTTGATCAACAAAACGTCAATTTTGGCGTGTCTACACCGTTGCCGCGGATTGATGATTTGTTCGACCAGCTTCAGTCTGCGCGAGTGTTCTCGCGGATTGATTTGCGGTCTGGTTACTATCAGCTGAGGATTCGTGAGTCCGATGTGGAGAAGACTGCATTCAGTACGAGGTACGGGCATTATGAGTTTCTGGTGATGCCGTTTGGGCTCACCAATGCCCCAGCAGCCTTCATGGACTTGATGCAGAGGGTGTTTCATCCGTTTTTGGACCAGTTCGTGGTCATCTTCGTGGATGACATCCTTGTTTATTCGCGGTCTGCTGAGGAGCATGCGTACCATTTGGGTGTGGTGCTGCAGACGTTGCGAGATCACCAGTTGTATGCGAAGCTCAGCAAGTGTGAGTTTTGGCTTAGCGAGGTGCACTTTCTGGGGCACGTGATTTCTGGTGATGGCATTTCCGTAGATCCCGCCAAGGTCGAGGCTGTGATGCAATGGCCGAGGCCGAGGTCGGTGACGGAGATCCGGAGTTTCTTGGGGCTTGCGGGTTATTATCGCCGGTTTATCCAGGATTTTTCCCGCATTGCGACCCCGATGACTAGGCTCACGCGGAAGGATATACCTTTCGTTTGGTCCGAGGAGTGTGAGCAGAGCTTCAGGGAGCTGAAGAGATTGCTCACCTCGGCTCCGGTGTTGGTTTTGCCTTCTGGATCGGGAGGTTTCGTGGTGTGTACAGATGCTTCCGGCGTTGGAATGGGTGCTGTTCTGATGCAGCATGGTAGAGTGGTGGCTTATGCATCTCGGCAGCTAAAGCCCCATGAGGAGAACTACCCTACCCATGACCTTGAGTTGGCGGCGGTGATCTTTGCGCTGAAGATCTGGAGGCATTATCTGTACGGTGAGAAGTTCGAGGTGTTCACTGACCATCAGAGTTTGAGGTATGTGTTCTCACAGAATGATCTGAACCTTAGGCAAAGGCGTTGGATGGAGTTCATGAAGGACTATGACTTCACCCTGTCTTATCAGCCGGGCAGGATGAATGTCGTTGCCGATGCCTTGAGTCGGAAGGTTGCGGTCAGTACCTTGATGTTGAGGAAGTGGAGGCTCTGGGAACAGGTGCCCGAAGTCTCTTTCAGGCTCAAGATTCCCCAGGAGCGAGGGTTGGCTGTGCTTGCGAGTCTGACTGTCACTCCTGCTATCCGTCGTCAGGTGACAGGGGCTCAGCATGCGGACCCTGAGTTGCCCCGGATTCTAGCTATGGCTGACGTAGAGCTCGGCGAGGACGGTGCTGCGAGGTTTCGTGGCAGGTTGTACGTCCCAGCTGAGGAGCAGGTTTGTCGTGCGGTGTTACGCGAGGCTCATGGGAGCAGGTACACTGTACACCCGGGTGCGACGAAGATGTATCGGAACTTGCGGAGGCAGTTCTGGTGGCCTGGCATGAAGAGAGATGTCGCAGAATTTGTGGCCAGGTGCCTGATCTGTCAGCAGGTGAAGGCGGAGCATCAGCGACCAGGCGGTACTCTCCAGCCCTTGGATGTTCCTGCTTGGAAGTGGGACCATGTGACCACAGATTTTGTGGTGGGGTTACCGAGGACCCCGAGTGGGCAGGACAGCATTTGGTTGCTGGTGGATCGGCTGACGAAGGTGACGCGGTTGTTACCGGTCAAGGTCAGCTGGAGCGTGTCTAAGTTGGCTCGTTTGTATGTGGAGCGGATCGTGCCGTTGCATGGGGTTCCCATTTCGATCGTGTCGGATCGGGATCCGCGCTTCACTTCTGGATTCTGGAGGAGTTTCCAGTGAGCTCTTGGCACGGAGTTGGCATTCAGCTCGGCGTATCATCCACAGTCAGATGGTCAGTCTGAGAGGACCATTCAGACTTTGGAGGACATGCTGAGATCTTGCTGCCTGGAGTGGCAGGGGAGTTGGATTCATCACCTACCGTTGGTGGAGTTTGCCTATAACAACAGCTATCATTCGAGCATCGGCATGGCTCCTTATGAGGCATTGTATGGGCGTCCTTGTCGGACTCCACTTGATTGGTTTGAGGTGGGTGAACGTGTTTTGACGGGACCGGAATTGGTGCAGCAATGTGTGGATGTTGTGCACCTGGTTCGTCAGAACATGTTGGCGGCCCAGAGTCGGCAGAAGAGCTATGCTGACCGTAGGAGGCAGCCTCTCGAGTTCGCCGTGGGCGATCATGTGTTCTTGAGAGTTTCTCCGATGAAGGGGGTGATGCGTTTTGGACGGCGTGGGAAGCTGAGTCCCCGCTATATTGGTCCTTTCGCGGTTGTGGAGCGCATCGGTGAGGTTGCTTACCGGTTGCAGTTACCTCCTGAGTTGGCGTCGGTGCATGACGTGTTCCACGTCTCGATGTTGCGGAAGTATATGCCCGATGACTCTCATGTGCTCGAGTTTTCCGTTTGGCCTGAGGTGACTCCAGATCTTTCTCTCCCAGAGTTTCCGATCCGCGTGGAGGATAGGCGAGAGCAGCGCCTACGGAACAAGGTCATTCCCTTGGTCAAGGTCGTGTGGCAGCGACACTCTGGTGGTGAGGCTTCTTGGGAACGTGAGGACGAAATGCGTCAGCAGTTCCCATATCTGTTTGAGTGAGTCTTCCTCTTCTTTCCCCTTTGGTTGTTCTCAATTTCGAGGACGAAATTCCTTAAGGGGGGAGGGCTGTAATATCCCGGACCTTTCGGATCCTTCTTCGTGGGTCCCGGATCTGGTTTTCGGAGCGTTCGGCTCTGTTGTGTCTGAAATTTCGTTTCGGACATCTTTCGTGTTCGGATCGGCGCGATCCGGAGTCGTTTCGGAGGCCCGGAGGCGTTCCGCGGCTTTTCCGTGCGTTATTTCCGATTTCCGGCGCGGGTTTCGGCTTTTCGCTTCGGACGCTCGCTGCGGGTGAACCGGGCTGTTCACACGGGCACGAGTGGTACCGTTGCGATCGGTACGTTCCGAGGATCGTGGGGGTGTAATTTCCTTATTTTTGGAATTTTCCGAATTTTTTGGGTTTTTCTATAAAACCCTTTTTCTTTTCTCTCTCCCCCACCATCTTCTTCTTCCTCTCTTCTTCTTCCTCCTTCCTCCTCCATCGTGTCTCCCTCCCTCTCCCTCTCTTCCTCCCGGTTGGCCACGGCGAGCTCCCCTCCGGCTGCAGACGGCGGCGGGGCGACGGCGCGGTGACGTGGGCGGCGGCGAGGCGGTCGTGGGGGCGTGCGGCGAGCGTGGGAAGCTTAAGGAAGAACGAGAGTTTTCAAGCGTTCTTCGCGATTCGTGGACGATCCGGCGGAGCATTCGCTCCATTGAGGTAGGGTGACGTTCCCTAGCTCTTCGCCGTTCTTTTCCGTGGTTTGTAGGCCGCGGGGAGGCCGAGAGAGGCATGTTTGGGCATTTTTGGGGTTTTTCCATGTTTTGGGATGAGCCGACCGATCTATGGTTTTAGCCCACGAATTTGTGTTTTGGTGGCTTAGATGCATGGTAGGGGTCCCCAGGGGTCTTCCCCCTTGTTTTCCCCCTCTCCGGTGGAGGTACGGGGGCGTGGTTGGCGTTTTTGGGGTTTTCCCGCCGTAGCGTGCTCGGAGGCAAGCGACGGTCCTTCCAGTGACCGCCACTTGCATGTGACGCCCCTAGGAAGGAGCGTTACTTCTCCTGGGTGTTAGCTCTTGGGGTCAGGGGGCAGCGACGGCCCTACGACTGACCGCCGTTTGGAGAATGACGCGCCAGGGCAGGGCCGCCGCTAGTTTCGACCGTTGGTTTTTGACCGTTGGGGGTCAGGCCATGTAACGCACCAGGCTAGGCGCGTTACATGCGTGTAACGCACAGGGGCAGGTGCGTCACTTCCTGTTGTTACCCCAGGTGGATGGGCCAAGCGACGCACTGGGCCCAGCGCGTTACTTACTAGTGACGCGCTGGGGCAGGCGCGTCACTCCCCTTCCCACCCCGAGTGTAAGGGCCATGTGACGCGCTGGGCTAGGCGCGTTACATGTGAGTAACGCACTGAGCCCGACGCGTTGCTTGCAAGCGACGCGCCGAGGTAGGCGCGTTACTTTCCCTGTGGTTTTGGAGGGTGTGGGGCGCCGTGTGACGCCCTGGCCTAGGTGCGCCGCTTCCAAGCGACGCACTAGGGCAGGCGCGTCGCTTCCCTTATCCCCCCTGGCCGTGTGACGGTCCGCCTTAGACCGCCATTTTAAGTGACGGCCCTAGAGTGGACCGCCATTTGGCAGTGACGGTCTGAGGGTAGACCGCCACTTCCTGGGTTGCCCCATGAGGGTGGCAACCTTACTTTTCTCCGACCGTGGTCTCCGTGTGACGGGACTAGTGCGTGGGGTGATTCTCACACGTTGTCGGGCTTGGGCGTTGTTTTCCGTGACTTGAGAGTCTACTCCTTTAGCGACCCTCCACTAGTCGTAGCCCACCAGTACGCGGTGCTGGTCTCACCTGGGAGTGGTGTACGGGCACCCACCTTTCGAGACGGTTTGTGGACCGGTTACCGTAGGCCCCTCGTCGTAGCCAGAGTCCGGCTGCGGGGGAAAACCGGTCAGAGGGCCAGACCTAGGACGCGTGGTCTGTGTGTGCACACGTGGTTGGGGGCGGTTGGACCCACGTCGACGGGCGTGACCCCAGCTAGTCACTTGTTTGTGGTTACTTGTACGGTGTTTGCGCCTCGGGTAGGACCTACCACGTCAGGTGGTTCACCTGCGGTGCGGTGTAAGACGTCAGGGGACGCTACCGGCTGTGCTTCTAGTGGGTGGTACTCCTGTCGAGTACGGAGTGTCAGACTGTCAGTCGTGTGTTCCCGACCTTCGGGTTTGTCGGTGACCGTTGAGCTTCGGTCTTCTCTTCGTAGCACGTGTGTCGGTTTGCGTGCCGTAGAGTCTTGCTTTGTAGAGTACAGGGCTTTCCTTTCCGAGGTACTCTCCTACTGCTAGAGTAGTGGTTTCTCGCTTTACGTGGTAGGGTTCGAGTGATCCCTACTGAGTCTTGTTCCGAGACTCATTCCCTGCGTGTTTTCACCGTGTTTCAGGTGAGGCGCCACCTTCGGGGAGCGCGTCCGGAGCGCAGCGTGGTGCGGGTGCCCAGAGGTAGTGCCAGAGGTCAGAGCCGGGGGATGCCCCGTGTAGCTGTACTTTCCTTTCTTGTCACTGTACTAGTCGTGGACTGTTGTCGTGGTTATTTTATTTTGTGGACCATGTAAATTGTTATCTTATAACTGTTTAATTTCTGCAATTACTTGTGATAACTATGTAGTTTCCACACCATCCTTTTAACCCTTCCGAGTCTTCGGACTCGTGGGTGGCGGTGCGAGTCTCGGGTTATCGGGCCTTCCCGGTAATCGGATTCTCGGGTCGTTACAAGAGAGCTACCCGAGGAGCATCTGGGCAGAGTGATAGACCAGGTGCGCCCTCGCGTGGCGGCGGAGGCGGGACCAGAGGGAGACAGAGTGCTCAGACGCTTCCTGATGCTGCTATTCGGGAAGCTCCTCTTCGCGACTCGAGCAGACGTCATCAGCTGCCGAGTGCTTTCGATGATAGAAAATTTACCCAGAGTTGGGAGATACGCTTGGGGAGCGGCGGTGCTAACGTTCCTGTTCGAGTCCCTCAGCACGACGGACCGGCAGACGATGCTGGACGGCTTCTCACCTTTTCTACAGGTAAATGCAATTTAAATGCTTTCTATATTATGCAAAAGAATGCTATGCAAATGATTATGCAATTTGACTGACTTGATTTCTAAAATGCAGATCTGGAGCTACATGTATCTTCCGGGCATCAGGAGAGGTACACTACTCCACCCCGGCCACATCCCGATTGCGAGACGGTGGACGGTAGCGAGGGACACAGGGTCGATCATCAGATTGACCCGGACGATCCAGGACGACCTGGACTCCTACCCACACACGTCGGTATGTCCAGAACTCGAAATGATTTCTACATGCTTTTAAATGCTTCTAAATGCTCTTGAATGCTTCTAAATGCTTCTGAATGCTTCTAAATGCTCCTGAATGCTTCTAAATGCTCTTGAATGCTTCTAAATGCTTCTGAATCTGATGAATGGACTGAATGCCTCTTGGTGAGATGGACCCCGTACCGCAGCGAGGGTTACACGGGACAGCCGTGGGTGGAGGTGGCCTTATCATATCGGGGACGAGATATTTTGCTGCACTGCATCCACATCATCGAGCCTCTGCACTACAGGCTGATCCTGCGGACTCGGGGACTACACCAGCCCGAGGTGACCTTTCCGCGCCACAGTGATGACCACCCAGGCAAGTCGGCAAGGGGCATTAGTGGCAACGTGGATTGGTGCGTTCGGAAGGCGAAGTACGTCCATGACTGGAACAGGCGGGGCCGAGCGGTGAAGGAGCGAGATGAGAGCGACGAGGCATATCTGAAGGCCTTCTCTCGACTCTACGGCGACCGGGTGTACCGAGGTACCCGACGACCGGTATGCAAATTCTAAACTCAAAACTCTTTCTATATGCAAAAATGCAACGAGCTAGATGTACTGACTTACATGCTTTTTAAATGCAGCTTGACCCTGAGGGACGGATAGCCGAGCTGGAGGGACTACTCCACTCCACCATCCAGCAGCGGAACGAGTACCGGACCGCCCTGGAGCTTCTGGCAAGATTCTAAAACTTAGACTTAAATGATTAAGATTATGCAATGCAAAATGATGCTAATGCTGATTAACCACGACACCTAACCGTGATTTCTAAATGCAGCGGGCCGAGGGAGCCCAACGAGCGGGACCGGATGCCCCATCGTCTTCCTCGCAGCCTGCGGGAGGCAGGGCTGAGCAGGAGGCCGAGTTTGCTCGGGCGGTTGCTCGGGCCGAGGAGGCGGAGGCCACCCTCGCGGAGCGGGTAAGATGCAAAAAAAATGCTTATGCTTTATGATTATGCCAATTAAATGCTTTATGATTATCTATGTGAAATGCAACCTACAGGCGAGAGAACTAGCCGCAGCAACAACCGAGACACAGTGACTCCGGGAGGAGCTGACTCGGTCACAGGCCGAGATCGAGCGACTCCGAGTTGGGACGGTAGATTTAGACCGCTACCGGACCGAGGCACGCGAGGCTCGGCGCCAGGCTTACGATATGAAGATCGCGCTGCGGACCCTCGAGAGGACTGTCCGGATGATAGGCCGAGGACCTGAGCGGAGTGTTTCACAGAGCGGAGCACAGAGGAGCGTCGATCGGAGCGGGACGGTGGCTGATTTCCTTGTGAGTTCCTCCGGCCAGCGGAGGAATGAGAGGGTGGAGAGAGGACAGCAGGAGGAGAGTGCCTCCATAGCACCGCCAGCAAGGAAGCCGGAGGGTGGAGATGAGGAGGGCAGCCCGGCGAATGAGCCGGCCGAATGATGCATTTCTTTTTTATTTTTGTACATGACTATATATATATAGAAAAATAAAATTCTTTTTTGGCATTTTTGTTTTGTTTCATGAGTGTGAATGAATAAATATGCAGGAATGAATGAGTGAACGAATGGTTTGGCAGGTTTGAATGTGAATGCAGAAATGAATGATCGATTCAGATGATTTGAGTGCGAGAGATGTGTGTGAATGTATGAATGTATGTATGCAAAAAAAAGGAGTATGTATGAGAATGTGTGGATGATGAATGACTTGTAGAATGTGTGAAAGACCGCCAGGTCTAATACAAGGGCAGGAAGAAATTGCCTGAATTCAGCAGCAGAGAAAGTAACGGTCCAGGGTCAGACCGTCATAATCAAATAACGCACTGGCGGAAGGGCGTTATACACAACAGAGGCCAAATTTGTAATCTGAGCTGCAAGAAAAGCGACGGCCCACCTCTGGTGCGTTAGAGGGAAATAGCGGCCAATGCTAGACCGTTGATCATGGCAGAACGATGGGTTGTCAGGGCAACTAGTAGGAAATGTGACGGCCCACGGGAGACGCGTCGGGGTGAAATAACGGCCATATCCAAGACCGTCGGGAAAATGTTGAACCCAAAAGCCAACATCTGATCGACCGAGAGTGTAACGGATCATGGTCCACGCGTTATAAGATAACGACGGCCAAAGACTAGACCGTTAAGCTTCACAGAATAGGATCGGGCCAAATCAAACCCACAGGAAATGCGACGGCCTAAGGATGGCGCGTTAGAGACAAATGACGGCCCCACGATAAACCGTTAGAGACTGAGTTGTGTTCCGAGACGGATTGAGCCGTGAGAGCCTAAACTCGAGATTTATCCACTTAATCTCCCACTAGAACCTATCTAGATTGAAGATAAGGCCTCCTAACCCAAGTCTTATCCTTCCTAAGCCAAAATCAAGCCTTTAAAACTTGGAAACTCAACCAAAAATCGTAGCTTTGCTAAAAACCTCTGCTCTAGGGCTGAAGAACCTCTCCTAAGGGCAGAAATCAAGATGAAGAGAAGCTTCGAGGTGATGGCTATGGAGGAGAAGGTCTACACCGGGCCTAAAGCTGCCAGAAAAGAACATGGAGAGCTCCAACGGTTGACATCAATTCCAAAGCACTTAAGCTCCAATGTTCAAAGGGTGGTAAGTTCCTCAACAACACATCCAAGTTCAGAAAATTCTGCACTTTAATTCTCTTTATGACTTCTTCTTCTCCTTCTTTCTTCAAGCCTCTTCCTGGTCCAAGATGCTACTCTAATCTGAAGTGGGTGGCTCCCATGGTAAAAGCACTCCCTCTAGAAGTCACATCCATCCTTAAAGCTTGGCACCTTCAACCTCTCTTGGTTTTAGGCAAAAATTTCCAGAAATTATCCTTAGATTGGTCAAGTATTTCAGCTCTTGTAGAACCATGGCATCCACAAACTCATACTTTCATCTTCCCTTCCTTCGAAGCAACAGTCCTATTAGAAGAGGTAGAGACCTACCTAGCCCTTCCTAAGACTAAGGCGGGGGATGAAGACCGGGTTTGCTATACAATAGAGCCTATTGACCCATCCTTGATCTTGAGTGATTTCATCCATAATCCAAAGGACGTGAGGACCATGATCAGCCCACACCATATTCATTTGATACCCTTGGCCCAGTGGATAGTGTCTCATTGTAAAAACAAGTGGGAGAGACACGAAGTAATAGCCAAGGCGGTGGCGATTTGCCTATGCAGAGTCTTCCTTTTCACTACGACCGACCACCTTCTAGACACCCAAAATCTCAGCATTATTAGTGGGTTGTGGCGGGGAATGCCCATCTCTCAAGCGATCCTTTCATACCTTTATGAAGGACTCAGCTCGGCTTGCCTAGGAGGACTTCTGTTCGGCTCCATGATACTCTTTGAGTGCTGGATGGGAGTAAGAGTCAAATTCCAATACAAGGAGGACCTAACTTCAACTAGCCGAATCTTTGGGAGCCGCCCTCTCTTCTTCATTGCAGGGGCATTTGGATATTCTTCACAGGTTGAATGTAAGACGGCGGATAAGAAAATGCGGGATGAATGGCGCCTCTTCTTCAACACTTTGCCAATAGATAAGTTCATCATGCGACCAAGAATCCTTCGAAGCACTCTTCTTAAAATACCACGGCGCCAAGGCCTGGACCTCCAGCTAGTGGGGAACACCACCATGGCGATCTACAACCCGCACCGGTGCCATCTTCAGATCGGACTTCCAAGAACCCAAGCTCCTGCACTATCACACTACCCTCCCCTTCTACCTAGGAAGGCGGGGACCGAGGAGGATGAAAGGGCGATCCGGAACGCGCTGACCATGTGGGAGATCAGCAAGGTGCGCCCGTGGCAAGCAGAAGTAGAAGAGAACGACGAAGCACGCCGTGATTACGTGAAAGAGCTGAGAAGAATCCGCCCTCTTGCAGATAAGAAACTGAATGTACCTTGATTTCCTTTTGTTCATGAGAGATATTGTTTGTACTTGACAATCCGAGTTTGGAATTTTTATGAATTCATGTTTCATTAAGCTTGCTTGAATGAGATGAGATTGCCTTAGTTGAATGAGCATGAGCTTTGTGGTTTGATCGTCTGGGATGATGTGAACAGGCAGAGCCTCTGGAGTATGTAACGGATGTGCACTGGGCCGCTACAAAGAAACGACGGCCTGACGATAGGCCGTCAGAGTGGAAGCACGAAGAACCCTGTTCTCTGAGCGATGTAACGGTCAAGACTCAGGCCGTTAGAGTCAGTAACGGTCCTAACCTTGGCCGTTAGAATGATGGCAGCTGAAAGAAAGAAAGCTTATGCAAGAAGAGGAGTGACGGTAGGGATATGACCGTTAGATGACTGTAGCGGTCTGGTGATGACGCGTTACAGCCTTTGAATCTGCATAATTGTGTGCTTCTCACTTTGATCTTGATCCTGTGTTCTGCGCACACTTTAAACATGAAACAAGTTAGATCTGTTCTTAGACTCAACCCCTTACCTTGAAGCAAGTTAGATAATGACCGTTTCTCAATATTCGGTCAAGGGGTGGAGCCTTATTAAATAGGCGGGAAAAACATAATAGAACTAATGCGATGCATGCGTTGCACATGATGGTATTTTTTTTTGGATTTTGAAAAATATCTGAATTTTTGCGAGTTTTGGAAATATTTGTTGTGTTTTTTTTTGGGTTTTGAAATATGTGATTTTTTTGTTTGATTTTGGATTTTGGAAAATATTAAATTTGTTTAGATTTTGAAAATATTTAATTTTTTGGATTTTGGAAAACGAGTGCTTCCCCAGCAGCGTGAGCCCTTCCTTGTTGATATTGAGCCCGGGGGGTGGGTGTGAGAGAAGGTGACGACCCCTGGACAAGGTCCAATTGTCATGACGGTGTTTCTGCCAGGGCCATACCCAGGGTATTAATCTTGGTCCTAAAAGAAAAAAAGAATACGGGGGGTAAGCTTTAGGCCAGATATAGAAGTTTTTAAGACTTGATTTCCTTTCCGTACAACCCATTAGAGACTTGGTCTGTTGTGCCGGGGCTTTGAGTCCGTCATCGAACCTTAACCCACCCTAGGCATGCATGCGACCGGGCTCATAACGTCCCGCGGGGAACTGTACTGCCACTCTTGTCATGCCTAGCTTTTCTTGCTTTGCCTTTCTGGAGCTTTGGAATTCATAATTCATACTATATCGACTTTGAGGTGATGCTTTTGATTTTGTCATAAAGATTGCCCCTTCGCTGTCTCTTTTACTTTTTGTGGCGTCAGGTCGTAACGGACTGCCCCTATTTGAGACCTCCTCTCGTGAGGGTGTTTGGATCGATCAGCACCTCTTTATTCACCTCTTGCCCCTGGTTTTAGCTGAAGGAAGAAACGGACAGGGACCTCGACTTTCCCCCAAAGCATGGCCAAGGAGAAACGTTGTCCTTTCTCAACGTGAAAAACCTGACCAGGGATGTCGTGTAGTGTGTGATTGCCTCACTCGGGACTCCTTTAGTGACAGGAGGAACATCTTGCCGCCGGGGTAGCACATGGTTAGACTCTAAGGAAAGAAACGCTTAAGATACAACCCATTCCACAGGTGAGAGAGCTCCTCACCTTCCGCATTTACTAAACGGTAAGCATTTCCTGGATAAGCTTCTTTTACGACAAACGGCCCTTCCCAATTAGGTTGTAATTTAGACCTAGGACCTGCAGACCGCATGAATTTTTGTTTCAAAACCATATCACCTTTTTGAAACTTACGTTCGATTACCTTCTTTTGAAAATAACGTGAAACCCTCTTTTGATAGACGGATACATGATCGGCCGCATTCATCCTCTTCTCATCTAAGAGTTCCAACTGAACCAGCAACGCCTCTCGACGTTCATCGAGATTAAGTTCCTTATCAAGCTGCACTCTAAGGGAAGGGATCAGGATCTCATATGGGAGCACCGCCTCCATCCCGTAGGTAAGAGAATAGGGAGTTTGTCTCGTAGGGGTACGGACGGAGGTGCGGTAAGCCCACAGAGATTCCACTAATCTTTCTGGCCAATCAGAGAACTTATGAGCTTCACATGTTTTCTTGATGATTTTAAGAAGGATTTTATTAGTGACCTCGGTTTGGCCGTTGCCTTGAGGATAATATGGAGATGAATGATACAATGCAATATTGAATTTCTTATAGAGGTCCTTAAGCTCTAGGGAGACGAACTGGGGTCCGTTGTCGGTGATGATGCTGCTTGGCACTCCGAACCGTGGGATGATATTCTTCATAATAAAGCGACACACCGTTGTAGCTTTGATCTCTGCGTACGCCTCGGCTTCAGCCCACTTGGTGAAGTACTCAGTGGCGGTAAGGATAAAGGGTTTCTGCTTGATCTGGGAGTTAGGATCACCGAGTGGGCCGACAACGTCAAAGGCCCACATAGAGAATGGCCAAGGAGCGGTCATAGGATGAAGAGACGAAGCTAGAGAATGAATTTTATCAGCATGGAGTTGGCACTTAAGACACCTCCGGACATAGAGGGAGCAATCTTTCTCTAGAGTGGGCCAATAGTAGCCCTGCCTTAGGATCTTCTTCTCTAGAGCCTGGCCATTGACATGACCCCCACACTCACTGGAATGGGCTGCTTCGGCCACTTTCCAAGCTTCAACATCATCTAAGCATCTCATGAGCATCCCATTAGTAGCGCGCCTGTACAGTTCTCCTGCAACAATAGTATACCTTGCGGCGGCTCTTCTGATTGACTTGCGTTGCTCAGCAGTTGCCCCTTCTGGGAACAATCCCTCCATACAAAACAACTCGATTTCATGATACCAAGGCAACTCTTCTTCGTCCAGGATCTCTTCTAGTTCTGTTAAAGATACTTCTTTGAGGTCTTCCTTCTCAGCTCTTGCCTCTACAGATTTCCTAAGATTGACGAACCAAGGGTCCTGAAGAGAGGGTGCGTACAATCTCTGAACGACGATAGTCTCAGTGCTCCGACTGAGAGGGAATGATAGGGAAGAAGCAAGGGATGCCAGAGCATCGGCTAGAATGTTCTGAGAACGGGGAGTATGGACATAGATCAGCTTACGGAATTGCCTGGCAAGGAGCGTGACCAGATCTTGATAAGGCTTGAGCTTAGGGTCACGAGTACGGTAAGTGGACAGAACTTGCCGTAGGACGAGCTGAGAATCTCCTATGATGTTTAAATAATGCGCGCCTAGGAGGTAGGCGTGCTTCAACCCGGCCAGGAGAGCCTCATACTCAGCGATGTTGTTTGTAGCAGGAAACCGAAGTTGATAAGCGAAGGGAATGGTCACTCCCTCCGGAGTAAGCAAAACAGCACCGATCCCTCGGCCTTGAGAGTTGAGTGCACCATCGAAGTGTAGAGACCAGAAGGGGTGATGAGAGATAACAGAAAGATGCTCATCAGGGAAATCGTCCTGAATGGAATCGGTGTGAGGAATGGGGAGATGGGCAAGATGCTCGGCAATGGCATATCCTTTGACTGCCTTCTGAACAACAAAGGTGATGTAGAATTGAGAGAGGAAGCTCTGCCAGCGAGCTAACCTACTAGAAAGGACATGCTTTTCTAAGAGATAACGGATCGGGTCCATTCTAGTGATCAACCTAACTGGGTGGGCAAGAAAATAGTGTTTAAGCTTCTGAGCTACCCACACTAAGGCGGCACAAGTCTTCTCCATAGCGGTGTATCTGGATTCAGCTGGATTAAACAACCGAGAGAGATAGTATGCAGCCCGCTCTTTCCTTTCATCGTCCACTTGTGCTAAGACCGCCCCTAGGGAGTCCTCAATAACCGAGATGTATAGGATTAGGGGTTTCCCAGGGACAGGAGGTTGCAGAACCGGGGGATTGGATAGATATTCTTTAAGGTCCTCATAGGCCTTTTGACAATCTTGATTCCACTCGAACTTGACCCCCGCCTTAAGCAATTCATAAAATGGACGGCACCTTTGAGAATGCTAGGATATGAATCTTCTGATGAATTGCAATCGACCAATCAATCCTCGAAGTTCCGTAATGTTCTTCGGCGGAGGCATGTCCATGACGGCCTGTGCTTTGTTAGGATCAATTTGGATCCCCCGTTTGCTCACTATGAAACCTAGCAATTTTCCTGAGGAGACACCGAACACACACTTCTTCGGGTTCATCTTGAGCTTGTACTCCCTGGCTCTCTGCAGCACCTTAGCCAGGATAGAGGGGTGTTCTTCCTTGGTTCTTGAATTCACCAGGATATCATCCACGTAAGCTTCCATATAGATGTGCATCATGTCATAGAAGATGGCCATCATTGCCCTTTGATAGGTGGCACCTGCGTTCTTCAGACCAAATGGCATAACCACATAACAGTACGTGCCCCAGGGCGTGGTGAAGGAAGTTTTCTCTTGATCTTCCGGAGCGAGACGGATTTGGTTGTAGCCTGAGTACCCGTCCATAAATGACAGAGCTTCATACCCGGCAGTGTTGTCTACCAGGACGTCTATATGAGACAGCGGGAAATCATCCTTAGGACATGCTTTATTAAGATCCCTGAAATCGATGCAAATACGCACTTTTCCATCCTTCTTGATAACAGGGACTATGTTTGCCACCCACTGAGGATATAGAACAACTCTGATGAATCTGGCCTTGTATAGCTTGTCGACCTCTTCCTTGATCCTCAAGGCCATGTGGGGGTGAAATCTTCTTGACCGTTGTTTGACAGGTGTTGCCCCTGGTTTAAGCACGAGTCGGTGTTCCACTAAGGAGGGGTCAAGACCCGGCATGTCCTCGTAAGACCAGGCGAAGGAATCGCTATACTCCCTTAGAACTTTGATTAAATCTTCTTCTACTTGCGGAGGGAGATTAGTGGCAATAATGATGGGCCTTGGGTCTTCTTCAGTTCCCAAGTTGATTTCCTTCGTAGGTTCGTCCACTGCCGTCGATGGCTCGTCGAATCTCTTAAGTCCTTGTGCATATAAATCGACAGTGTCATCTATGTCACTGTCCTCATTAATCGGATCTTTTTCACCCAGGATTTCATAGACGCCGAGTCCGTCATCGCCCCACGCCCCTTCTATTTCTTCTTCATCCTCAGTCGTAATTGCCGTAGCAACAAATTCCGGACATTTTAAAAGGGCATGACAGCGCTGAGCTAGGTCTTACAAGAACCTATCAGGAACAGATTTGGGAGGACGCGCAAGCGGGCGCGGCTCAGAGGAGGAAGGGTCGGATGACCCAGAGCAAGACCCTACTTCTTTAGTCCTAACTAATTCTACTTCCCTAGACTCATTAGACCCTAGTCCTAACCTAGGAGAAAGGAGACCTAGTGGAAGGGAAGGAGCAGGGGACTTGTGCCCCTGGGATGAGGATGGAGACAGGGTAGCATAATCTTCCACTGAAATCTCCATTTTGAATTTGACGTTTTTTTTGGAAATCAGAAGAGACTATATAGTAAGATGGAGGAGGCGGGAGCTGCATAGGGAACAGCTCAGGGAAGATGCAGTCAAAGAAGGGATCGGAAGATGAGAACCACATCTCGTGGAGTTGGGCGTTGGGAGGAGGATGAGTGAATAGAGTGGATAAATTAATGGGCGGGCAATGCCCGCAAGCGCAAGGAACAAATAAAATCTCGGGCGGATCAACGAAGGATGGATTTACCATGATAGGAGGAAGACGGGGTAAGAACTCCCATTGCTGGAGGAGAGATTGAAAGCGGGGGGGAGACCAAGAAAAGACAATCGGCGAGCTCCCCTCCTCCCGTGGATCATCGTCTGGCCGCTTCTTCGGTCTCCATTGCATGAGCCGAACCTCTTGCTTCTTTTGGCAGTCTTCTTCATGAAACATCCCCTGAAAGGTTTGACCATAATCAAGCATATCATGTTCTGGCCTTTTTAGTGCCGGCGGAGGACTGGCAATCGGACATATTGTATTTCTCCCTAACGGAGCTGGCTGTAGAGCCAATGTGCCGGGCTGGAGAGGCCCTCGGACAAAGTGCTGGCGGTAGTCCCAGGTGAGTGGCCCAGAATCACCCATCACAGATAATGCGGTCTCTTTGTAGCCAAGACCTCTCCTACCCATCTTTCTTCCCTTGGGTATGGGCTTGGTCATTCCTTGTAATTGTGCACCGAGGCCTCTCCCCGGTTGGTAGCCCAGTTTCAGTATAATGTTCCAGCCTTTTGGGTTCCGGATCTGGGGCTTTATCTTGATGTTAACTGGAGTAGTGACGGGCCTAGGAGGCGTATAAGCCCAAGGGAAGTTTAAATCCAGCACTGATATGATGGGTCGGCTGCTTGGCCAAAGTGTAAGAAGAATCTGTTCTGAAATGGCCTTAACCAATTGCACTGTAGATATGCTTTTGACGTTGACGACCCTCCCTTGGAAAGGGAATTTGACGCACTGATGTGCGGTGGAGGGCACGGCACCGAGCGTATCCAACCATGGACGACCCAAGATAGCCTTGAACATAGGGTTGATGTCTAGCACATAGAATTCTACAGCCATTGTAAGGGGTCCGAGCTCTGCTTGGATAGTGACCACCCCGTGACATGCTTGCCTTGAATTGTCATATGCTGCTATAGTGGTCGGGGTAGGTCGTAATAACTCTTCGGATATGTTGCAAGCTCGTAGAGTGCTGAGTGGGCACACATTGATTGAAGCCCTTGTGTCAACCAGTGCTGCCTCAATGCTGACTTTGTTCAGAGTGATTAGAATGCAGAGCGGCATTTACCGAGCTTCCGGAAGCGCTAGCTCGGATTCTGAAAATGTGATTGCTGGCCCTTTGGAAATAGTTACTAGGGCCGTTGGTAAGCTGTCGACTGCCATATCTTCGCTGACCATTACCTTCTGTAGAAAATCTCTCAGTGCATCCTGATAAAGGGTAGACCTTTTGATCAGCTCCAGCACAGATATTTTAGCGGGCACTCGATCCAGATGATGCAGCAAGTCATATTGAGTACCCGGCAGAGGTTCAGTTTCTGCCTGCTCGACTGTTGGCTGAGAGGACTGGGGGTTGGAATTGGTAGGGTAATTCCGATGGAACATCTTCCCGCTTCTTAAGGTGCAACTCGTAGCGGCCGCGGCATCGGTGGATAGTACGATGGGCCCTGCGGGGTGGATGAGCGGTGTAGGCTGTGCGGGGGAGATGATTTGGTGGGGTGTAAGGTTAGTGAGTGGTGGTGAGCGGATGATGGGTGAAGGATTGATGGAAGGCGGGATGGTGATGGTGGATGGTACGGATGGAGGGAGTGTTGGTGGAGGAGTCAAGACAGGTGATAGGTTAGGTGATGGCATGATGAGGGTGGTAGAGGTAAATGGCGACGGGTATGACGGAGTGGTGGGTGGTAGTAAATTTGTTGGAGCGGGCGTAAATGGGAGGACTAGTGGAGAGGATATTAGGTGTGAAGGAAGGACGAAGGAGGGGGTAAGAGGATTGCGGTGGTTGTGGTGGAGGGCCATGACTTGCCGTGTGGCACCATCGTCATCAAAAGACCACTCGGCACTAGGGGCCGGGGGTTGAACTACGTTCACTTGAGCCGGTGCAGGCGGCTGAGGTTGCTGTAGAGCAGGCGGATGATTTGGCATCGGATTTTGATGGATCCCCAGATCCTGAGCCTGTTGTAGTTGCTGTTGTGGTAGTGGCTGCTGCGGCTGCGGTGCTTGTTGCTGCTGTGCTTGCTGCCTCGGCTGCTGCCCTCTTTTCTCCTTGATTTCAACAATGGCCTGATGCATTGCGGCCCAATCGATTCTCTGTCCCTCATGGAGACCGTATACCAGATCCCGGAACTGATAACATCCTTCGATAGTGTGGCCTGGCTGCCTATGGAACATACAATATTTTGTCTGATCAACGGCTGGGTTCCAGTTAGGCCGTTCCGGAGGAAGTTGAATTGCATTCACCGACATAAGAGCCGAGAAGATATCTGTAACGACCCGAGAATCCGATTACCGGGAAGGCCCGATAACCCGAGACTCGCACCGCCACCCACGAGCCCGAAGACTCGGAAGGGTTAAAAGGATGGTGTGGAGACTACACAAGTATCACAAATAATTACAGAAATTAAATAGTTATAATATTAAGCAAGAAATGAATTAACATTTTACATGGTCCACAATAAAATAACAACAACAGTAACAACAGTCCACGACTAGTACAGTGACAAGAAGGAAAAGTACAGCTACACGGGGCATACCCCGGCTCTGACCTCTGGCACTACCTCTGGGCACCCGCACCACGTTGCACTCCAGACGCGCTCCCCGAAGGTGGCGCCTCACCTGAAACACGGTGAAAACACGCAGGGAATGAGTCTCGGAACAAGACTCAGTAGGGATCACTCGAACCCTACCTCGTAAAATGAGAAACTATTACATTAGCGGTAGGAAAGTACCTCGGAAAGGAAAGCCCTGTACTCTACAGAACCAGGCCCTACGGCACGCAAACCGACATACGTGCCACGGTACGAGACCGAAACTCAACGGTCGAACCGTAAAACCCGAAGGTCGGAAACACACGACTGACAGTCTGTCACTCCGTACTCGACAGGAGTACCACTCACTAGAAGCATAGCCGGTAGCGTCCCCTGACGTCTTACACCGCGCCGCAGGTGAACCGCCTGACGTGGTAGGTCCTACCCGAGGCGCAGACACCGTACAAGTAACCACAAACAAGTAACTAGCTGGGGTCACGCCCGTCGACGTGGGTCCAACCGTCCCCAACCACGTGTGCACACACAGACCACGCGTCACTAGGTCTGGTCCTCTGACCGGTTTTCTCCCGTAGCCGGACTCTGGCTACCGACGAGGGGCCTACGGTAACCGGTCCACAAACCGTCTCGAAAGGTGGGTGCTCGTACACCACTCCCAGGTGAGACCAGCACCTCGTACTGGTGGGCTACGACTAGTGGAGGGTCACTGAAGGAGTAGACTCTCAAGACCACGGAAAACAACATCCGAACCTGACAAAGTACGGGGACCGTCCCACGTACCATCACCATCGCACGGCGACCACGGTCGGAGAGGAAACGGACGCACCGCCCACGGCCAAACGCATGACCAAGGCAAATGGGACCTCCGGACACCCAAAGACACGGTCACGGAACTCCACGGGGTATCCAGGACACACACACGGCCCAAGAGGAATACCCGTCAACAGGACAGGTCGCGCTAGGGACCCCTAGCGCGACAAGGATGAACGCGCTAGGACCCCCTAGCGCGACAGGGATGAACGCGCTAGGGCCTCCTAGCGCGACAAGACAGGTGGCGCTAGGGATCCCTAGCGCGACAAGGCAGATCGCGCTAGGGACCCCTAGCGCGACCAGAACCGCCTACTGTTCATCTTCTCCGATGAACGCGCCTCGTCGGGGCAGCGCGACCATCAAGAACGCGCTACTGGAGTATAGCGCGTACTCAGTCCGCGCCCGAAAACGGTGGAAACGCCTAAAAACTCCCACCACGCCCCCATGCCTCCACCGGAGAGGGGGAAATCAAGGGGAATGATCCCTAAGGACCCCTAGCATGCATCTAAGCCCTCAAAACACGAAATCATGGGCTAATACCATAGATCGGGCGGCTCTCCCCAAATCATGGAAAAACCCCAAACATGCTCGATCTAGCCCCTCTCGGCCTCCCCTCGGCCTATAAATCACGGGAATGAACGGCCAGAGGTTAAGGAACGTCACCCTACCTCAATGGAGCGAATGCTCCGCCGAATCACCCACAAATCGTGAAGAACGCTTTTAGAAACCTCGCCTCCCCACGCTTCCCACGCTTGCCGCACGCCCACGAGCTCGCCTCGCCGCCACCCACGCGTCCGCGCCGTCGCCCTGCCGCCGTCAACAGCCGGGGAGGGGCTCACCGCGTCCGAATGGGAGAGAGAGAGGGAGAGAGGAGGGCGGCCACTGTTGGGGAAGGAAGGAGGAAGAAGAAGAAGAAAGAGAAAGAAGAAAAGAAAAAGAAAAGAAATAGGGTTATATAGAAAATCTGATTTTTTGAAAAAATATCAAAAAATAGAAAAATACATTTCCGGAATCATCGGAACGCACGGATCGCAACGGTACCACTCGTGCCCGGGTGAACCGCCCGGTTCGCCCGCAGCGAGCTTCCGAAGAAAACGCCGAAACATACACCGGGAATCGGAAAACACACGCGGAAAAGCCGCAGAACGCCTCCGGGCCTCCAAATGACTCCGGATCGCGCCGATCCGAACACGAAAGATGTCCGAAACGAAATTTCGGACACAACAGAGCTGGACACTCCGAAAATCAGATCCGGGACCCACGAAGAAGGATCCGAAAGGTCCGGGATATTACAATATCCGTGAGGGTCTCTGGTAGTGGAGGATATTGTGCCCTCTTGGGAGCCGGGCGCTTGTTGTTCGGATTATTGTTATAGCCGTTGGGTGGAGGGACATTATGGAATTGCGGAGGTGGTGGTTGTTGCTGCGGAGCGATGAAGGCGTTTTGTGGAACGGTGAAGGCGGGCGGAGGGTTTTGTGGAGCGGCTTGAAAGTTCTGTGAAGCGGGATTTTGTGGAGTGCGGGGGTTTTGGGGGAAGCAGAATGGTGCGGCTTGGAATGGAAAGGCAACGGCTTGTACCTGTTCGTTTGTCTGGACCCCCTCGGTAACCGGCCCTTGTGGTTTCTTGTGATATTTGAGCTTTTGGTTTTCAAATAGGGCGTGTATGGGAGAATCCTTGAACTGGGTTTGTATGAAGCGCGCCCGGCTGTAGAGTTGATGCATGTTAGCTATATCATTCATTTCCAGGATGTTCCTGAAGGTCGGGGTAGCATTTGAAATGAGCAGCTTGACCTTCTCTTCCTCCGGAATGTGGCCGGCACTCTAGCAGCCATCTGTCTCCGCCTGTCTGCATAAGTGGCGAACTTCTCATCTGGCTTCATCTTCTCGGCTACTAGATCTGTAAATGAGTATTCCGGGCCGACCCTGTCTTGGAACCGCTGGATAAATTTGTCCTTTACTACCTTGAAACTTTCAGCTTCTTCTAGCGGCGAAGAGTAGAACCACTCCAGAGCAACACCATCCAAAGATCAGCAGAATAAGTACGCCCTAAGGCGATCATCATATTGGAACTGCGTTGATTCGTATAGAAAATCCCTCACATGAATGAAGGGATTGCCGTTCCCATCGTACTTGCGGTAGTTAGGGAGTTCTGATTGTGGAGGGAACCGAATATTCTGGAAGCTCGGGACAGGAACACCTGCCAAAGATTGCGGGCCAACCCGCTTCTGGAGGAAATCGAGTTGTTGCTGCATGGTGGCCCATTTATCAAGCAAGTCCTGCTCTCGGGAGGGAGCATGGGTGGTAAAAGACGCTGATTGAATTTGAGGAGCAGATGGAACGGTTGCGACAGAAGGTGGAAGCCCATAAGCAGGAGTGGAGGGATAAACAGTGGAGATGGGGGGCCCATAAGAAGGATATTGGGCCTGAGATTGGCCTAGATTAGAATGGGCTCGAGCCACCCCTTGCTGCAGGTGCAAGAAATCTGAAGGGCCCATGAGAACTTGCGGAGCTACCGGAGTAGATACGTGATGATCCATTTGAACAAAAGAGGGGATGGGCGACTTTCCCTTATTGAAGGATTGTTGGGCCGAATTGGAAGACTGGCTCGTTTCCATGCCCACGAAAGTGATGGTCCGTGGTTGGACCAGGGTGAGATCGATTGGAGCGGGCGGAATGGGAAGCCCAACAATGGAAGGATTGGATTGATTTTGGATGATGGTAGAAGGAGATGCGTTGGACCCTTGCATGGCCTGATAAAGAGCTTGGAGTTGGGCCGGATCCAGTTGGGCCATCATCTGAAGGACAGAGCCCGCGGAAGGAGTGGAGAAAGAAGGGGTGGCTTGACCACCTTCCATGGAAGTGGAGGATAGAAGAGGGACAGTCCCCTCTCCAGAAGAAAAGGAGGTAACCCTGGGAGGGTTTTCAAGAAGCCCTTGAGGAAGGGAGTCCTCTTGGGAACGGGGAGGATTAAAGGATGCCATGGTGGACTCGAAAAGAGGATTGGAATAGGACTTGAAGAAGGAATTGACTTGAGGAGATGAGTCGGACGGACGAAAACAACTCCACATGCAACGGACAACCTTGACAAAATGAAAACAAACAACACAAATAATCACACAATAAGTAACCAAACTCGAATGTTTTTAGAAAAAGATGTAAGTGATAAAAGGTGAAGACACTCAAAGTCAACCAAGTTGTTTTAAGATGATGCAACACAATTCTTGTGATTTCTCCTTTGGAACTTTAGTGAATTGATTGAAATGTGCTCTCAACAATGGGTTCCTAACAGGAGATGGGTATGGGACTTGGTTTGACTCTAAGTGTAATCACTCCTCACTTATGCAACCCTAGACACGGGGTGGGAAAGGTACAACCAGCCCGGCGTCCGTGTGGGAATCCACGGCTCGCGGGGACTTATGGAGGTCTCTGGTGTGATTTCCTAGTCGGCCCCAAGGAATATGGAGACGAGAGGTCCGCACACCAAGGTAGGAAAATGCAATCTAGGATATGAAAAGGTGAATGGTCCTATGTGCACCGGAGTGCATGCAAAGTCTAGCCTAAAATCTAGCAATCAATGATGCACACAATGATATGGAGATATGAAACAAAGCAAGGAGGAAGTCAAGTATCACCCAAGCAAAAAAGTCACAGCAGAAACTGCGGAAATAAATGCACCTGGGGGCGTACCTGTCTGGAGTATAACGGTCTAGGAACCCTGCGTCAGAAGAAAATAACGGTCAGATGCCAGACCGCCAAAAATAATATAACGCAGGGAGCTAGGACCGTCAAATGAGCCAGAAAACCAAAATCAACCAGAAGTAACAGGAAAAACCGTGAAAGCTCTCAGCAGCACAGATGTGGCGGTCTAATGCACCTGCGTCAGAGGACTGTAACGCAGGGACACAGGGCCGTCAGAGCACTCAGAGAATCAGGATTAACAGGAAATAAGGGGAAAACGGGAGGGGACAACACAAGAGATGATGGCAGGTTTAACAGGAATCAAAAGCACGATTGGCACAAGCCGTCCCACCGTGATCGCCAAAAAATTATATGTTGATTTTATTTTGCCTATCTATCTTCTTTTTCTTGGGGGGTCTTGTGTGGAGGATGAGATGACAAGCAAGTAATCAAAGATCTGCTCTTAACCTATGCACATGTGATCATGAACCTAGGCAATCAAAGCTAGCTCTAGCATGGGCATGCTATCTCAATCAAACTAAGCTAAGGAAAAGGAAACACACGCCGGGGCGTGGAGCAAAGAGTAAATGAAAACACACCACAAGGGGTGGAACAAGTAAGGAAATAAAAGATATGCAATGAAGGAGAAAGCTAATGCCCAATACCAAGGAAAGTCGTGATCGCCACCAAAGTAAAACAAGCCAAAGACTTGAAAATACCTTGGAAATAGGTGGATGAAGCACCCGCCCACGGGAGAGAAAACCAAAGAGAACCTGCAGGCCAGCTAGAAGTAACGGCCAGAACCCCGTGCGTCACTTGAAAGTGACGGTCGCTCGATAGACCGTTGGAAGACTCTGACGCGCCTGCACAAGGCCGTCGTAATACCTGCAGTAGCAAAGTGTGGATCCTTTTAACTCCAACTCTTCCAGCCGGCTAGAAGACTTGGGCCTCGTACTGGTGAACCTGTAAACCTGCCAAAGAAGTGGAAAACAAGAACAAAACAACCCAAATTAGCCCTTTAGACAATATAGCATCAATTCTTCAATAAACAAAATATCATCAAAAGGAAAGGGAAATACCAGGGAGTTTTGGTGTTTTAACCCCTCTGGGCGTTTTAAAAGATTAGGAGGATGTTTAGATGATGAAAACCAGTGAAAAACGTGGAGAAAGGAGAGAAATAATGCTTATGATGAAAGGGAGATTGAATGGAAACTCGATATGCAATTATGAGCTTTAGAACCAAAGGAACAAATACTCCCTTCACCAGGCAGCAAACGAACGTGAGAAGCACTTCTCCTTGATCAAACGTGGCTATAGAATGCGGCAGCACTTCGACGCAAACTCCAGATCTTTCCCCCCTTGGCCATGAAGTTAAGGGTTCTATTTATAGACCCTCAAACCCTCAGGTCGAGCAGAGGATAATTCGGCAAGAGAAAGGGATAACTCTTAGCAAATCCTTGAAGATAATATCACCAAGAGTCCAAAGAATCAAACAGAAGGTCATGAGGATCAGATTTGGAAGAGATGTCGTCAACCCAAGTTCTTATCTCGACCACGGAGTAGCAGAGAAAAGGCCTGAACTGCCAGGACTCTCTGAAGGAAGTAACGGCTGCTCGACAGACCGCCGCTTGGAAATAACGCACCAAGGATCGTCCGTTACTTTCAATCTTATCCCTAAAAGATAAGATCAACAGGGAGAAGGTCAAAGCAATAGGACTCTGTGAAGAAAGCAACGGCCAAGGCATGGGGCGTCACAATGAAACAATGGCTGCACGACAGACCGTTATTATCAACGTGTAAGCCAAAAGATAAAGATTGAAACGAGACCTTAAGCCTTAGGACTCTTCAAAGAGTAACGGCCCAGGATCCACCCGTTATAAAGAAACAACGCTCCTGGAGCAGACCGTTATTATCAATGAAGTTCAAAAGAAGAAATGAAGGTTTTGCTAAGCCTTAGTCAAATGAAATGCCACAAAAAGTCACATCCAATCAAGGAAAAGACCCAAGAAATAGGCTCCAAATCAATCAAGGAGACTCAATGAAGAGTGAATTACTCGGAGCATCATGTAGAATGAACAAGGAGATGACCCGACTTATTGGTCATAAAACGGGTGTCAACAATCCCGATCTCCCAATCAAGGTATGTAGCGGGGTTAAGGGACCCATCAAAACTCGGAGCGTCAATCTTGACGTTCCGTAGGATGATATCCTCATCGTCGTGGTCTCTCTCTCGAGATGCACGGACCTCTTTCTCTCTACCTTGGGGAGCCTGATTCGGGCGGGCTTGCTCTCTATCCTCCCTAGGATTGGCTACGGGATCGCCGTGGCCATTCACTCGTCCTTCCTCTCCCTTTAGTCGATCCTCTAAGGCTCGGATCCTCTCATCTAGTTTCGTTCGTAGTTGGCCTATGGATTCTTCAAAGTGGGCCACGAGATTGTGCTCGAGCTGGACTAGCATAGCAGTCACGCTCTTTTGATCTATGGGTAGCGTTGAGGGGCGCTCTAGACGGCCGGATGAATTCCTAGACCAACGTGGTATGCACGGACTCGGACCTAAATGATGCAGTCCTGGACCGATAATTAGCAAGCTATAGACCCGAATTTTGTTGGCTAATAGGCAAAGGGTCAACTTGAAGGGATCGGTCAGGGAGAGTTACTCGCTCGTAGGCGAAGTAGTTGTGGAACTACCTCCTGACAATTAGGGGGGCCCTAATGCGACAGTCTAGGGCCTTAGGATGGGTGCAAGCAAGCTCTCTCTTTCCGTCCACAGCGATGCACTCAGGAGACTGGCTGCATGGATCGGACTCTCGCTCACTTCATCGCGCGGCAAATGATAAGGATACTAAATAAGCAAGCGAGGGGAGCACGTACCTAGCTAGACTGAAAAGTCTAACTCCGACCGGAGACGAGGGCGAGCGGAGACGTGCGTGCCCGCACGGTGTCGACGAAGCTTCACGGTTACAACAAATTCACTCCACGCAGGGAGGATTTAACTTAGTACAAAACCGCTTTAAAATTTTCCACGTAGGGGAACAAATTATTTCAACTTTCTCCGCACAGGGAGACTTACGGACACTCACACTCCGTGAACTACGGACTGTGTGTCGGTGACCGGGTGACTCGGGCACCTAGCAAGCCGTCGTTTGTGGACTTCGGTGCCACGATCAATAAGTATATTTATATATATATATATATTAACTTTTTTTCAAACCCCTCTTTTTTAATCAAATATATGTATAGATATATAACATTATATATATCCCATATATACATTATATATATTTAACACATTTTTTTTCAACTCTCAACTTTTTTTTCCAACCTTCACCTACCTTTTTTTGACTTTTTCACACTATTTCTTTCTTCTTTTCAAACCTTTCTTTCAAAGCCCCTTTTTTCTCTTTCTTATTTTCCAATTGTCAAACTCCTCCTGCACGTGCCTTACGCGATTGGCATCGGGTCAGCCATGGCAGGCGGCCAGACGTGGTGTGCAGGTGGGCCTACAGGTAGGCGACGCGGAGGGTGCTGACTGCGGGCGGGCGTGCAGGCACCGGTGGGCGCGAGCCGGTGCGCAGCGCGCGGAAGGGCACGGTGCTGGCGGGGCGACAAGTCACCGGTGCTGCGTGCGACCGGGCGCGCTCGCGAGGTGCGAAGGCGCTGGAACGGGCGAGCGGGCGTGGGCTCAAGGCGGCAGCGGCCAGGCGACGAGCGCTGGCGCACGACGGGCGCAGGCGCGGGGCGGCACAGCAGGGCGGCGGGCGCGCTCGGGCGTGGTGGCTGGCGAGCGTAGGTGATAAGTACAATATGAAGTGATCTAGAAGGGGAGGGGATGAATAGATCACTGTTTTCGTAGATTTAAAAAATTATTGCAGAGTATATTGCTAAACGGAACTAACCTCGAGCTCTGACTATCGTAAAAGATGCAGTGCAGTTAATAGCTCAAGCAAATAGAAGGCATACCACAATATTATCACGATCAATCACACAAGGGCTCAGAGGATTTTAAGGTGGTTCGGTCCTTCAGACCTACATCCACCCCACACTCAACCTGAGTGTGGCTTCACTAAAGGCTGGGCAACACAGCTTGCCAAACAACTGCTGATACACAGCTTCCCAGGAGAACAACCTCTCCTCTTCCTCCTACCCGGAGGGAACCTCTAGCGATCAGCAGCCACTAGAACCCAGAGACTCACGTCTCTCTTCCTCTTTACCAAGAGGAAACCCCACTAGTAGCAGCCCTGCTACTAGTGAACCAGAGGTCGAAGACCCCTCTTCCTCCCAACCCGGAGGGTACCTACAAGCAGCTCACCTGCTGCTTGCAAACCGGAGATTGACTCTCCCAACTCCTGATCTCACAGGAGGACCCCGACCTCAGTCCAGAGGATCGGAAACACAAACAATAACGGTTGAAGAAAGATAAGAACAAGAAATGAAAAATACGAACGAAGGAAATCAAATGCCAGACAATGGAAACAATGTAGCTCAATATAGAGCAATAGACTTCGGATTTGATCCGCAAGTCAGAACAATTCTTCTGATCACTCTTCTGCTCTCTTTCTATTTCTCTCTGCTATTCTTTCTTCTTTCTTTTCTTTTTCCTGGATCGAAGGGCTCTCTATTTCCCTGTTTTCTTCTATGCCTCTCTTCTTCGATCACCTTCATCTGAGGACGAAGGATTCTATTTATAGCATCAACAGCAGATGGATAGGGCATGAAGCGCGTGTGCCTCCCACGCTCGATCCAGAGGTTTCCTGTCTCGTGCCTTTATCAAATTGGTTCCTCTTGTCTCGGATCACGTGTAGCCCGGGAGTGTGGAATGTTCTTCCTCGGACCTGTAATGAGATTAAGTCCATTAATACGCTGCATGGCCATTAAAACCAAAACTGCATGAGGTATAGTAACAACAACACGACGTGACTATTTCTCGAGATGACATAAGAACGACGCGAGATACTCTGTAACAGATCAGATATACAGAAGATAATGACACGAGGTGAGGTTATAAGCAAGAGAGACACGAGGTTACGAATGCAAAAACAACACGAGGACAATACGGGCTAACGACAGAAACCGACATGAAGACTAAAGCGAGAGACCAACACGAGGACAGAATATAAGGAAACGACTCGAGGTGAAAACAACACGAAGTGAAGTTAGACACGAAGTAAAAAGCAACGACACGAAGTATAGTGGTGACAAACACACACTACACAGAGAAACGACACGAAAATAAAAATAATGCTAAGTGAAAACAGTAATCGACACGCGGTGAGAACAACACGAGGATAGTGAGAACAGCACGAGATGAAAACAACACAGGCTGATAACGACACAAAGTCGAAACAGTAAATGACACGGGATAACACTGCACGAGGTAAAACGACACGAAGACTTAATAATAAAAACGACACGAGGTGGCAATAAAGGAGAACGACATGAAAACAACATGGACTGCAACCGAAACCGACACGAAGTCAAATAGTACAACACGAGGTGTTGTAACCAAGACGAAGTGCCAATCAATCACGAAGACAGTATGCAAAGAAACGACTCGAAGTGAGATGAGAACAGAATGAAACAAAGAAGACGACACGGAGTGCATAAAACCAACACGAAGACGTGACTATAGTAACCGTCACGAAGTGTGGTTACTAAGCAGGAATCGACACGAGGTCTACAGAAAAACTACTCGAAGTTCATCAGAACTTTTTAGAGCAGCTTCAGGAACACGACACGAAGTCATGAGAAGAGAAAAACAATCACGAAGTGAAACGAACACTTGAACTTAGACTGACTTAGAGACTCAGCGAAAGGACTCGAAGACAGGAATACAAAGGATGACATGGAAACAACACAGTAATCAAAGACTGCACGAGGTGAAAACGCGAAGCAAGAACTACATGATGTTTGAGGAAAAACAGCACGAAGACAGAACATGAACGAACACACGAAGCAGTTACCTCTTAGCAGTTATTTCATATAAAACCATGGATAACTCAAGTGCAAGATATCTGATCAAAAATAACAAGAACAATTAACATAGTGTTGCTCATCATCAAAATACTTAGGGAAGACACACAATCCAACAATCTCCCCCTTTTTGATGATGGCAACACTATATTAAGTATGAGAGATAAGTTCAAAAGAGATCAATTCAGGATATTTAATGCAGACAACTTAAAGCATACTTGCTTCCTTACTTCCCTTGATGAAACCTGAACACTCCCTCTCACTCCCCTGAACACAGCAACAGTGAACACAGCAACAGTTTACCTCAGACTTGATAACTAACTCCCCCTCAACTCAATTCTCTCCCCCTTTGACATCATCAAAACTAGGGTCAAATCTGAAGATACAGAGAAGGGAAAATTGCTGACTATAGAGAGAAAACAGGACAGAGTAAGGCAGATAAATGGAGACTATTGGGATGTTTAGTCAATTAAGAAAGCCATTAATTTTATGTGAGGATTTTTGAGGAACAGTTAGTCAGACTGTGCAAAAACTGTGAATAAGGATTTGCTCCATACACAGAACCAGATTCTAAGCAAGTGAGGTACAAGATACCAGTTTGATCAAAATAAGTCTTTACTGAGAGAGTATTATGTAAGACAGCCAGAAGACAAAGACCTGTGGTATTGAGAACAAACAAATCAAAAGCTATACTTCAAGTGAGCAGGATCTTTAAAGATGGTCAAGATCAGAGGTAAGTCTGTCAAGTACACCTTTGACATTAGGGAGACACCTTGTTTAGAGGCAAGAATCCCCAGTTACTCGGTGGCAGGACCACATTACCCCTTCTGATAAGAGGACAGAGATAGTATTCTAGCTGGTGTTGACATTAAGGTGACACCTTTATCTGAGGCCAGACACCCCAGTTACTAACCAGATATGTACCATAGCTCTGTATGATCAAGACAACTATTAAGACCAGATGATTACTGCCATCTCATGACGTGGGAAGCTTTCACTTCATTGATGAAAATCCCAGTTTCTCAATGAGCAGTTAACAAAGTTGATAACCCTTTTATGAATTTTGTTTTTATTTACCAGCTCTTAAAACCTTGTTAATGAAGCTTGAGTCCGTTTGAGAACAATACACCAGATCCAAGGTGATTCAGACTAAAGCACAAAATACCTCATTTTGGACTCACCATTGACTAAGTAGGTATGCTGTACTGACTAGATCAGAAGACAGTTACAGTGTATGAAGATTAATCTTGAATTCAGATTTTGATCTCAGTGGGACTAACAGCTGAAATTCCAACAAGAAATTAGATGAACAGCCTTAAAGAGTAAAGCATCCAACATTTTCTTTTATACACCTAATCAACCTGATTCTCTTATGATGTCAGCAAAATCCCGTTCGGAGTATGTTCAAATTAGATCAAAGATCAAGACACCTATTATAAATCATCTCCCCCTGAGACCTTGACCCCAACACAGACTTAGCCAAGACAACCCTCAACGCACTTCAAAAAGAACACCATGATGAATATGATAAGCATAAAAACACATGACATGGTATTCAGAAATCAAATTTTCAATCATGAAATTCTGTAAATACCTAGTTCTCTGCGCATAGTGCTAAATTTTTCAGTATCCAGTGGCTTAGTAAAGATATCTGCAATTTGTGAGTTAGTGCCAACATGGATCAACTCAAAAGTCTTCCTTGCTACTTCATCTCGAATAAAATGATGCCTGATTTCAATGTGTTTAGTTCGAGAATGAAGTACAGGATTCTTTGCAATGTTTATTGCACTAGTATTGTCACAAAAGATAGAAGTACAACCTAGCTCAACCGAGTAATCCAGAAGCTGGTGTTTTATCCATATAACCTGTGTGCCACAGCTCCCTGCTGCCACATATTCAGCTTCAGCAGTAGAGAGAGCCACAGAGTGTTGCTTCTTGGATCCCCAAGAGACTAAGCACCCTCCTAGAAATTCGCAGTGACCACTAGTGCTCTTCCTGTCCAATTTACATCCTGCATAATCTGCATCAGTGTATGCAATGAGATCTAAGTTACATGATGCAGGATACCAGAGACCTAGATCATGAGTGGCAGATAAGTATCTAAAGATTCTCTTTACAGCTGCCAGATGCAATTCAGTAGGTCTAGCCTGGTATCTGGCACACATCCCTACACTAAATTGAATGTCGGGCCTGGATGCAGTTAAGTAGAGGAGTGAACCGATCATACCTCTATATAGTTTAGCATCCACCTCTTTACCTTTTTCGTCTGAATCCAGTGAGGAGCTGGTACCCATGGGTGTTGAGATTGTCTTGAGGTTGGTCATTCCAAACCTTTTCAGCATCTCCAGAGTATACTTGGTTTGATTTATGAAACAACCATCCTCCATTTGTTTGACCTGCAGCCCAAGAAAATATTTTAGTTCGCCAACTAGACTCATTTCAAATTCTTGGGACATAGACTCAGAAAAGTCTTTACATAATTTTGAGTTGTTAGATCCGAAAATGATATCATCAACATATACCTGGACCACAATTAACTCCTTTCCGAGACTTTTGGTGAAGAGGGTTTGGTCAACCTTACCTCGAGTGTAGCCCTTGCTCACAAGGAACTCAGAAAGTCTCTCATACCAGGCTCGGGGAGCCTGCTTCAATCCATAGAGGGCTTTATTCAACCTAAAAACCATGTTAGGCTGAACAGAGAAATTAAACCCAGGAGGTTGTTCAACATATACCTCTTCCTTCAATAACCCATTTAAGAATGCGCTTTTGACATCCATTTGCTGTAGCCGAATGTTTCTAGAGCATGCAAATGCAAACAGAATTCTTATAGCTTCCATCCTAGCTACTGGTGCATAGGATTCATCAAAATCCACACCAAATTCCTGACTGTAGCCTTGAGCTACAAGTCTTGCTTTGTTTCTAGAGATAGCACCATTTTCATCAATCTTATTTTTGAAAACCCATTTAGTGCCAATGACATGAGTGTTTTCAGGTCTAGGAACTAGTTTCCATACATTATTTTTCTCAAATTGATTTAATTCCTCACCCATGGAGGATACCCAAGAATCATGCTTTAAAGCCTCTTCCACAGTCTTGGGTTCTACCTGAGATGTCAAAGCAGCTAAGTCCTGTTCTTGGACAGTTCTAAAGTGAGACCTTGTCCTAGTGGGATCATGCAAATTACCTATGACATTTTCACTAGGATGATCTTTGTGAAATATTACCTCACCTGAGGGTTCACCTACCTCAGTTGCTCCTTCTTGTTGTAAGTTTTCTGGTTGAGCAGTTTGCTGCATCTCTCCTTCTTAATTTTCTCCAAGAAATCTCCCTCATCAGGTGACTCCCCGTCATCATTTGTCCTTTTGTCAGATAGAACATTCTCATCAAACACCACATGAGGTGTTTCTTCAACAGTTTGCTCATCTTTATTGAAGACTCTGTAAGCCCTAGAGGTTTCTGAATATCCGAGAAAAATTCCAGGAGAGCTTCTTGCTTCAAACTTATCCAAACCATTCTTACCATTATTGTGGATGAAGCATTTGGACCCAAAGATTTTAAAGTAAGAAATGTTTGGCAGCTTACCCTTGAGGAGTTCATAAGGAGTTTTCTTATGAGTAGGTCTTACCAAGGCTCGATTTAAAATGTAGCATGCTGTATTTGCAGCTTCTGCCCAAAATCTCCTTGGAAGTCCACTCTCAATTAGCATAGTCCTGGCCATTTCAATTATTGACCTGTTTCTTCTCTCAACAATTCCATTCTGCTCCGGTGTCCTGGGAGAAGAAAATCTGTGAGTCACTCCCTCTCTTGAGCAAAATTCAGAGAATGAAGAGTTTTCAAACTCTCCTCCATGGTCAGACTGAATTGTAATGATATTATGTTCACCTTGCAGTTTGATTTTATTAAAAAGTTCTTCAAAGTGAACAAAAGCATCATTTTTATTTGCTAAACAGAACAACCAAGAAAATCTAGTGAAGTCATCAACTATGACTAGACCATATCTCTTACCTGACAGGCTTTGTATTCGAGTAGGACCAAAGAGATCCATGTGCAAGTGCTGTAGTGGTTTAGATGAGAGACCCTCAGTTCTCAACTTAAAAACTGCACGAGTCTGTTTACCTTGAGCACAAGCATCACAGAGCTTGGACCCTAACTGGAATTTTATTTTGGGCAAACCTCTGACTAGGTTATAATTAGACAGTTTATTCAAAGTAGACACACTAGCGTGGCCTAGACGCCTATGCCAGTCAAAAGCAACCTGTTCAGAATAGGCAGACAGACACAAGTTTGTTTCAGAATTATCATCTAGATCAACGATGTACACATTATTTACTCTATGACCTTTGAACATGATGTTATCAGAATTCAGCTCAAAAACAGTGCACGAGTTGTGGTCAAAGAGTACCTTGTGTCCTTTGTCACAAAGTTGACTTATACTTACCAAGTTGTGCTGAAGTCCTTCTACAAGATACACATCTTCAATGGAGTTAGTGGAGGACTTACCAACCGTGCCAATTCCAATTATTCTTCCTCTGTTATTTCCTCCGAATTTGACCAAGCCCCCAGACTTCATTTTTAGTTTGCTGAATTTGGACCGGTCTCCTGTCATGTGCCTGCTACAGCCGCTGTCAAGATACCACTTGTTATGCTCAGCTGCCAGGCTGACCTGCAAAAACTCAGACAGAGTAATGTGGGACCCAATTCAAATTGGGTCCAAAACCAGTTTTCAGATTATGCAGAAAGCACTTGGGAATCCACATTTGTTTTATAGTTCTCTTCAGTGGATTTATGTGGGTTGATTCTTCCCTTTTGTTATTTCTTGGTGGGTGTTGAATAAGCTTATTCCTATTTGAACTATGCTGTTTCTGAACAAAGACATTGTTGGTTGGCCTCTTAGAAGATGTGCGTGTGTGTTGAGCATAATTCATGTAAGCATTTTTACTCCAATAAAATTTGTGCTGAAACTGGTGATAGTTGCCATGCTCTACTTGATAATTAGCATGATGAGTTTTCTTAACAAAACTTTTCGCTCTTTTTGTGGCCTCTATAGGACTGGTCCTGTGAGGACCTTTGTTCCACGCCTGCTGAACATGAGCAGTGCTTGTCTCAGGATTTCCTGACTTAGACTGCTGACCAGTGGAGTGAATGAATTTACTGGTCGAAGACTTCATTGTAGAGACAGATTTGGAACTGGATGGTGTTTCCAGTTTCTCTTTGCCTTTGGCGGGGCAGAACGTGATAGTCTTAAATTCAAAGGGTTTTTTACTAGTAGGATTGTATCCTAATCCCTCCCTATTGAAGTTTACCCTCGACCCCAGAAGGACATTCAGGTTGTTTCTCCCCTCTGTAAACTTTTCAAGCACTTTTTCTTTGTCCTCAATCTCCTTCTGAAATTCATTGCATTGGTCCTGGAGTTCCTGATTAACTGTTCTAACTGCCTCATATTTTTCAGCCATCAGTCTAATCTCTCCTTTAGACTCTTCAGCTTTACACTTCAGCTCATCCATTCTAGCTAGACTCTCCTCTCTTTCCATTCTCAACCTCTCAATCTCACCTTTAACCTGGTCTAGCTCAATGGCCATCTCCTTGGTTTTCATGCTATCAGTGACAATAGAAGAGTGTTCTTCAGACAGAGAATGAAACTTACGTCTAAGCATTCTGTGCTCCTTGTTTAAACAATTATATTTACTTAACAGGTCGCCATAGGCGTCCTCCCAATCATCCAAAGTAAAATTCTCAAATAAGTTTGTTACCTCTTTCTCATGGTCGGCCATGAGGCAGGTCTTCTCTTCATTTTCACTGGACGAAGTGGCTTCTGGGTCCTCCTCCTCATCGCTCCATGTGCACAGCATGGCCTTCTTCTTCTTGTGCACCACATTCTTCTGGTGTCCTGGAGCCTTAGCTTGTAGCTCTGGACATTCACTTTTCATGTGACCGGGTTTTTGACAATGATAGCAAGTGATCTTCTTAGCAGACCGGTTCTTCTCAAATCTTCGTTCAGGAGACTTCATTGCAGCATTAAATTTCTTCCTCCTGTAGAATTTTCCTTTAGTTCTTAGGAACTTTCTGAACTGCCTGGTGAGCATAGCTCGCTCGTCCTTGTCCAGGTCTGAGAGTCCATCAGACCCTTCGCTGCTATCATCACTGCTGCTGCTGCTGTTGTTGTTGCTCTTCTTAGTATGTCGTGAAACCTTCAGAGCAACATTCTTTCCCTTTCTGTCATGCCCATCGTTTCCTCGTTTGAAATTCATTTCATGGGTCATGAGAGAACCAATCAGCTGGGTTACTGTCATGATGGATAAATTTCTTGATTCCTCTATTACAGTCACCTTGGTATCCCAGACGGGAGTTAGAGACCTAAGGATCTTCCTGACTATGTCTTCTTGTTGAATATCCTTTCCAAGGCCTTTCAGACTGTTGATGATCACAGATAATCTGGCATACATTTCTGTGATCGGCTCCTCTGGCTTCATCTTAAATAACTCATATTGAGTTGTAAGTATGTTGATCTTGGTAGCCTTCACCTGAGATGTGCCCTCATGAATTAACTGCAAATCATCCCACATGTTCTTTGCAGTCTTGCACGCTGAGATCCTTGAATATTCTTCCGGATGGACGGCGCACTGTATGATGTTAAGAGCTGTCCAATTCAGTGCGGAGAGTTTGACCTGATCTTCTGTCCACATATCTTCATTCGGTGGAAGGGTGTATGGACCATCTGTAATGACTTTCCATAGCTTGTTGCTTTGGGCCCTGATAAAGACTTCCATCCTGTTCTTCCAGAAGAAGTAATTATTACCATCAAAGAAAGGGGGGCGGGTGATAGACTGCCCATCAGCTATGAAACTGCGAGGACCATTGGATCCGTTTCCCTGGCCGTTGGACCACATTCTGGGAAAAACCTGCTCTGATACCAACTGATAAGTACAATATGAAGTGATCTAGAAGGGGAGGGGATGAATAGATCACTGTTTTCGTAGATTTAAAAAATTATTGCAGAGTATATTGCTAAACGGAACTAACCTCGAGCTCTGACTATCGTAAAAGATGCAGTGCAGTTAATAGCTCAAGCAAATAGAAGGCATACCACAATATTATCACGATCAATCACACAAGGGCTCAGAGGATTTTAAGGTGGTTCGGTCCTTCAGACCTACATCCACCCCACACTCAACCTGAGTGTGGCTTCACTAAAGGCTGGGCAACACAGCTTGCCAAACAACTGCTGATACACAGCTTCCCAGGAGAACAACCTCTCCTCTTCCTCCTACCCGGAGGGAACCTCTAGCGATCAGCAGCCACTAGAACCCAGAGACTCACGTCTCTCTTCCTCTTTACCAAGAGGGAAACCCCACTAGTAGCAGCCCTGCTACTAGTGAACCAGAGGTCGAAGACCCCTCTTCCTCCCAACCCGGAGGGTACCTACAAGCAGCTCACCTGCTGCTTGCAAATCGGAGATTGACTCTCCCAACTCCTGATCTCACAGGAGGACCCCGACCTCAGTCCAGAGGATCGGAAACACAAACAATAACGGTTGAAGAAAGATAAGAACAAGAAATGAAAAATACGAACGAAGGAAATCAAATGCCAGACAATGGAAACAATGTAGCTCAATATAGAGCAATAGACTTCGGATTTGATCCGCAAGTCAGAACAATTCTTCTGATCACTCTTCTGCTCTCTTTCTATTTCTCTCTGCTATTCTTTCTTCTTTCTTTTCTTTTTCCTGGATCGAAGGGCTCTCTATTTCCCTGTTTTCTTCTTTGCCTCTCTTCTTCGATCACCTTCATCTGAGGACGTAGGATTCTATTTATAGCATCAACAGCAAATGGATAGGGCATGAAGCGCGTGTGCCTCCCACGCTCGATCCAGAGGTTTCCTGTCTCGTGCCTTTATCAAATTGGTTCCTCTTGTCTCGGATCACGTGCAGCCCGGGAGTGTGGAATGTTCTTCCTCGGACCTGTAATGAGATTAAGTCCATTAATACGCTGCATGGCCATTAAAACCAAAACTGCATGAGGTATAGTAACAACAACACGACGTGACTATTTCTCGAGATGACATAAGAACGACGCGAGATACTCTGTAACAGATCAGATATACAGAAGATAATGACACGAGGTGAGGTTATAAGCAAGAGAGACACGAGGTTACGAATGCAAAAACAACACGAGGACAATACGGGCTAACGACAGAAACCGACATGAAGACTAAAGCGAGAGACCAACACGAGGACAGAATATAAGGAAACGACTCGAGGTGAAAACAACACGAAGTGAAGTTAGACACGAAGTAAAAAGCAACGACACGAAGTATAGTGGTGACAAACACACACTACACAGAGAAACGACACGAAAATAAAAATAATGCTAAGTGAAAACAGTAATCGACACGCGGTGAGAACAACACGAGGATAGTGTGAACAGCACGAGATGAAAACAACACAGGCTGATAACGACACAAAGTCGAAACAGTAAATGACACGGGATAACACTGCACGAGGTAAAACGACACGAAGACTTAATAATAAAAACGACACGAGGTGGCAATAAAGGAGAACGTCATGAAAACAACATGGACTGCAACCGAAACCGACACGAAGTCAAATAGTACAACACGAGGTGTTGTAACCAAGACGAAGTGCCAATCAATCACGAAGACAGTATGCAAAGAAACGACTCGAAGTGAGATGAGAACAGAATGAAACAAAGAAGACGACACGGAGTGCATAAAACCAACACGAAGACGTGAACTATAGTAACCGTCACGAAGTGTGGTTACTAAGCAGGAATCGACACGAGGTCTACAGAAAAACTACTCGAAGTTCATCAGAACTTTTTAGAGCAGCTTCAGGAACACGACACGAAGTCATGAGAAGAGAAAAACAATCGCGAAGTGAAACGAACACTTGAACTTAGACTGACTTAGAGACTCAGCGAAAGGACTCGAAGACAGGAATACAAAGGATGACATGGAAACAACACAGTAATCAAAGACTGCACGAGGTGAAAACGCGAAGCAAGAACTACATGATGTTTGAGGAAAAACAGCACGAAGACAGAACATGAACGAACACACGAAGCAGTTACCTCTTAGCAGTTATTTCATATAAAACCATGGATAACTCAAGTGCAAGATATCTGATCAAAAATAACAAGAACAATTAACATAGTGTTGCTCATCATCAAAATACTTAGGGAAGACACACAATCCAACAGTAGGGGCTTGTGGCGGGGGCGGGCTTGGGCCCCTTGGACGCAGGCGGGCGTGGGCCCCTTGGGTGCAGGCGGGGCGACCGGTTCGCGGCGTGGGCGAGGGCCAACGCAGGCGGGCTGGCAGCAAACGGGCGTTGCGGGGGCGGCCTGTGGGCGCACCGCTACCGGGCGCGAGCGCGGGTGGGACCCGGCTGCGGGCGCGGGCACGGCGGCGGTGGCCGCGGCAGCGGGCGGCGACAGGAGCTGGCCGCAATGGCCAAGAATTCTTTGAATTCTTGGCACGGGCGACGATGCAAGGGATGGGGCGTGAACTTATTATATATTAATATATATATTTTTTCAATCCCTTCTTTCTCTGCCGAGATCTATTCTCTCTTATTTTTTTTCCACTTCCTCTTTTTTTTCCTGCTTTGCGCTGAACGAGAGAGAGAGAGTAATCAGAGAGAAAGAGAAGGAGAGAGAGACACGCTGGATAGAGAGAGAGGGATTAAACAGAGAGAGAGAGAGAGAACGGGAGGGGGTAAAAAAAAAATTCCCTCTTTTTTTTCTTCCCCGCAACCAACAGAACTAAACCGCTCTTTTCTTTTTTTCCTTTTTTTTCTTCTAGCAATCTAGAGAGAGAAAGGGAGACGACGGGGACGTCGGGTCGACGGAGACGCCGTTGTTGGGCTCTGATACCAAATCTGACGCGGCGGCGACGTGAAAATAGATCGACGGTAACTCCGGGACGCGAACATGACGAATAACTTGCTACCTCACGCTGCTCGGTCTCACGCCGGACGGTCTCACACCGGGCGACACTCAAACTCACAAGGAGAAAGAGGGAAGGGAAATGCAAGAGGGGAGAGCTCTCACACAAAATAAGCTTTCATTCAATTCTATCATTCATACGTAACACACCCCTTAGCCCCCTATTTATAGAGAAGGCCCATTACACACATACCTTCACAATTTCTCTTATTTACATATATATCCTTGCCTAATAAAACAAAGCCCGCCCACCCACTTTTGACTTGTGAGTTTTAATCAAATAAAATACACAAAATACACACATGTTATTTGACTAGTCTAATAAGACGAATACACACAAATACATACAAATACGTGTATCACTCAATACACACAAATACGTCGAGTCTTCGGAAAGTCAGATCTCCGAGTCATAAACTTGGTGCAGTCGGGGCGGTGCGGCGTCGGCTCCGAGTAGTGGGCCCGGTAGTGGACCCTGTGTCCCCACCAGGTTCCTATTGAGTTGATCTAGGGCCGTTATTGTGTTGGGCTGCCCTAGGTCACCCTAAATTAGGCCCAAATTGTTGGTGACTCCACCGTTATTTGCTGTTGGGTTTCACAAATGAGACCACTTAATTGAACTTATTTTTTAATACTTATTGCACGTTGATTGTGTCTTGTCATTTCTGTGAATTATTTTTTAATTTTTAGTCCCTAAAAATTTAATATTAGAAAATGACCCGCTTTATTCACCTATGTAACTAAAAGCCCCTAAAATCTTCAAAACTTTAATAAAAATCTCTCAAACTAACAGTAGTCTAAAAAATAAAATATAACTTCTTTTAAAAAATGGTCCATACTGTCACTTCCGTTTATTTCTTCTTTCCAGTTTACCCTCCCCACCTCTCGCTCTCTCCCCGCACTCCTACAATGTGATGACGTCGGAGGGAGAGAACCACACTGACGTCCCCCCTCCCCCTTCTCTCGCTATGAACGCGCATCACCGTCAGAGGCCTCTGGCGATGACTATCTTGTTGATGGAGACAATAGGGCGTATTCCCCACAATGATGGCCCGATTGGACGTTCGTTCCCACGGTGGGGGCTGATCCCAATAGCGTTCATGGATGCCCACCATCCTCGACAACCCCCCCACTTAGGAAAAGGAGCAGCCTTGGGGACACCAGCCGTCGATCCACACAACACGGAAGTGTGTTGTTGTTGCCACACCACTAAATGAGACCATTGGCCTGGCGCCAATTGTCTCCCCCCGCCGTGGTTGTTCCTTCGAGTGTGCCCCGTTGATGAGCAACATGTCGTCGCTAGGGAGCATGAGCATGTCGTTCATGAGGCGGGGACCCGACATGTCCTCCATCGCCCACCTTGCCTCCGAGTCAGTGCTGCCAATAGCCATCCATCCTATTGATGCCTAGGTCTCATGGCTCCAGTTCATGGTAAATGCCAGGCACACCTACGACATGCTCACCATGAAGAAGATCTCTGTAATGTCCCGGGTTTTTCGGATCTGGATCCGTGGGTTTCGAATCACTTTCGGGGGTCCCGGAGCATATTTTTTTATGACGAGCCTTCGGAACCCTGTGTAGGGTAAACCGTTGCGTTCTCCTACTCCAGGATGGTACCCGTGCGTTGAGTGTGTTCCGAGGATTGAGGAAATAAGTTTTCCTATTTTTTCTTATTTTTCAGATTTTTTAGATTTTCTATAAATACCCCCTTTTTCCCTTTTTCTTTTTCCTTCTTCTTCCTTTTCTCTTCTTCTTCCAGTTGGAGAACCCCCCTTGTGACCGTTGCTTTCTCTCTCTCCACGTGTGCTCGCGGTCGTGGCCCCCTTCCTCCGGCGGTGGCGTGGTAGCAGCGGCGGCGATGAGGCGAGCGCGACGGTGTTGTTCTCGCGGCGAGGTGATCGGGGGTCCTTTGAACGTGATTTCGAGATCGACGGTGATCCAGCGGATTTCATGCTTCCTTGAGGTAGGGAGACGAATCCTTACCCTCTTTCTCGCTTTCCTTGTGATTTTTTGGCCGAGGAGAGGCCGAGAGGGGTGTTTTTAAGCCGGGAGGGTAAAATTGCATGTTTTGGGGTTGAGCGTCGGATCTCCCGTTTCATGAGGTTTTGACCGATTTAACGGTGTAGAATCATGCTCGGAGGGTTGGGGATGGATTCCCCTTTGTTTCCCCATCATCGGGCGATGATCGGGACGTGGATCGCATTTTTTGGGTCTTCCCGCCGTTCCCGTTCTCGGGTGGGGGTAGCGGTCCTTCCAGGGACCGCTAGGCTCCCTTAGCGGTCCTGGGAGGACCACTATGGTCAGGGTGGCGGTCACGTGATAGATCACTACCCTCGGATTAGCAGTCGTCAGACGATCGTTTCTCTAGTTTGACTGGATTTTCTGACCGTTGGGAGCCACGTGCTGGCTAGCGGTCAGGGCATGACCGTTTCTTGTTGCCTTGCGGTCCGGTGAGGACCGCTTGGCTGGGGTTAGCGGCCTGGCGATAGACCGTTAGGCCCCTTGTGGCTCGCCCCCTAGGCCTGTCAACGGATACGGATATTATCCGAATCCGCTTCGAATTCGAACCCGTATTAGCGGATAATATTCGAATCCGTATTCATTTTTTCAGATACGGATAATATCCGAATTCGAATCGGAGCGGATACTGATATTATAATATTCGTTTTGAAAAATATCCGTCTGTAATATTATATATCATATAATATATATATTTCTAAATAATATATTATAAAATATAAAATATTAAAATATCGAAAGATGGCATGACAATTGTTACACTTCCTGCTAAAATTGCATTAATAAGTAATAACTATCTCATTTTGAGTCTTTGACGGTTTGGATTCCAAACGTAAAAAATAATAAACACTCACAGTGTCGTCTCGTCTTCTCTGCCCGCAGTCCGCACCAACTGACCAACTTTGACGGTTTGAATTCGTTCAACTCGTACTGATTCTGGCGGTGAGGTGACGCGGACCACGGGGTGTGCCTGAGGCCTTGACTGCCTGTGCGGCTGTGCCCTCCTGGCTGCGTGGCTTAGCGCCTTAGCCTGGGCCCCTGGCTCCCTCCTTCACATCCACTGTCCAGTGTCCACGGTCTGCGACTTTGCGTGCGACTCCAGGCGACAGAACGCGCAGCGCAGTCCTCTCCTCCACATCCACGTTCTGCGTGTGACTCCAGGCGACAACTCCAGGTGACAGAACATGCAGTCCTCTCCTCCACATCCCCGGTCTACGTGCGACTCCAGGCGATAGAACACGCAAACGCGGTCGGCCAACCACCGCTCCTCCCCGTTGACACCGCCGCGGTCGGCTGAGCCGCTCGCCCCCCTCCGTCGTCCGGTCGTCGTCCCTTCATGCCGGTGCTTCTTCCTCGGCCATCGGTTACGCAATCCAGCATCCACCCCCTCTCCATCTGGCGGGCTCTCTCCTCCACGGTCCACCGTCATCTGCGTGCGACTCCAGGCGACAGAACGCGGCCAACCAACCAGCGTCTGCGTTCTCCGTTCTGCGAGTCCAGGCGAGCCGGCCTCCGTTCCGTCGTCCCTCTGCCAGAGTGCCAGACGCTGTCGGCCCCCTTCACGCCGCAGCCCACCAACCGGCGATCAGGCAGCTACCGCAGCTCGGTAAAACCCTCATCTCCTAAATAGAAAAGCACGTACAGCGTACTTGGGCTCAAGTAGAATTAAAATCCCAGGTGTTTAGTGATTCTTGGTTCTGTCATGGGAAGCTGCCATGAAAATGGGCATGCTGTTGGTCGAAAAGTTCATATGCAGCTCCGAGGCATTCCATGAAAATACTACTAGTAATAAGATGGTCTACTTTGTCTTTTAAATAGTTAAATGATCTAATCACCTTGGAGTCAACAATACGATCAAAGATTCAAAGTCTGGACTAAGTTCATATGTTGTCCAGTCTCTTGTTTGAGCTTTAAGGTAGATATATGTGTTAGAAATTTAATGGTTTTCTCCCTTTTATGAACGTAACTTTAATGCATGAATCATGATCCATGAATGCTATTTTATTGTCTCTTCTCATTTATTTTTTAAGAATAGCATATCATCTATGATGGAAGATCTCACTAATAGCGATGCATTGCCTGCCAATACTATAAATCTTTCTCAAAATATTTCTCACGTGCAACAAAATGACGAGGCAACTGTAGTTGTGAATGCATCACCGGAGCCATCTTCACCTAAAAAGAAGAAGTTAAGATCTAAAGCATGGGAAGATTTTGAAAAAACAACCTATCCGGATGGTAGTGAAATAGCCATATGTAAGCATTGCAAGAGAAAATTTGATGGTTCTAGTGCTAAAGGGACAACCCATTTGAAGAATCATGCAGCAAGATGTCCTAGAAAAAAACATGTTGATATAGGATAACAAATGATTGCAGTGACCGCAAGAAAAAGTGAGACACTTGTAAAAATAGCAAATTTTAAATTTGACCAAGAGCGGAGTCGGTGTGACCTTGCAAGAATGATAATGAAGCACAATTTACCTTTTAACTTGGTTGAGCATGAGTATTTTCAAATATTTTGTGGTAATCTTCAACCACAGTTTAAGGTGGTCTCGAGAAACACTGTTAGAGCAGATGTGATGAAAATATACAATGAGGAAAAGGAAAAATTGTACTCAGTCTTTGATAATATCGATTCCCGAATTAGTCTCACAACAGATATGTGGACATCTAATCAGAATCTTGGTTACTGTTGTGTCACAGCACATTTTATTGATGCTAAATGGGAGTTGCATAAGAAAATTATTGCTTTTATATCTGTAAAGACTCCACATAATGCTGAGACACTCTTTAAGATTATGAAAGATCAAGTGCTGACATGGAACATTGATAAAAAAATATTTGCTATCACAGTTGATAATGCAAGTACTAATACTGCAATGATTAGAGATCTGAAACATTGGCTTTGTGGTAAAAATGTGTTGCCATGTCATGGTATTTTTTTACATGTTCAATGCAGTGCACACATTCTTAACTTAATTGTGAAAGATGGGTTAAATGAAATATCTGGATTGTTGAAAAAAATTCGTGAAAGCGTGAAGTTTGTGAGGTCATCACCAAAACAAAAGGAAATATTTGAACAAGTTGTTGCTCAAGAGAAATTGAAAGGTAATAAAATGATTTATATTGATGTCCCTACACGATGGAACTCTACATATTTGATGCTTGGGACTGCACTAGAACTACGTGTTGCATTTGAACGTTTATCTGAATATGTTATTGACTATAAGAGTCTGCCTTCTGATGATGAGTGGGGAGTAGGACGTGTTATACATGACAATTTGAAGGTATTCTATGATGCAACTTTGACTCTTTCAGAAAATAAATATGTTACAGCTAATTTGTACTTTCATGATGTGTGTGATGTGCACATTCGTTTAGTTGAAATGTTGAAATCTCCCCATGAATTTGTGCATGCAATGGCTGAAAGGATGATGTCAAAATTTTTGAAGTATTGGGAAGATTGTAGTCTTATTTTGACAGTTGCTCTTATTCTTGATCCTCGATATAAGATGGAGTATATTGACTATGTGTATCAGCAGATTTATGGAGGTGCTGCATTTATGCATGTTGAACGAATTCGTTCAACTCTTTATGACATTTACTCTGAGTATGCAAGTGTTGTGGATAACCCATTTTTTTCTCAAGTTTTGAATAAAACTGATGATTCTATTGGTAATGATACGGTGGAGAGCAAAGATGCCAAAAAATTGATAGGAGGATTTAAGAAGTTTATGAGTCAGCGTTCTTCCACTATACTATCTCTTTCTAGAAGTGAGCTAGATATTTATTTAGAGGAAACTATCTCTCCTGATATTGCTGGATTCAATATATTATCATGGTGGAGCAATTATGGGAAAAAATTTCCAACACTTTCAAAAATGGCAAGAGATATTCTAGTAATCCCAGTTACCACTGTTGCATCAGAGTCTGCGTTTAGTACCGGTGGAATGGTAGTTGATGAGATCCGTTCTTCATTAGCTCCTGAAATTGTAGAAGCGTTGATTTGTGGGTAAGATTGGCTTCCATCATTGAAGGAGAAAGGTAACTATCATTTTTCAATATATTTTATATTTTAAAATTATTATCATATTTATGTTTATGAAATAAAATTTGTTTGCAGGTGATATTTCTTCATAGTGAAAAATTGTTACATTTCTTCTAAATCTTTCTCAACTAAGGTAACATTTTTTAAAAATTTTGAACATTAACTAAAATACTTATTAACTGCTATCTTATTCTTTTCTTGACAGGATGTTTTGGATGTTACTCACATGGAAGATAATTTTTTCTCATATAAAGTTTTTGTTGAGAAATTTAGACATAGTTGTTGACTTCAGTTTTGATTGTTAGTGTCACTGACATTTTGTTCTCATAGAGGCAGGAGTCCAAAATATATCTCTCTCCTTAATCATCTTCGCATATACCTTCCAGAGGTAAATTCATTTGCACATATTTGTTATCATATTCATGGCATTGGTTACATATTTTGCTTGTATTACTGCATCTGAATCATATGGTGTTCATTGCACTGGGATTTTTCATGTTCCAAGTATGGAGCCCACAAGTGGGCTTGAGTTTAGACAGTGAAAATGAGGGAGAATGCAGAAATGTCATGGAATATATGTTTTCTTTAAAACCCCAGGAAATATGTGTTCAAATTGCTACAAATATAATAGATGCATCACAACTGCGGATTTAGGTATGTGTCTGTATCCATGTATGCACACCCATCTACAGATGTATATATAACATCTATGTCATTCATTTGTTAGCAAGTATGATCATATATACCTTATGCTATTATTGTAGCTACCATGGTCTGACTATAAATGCCAACTTTATCCCACTGCTCTTTTAGCTTTTACTGCATGTCCCCAGCATGCATTCCAACCTTTACATATATTTTGTATCTCTGTGTAACCTTTTCATCTAGCAGAATTTCTGGTCTGCAAACTATGTTAAAATAACAGCCGGTCAGTCCCAACTTGCAACCCGTATTCACCACTGAGCAAACAAAACAACCACACATGCTACTGGGTAGAAGACTATGCAAAAGGAATAACAACCACATGCTATTCACCTTAAGTTAGTTACTAACTACTTAAATATAACATCATAAATATGTAAAGCTGCAGCTATATTTAAAGACTTTTGAAATTAAAGCACAAGGCTAATGTATTTATGGAATTAGTTTGTCATTGGACTGCAGTTTTTCTTTTTTTTTAATAAACAGTGGCAAGTTGTAAAAGTACATTAATGTAATATTGTTTTGGCTTAACACCTCTCTAGTGCTCTGTTCTGCAGCTCAGGAAAGGTTGGTGCAATGGGTTCTCTATGGCTTGTATGTTATGACCTCTATTCTATTTTTTTATTCTTATTTTTTAAAAAGCAAATACTCTTATTATGTTGCTCGTGTGATATAAATGTTCGATTTGCTTTATGAATTTTATGTTTAGTGAATAGTATTCTTCTTAGCAGCTTGAAACAGGATGAGTCGGAAATTATTAGCTAAAGCATAATTGAGGAGGACAGATAATGGGTTGAAGGTTTCTTATTGGAAGTTGAAGCAATATCTAGCTTCTCACTTCTGGGTCCAGATAATGGCATGTCCGCTTTGTTTCATTAGTCTTAGTTGAACTATCTACAGTTAATTTCCTTGTTTGTCTACTAGATAGAATTATGTACTCTCTAGATTTTTGTGAACTGCTGATAGTTGGAGGTTTGATTTACGGAAATATACAGTGACTAGTGTTTCTCTATTAGAGATATAATTATGTCCTTCATCCTCGTGAGTAAAAAGGGGCAAAACGATGCACATTATAGTTTTCAAGAAATGTAGCATATTAGTGGGCATTTTTCTGATCAGTGTACGGGTATGATAACTTTATTTCTTGGGTTCTCATTAGTACTATCAGATGTTTCTTTGTCTATCACTTAGTTCCATATCCTACTTGCCATGTTTTATTTTTTAGATTCTTAAATCCTGCTAGTTGTTCGAGCTATTCCAGAAACAATAATGTGACTTTGTATGAATTTATGGGTGTAAAGATGTCTTTTACTCCCATGAACCAAAAGGAAACAAAAAAATCATGTGTTATTGCTAACGATTTTTTTTCTCAGTTGTATAACACCTTTTGATATTCATGTGTTGTAAGGTTTCCGTGGATATGAGCTCTCCTCCATGATGCTTGTATTTCAATTCCATGGCATGCTTTCTCTTTTTCCTGAGTATACAAAGTGGATGAGCTAGTAGTCCTTCTCTATTAATTTGACTTCATTGTTCCTGTCCGATTGTAGTGTGGAACACGGAGACCTTAGAGTTGCAATTGACGAGATACTTGAATGAGTCTGTATAACAAAATTGATACCCATGTACTCGTCTTCCTCCGGCAAAAGTGATCTTTGGTATATTGTCATCTACAGCAGGGAAAAAAACAAATGCATCTACTTGAAGCTTGAAGCACCAGCATTTCCACCATTGGCATTTAGGTCTAGGTTAGTCATTACACCTGCCTCTCCTTGGATCTCTCTCTCTCTCTCTCTCTCTGGAAAGTAATTCTTTCACTATTTTGCTCTTTTCTAATCATGTTTATTATTCATTCTTCTTTTGATTTAGTAAAAGAGAGACCTGCTGATGTTAGTTTCTCAAGTACTGTTCTATCAAACATTCTCTTGTTCTTAATGGAATCTTAGAAATCCAATCTTTGTGAACTTGTGTTTCGAGCACCGTGTACAAGAATGAAATTGCTCGACTTTTTAATCCTCCTCTTCTTGATAATTAGATGTTAACTTATCAAGACCATTCGACCAATTTCACTCCTGAAATTAAATTTTTTTAACTTAGCAGACTTTCTGTATGGTCTATGCATGTTCACCAAAACATAAATGCCCATATGTCACCCTTTGTTTACTTGGTTGTCTTCTCTTTAATGCAGAATCTGAAATCAAATTTAACACTGTGGAGGCTTGGGACGTTACCACCCGCACTGATGGCGTTCAAGGGCCATGTTCATCCCATCAATCCATCTTGGCACATTGCAGAGAGGCTTTCTGACAGTGCATCTACTCATCTAAGCCTTTAATGAAACTTTAGTGCTTCTGGAAGATTGGTTGTTTTAGAGCATAAATTCTGCAATTTGAAGGTAGCATAGCTGCATAGGTTAGGAGCATCTTGTATGGGTCAAGTGTTATGTTGGTATTCATGCAGTCTTTCCATGGAAATCTTGTCATGTTGGCTTCTTGGTTAAGGCTTAATGTCTTTAACGGAAAAGATAGACCTTCTGTTTATTAGTAAACAAAATTGGTGTTATACCCCACTCTCTACTGAAAATAAAAGATGTTTTATGTATGAAGAAAAATGATGATTACTGTGTTGCTCACCTGTCGTTTTTATTAGCACAAGCATAAGATTTTAACTTTAGTGTTATTCTAACATATGACATCTAGAGTAATGCCCTCCAACAAAATATATTTGAAATTCTATATATAATGACCGAGTTTTTGGGTTCCCCATCAGATTTGGGCCATACGAAATTGACTACAGATCAATTGGAAATATTATGACTTGCACAGTATCATATAGATTTTTACCCATCTTACTTAATAAAGTTGAGAGTAATCTCACATATAAAATATGTTAAATTTATAGAGTATTCTGAAATTGGAGCGGATAATTCGGATATTCAAAAATTTTAATTCGAATCGAATAGGGATAGATAATACAAAAATTCGTCGAATATCGGATCAAAATCGGATAATTCGAATTTTAAAACGGAGCGGATACGGATAGTCATATATTCGCTTCGTATCCGCTCCGTTGACAGGCCTATTACTGCCACGGGTTGACCGTTTGGCTGAGCCTGGCAGTCTCAGGGAGACTGCTAGGCCTATTTTACGGTCCAGGGAGGACCGCCAGGCTGAGGGTAGTCCCGGGTGGACCTCAGCTCCGTTTCCTTTCGATCGGAGATTCCCGCGAGTCGAGTCTCACCTCTGTGAGCGACGTCACGCGGAATGCCTGAGGAGGCGAAGCGGAGCGCGGGGGCTCGTTTTGCTGCGACACAGAAAGAAGAGAGAAGAGGAGAGAGACCACCACGGGAGATTGCTCCGGCGGGGCGTGCAGAACAGATATAGCGAAACAAGATCTGGGGATTAAACGGTCATAGCGGGAAATGACTCTCCGCGACCTCGGGGGATGGGAAAAGTGTAAAATTTAAATGACAGCAATTCAAACAGCCATTGCGGGAAGTGACTCGCCGCGGCCTCGAGAATATGAGAAGCCATGAAAACAACACAGAATATAATTGACAGAAATTCAAATGGCCATTGCGGGAAGTGACTCACCGCGGCCTCGAAAATATGAGAAGATATGAAAACAACACATGATATAATTGACAGAAATTTAAACGGCCATTGCGGGAAGTGACTCTCCGCGGCCTCGAGAGTATAAGCAGATATAAGCACAGCACAGAATATAAATGACAGAAATTTAAACGGTCATTACGGGAAATGACTATCTGTGGCCTTGAGAATATGAACAGATATAAGCACGGCACAGAATATAAATGGCGAAAATTTAAACGGTCATTGCGGGAAGTGACTCTCCGCGGCCTCGAGAATATGAGCAGATATAAGCACATCATAGAATATAAATGACGAAAATTTAAACGGCCACTGCGGGAAATGACTCTCCGTAACCTCGAGAATATAATGTGATCGCGAGGGGCCGGAGACTCCAAAATAAAGAAAGTGATCGCGCCTACCTCAAGAGCGGGAGATGGCGGGTTGCTTCTTCTCCTTCCTTCGGCCGGCCAATGAAGAGGGCTTTCCTTGGTTACCCTTGCAAAATAAGAAACAGACATATAACAAGTGGATCAAAAAATGACAGTGTAGTATTAGTCCATTATAATGAAAAACGGTGAAATCATGGCGGGACATGATAACGCAAAAGTTCATCGTTTAAAACACGCGTATAACAATCTTAAAATCGAACTCGCACAAAATGATCAAAAGAGAACGTAGTACTATGGCAAGCACGGGTCGAATCCACAGGGAAGAAGAGATTTTTAGAGTAAAAAAAAACTTGGAGTCCTTTAGAAAACACTTGTGATTTTGTTTTGCTTAAAGAAAATTATGAAGTGATGAACAAACCAAACACTTAATTAAAAACACCTATGACTATGCGCCTATGCTATAAAAAATAATTACATGAAGTGAAGAGAAGATATAGAAGAATGATGTAGAGAGGGAAGAAGATCAAGAACTAGATCAAATGAATAACTTTTTTATTAACTTAAAAGAAAGAGTACATGAAGTGCAAGATAAGCTTACAACAAGGATGTGACGAGATTACAATGAAGTAAAATGAAACTAAAATAATAAAAATAAAAGGAGCCTGAGATATGAAGATGGTAGCAGCAATGGTGATGACAGCACCGTCCTCTCTTGGCCTTGGATCACGAACCACCTTGCGGAAGATGTCGTCTACGTCGGGAGGAAGTCACCTTCATCATTGAAGCCACCTTTAGAGGGTGAATAACGTTAAAAATAAGATGAATTAGGGGATGTCCAAGAAGAAGAAGTTGAAGAGGATGGAGAGCGGAAGAACTTTGATGAAGAACTCAGATAGAAAAGAAGAGCAGAAGAGCTTCAAAATAGAGAAATAACAGAAACTAGCACCTCGGATGAACAGTGAAATCACATGACAGCAAGTTGAAAAATAAAAAATAACTTTCAAAACAGAAAGAATTGGAAGCGGATGTAGAAGAAAACGTTGTAGAATACTTAAAAATAAAGAACTTTTATGAAGATAGTAAGAGAAGAAAATGACTATAAGGGGGAGAAATAAGGGAAAGAACAGAGAGAAACACTGATTCGGAGATGAACATGACAGCACAGTGAAAAAATATGAAACATCTTGAAAAGTAGGAGGAATTAGAAGATGATTCAGAAGAAGAAGTTGTAGAGGACTTAAAAATAAAAAACTTTTATGAAGACAGTAAGAGAAGAAGAGGGACAGAAGAGGGTGAACTCGACGGCCTAAGAAGATGTGAGAGGGAGAGCAAGAGTGAAAAATTGTCAAAAGAAGAACTCACTTTCTCCTCCTTGGCATGGGCTATTTATAGGAAAAGTTGGGTAGATAGAGGGTGGAGATTGTATCAAAAGGAGATGGATGGCTGAGATTCAAGTGGAATATGATGCATGGGGAAGAGAAAAAGTAGGTGGGCACCCCATTTCTTGGACTTTAGGCACCCCATTTCCCAAGGCTCATCATGTCTCTCCTTTATTTCAAACTTTGAATGTCCTTTTCCTCCTTTTCAAACTTAAATTTTGAATTATTCCTTTTCAAACTTTGAATTCAAAATTTTGAGCTTTCTTTTCTCTCCAACCAAAATATTTTAAATTCTTTATTTGACTTGGTCAAAGTGGTGATGACAGTTTTACCCCCGGCTTCTTTTGTAATTACCTTCGGTGTCCTGCACACACATAATTACAATGTAGTCCATAAAAATTACCATAATGTGTACATAAATCTCAAATACTCATAGTTATGCAATGGAGAATTAATGCCCATGACCCTCAACTTTAATTTATCAAATAATATCACCAAATTAATCAATTTACGTGAAAGCTCTAATTTAAATGCGGAGTTGAGGTTAACTATGAAATATGTAAAATTGGCTAATTATATGCACATAAAATGGTGTACATTCAATGAATTACTATAGAAAATGGACACTTATCACACCCCCCAACTTGAACATTGCTAGTCCCTTAGCAATGTAAATAATTATAAAATTAGGACTAGTAAACACTCATGTGTCACAGATCATGGCAAGAACATTATGCATAATGATTTAGACTTTGGAGTATTACAAGTTCAAGTAGAATGTATTTGATATAAATTTCATCAGTCCATGTGTTTAGACCTTTCTTCAGGATACACTCAAAATTAAATATCTCTTTATGTATGAGTGATATAACTTGACTAGTGACTACCAAACAATCTAGATGAATGAGCCTTCTACCTTTCACTTAAAGATGATTTTCAATTCTGCCCACCTCTTGAATTAAGCTTCTCGAATTACATGTAGCTTCACTCTGTCCATTTATTCTTTTTTTCTCTCTCTTTTTTTTTGACACACGGTGTTGCACATCTCTTCACCGTTTGACGCGAACCTCAACTCTTGCCTTAGGAGAAGCAGGCCCGGTTACTAAATTCAGGGGCATTTTCAATGTATTTTTTTTCTTCTTTTTTTTCCTTTTTTTTTGGCAGGTAGCTTTTTCCTCACGATTACTTTCAACGAATGGACATAATATCCATCATCACCTAAGTGTCAAGTAAAATTCCCATCATCCTAATGTTTATCATCCACCAATCTTGTTATTGTGCAATTGTGTGCAAGTTCAATAGAATTTTTAGGTGTATTATGAGGAAAAAGCTAAAGACATAACCAATTAATTCATCCCTTTAACTTGTAACTTTCACGAGTAAGACTCTAAGTCCTATCATTCTAAGAAAAGTTTCTCATAATGAAATATGAACATAAAACACTTGTTAGAGGTGTGAATAAAGGTTGTAATTATTTTGAGAAAATTCGAGCTCAAGCTACCCCCAACTTAGGTGGCATTGTCCCTAATGGCATGAATAAGATATAGAAATGAAATAAAACCATAAAAAATAGAGGGAAGGATAGATACGACCTGAGAGAGAGATGTCGTCATCAAAGAAATATTACTCCATGCTCCATGCTCCTTAGACAAAAGAAGAAAATCAATCACAAATTTTTTTTTTGAAAAGAGACAGGATAATTGGGTTGCCTCTCAAGAATCGCTAAGTTTAATGTTTTCAGCCAGACACAATATAGCTCATAATGGGTCACTCAGCCTGAGAGAGTCCTCCTACAGCATTGGAAGATTTTCAATGTAAGATTTCAAACGTTGACCATTGATAGTGAAAGTTTGACCAATTTTAGGATCAAGAATTGTTACTGTACCATGGTCAAATATTTTAGGATTTTTTGCATGAAAACCATTGTTAAAAGTGAATTTACAAAAAAATCATTCCTAAAAATGCATTAGCAGGTATATCACTGAGTTAATTTAAATAGTGCATAAATATCATTTAAGTGTGGTTTTCTTGCAAGTTGTTGGTAAAAAGAAGTGATATGCATGTAAATAAATATGGCATTTTTGCACAATTCAGATTACATAGTGATATACCTGCTAATGCATTTTTAGGAATGGTTTTTTTACATATTCACTTTTAACAATGGTTTTCATGCAAAAAATCTAATATTTTAATTACCACATATGGTCCATCCCATCGAGATTTCAATTTACCGGGGAATAATCGCAGCCTAGAGTTAAAAAGCTAGACCTTTTGGTTGATTTGAAAAAAATTTCGTGAAATATATTTATCATGGAATGCTTTAGTCTGGGCTTTATAAATATTGGCATTTTCATAGGCTTCATTCCTCAACTCCTCCAACTCATTTAGTTGTAGGGCTCTATGAGATCCGGCTTGGACCAAGTCAAAATTGAACTGCTTAATAGCCCAATAGGCCCTATGCTCAAGCTCAACGTGTAGGTGACAAGCTTTCCCAAAGATTAACCTATATGGTGACATGCCAATGAGAGTTTTGTATGCTGTTCGATAGGCCCAAAGAGCGTCATCTAGTCTTTCAGACCAATCCTTCCTATCGGGCCTAACAGATTTCTGCAGGATATTTTTGATCTCCCTATTAGATGCCTCCACTTGGCCACTTGTTTGGGGATGGTAGGTGGTGGTAATCTTATGAGTGATCCCATATTTCTCGAGAAGAGCTCGAAATTGGGCATGAGTGAAATAAGAACCTCCATCACTAATGATCGCCCTCGGACACCCGAACCTTAAAAATATATTCTTTCGGATAAACTTCATGACAACTTTGTGATCATTGGTCCGGGTGGTAATGGCTTCAATCCACTTAGACACATAGTCGACCGCTACAAGAATGTACTCATGTCCGAATGATGGCGGAAAGTGTCCCATAAAATCAATTCCCCAAACATCAAAGATTTCAACCACTAGAATGGGGTTAAGTGACATCATATCTCATTTGCCTATGTTCCCCACAGCTTGACACTTAAGACAAATCTTGCCAAATTCATAGGCATCTTTGAAGAGAGAGGGCCAGAAAAATCCACTTTGCAACACTTTGGTAGCTGTTTTCTTTCTCGAGAAATGTCCCCCACCAGATAGAGTGTGACAAAAGTTCAGAACACTTTGGTGTTCCTCCTCGGGGACACACCTCCTAATTATTTGATCCGGACGAACATGGAATAATTCGGGGTCCTCCCAAAAGTAGTGCTTAACCTTTGAAAAGAATCGATCCTTCTCCTACCTAGACCACCCTCCTGGAATCTGTCTTACCGCCATGTAATTGACTATGTGAGCGTAACATGGGGTTGAGTTGTGAGAGATGGAAAGAATTTGCTCATCACGGAAGGAATCAGACATAGGAGCACTTTCAGGAATCACAATCCTAGACAAGTGATCAGCTATAACATTCTCTAACCCCTTCTTGTCCTTGATCTCAAGATCAAATTCTTGTAGCAAGAGAATCCATCTAATCAAACGGGGTTTAGCATCTTTCTTGGTGAGCAGGTATTTCAATGTAGCGTGATCCGAATAAACAATGACTTTGACCCCCAAAAGATATGAGCGAAATTTTTCTAGGGCAATTACAACAGCCAGAAGTTCTTTATCTGTGGTGGTATAGTTCAATTGAGCATCGACGAGGGTGCGACTCGCATAATAAATTACCACATGTTTCTTGTCAATTCTCTAGCCTAAGACAGCTCCTATGGCATAGTCAGATGCATCGCACATGATTTCAAATGGGAGCGACTAATCAGGAGACTGTAGGATTGGGGATTGAGTGAGGGCCGCTTTAAGAGAGTGAAAAGTCTCAAGACAAGACTCATCTAGCTGGAATGGAGTGTCATTGGCAAGGAGCTTAGTGAGCGGACGAGTAATGGTAGAGAAGTTCTGAATGAATCTTCTATAAAAATCCGCATGATCAAGAAAATAGCGGATTTACTTGACAGACGAAGGGGGAGGAAGATTGGAAATCAGATCAACCTTAGCCTTGTCTACCTCTATTCCCTTTTCAGAAATAACATGGCCCAACACAATGCCTTCTCTTACCATAAAGTGACTTTTCTCCCAGCTTAACACAAGGTTGGATTTAATACATCGTGCCAGCACCTTCTGCAAATTCTTCAAACAGCAATCAAATGAGTCACCGAAAACTGAGAAGTCATCCATGAAAATTTCTAAAAAATCCCCCACCATTTCAGAAAAGATTGCCATCATACACCGCTGAAAGGTGGCAGAGGCATTACAAAGCCCAAACGACATTCTTCTAAATGTAAACGTGCCATACGGACACGTGAATGTAGTCTTTTCCTGATCTTCCGGGTAGATAGCAACCTGATTATACCCGGAGTATCCATCCAAAAAGTAAAAATATCTTTGCCCAGACAATTTTTCCAAAATCTGATTTACAAACGGGAGAGGAAAATGATCTTTCTTTGTCATTGAGTTCAATTTTCTGTAATCAATACAGTCTCTCCACCCCGTTCGTAGTCTTATCGGCACCTCTTCATCTTTCTCATTTTGAATCACGGTCAGCCCGAATTTCTTTGGAACAACTTGTGTAGGATTGACCCACTTGCTATCAGAGATGGGATATATAATTTCGACATCTAACCACTTCACCACCTCTTGCTTAACCACCTCTTTCATGTTCGGATTCAATCGGCGTTGCATCTCCCTGCTCGGTTTGGCATTGTCCTCTAAATAGATATGGTGCATACAAACATCCGGACTGATCCCCTTGAGATCCGTCACCGACCAACCTATTGCCCCCCTATGCTCCTTAAGAATAGTTAAGAGTTGAGATTCTTGAGCAGAAGTGAGATTGGAGGCAATGATGACAGGTAGAGTGTGGTTAGGTCCCAAATATGTATATTTAAGGGAGTCTGGCAGAGGTTTCAATTCAAGAGTAGGCGGATGATCCAGAGATGGAAGAGTAGGTTCGGATTGTAATGGAGGAAGTGACTCCACCCTAGACCAGGGTGCAGAAGAGAGAGGAGAATCCTGAAGCATGCTACCCTCTTCTAGGGTGTCCTCAATTTTATCCGGAATCACATCCTCAAAGATATCAATGACATTGCATTCATCTCCTTGATCCGGATACTGAGAAGCCTTAAAAATATTCAGAGAAACTTTTTCACCTCCAAATGATATATCCATCATTCCCGTGGCACAGTTGATGTTGGCCTTAGCAGTTGCTAGAAAGGACGTCCCAAAATAATAGGTGTGTGCTTTAAATCCTGAGACGAGGCCATATCAAGAATGAGAAAATCCACCGGGAAATAACATTTATGCACTTTAATAATAACATCCTCCAACAGACCCCTTGGTGTTTTAACCGACCTATCCGTCAATTGGAGGATGATTGAAGTGGGTTTTAACTCCCCTACATCAAACTACTCATAGATAAAGGTGGGTAAAAGATTCACGCTAGCACCTAAGTCTAGCAATGCTCGATCAAAAGTGACTCCACCTATATCACATGAGATTAAAGGGGCTCCGGGGTCCTTCAATTTTTTTGGCAAATGATTCATCAAAACAGCACTCACATCCTCAGACAAGCGGATCTTTTGAGTCACCGCCCTTGGCTCTCTCTTTGGAGTACAAAGCTCTTTCAAAAACTTTACATATGCCGGCACATGCTGGATTGCATCCAAAAGTGGAATATTGATATTCACTTGTTTAAACAATTCCACTAATTCTTCCTGTTGTACCGGTGGTTTCTTGTGAGCTTTCGACTTTAGAGCATCGGGAAAAGGTACTTTAGGCACATATTCTTGGGGTCCTTCATCAACTTTCGCCTTCCCTTTATCCAGCTTCTTCTCTCCACCCTCTGCCTTTTTCTTCTCTTGCACAATCACAGGCTCCTCATCCTCACTATTACTCTCCTTGTGGGCGTCTTGGCCCGAACTACTACCCACATCCTTAGCCTGATAAGGATCATTAGGAATTTTCCCGCTCCTAAGAGTAGAGATGGCTTTGATATTCTCAAACTGAGAACCTACAGGAGGGGGCGACTGAGGTTGATTGGGCTGATTGGGTTGAGGAAGAATGGGAGCTCTTAGAGGAAAGCCTGGAGGTTGTTGATTGCGGGAGTTAGCAATAGGCTGACTTGGTAATTGGCCCATTTCCCTTCTCATGGTGGCTTCAGCCAATTGGCCCAATTGGGTTTCCAACTTAGAAATAGTTTGTTGCTGGGTATGGAAGGTCTGTTGGAAAGATTGATTTTGGGCTTGCATGGTTTGTTGGAAGTATTGGTTTTGGGCCAGAATTAGTTGTTGTAATTGATGGAATCTATCATCAGTTTGGGAGTCCTGGTGGTGTTGCGAAGGAGGTTGATAGATTTGGTGGGAATTGGAAGATTGCCCGTAATTGGGCTGAGGAGGTTGGTATGGGACCTGACCCTGGTTAAATCGGGGAAGTGGTTGTTGGGCTTGCAGTCTCCGACCATAACCATTTCCTTGAAATGGTGGCTGTGCTTGAAATTGGTGTTGGATGGGTGGTTTGTGAGTTTGAGACGCAGAGAGGATGGTGGGCTGATTGGGAGATTGTTGATTTCTCCAATTGAAATTGGGGTGATTCCTCCAGTCCAGATTATAGGTGTTATAAAATGGGTCATAGTTGGGCTTAGAGAACCCCTAGGCTGCTTGGACTTGCTCCTGTATAAAAGGTGGTAACTGGGCTGCTGTTGGGCAATCGGACACATGATGGTCCGGGTTAGCACATAAAGCACACACCTCGTGGTGTGTTGGGTCCGAGTATGGGTTGGACGTAGGTAAGATGGTGGTTTCTTGTTTGTTTTGGGCCAGGAGCTGGTCTAACTTGTGGGCTAACATATCAACTTGTTCTACCTTTTGGGTCATGATATCCACCTTGTCCAATTTTTGATGGATGAAATTCACATCCACTCTAGCTTCAAATTCTACACGATATATCCCGGCCGTTTAGATGGCCCAATGATTCTCTAATATGAGGATAAGAAAGCGTGGTTGATTGAATTCTCGCTCAACATTTCAAATAAGGCATAGGCCTCATCCTCACTCTTGCTCATAAAGGCCCCACCACATGATGCATCAACAATCTGCCTAACTTGATCATCTAGGCCCTCATAGAAAGCTTGCACTATTTGTCATTTGGAGAGCCCATGATGTGGGCATTTTCTAAGGAGTTCCTTTAATCTCTCCCATGATTCATGTATTTGTTCATTTGGGAGTTGCGCGAATCCTGTGATTACACGTCTCATGGTATTGGTTCTATCGATGGGGTAAAACTTCTTAAGAAACTCATGCTGCATATTTGCCCATGTGCCAATAGGTTTTCCTAAGGTCCCTAGCCAGTATTTGACTTTGTCCTTAAGTGAGAAAGAGAATAAGGTCAGGAGGAGAACATCATCTGTGAAATTTTGAATTTTCACAGTGGAACAAATTTCTAGAAATTCATCCAGATGTTTATAGGGATCTTCATTGGTCTTCCCATAAAAGGATAGGAGCATCTAAATGGTGCTAGATTTGATCTCATAGTGTAAAGCAGGGACATCAGGCAGTTGGATACAAGTGGATAGCTGATAATTCGAAGGAATGAAATATTCCTTCATCTGTTTGGGCACCCCTAATTGGTGTTGTTCAGTCATATGTTGGGTTTGATTTTGAGCCGGATTAAAAATGAATCACTCAATCTCACAAATGGGCTCAACTAAGTCAAGGTGTTGAGATCTTCTCCCTTGCATAAACCAAAGTTAAAGATGAGAGATGAGAGAATTATTTTATGATGCTTTTTATATATTTTTTATTTTTTTATTTTGACTCAAATAAGGACGAAGAGAGATAAGAGGAGATTTTTTTTATTTTTTATTTTATTTTAAATTTTTTTTGTATGTAAACACAAACAAGTTGTCACACAAATTACTTAATGGCCTAGCTGTGACCTAGACCTACAAATTAGATTTCACAAAATGGCTAAAGTGAAACTTAAGTTTACCCTCAATATTTTCACCGGCCAGGTAAGGGGTGGGGTAGTGGGAGGTTCCCCCTACTTTCGTAGGGACGTAATTATGTCAAACCACTAGCCCGCTTAAGGCGTTTGCCATCCGACCGTCTTACCTTAGACACCGATTTTCATAAGAGGGTAAGCGCAAATAACACAAGAACCACAATGTGAACTTAGGGCCAACGTCTACTGGATTTTATTTAAGGTCTAGGTGATGCAAAGATGCAAGGGAATTGTAGTTTGTGGGCTAAGGAAGGGTGATGAAATCCCCACCTTATCTTGCTTATGGGTGTTGCCCTTCAGATACTTTGAAATGATATGCAACAAAGCAAGTTCAAACAAGGGGTTCTATGCAAGCATGGAAGTGCATGAGCATGCTATTAGAAAAGTTAGAGTACTCACCTTACCTCCCGCAATCTTCAACAATGCAATTAACAACAATTAAGTAACAAGAAGAAAATAAATAATATCCTAAATGATGCATGACCTAAAACATGAAAGTGTGATTTCTACTCTTGGAATGCAGATTTTTATCGAGTTCAAGTGAATAATTTTTTTTTTGAATCTATCTAACCACAATATGCAAGAACATTAAGGAAATGACACAAAATGAGAGGAATAAGTTAGAAAACTTACTCGATGCGCAATCCATCGTTCTCTTTTTTTTTTTGAAATGAAATGACAAAAAGACTAAGGAAAGGGAGGAGAGCTTACCTCTTAACTGCTCTCTTTTTTTTCTTTCTTCTTTTTTAATTTTTTAACTTCAATTCTTGAAGTGCGTTCCCTCGTTCTTTTTTTTTCACCTGTAGAAATAAGAAAAAGAAAGTGATATTAGTAAACTTATAAACACAAGGAAAACAAAGTTCTTAAACCAAAAATCAGCATTCCTCCCCGGCAACGGCGCCAAAAATTGATAACGCGAAAGTTCATCGTTTAAAACACGCGTATAACAATCTTAAAATCGAACTCGCACAAAATGATCAAAAGAGAACGTAGTACTATGGCAAGCACGGGTCGAATCCATAGGGAAGAAGAGATTTTTAGAGTAAAAAAAAACTTGGAGTCCTTTAGAAAACACTTGTGATTTTGTTTTGCTTAAAGAAAATTGTGAAGTGATGAACAAACCAAACACTTAATTAAAAACACCTATGACTATGCGCCTATGCTATAAAAAATAATTACATGAAGTGAAGAGAAGATATAGAAGAATGATGTAGAGAGGGAAGAAGATCAAGAACTAGATCAAAGGAATAACTCTTTTTATTAACTTAAAAGAAAGAGTACATGAAGTGCAAAATAAGTTTACAACAAGGATGTGACGAGATTATAATGAAGTAAAATGAAACTAAAATAATAAAAATAAAAGGAGCCTGAGATATGAAGATGGTAGCAGCAATGGTGATGACAGCACCGTCCTCTCTTGGCCTTGGATCACGAACCACCTTGCGGAAGATGTCGTCTACGCCGGGAGGAAGTCACCTTCATCATTGAAGCCACCTTTAGAGGGTGAATAACGTTAAAAACAAGATGAATTAGGGGATGTCCAAGAAGAAGAAGTTGAAGAGGATGGAGAGCGGAAGAACTTTGATGAAGAACTCAGATAGAAAAGAAGAGCAGAAGAGCTTCAAAATAGAGAAATAACAGAAACTAGCACCTCGGATGAACAGTGAAATCACATGACAGCAAGTTGAAAAATGAAAAATAACTTTCAAAACAGAAAGAATTGGAAGCGAATGTAGAAGAAAACGTTGTAGAATACTTAAAAATAAAGAACTTTTATGAAGATAGTAAGAGAAGAAAATGACTATAAGGGGGAGAAATAAGGGAAAGAACAGAGAGAAACACTGATTCGGAGATGAACATGACAGCACAGTGAAAAAATATGAAACATCTTGAAAAGTAGGAGGAATTAGAAGATGATTCAGAAGAAGAAGTTGTAGAGGACTTAAAAATAAAAAACTTTTATGAAGACAGTAAGAGAAGAAGAGGGACATAAGAGGGTGAACTCGACGGCCTAAGAAGATGTGAGAGGGAGAGAAAGAGTGAAAAATTGTCAAAAGAAGAACTCACTTTCTCCTCCTTGTCATGGGCTATTTATAGGAAAAGTTGGGTAGATAGATGGTGGGGATTGTATCAAAAGGAGATGGATGGCTGAGATTCAAGTGGAATATGATGCATGGGGAAGATAAAAAGTAGGTGGGCACCCCCTTTCTTAAACTTTAGGCACCCCATTTCTCAAGGCTCATCATGTCTCCTTTATTTCAAACTTTGAATGTCCTTTTCTTCCTTTTCAAACTTAAATTTTGAATTCTTCCTTTTCAAACTTTGAAATCAAAATTTTAAACTTTCTTTTCCCTCCAACTAAAATATTTTGAATTCTTTATTTGACTTGGTCAAAGTGGTGATGACAGTTTTACCCCCGACTTCTTTTACAATTACCTTCGGTGTCCTGCACACACATAATTACAATCTAATCCATTAAAATTACCATAATGTGTACATAAATCTCAAATGCTCATAGTTATGTAATGGAGAATTAATGCCCATGACCCTCAACTTTAATTTATCAAATAATATCACCAAATTAATCAATTTACGTGAAAGTTCTAATTTAAATGCGGAGTTGAGGTTAACTATGAAATATGCATAATTACCTAATTATATGCACATAAAATGGTGTACATGCAATGAATTATTATAAAAAATGGACACTTATCAGGACACACACCTGGTTGGTGTTATTTTTAAACCCCTCTTGGACATGAGTAGGAGGAAAATGCTACGATGAATGGAGGATCGTGTAAAACGGAGCTCCCTTATGAAGGGAGACGACAAATGACGGGATGATGCATGCAATAGAAATGGCAAAAGAGAAGGGGAGAGAGTGGCTTATTGAAGATGCCGATGGTGGGATCCGGCGGAACTTCGGCAGCGTAGGGATGACGTGGAAGCAGAACGGATGGAGCTAGCCTTCCTCTCGCGAATGCGGGCACCCGAGAAGTCCGCAGAACCTCCCCCTGCAAAATCCCATGGGTTAGAAATAGGATTCGGCAGAGTCTCTCCTTCCTCTGTCGGATCTGAAGCCCCTTCCCTTCGAGGGAGGGGGTCCTCTATTTATCGAAAAAAAGTTGATTGGGGCATCCAGGCTCTTGGACGCCTCACTATTGAGGCGTCCAGGAGCCTGGACGCCTCAATAAATATTTTTTATATTTTTATATTTTTTATCTTAATATATTCATTGAGACGTCCAGGCTCTTGGACGCGCCCATTTTCGCCCACCGAATCACCACCGAAAGTCGTAGACAGTGGAGAAAGCGCGTGGTTTCGGCGCGTGACTGTGACTTACGAAGGGCGCGTCTAATTGACAAGACGTTTTTATCTTTTGGATTTTTTTGAAACGTCAAATCGAGCGGTGGATCGGCACCGTCCGTGTGTCTAAGTAGTGAGGCGTCCAGGCTCCTGGACGCCTCAAAGGACAGGCCTGCAAGTGAGGCGTCCAGGCTCCTGGACACCTCAATGAGACACAGTGGACGCCTTGGACGCCTGAAAGAAATTCTGTCGGATCGGCCTCGGAAAGCCGTTGGCGTCTAACCGTTAGACATCTTCGTGTTTGGATTCTTCCGGAGCGTCTGGTTGGGAGCCGCGCCGTCCGCGTGCTGCACAATTTTCTTAGTGAGGTGGCTTCCGCTCAGATCCCAAAGAAGCGTCATGTTCCCCCGCTCAAAAGGTAAAAGGAAAGAAAGGGGAGCACTCAAGTGATTCAAAATGTTAAAGCCACTGCGAGGCGTCATATGGTAATATGAGATTTACTCGAGATGATGTCAGGAATATCGTGTCTACAACCTCCAGTTACTTGTCCACTATACGTAGCTTTCCTGCACACGCGTGTGCGGACCCACTTGAGAGTGGTGGAGAGCATGACCCGGAGATATGGTTTTTAGGCTGGTTACCGTAGGGCCCCTCGTCTTTGCAGTCTGCGTCGGGGCTGGGGGGAAGAACCAGCGAGAGGGCCCGACCTAGAGCGCAAGGTCTGTGTATGCACTCGTGGTTGGGGGCAGTCGGACCCGCGCTGACGAGCGCGACCCCAGCTAGTCCTTGTTCGTGGTACTGTTGTGTGTCTTAGTCTACGCCTGGGGCGTCGTAGGGAGACATCGAGGCGCGGTGTAAGACGTGAGGAGACGCATCTGGCTTTGCTTATAGTGGGTGGTGCTCCTGTCTCCTGGCAGGTACGGACTTGTTTTCCCGCCAGTTCGAGGTTGGTTGGTTCGGTATGGTTAGTTATAGTGAGCTTTTCTGTTTATTTATTATTACTTGTTGCTTCTACCGTACTCTTGCTAGGTAGTGTTACCTTTCGCGCTCATTCGCGCTTTGCTGTCTTGTTTCTCTCGTGCGAGGTGGGGGTCCGCGGGATCCTTACTGAGCCTATGAAATGAGGCACACCCCTGTGTTTTCAGGTGAGGCGGGGTCGTCGAGAGGCGCGGTGGAATTTCAGTGTGGTTCCGATAGCCAGGGTTAGTCGCCAGTTGTCAGAGTCGAGGTATGTCCCGTGTACTTGTATTTTTCTTTATGTTGACTGTACTTATATTGGACATGAGATACTTTGGACCTTGCAGCTGTTTAGTGATTATTTATCTTAATTTCTATAGTTATTTTAGCTTCTCTTGTACTCTCACACAATCCTTTAACCCTTCCGAGTCTTCGGGCTCGTGGGTGGCGGGCCGAGGTTTGAGTCGCGCCGATTCCTTTCCGGTACTCGGATCTCGGGTCGTTATAATCTCCGTCGCTGGCAGGTCCACTCCCCCGTTGAAGTGCAACCTCACTGTGGGTATGTGATTGTGCACGCATTGCTGAAGTTGTAGCAGGTGTCCAATATGCTCAGTAGCAACGCCATCGGTACTACACCATGTCGTTGTAGAATGCCAAGTGGAGGGTAGCATAGACCGAGGATGGCATATGAGTGATGACAGTCCGTAGTTGATGATGTGGCCGCACGGTCTGGAATACTTGTAGACACGCCAAAATCGATGCTATGTTGAGTAAATCTCATGTCACCATGTGACGTCCCAAAGTGGACTTCAATATCAATTTAATATGAAGTTTTTCTAATTTCTCCATATTTAATTATAATTTCTTAGCTTTTTGCTTTAATAATTGAAATTAACGCCTGGATGGAGGGCGTCATTTAATTGACGACCTAGTTAGGGGCGTTTTTCTTAAATAAATGACTATTCAAACGGTCGTCGATTCCTGGATTTAACAAATTCTAATGAAAATAAAAACTCAAGGTAATTGACGTCCTAATGAGGGGCGTTGATTGTTTAACGCCCGTTCACACAGGCGTCATTTAACGATTTTAAATAAGGAAATTCTTTTATTTCTATAATTAATTTCAGGAATTAACGACTGTGTGAATGTCGTCATTTCAATTGACGCCCCTAGTTGGGTCGTCATTTTCACTTCCGTCTCCCTTTCGCCTGCTTCTTTCCAGTGGTAATCCTTTCCCCATTTTACACCTTGTGTTCGATTGGGAAGAGGGTTCCTTATTGAGGATTCATTGCCTTATTTTAATCCTATTAATACAAGGAATTTTGGCCCTATAAATACCCCTTGAATCCCTCACGCGCGAGAGGAGGAGGAGAACAAAAAAAAGGAGTTAACAGGAGCTAACACTGTGAGAGTTTTTACAGAAAGAGAGAGTTTTTATTTCATTTGCAGGAACTGCTTCCAAGGGCCTTCCTCCGGGCGATCCTTCTCCAGGCGGTGTTCTTCTTCGGTGGAGATTTCCTCCTCCACCGGTGGTAGTTTTTTTTATCCTGCTGCAGTCGTTGAAGCTCTTCCTCTCCCTTTACTGCTGCACACACAGCAGAGAGGGTATCTTCTCTTTGTTATTTTTTAGTTGTTATCATATCATCATCACATGCACCCTTTCTTTCTAGCTCTCGGTTATAAACATTATCAGTACACCACGTATCTTGCTTTGCATATCATTGCATTTATTATCCCCAACCTTGTTGCTCCTTCTTAAAGGGGTTTTAAACCAAAACACACAAGGTGTGTTCATGCTTAATTTGATTGATTTCATATTTTTAGAGCATTGATACTACACACTTGGCTAATCCATATCTTTGTTCATTTTGTGTGTTTTCTTGCAAGAGTAATCAAGCTATAAACCCCCTTCATCGGCCGGCCGGTAGAAGGAGGAAGGAAGAATCCCCAATCTCACCCGCTCCAAACAAGGTACATGGGATCACCCTTCTTCTTTTGAGGTAACCCCTCTGGCGATCACCCTCCTTAGAGCATCTCATGCTCAACCTCTTCTTCTTCATATCCCACATGTTTTAACTTAGTTTTTTTATCCCTAATAATCATCTTTTTTTATCACTCAATTCTCTCTTTAAAATGTGTATGTGACACGTTCACAGATTGGCGATCACGATGGGACTCTTTTTGTTTTAGTTTGATTACCCCTCCCTTTGGCGCCCTCGCGTGCCCCTCCTTCGTGCTCCACGTAGCACACTCCCATTATGCACCACGTGCACACCTCCCACTGGATTAGCCAATTTGCGTGGTATCCATATCATTTTTAGAAAAGAAATTGATTTCTGTCTGCCATCAGGGTTAACGGTTCTCTGGAACTGAATAACGCCCTTCATACCACCGTCATTTCCACATATAGCGACCGTTCGAACAGGCGTTGTTTCCATTTTTTTTGCAAGCATTTTCATCATTTTATAATTAACGCCCCTCACATAGGCGTCATTTTCCAATATAACGCCTCACACCAAGGCGTCAGATTTTTGATTACTGCATTTTGACGCCCCTTTCAGAGGCGTCTTTCACCGGTAAAGCGCCTTACTAAAAGGCATTTTTTAGATTATCATTGCTTTTATTCATCATTTTAAGTTTGATTACTGCTATATGACGCCCCTGTGAACAGGCGTCATTTCCACATACAGCGCCTCACTTTAAGGTGTTATTTTATTTTGGTCGCTATCTGTTTTACACTATTTACGGTGATTAGCGACTGACACTGAGTCACTTCTTGTTGATATAGCGACCTTATCCAGGTCGTCCTTTTTTGTTCTGTGCCCACAGAGCCCCTGTTTATTGTTGTTGATTGATTCTGATATCATCTGCTTGATATTACATGCATTAGGCTGCATTTAGGGCATTCGGTTTGGGAGACCTCCTCTCCCCACATTTTTAGGACTCACACCCCCTCTTGGAGAAGGAAGGACCCTCCTTTGAGCATTCCGTCTCATTGGACCGAAAATTCCTAAACCAAGCCTCCGTAAGTCCCCGCACCCGTGGATTCCCTCACGGACGCTGGGCAGGTTGTACCATTGAAGCACCCGGGGTATAGTTGACCCATACGTAGGTGAGGAGAGAGAAAGAACCTAGATACCCGGAGATTATATCCAAACTTTCAACCAAGACCCACATTCAAAGGGGAGAGCTTATTATAAAATTCACCTTAATCTTCAAAGAAAATCTTAAAACTTTGGGCTCATTACAACTTGAGTGTTATTTTGCTTGATAAGGTGATATCTCTTGGGTATACTTGCTTATTGGAAACATATTTCTTCCTCCTTAAGCATGAAACTTCGTTCAGGTAAAATCATCAATATGGCCAACTATGGGTATACTTATGATGGTTATGAGGAGGGTCACTCTGACCCATTTTACGAGGTTCCCTCTCAGGATCTTGTCTACTACGAGGGAAACTACATTCCTTCTCCCACTCAGGTCCACATGATGGACACCACTTCTCTGGAGGTCGAACCTTCTTCCCAAGCTCAACCTACCACTCAAAATACTTCAAGGGACGTTTCCCCTTCTTTCAACTTCAACGATGTTCTTAAAGTTCTTGCTCATCTGGATGACTCCCAGCGCCAGGCGGCCCAAGCAGCTTTAAAGGGAAAGTCTATTCCATCATCTTCTAACCCTCCCCAAGCCATGGGTGGCCACTCTGTTAGTTCTCCCAACGACCAGGCTGTAATGCCCTGGATCTTGGTAGATTTTTATTGGATCTTTCGGATTTATTTCGGTGAGTTTCGGTTCGCTTTTGTGGCTTCCGAGTTGAGCTTTACGATCCGTGTGGATTTTTCTCTCGTACTAGTTACGGAACCCTACGGTGAGTTTGGTTGTCATTTCCTCGACTCGTGAATGCTACAGCGACGATGTACTCTTCGAGCCGGTCGTTTCGACTATTTTTGCGTATTTTTCGGAGATAGGGCCAGAAATCGGATTTTTCGGAAATTAGAAAAATTCCTAATTTCTTTTCCTTTTTCTTTTCCTTCCTCTCTCCTCCCCTCTTATTTCACCGCCACCGTCTCTCTCTCCCGTTTTCTCTCCTCTCGAGCTTCCTCGGCTCCGGCTGCAGACGGAGGACCTAGGAGCGAGTGTTGGGGATGCTGTGGAGCTGACTGGGTGCGCGACAGGGCGAGGATGGAGTGGTTTTGGCGCGATCCCGAACGGTGGATTCGAAGCCGATGTTTGAGCTCGCGGCGTGGTTTTCGGCGCGGTTTATTCCCTTCGGGGCACGATTTCTTCAGTGGAGGTAGGGAGACGGCCCGCCACCTTGTTCTGCACGTTTCCTCTGTTTCCGTGCATGATTTGGTGCTCGATCGGGGGAGATCGGGCCGGTTTTGTGAAAACCGTGGCTTTTGGGGTTTTCAGGGTTCACCGAAAAACGGCAACCATTTGTGGTGTGGTTAGTGTTGAATTGACCGCTGGGATGTCTGGATCTCATCCATGCTAGTTTCGTGTCGATCGGTTGTCATTCGGGGCCGGTAGTAGTCCGGGAACCTCGGTGACTCGTTTAGGGTCGATTTGTCTAAATCGCCCCAATCTAGCGTTTTAATGCGTCCATGTGGGCTTTTAGCCTCCTAGAGTGATTTTTCATCGTCTAGCTGTGTTTCCCCTGCGCTTCGGCGCGAATGGGGCGTGGAACGGCTCAATTTGGCCATTCCACTGTTTTCCCGCCGTGACCGGTGTAGCGGTCATTTCAGTGACCGCCAGAGGTCCCTGACGGCCCTACGATAGACCGTCATAGCGTCTGGGCATTTTTAGTTCTTCGTGGTCTTGGGAGTGTGACGGCCCAAGGGTGGCGCGTCACAGCTCTCTGACGGGTCCGGTGTGATGAATTACGCCTGTTTTGTCGTTTAGCATTTTGGTTAAGGCGGTTCCTCAGACGCGCCTGCCCTAATGCGTCAGAGTCTTGTAACGCGCCTGGTGTAGGCCGTTACGTTGTGTTTGACTTGGAGTTTGACCGTTGAGGCGGTTTGTGTAACGGTGGTGTCCCCGTGCGTCACAGCGTGTAACGCGCCTGCCTCAGGCCGTTACGTGCTGTTTTGGCTGAGTTTGGGTGGTTGTGTCGTTGTCTCTAACGGCCACGCCCCCATGCGTTAGGCGTCTGTAACGCGTCCGATCGGGACCGTTACGTGCCCTTCGGTCAATGTTTTCTTGACTTGAGCCTGTTGGCCCTGACGCGCCTGCCTTGGTGCGTTAGGCTGTGTAACGCGCCTGTGCTAGTGTGTTACGTGGTTCGAGTTATCATTTTTATCTCGGGTCTGTTGGCCCTGACGGGTCTGCTCCCGTGTGTTAGGTTGGCGTAACACGTCTGGTGTCATGCGTTAGGCCGCTGTAACGCGCCTGCCCTGTCGCGTTACGCTGTTCGTGTTGTGGTTTCGAGCGCGTTGGCTCTGACGCACCTACCCTGGTGCGTCAGGCTCGTGTAACGGCCCAGCGTTAGACCGTCACGTTCGTGTAACGGTCTAAGGGTGGTGCGTTACAGCCTTTGTGCTCCGATTTCCGTCGTTTTGGTTTCTAACTGTCTTGGCTTATCCTTGTGGTCTGCCCGATTTCCCGTGGATGTCTCCTGACACCTTATGAGGGCTAAGACTACGTCGTAAGGTGGCCAGGAGTCTTCTTGCTTGAGGTAGGATTCTCTTTCCTACTGTTGAGTCGTCGTTGTTTTGGTTTCGGTCAACCCGGGGTGACCCAGTGGTTGACAGGCGACCTTGTGTGGGTGTCTTGGCGGTTCTGTCCAGTCCGAGACACTGGTTCTGGATGCCTCAAGGTATCGTTTTACCTTGGTTTGCGTGTCCAGGCGTGTTTGAGGGTCTTCGGTGTTCCCTTAGGTCTCCGTGAGTCGTTTCCTGCGGAGTGTCGTTTCCTATGGCTTAGGATTAAACCAATTGGCGGCTTGTTCTGCTGTTAGTGACGATCTTGCCTTCGAGTTGTCTGACTCAAGGATCGTTACGTGGTAGGTCTAGTTGTCCTGTCCTGAGTTTGTCGGCAGTAGTTGTGCTGCCGTTGGTACTTGGAAGTGCGTGCCATTGGGCGTTCTTGCCTACCTGTACTTCAGCACTTGTGTTTTGAGTCTCTGTGTCTTGTGAGCCTTCGTTTGTTGTAGCCCTAAGGCCTTTGAGTTGCCGACCCGCTAGCGGATAGCGGAGGGGCGTTCCCGTGATGCGATTTGTAAGCTAGTTCCGTGGGCTCCCAGCCAGCGGTAGCGTCCTACCGAGGGAGAAAACTATCTAGAGAACCTGGCTTAGGCTAGAGCCAGTGTGTGCACATGTTGTCAGGGACTGAGGACCTACGCCGACGGGCGTGACCCTGACTAGTTACTTGTCCTCTTGTTCTGTCGTGGCTGTTGTTCCTGTTTGGTTCAGCGTGTGTCTGCGACTCTGCCGTGGTTTCAGCAGTACCGTAGGCGAGACACTTGTGGCGCAGCATAAGACGTCAGTGGACGTAGCTGGCTGTTCTTCGTGTGAGGAGGTGCTTCCGTCACGTGACACGTGACTCTCGGCGTTTCTTGCGCGTCGTGACCTTTTCCGAGTTAGCCCTCTCGTGGCCCTACTCGAGGTCTGTGTGGCGTCGTGTACACGACGTTCTAGTCTTGTGTGCCGTCATGTCTATCGGTCGTCTGTGTGGGTCTTTTCTAGACCTTTTGTCGGTCCTTGCAGGTCTTCGTCTTAGGCCTGGTGCCGAGTTGGCAGATCGGTAACTTCTGACTTTGTTAGATCAGAGTCGCCCTTCTGTCGCTGTTTGGAGTAGTTTGGGGTGCCGAGGTTAGTTCGGCCGCCGCTTGTCTGGCGCGGGTTCTTCCCCTTTCTTACTTGTTCCCTACTCCTAATCCCCGTCTGTTCTCGACTGCTTCTAGAGTAGCTTTATAGCTTTGTAGTGTAGTTTTCCCGCTTTGCTACACCTGTTGTTCTTCCTGTTGTTTTGTTGTTTAGTGTTACTGCGTGTTTTTCAGTGGGGATCCGCGTGACCCCTACTGAGCCAATGACAAGAGGCTCACCCCTGCTTTTTAGGTGGGGTGACGTCTTTTTGTTCTGCTTCCGCGTTGTTCCTGGAGCGCTTGCTCGTGGCGTGTCGTTGTGGCCAGCTGGTACCTGCGTCAGGCTTCCCCCGACTTCACGGTACATCTTTCTTTTCTGTCGACTGTACTATGCTAGACTTGTTGTCTTTAGCTTTGGACTTGACTCTAGTATATAATTGTTAAATTGAACTGTTATTTAAAAAGTTATTTTTATTTCTGCTACTTTAGCAAACCGATCTAATGAAATTTAATTGCTTCTGTTATATCTCTGTGGCTTCAATGTACTCTACACATGCCTTTATCCCTTCGGAGCTTTCCCACTCTTGGGAGGCCTCGCGGGTTCCAAGTGGTATCACGTGTATTCGATAGTCCTACCGGGTGTACCTGGTATCCGGGATCCGGGTCGCTACACAGGCGGTCGCACCTAGGGTGCCCTCGCGCCCACCAACTCCTGTTATGACTACGCCGGCCCAACCGGCAAGTCACTCTATTGCTAGGCCTCAACAACGTCCTGTTCCTCAATTCTTGAGAAGGCCTATGCCGAACCAATACTCTTTTCATCCGGCCCCAGTCGAGTCCGATAACCACACTATACTCCTCCAAAGGATGGCTAATATGGAGGAGCAGCTCAAGAAGGTCTGTAACGACCCGAGAATCCGATTACCGGGAAGGCCCGATAACCCGAGACTCGCACCGCCACCCACGAGCCCGAAGACTCGGAAGGGTTAAAAGGATGGTGTGGAAACTACACAAGCATCACAGATGATTGCAGAAATTAAACAGTTATAATATTAAGCAGGAAATAAATTAACATATTACATGGTCCACAATAAGAAATTAACAACAACAGCAACAGTAGTCCACGACTAGTACAGTGACAAGAAGAAAAGTACAGCTACACGGGGCATACCCCGGCTCTGACCTCTGGCACTACCTCTGGGCACCCGCACCACGCTGCGCTCCTGACGCGCTCCCCGAAGGTGGCGCCTCACCTGAAACACGGTGAAAACACGCAGGGAATGAGTCTCGGAACAAGACTCAGTAGGGATCACTCTAACCCTACCTCGTAAAACGAGAAACCACTACTCTAGCGGTAGGAAAGTACCTCGGAAAGGAAAGCCCTGTACTCTACAGAACTAGACCCTACGGCACGCAAACCAACACACGTGCCACGGTACGAGAAGACCGAAACTCAACGGTCAAACCGCCAAAACCCGAAAGTCGGAAACACACGACTGACAGTCTGCCGCTCCGTACTCGACAGGAGTACCACCCACTAGAAGCACAGCCGGTAGCGTCCCCTGACGTCTTACACCGCACCGCAGGTGAGCCGCCTGACGTGGTAGGTCCTACCCGAGGCGCAGACACCGTACAAGTAACCACAAACAAGTAACTAGCTGGGGTCACGCCCGTCGACGTGGGTCCAACCGCCCCCAACCACGTGTGCACACACAGACCTTGCGTCACTAGGTCTAGTCCTCTGACCGGTTTTCCCCCGTAGCCGGACTCTGGCTACCGACGAGGGGCCTACGGTAACCGGTCCACAAACCGTCTCGAAAGGTGGGTGCCCGTACACCACTCCCAGGTGAGACCAGCACCTCGTACTGGTGGGCTACGACTAGTGGAGGGTCACTGAAGGAGTAGACTCTCAAGTCAACGGAAAACGACGTCCGAACCCGACAACAGGTGGGAATCACCCCACGCACCAGCCCCGTCGCACGGTGACCACGGTCGAAAAAGAAACAGACGCACAGCCCACGGTCAAACGCCTGACCGAGGCAAACGGGACTTCCGGACACCAAAGACACGGTCACGGAACTCCACGGGGTGCCCGGGACGCACACACGGCCCAAGGGAAACACCCAACAACGGATCAAATCGCGCTAGGGATACCTAGCGCGACAGGGAAGATCGCGCTAGGTCTCCCTAGCGCGACAGGGACCATCGCGCTAGGGACCCCTAGCGCGACAACGACCATCGCGCTAGGTCTTCCTAGCGCGACAAGGATGATCGCGCTATGACCCCATAGCGCGACAGGAACCGCCTCCTGTTCATCTTCTCCGATGAACGCGCTCGGTCGGGGCAGCGCGACCTCCAAGAACGCGCTACTGGAGTATAGCGCGTTCTCAGTCCGCGGTCGAAAACGGTAGAAACGCCCAAAAATTCCAACCACACCCCCATGCCTCCATAGGAGAGGAGGAAAACAAAGGGGAAGACCCCTGGGGACCCCTAGCATGATTCTAGGCCCTCAAAACACGAATCCATGCATTGAATCCATAGATCGGGCGAGCTCTCCCCAAATCATGGGAAAACCCAAAAACGCCCAAATGATCCCCTCTCGGCCTCCCCGCGGCCTATAAATCGCGGAAAAGATCGGCATGAGGCTAAGGAACGTCACCCTACCTCAATGGAGCGAATGCTCCGCCGGATCGATCACGAATCACGAAGAATGCTCGAAGCTTCACGAACTCCCCACGCTCCCCACGCTTGCCGCACGCCCACGAGATCGCCTCACCGTCGCCCACGCGTCCGCGCCGTTGCCCCGCCGCCGTCCGTAGCCGGAGAGGGGCTTGCCGCGTCCGAATGGGAGAGAGGGAGAGAGAGGAGGGCTCACGGTCGCGAGAGAGAGGAAGAGGAAGAAGAAAGAGAAAAGAGAAAAAGAAAAGAAAAAGGATTAGGCTTTATAGAAAATCCGAATTTTTGGAAAAATATCAGAAAATAGAAAAATATATTTCCGGAATCCTCGGAACGCACCGATCGCAACGGTACCACTCGTGCCCGGGTGAACGGCCCAGTTAACCCGCAGCGAGCGTCCGAAGGAAAAGCCGAAACACACGCCGGGAATCGGAAAACACACGCGGAAAAGCCGCGGAACGCCTCCGGGCCTCCGAAACGACTCCGGATCACGCCGATCCGAACACGAAAGATGTTCGAAACGAAATTTCGGACACAACGGAGCCAGACACTCCGAAAACCAGATCCGGGACCCACGAAGAAGGATCCGAAAGGTCCGGGATGTTACAAGGTCACTGTACCCAAGACCGCTCCTGAAGTTATGCTTCCCACTCTGCCAGTTTTTCACCTACCCCCATCTGAAATGCCGAATTTTCGACGATACAACGGAACGGGTAATCCGTACATCCACTTGAAAGACTTCTTATATGAGGCATCATTCTGACAAGATAACAAGACTTCTATGGCTTATCTCTTTAGGCGGTCTTTAGATGGCCCGGCATTAGAATGGTTTTACTCCTTGGAGCCGGCCGATGCCAGTGACTTTGATGCTGTTCAATGGAAGTTTCTACAGAAGTACAAGCACCGTGTGGGTCCCTCTTTGTCTGTTACTGATCTGGTTGCCGAAAAGATGAAGCCCGATGAGGACTTCGTTTTATTTGCTGATAGGTGGAGAGCTATGGCCGAAAAATTAAAGGACACACTGTCGGAAACGGAGCAAGTGAAGATGATTATATCAAACTCCACTCCGCAGTTCCGTCATATTTTAGCCATGAACAAGTTGAGCACTATGGGAGAGCTCTATGAAAGAGTTAGATACATACAAACACAGATGAAAGATTCGCCTATTATGGGCATGTTTGAGCCAAGGCCAAAGGTAATGAAGAAGAATGTTAATGTCGGCAATACTGGTGTGACCACTAAAGGCGCTGTTACTAATGAGCAGGTGAGCGCGTTTGGCAATTCCACAGCCTTCTGCCACCCTCCAAACCAAGGGCCACCACCACAACAGCCCGCCTTCCAAAACCAGGTCCACCAGCCAAATAATAACCCTCCTCATACCTTACGGCCTCTTCCACCTCCTCAACAACAACCCCACTTTACTCCACAAAGTCAACCCGCACAGTACCACCAAATGCCCCCGCCATACAATTATGCACAACAACAATTGCAACAACCAAGAAGACCATTGGGTCCCCGAAGAGCACAATACCCTCCCTTACGCGAAAGTCTATCAGATATTTTCAATGCCCTCATGGCCGCCAACGCGCTCACCTTGCCTAAAGAAAGAATGATATGGCCGCAACATGTAGACACCTCCCGGTATTGCGTCTTCCATCGGCAGCCAGGGCACAACATCGATCATTATTTTCACTTCAAAGATTACATATATTGTAATATCCCGGACCTTTCGGATCCTTCTTCGTGGGTCCCGGATCTGATTTCTCGGAGTGTCCGGCTCCGTTGTGTCTGAAATTTCATTTCGGACATTTTTCGTGTTCGGATCGGCGCGATCCGGAGTTGTTTCGGAGGCCCGGAAGCGTTTCGCAACTTTTCCGCGTGTGTTTTCCGATTTCCGGTGTGTGTTTCGGTAATTCCTTCGGAACTTCGCTGCGGGTGAACCGGGTCGTTCACCTGGGCACGAGTGGTATCGTTGCGATCGATGCGTTCCGAGGATCTCGGAAATGTATTTTTCTATTTTTTGATATTTTTTAAAATTTCCGGATTTTCTATAAATACCTCTCTTTTTCTCTCTCTCTTCCCCACCCTCTTCTCCTTCTTCTTCTTCCTTTTCTCCCCACCGTTAGCACCGCCCCCCTTCCTCTCTCTCTCTCTCCCGTTCGACCGCGGCGGCGTCCCCTCCGGCTGCAGATGGCGTGGGGTGACGGCGTGACGACGTGAGCGACGGCGAGACGATCGTGGCGGCGTAAAGCTTGTGGGAACCGTGAAGGGACGAGGGTTTTTCAAAGCGTTCTTTGCGATTTCGGCAACGATTCGGTGGAGCTTTTGCTCCATTAAGGTAGGGTGACGATCCCTAGTTCCCCGCCTTTCGTTCCCGTGATTTGTAGGCCGAGGGGAGGCCGAGAGGGGTGCTTTTGAGTGGGTTTGGGGTTTTTCCATGATTTGGGGAGAGCTCGCCCGATCTATGGATTTAGCCCATGATTTTGTGTTTTGGTGGCCTAGTATCATGCTAAGGGTCCCCAGGGGTCTTCCCCTTTGATTTCTCCCTCTCCGGTGGAGGCATGGGGGCGTGGTTTGATTTTTGGGCGTTTTCCCGTCGTTTCGCCCTCGGGCGGGTGTGACGGTCCTTCCAGTGACCGTCACATCATGTAACGTGCTTAGGTGGGTGCGTTACAGCCCTGTGTTGCCAATTGGGGGTCTGTGGGCTGTGACGGCCCCTCGATAGACCGCCACAGGCGTGTGACGCGCCTGGGTTGGGCCGTCAGGGACGTTCCGACCGTTGGCATGACCGTTGATTTCTTACCGTTGGGGCACAGGCGCGTAACGCACCGGGCTTGGTGCGTTACATTCTTGTGACGCCCTTGTGTGGGTGCGTCAGAGTTGACGAACCCCATGCCTTGTAACGCACCAGTGTTGGTCTGTTACATGCTGTGACGCACCGAGTGGCACGCGTCACAGCTGGCTTTCACTGTCTTGTGACGCACCAAGGTAGGCGCGTCACAGAATGTAACGCACCAGGGCCGGTGTGTTACACGTTGTTTCCCACCCAGAGTGTGACGCGCCTGCGTTGGACCGTCAGGTTGCTGTGACGGTCCAGCCTAGACCGTCAGAGCCTGTGACGCGTCTAGGGTAGACCATCAGGCTCTGGGCTGCACCGGGAGGTCTGCAGTCCCGTTTCTTGTCCGACTGTGGTCACCTTGCGACGGTGCTGGTACGTGGGACGGTTCCCGTACGTCGTTGGATGCGGACGTCGTTTTCCGTTGACTTGAGAGTCTACTCCTTTAGCGACCCTCCACTAGTCATAGCCTGCTTACATGCGTGTGGTCCCACCAGGGAGTGGTGGAGAGGCTACCCTGAGGATGGTTTTGGACTGGTTTTCGTCGGGCCCCTTGTCGTTTGCCAGAGTCCGGCTACGGGGGGAAATCGGTCAGAGGGCCAGACCTAGGACGCATGGTCTGTGTGTGCACACGTAGTTGGGGGCGGTTGGACCCACGCCGACGGGCGTGACCCCAACTAGTCGCTCGTTGTGGTTCTTGTTCGGTGTCCGTGCCTCTAGTAGGCGCTACCAGGCTAGGCAGTTCACCTGCGGTGCGTTGTAAGACGTCAGGGGACGCTACCGACTGTGCTTCTAGTGGGAGGTACTCCTGTCGAGTCGGGAGTGGCAGACTGTCAGTCTTGTGACTTCGACCTTCGGATTTTGTCATGCTGGCCGTGGCATTTCGGTCGCTTCGCCATGGCACGTGTGTCGGTTTTCGTGCCGTGGGAGCGATGTTTTGTAGATTACAGGGCTTTCTCTTTCTGAGATACTCGCGTACTGCTAGCGTAGCGGTTTCTCCGTGTGCGAGGTAGGGTTCGAGTGATCCCTACTGAGTCTTGTTCTGAGACTCATTCCCTGCGTGTTTTCACCGTGTTTCAGGCGAGGCGTGGCTTCAGGGGAGCGCGTCTGAGGCTCAGCGTTGTTCGGGTGCCCAGCGTTAGTGCCAGAGGTCAGAGCCGGGATATGCCCCGTGTAGCTGTACTTTTCTTTCTTGTCTCTGTACTAGTTGTGGACTACTGTTGCTATTTTATTGTTATCTTGTGGACCATGTATTAATTAAAATGTTGTTTATTTTCTCACTTAATTATATAAACTGTTTAATTTCTGCAATTACTTGTGATACTTGTGTAGTCTCCGCACCATCCTTATAACCCTTTCGAGTCTTCAGACTCGTGGGTGGCGGTACGAGTCTCGGGTTATCGGGCCTTCCCGGTGATCGGATTCTCGGGTCGTTACATATATGATCTGAATGATCACGGTGATATTGATTGGGATGAGATGAGGAGGGTTATTGCTACTCTAAAGGCTCGAAGGCCTCCTCGGCAACCATCGGCTCAGCAGCCCCCGCAACAAGGTCAGCAACAACAAGTTCCCCAGCAACAGCAGGCTCCTGCACCCCAGCCAAATATGGGGATTGTCAATAATCCGCTACCGGAGCACCCGGTTCAAAATCAACAAGTAAACCTTGTCACCTCAATCCGTGAAGTGGAGAGAGGGCAGGGCTGGCATAAGGAAAGCGCCTCTGTCGGGGCCATTAATCAAAACTCCAGTCAACCGCAACCGCCACAATTGCTAAGAAGGTTTCAACCTATACCCCCTTCCCAACCGCCACGTCCCCTTATACGTTCCAGCACTCCAGGGCCATTCAACCCTAACCCTACTCCTTCACGGCCTCTTCTTTTACGCCAACCCACGAATTCTCCTTCACCCCAAAACTCTCCACCAAATAGACCTCCCCTTATTCGCCCCTCGCCGGCAATCGTCACCCTTCCTGTTTCGCCACAATCTACCCCGTCCACCACCATCATGCTTCCAAGGCCCCTCCTTGTCACTCGACCCCCGTCGCCGTGTTTCGATAATCCCCAGCCGGCGAGGCCTCTTATAAGAACCCCTGCTCTTGCCAATCCTGCACCAGCACCCAATAGGCCCTACACCATTCCTTCTACATCCTCCACCCCTTTACCCACTCTAGGCCCGATAGAGGCTCCGAAAATAATGGTGCTCCGTAGTGGACGGATGTTCCATCGAGTGTTTCCCCAGCGGGAGCAGGAGCCGATACAAGAACAAGGAGAATGTAGACACGCCAAAATTGACGTTTTGTTGATCAAATCTCATGTTATTATATAAACGCCCCAAGTGGACTTCAATATTCCTATAACATGAAGTTTTTCTATTTTTGAGAATTTTATGTATTTTTTCTGCATCCTTCGTGATTCACGACCTGACGAAGGGCGTTACTTTAGAAAGTAACGACCTGTGATGGGGCGTTTCAAAAGAAAGGACGACCATGGATGAGGGCGTCAATTCCTGGTATTATCCGTTAATTTCTGGAATTATCTACTTTCAAAATAAAAAGCTTTTTGTGAGTAATGTCCTACCTCAGGGCGTGTTTTTAAGAAACGCCGTTATCTTAGGCGTGTTCCATTAATGTCTAAACCAAGAAAGTTTTATTTCCAAATTTAAATCCAGGAAGAAACGCCCTTTCCTAGGTCGTGTTTCAAGAAACGTCTCTGTGAAGGTCGTCAATTCCTGATTTGACGCCCTGTCCTAAGTCGTGTTTCACTCCAGAGTCCTTCCTTTTTCCATCTTTCCCTCACAGTTCCCTACCATCCTTGGGACTCTTGCTCGATCTTGATCCTTCCCTGGATGCCTCATTACCCATTCTTATCATTTCCTTGTTTGATCACATCCGATTGAAGCTATAAAAGAAAATATCATTCGATCGTGGAAGGGGTTAAGATGTTAAGTATTCAACAAGCACGTTAATCCTTCTGCATCCGTTCAGCATCTTCACGGTTTCCCTCTACTCTCGTCAGGGAGAGCAGGGCTATACATTTTGCTTGTTTTGTTCATCTCGTTCTTAGCATATTATCATTGTCACCTTGTCGTTAGTTTTTTTTATTGCATTAAGCATCATCTTATCATATCCTTTCCCTAGTTCTCTGCTAGGGGTTTTAAAACCACAAAAAAAGAGGTGCGCACGTTGATGTCTTTTCATCATTTTATGTTAGTTTTTGATTGATACTATTGCACTTTGGCTGATCCCTCTCTCTTTTGTTTGTTTTTCATTGTCTTTTTTTTACAAGGTAATCAACCAAGAAAACCCACTTCATCGGCCGGCCGATTGAAGTTGGAGGAAGAAATCCACATCCATCCCGCATCCCAATTTTTACCAGGTACACGCGATCTCCTTTTCTTCTTATTGAGGTAACCCCTCTGGCGATCACATCATCTCCACTTTAGCACCTCGTGCTATTTTTATTGCATTCTTTTTGCATTATTTATTTATCTCCTTTTTGTCATATTTTTAATCTCCTCTCACAAAAAGAGCAGATTTTAATCCGATCTACAAATTGGCGATCACGGTGGGATTTCCACTGTTTTCTTTATTGATTACCATCTCCATTGACACCCTCGTGTGCCCTTTCCCCTTGGCACCCTCGTGTGCCCTTTCCCCTTGACACCCTCGTGTGTCCTTTCCCCTTAGGCACCCTCGCGTGCCCTTTCCCCTCGATACCCTCGGTACCCTTTCCCGTGTGCCCCTTGGGCACCCTCCATTGTGCACCCTGCACACTCCCCGGATCAGTCAATTGCTGCTTATTAACGCCTTCAACAAGGGGTCTTTTGATTTAACGCCCCTCACAGGGACGTGTTTTGTTTATTAACGCCCCCCTTCAGGGCGTGTGTTTATTGCACCTGCTGGCGTTCTGTTTGCTCATTTCATCGTCTGCTATTTAACGCCCCTCTCAGGGACGTGTTTAGTTGAGTAACGCCCACTTCCAGGGCGTCTTTTACCATAAACTGCTGTTTGCTGCATGCCTATCATATTGCCTGTGGATTAACGCCCCTCTCAGGGACGTGTTTAGTTGAGTAACGCCCACTTCCAGGGCGTCTTTTACCATAAACTGCTGTTTGCTGCATGCTTATCACATTGCCTGTGGATTAACGCCCCTCTCAGAGGCGTTTCATTTATTATCAGCGCCTACCATCAGGGCGTTTCTCTGAGTTTTGACGCCCTCCTGTGGAGGCGTCCTTTCTTTATAACGCCTCACCTAAAGGCGTATTTTCCTACCGTCTGTGAGCCCCTCACAGAGTTAATGACAGCGACGCTGCCGTGTTTTCATTTTGTCACAACCTACCGCAGGGCGTGTCTTTCCTCCTGCTGTGAAAACGACCTTTCCCAGGGCGTTTCTTTACTGTTCTTTTTCACATATTAGCTCTTATTCATTGCTTGGCATTTGTCTTGATATTACATTGCTGCTTGGATTGTCTTGATTTGTTGGCTTGGTTGAGAGACCTCCTCTCTCTACCCTAGGATCCACACACCCTTCTTGGAATCGGGACGACCCCCCATTGAGCATTCCGTCTCTTTGGACCGGAAATCTCTTTTCTAAGACTTCCATAAGTCCCCGCACCCGTGGATTCCCTCACGGACGCCGGGCTGGTTGTACCCTTGAAGTACCTGGAGTTTAGAGAACCAATGCGTTGTTAAAGAGAGAGAAAAACTTAGTTGACCCGGAGGTTACACTTGGATCAAACTAGGTCTCATTTGGCAAAAGAGTGAACTTTCACAAATAATCCACCCTAATTCAAACATCAAACATTAAAATCTTGCGTTTCTTGCCAACCTTGTTTGCCTAAACATAGTTGGGTGATTTGATTGCCTTGTTTGGATTAAATATTTTGTGATAGTTCCTTCATTAAACACACTCTCTCTTAAGAATGAAACTCCGTTCAGGTAAAACCATCAACATGGCAGGAAACGGGTACTCCTATGATGATGAGAATGAGAACATATTTGGTCAATATGAGGACCCTCTCCAGGATTCTGTTTATTATGAGGGGAACTACCTTCCTCCTCACCCCCATTACTCACAAGTTCATGTGGTTGATACCACTATTCATGAGGCGGACCCTTCGTCTCAAGTCCCTTCTTCCAACACTTCGGGGAACCCTTCCCCATCCATTAATGTCACGGATTTGATCCAAGCTCTCTCCCAGTTGGATGACTCCCAGCGGCAAGCCATTCAGGCCGCTTTAAAAGGGAAGTCGGTTCTTCCTTCTTCTTCTAATCCCCCTCCGACCATGAGTGGCCATCAGATTGTTAATGACCAGGCGGTCTTGCATTCCCCCTCCTCTCGTCCACAAACACCTACTGCGGCCATGCCGGCCCAGCAGGCGAGCTATTCAGCGGTTAGGCATCAATCCTTCCAACCTCCTCGGATTCTACGAACGCCTATACCGCCTTCTTTTGCTCAGAATCAGGCCCCGGTCGAGCCCGATACCAACACTCTCTTGCTTCAGAAGCTGGCCAGCATGGAGGAGCAGCTCAAGAAGGTTACAGCGACTAAGAATGCTCCAGAAATTTCTCTTCCTACGTTGCCGGTGTTCCATTTACCACCTTCTGAAATGCCGAATTTCTGGCGATATAATGGGACGGGCAACCCATTCATTCATTTAAAGGATTTCCGATATGAGACTTCCTTTTGGCAGGACAATAAGGCCTCCCTGGCCTACTTATTCAGGAGGTCTCTTGAGGGTCCAGCCCTCGAATGGTTTTATTCTCTGGAGCCAGCTGATGCCGGCGATTTTGATGTTATTCAAAGAAAATTCCTGCAAAAGTACAGAGACCGGGTGGGACCTTCCCTTTCTGTTACAGATTTAGTTGCCGAGAAAATGAAACCCGAGGAGGACTTCATTGTATTTGCTGATAGGTGGCGGTCTATGGCCGAGAAATAAAGGACACATTGTCGGAACAGGAGCAAGTGAAAATGGTCATTTCTAATGCAACCCCCCAATTCCGGCACATTTTGGCCATGAACTGGCTAACAACTATGGAAGAGCTCTATGAAAGAGCTCGTTATATACAAACACAAATGAAGGACTCGCCCATCATGGGCATGTTTGAGCCGAAGCCTCGGCTATTTAAAAAGAATACAAATGTCAACAGCGGGCCCACAACTGAAGGCACTGTCACAAATGAGCAGGTTGGCGTAGTTGGCAACCCCCATAATCAAGCTAACCCACGTCCACCACCTCCACGATAGAACCCTCATTTTAACCCTACTCCACCACCCCAATTCGCGCCTCAACGCTCCTTCGCTCCACCGCAAAACCAAGCCCCCCGCATAGATCCTCCAGCTCCACCACAATACCATCAAGTGCCCCCACCAGCCAACTACGGCCAACAACAACAACGGAGACCGCCACTTGGCCCCAAAAGGGACCACTATCCCCCACTTCCTGAAAGTCTCCCTGATATTTTTAATGCCCTGATGGCCGCCAACTTGCTCGCATTACCGAAGGAAAGAACCGTGTGGCCCGCTAATGTTGACACATCCCGTTATTGTGCCTTTCACCGCGCCCCTGGTCACAACCTGGATCGTTGCTTCCACTTCAGAGATTACATCTACGATCTAAATGACCAGGGTGACATCAATTGGGATGAGATGAGACAATTCATAGCCGCTATGAAAGAAAGAAGGGCTTCTCGGCAACAACAAAATCAGCAAAATCAGCAGCCAGCTCTGCAACAAGTTCAGCCACAGCAAGCTCCAGCACCCCAGCAAGATATGGGGATCGTCCGTAATCCATTGCCGGAGCACGCTCCTAATCAACATGTGAACCCTGTCACGTCTCTCTACGAGGTGGAGAGAGGGCAGGGATGGCACGAAGAAAACGCCTCTGTCGGGGCATTTCACCATGATCCAACTCAAAATCAAACTCCGCGCCTTTTGCGCACACCTCCATCTTCTTATATTCTCCTATCGGGACGTCCCCTTCTGCGCCCCGTCAATCCTTCTACCTCCACCAATTCCACGGCCTTGCCGGCTCGCTCTCTTCTTACCCGCCTACCACCTCCACAACCTACCATTCCACCTTCCACCACCAATCCCACACACGCGCCATCCAGGCCACTCCTACTCCGCTCACCGCCAGCACCCGCTACCCCCTCTACCACTCCTACACCGGCAAGAGTTCCTCCGTCATCAGTTCAACCACCTTTTGTGCCACGATCTCTCCTTATTCCACCACCTGCCAATGCTCCTCGCATTCGGATATCCCTCTCTTCTCCCACGCCTCCTGCGAGGGCACCTTCATCAAATACTCCTCCCATGCCTCCCGCGGGGGCATCTTTGTTAAACACCACTACCACGTCTCCTACGGGGGCGCCCCTTTCATTGAATTCCCCTTTGATATCCCCTAGAAGGGTTTCTGCTACCAACATTCCTTCTTCTTCTTCCAACCCTCCTCCTAATATTGCCCCGACAGAGGCGCGTCAAGGCGTAGCGCCGCTCCGCAGTGGACGGATATTCCACCGTGTTTTCCCACAGAGAGAGCTAGAGCCTGTGCAGGGGCCACAAGAGCAAGAGCAGGAACAAGATTCAGTGCCGGGAACTCAGTATGATTTATTAAAGCACTTGGATCGCACTCCAGCCAGAATCTCCATTCTTGAATTAATCAAGAGGTCCACCACTCATCAGCTGGCCCTGAAGGAATACCTGCAGAAGGTCATGGTCAATGAGGACCTTCCGGTTGAACAGATAATTACAGTCTTGACCCCTGCCAGTAGTCAGCCGGCAATCACATTCCATGAACATGAGTTAGCACCTCTACCGGCAAGAAAATATGCCCTATGTATTACGGTTGATATCAACAAAGTGGCCGTTAAGCAGTGTTTGGTAGACACCGGTGCATCTATCAATGTGTTGCCTCCGAGCACTCTGAAGTTATGCGGTATCCCTGAGAGCCAGATTCGGCCATCTACCATTACTGTCACGGCATATGACAATACAAAGAAACCCCCTCTGGGTATGATTACTCTCAAAGTCAGCTTGGGTCCAGCCACCATTACAGCAGATTTTCATATCCTGGATATGGATCCGACCTTTAATGGCATCCTGGGTCGCCCTTATATTCAGCAGCTTGACGCAGTGCCCTCTACAAACCATCAGTGCCTCAAGTTTCCGCACAAGGGCCGCATTATCAAGGTGACCAGCGTGCCGATCTTGCCAGAGGAAGACATTCATGTAGCTTCATCAGTTCCTTCCATATGGCCTGCCAACAAGCCGTTATTATCTGTGCTGGACATTCCCCGTCCACGGCCGATGCTATCTGAGACTGTTACCACAGTTGCTATGACACCCCTGCCTTCTAAGGGGAAGAAAAAGAAAAATATGATGAATACCCCCGGCTGGAACATTCTGATAAGAATGGGATATCAAGATGGCAAGGGCCTGGGCGCCAAACTCCAGGGCAGGATTAGGCCCATTAAGCCTCAAAAGGTGATTGCACGAGGCGGCTTAGGCTACAAAGCACCGGGCAAGAATGAAGGAGAGCCGTGGGCTGTTATGACGTCCACTTTCAAACCAGACCGCCAGCCGCTCACCTGGACTTTAAAGACACATTTTGTCACCGGTGGCATTCAGAACAATGAGCAGACTACCGTCATTACTTCATTGCTTGATTGTCAAGATGTGCACGCCAGACAGTTTGCTCGTCACATTGCCCCACTAGCTACCTACAAAGCCCTGGAGTCTTTAAGGCCAGATAAAAGAAGAAAAATGGGTGATCCGGAGTGTGACTGGTACAGGTGGTTTGACATGAATGACATCACTATTTCTTTGAGCCGCCTGTTCATGCCGACAGATCCAGAGTGGCCGCCGCTGATTCAAGAACTGATTGAAATGCCAGCAATAATCACAGATAAAAGGCAGATGTTAAGTGACTACACAGATACGGGGGAGCCAGATGTCCCCTTTGAAGAAGGATTTTCCGTGGATAGGCTGTGGGCCGGCCTTTTCTCTCTCACTTCTGTGCATCCATCTGTGTTGGCTTCTCTCTATTCCCGTTGGTTTGGTCACGTGCCGCGACCACCACCGATTACCATCAACTTGTCTCCCGATTCAATTCAGATTTCCCTCCCGATTGCTCCTTCGCTCCTCGAGCGATTTTCTAAAATCTCCATCTCGCCCCCGCGTGGGCCATCTTTGATTAAATCTTTCTCCAATCTTGCAATCTCCACTCCTCCTGCTATTCTCCCTTCACATTGCTTTTTACTTGAAGAAGAAAATAAAAACAAAGGAAAAGCCAAAAACGAAAAAAAAATGCCAAATCTCCAACATTCCAATCCTCCATTTCTATTGAGGAGACCTCCTATTTTTCTCCGAGTGCGTCCCAACCCAGGGGCCGCTCTTCCAAGATTCCTTGGTAAGACTCTTCTCCCCCTCTGGTGAGGGGCCCTCCTCTGTATCACCTCCTGTATCCGCTTTTTCATCTCCTTCCCCTGGTCAAGCTAGTTGTTCCTATTCTTCCTCCTTTCCTTCTAATAATAAAAATCAGGGGATAGTTCCACATAAGAAGGCCAAGGGTAAGCAGATTCCCCGAAGATTTTTGTTGGAGTTGGCTGTCAGATGCCAAGCTTGTTTAGCAATCCCTGAGTTTGTGGAAGAACTGATCATCCTGCCGAAATTAGAATATGAGGATTCTGTTGCTGCTTATGAGGGTTTGGGCGTTTATGAAATCATGAATGATGAAGACCCTATTAAAGAGGGGGAAGAAAATTATGAAGACTATGAGGACGAGGCTGATGCTTTTGCTAGTGGAATGAGAAGATTCGACGAACCATCAGCCTCCGTAGAAGAACCTACCAAAGAAATCAATTTGGGTACCGAGGAAGACCCTAGGATTGTCCTCATCAGTAAGAATTTACCGCCCTCCGAAGAGGAGGCGCTAATTTTAGTTCTTCAAGAATACAAGGACACGTTCGCGTGGAGTTATGAAGATATGCCGGGATTAGACCCTGCGCTCGTTGAACACCGCCTTACACTCAAGCCAGGGTCTATCCCGGTCAAACAACGGTTGAGGCGTTTCCACCCTAACATGGCTTTGAAGATGAAAGAAGAGGTCGATAAACTCCATAAGGCTAGATTTGTTAGAGTCGTCCTCTATCCCAATTGGGTGGCTAACATTGTCCCGGTTATGAAGAAAGATGGAAAAGTTCAAATTTGCATAGATTTCCGGGACCTCAACCGGGCGTGTCCTAAAGATGACTTCCCCCTCCCTCATATTGATGTTCTGATCGACAACACGGCAGGATTTGAAACTCTTTCATTTATGGATGGCTTTTCAGGTTACAATCAAATTCGTCTGTCTGAAGAGGATCAAGAGAAAACCTCATTCACTACACCATGGGGTACATATTGTTATGTGGTCATGCCCTTTGGACTTAAGAATGCTGGAGCCACCTACCAGAGGGCTATGATGGCGATTTTTCATGACATGATTCATATTTACATTGAGGTGTATGTGGATGACCTGGTTGTGAAATCAAGGACAAGGATTGAGCATCCTGGGGTTCTGGCTAAGGTTTTACAAAGGTCACGAGAATATCAATTAAAAATGAACCCCAAGAAGTGCGTATTTGGCGTTTCTTCAGGAAAGTTGCTTGGATTCATTGTCAGTAAGAGGGGAATTGAAGTTGATCCCAACAAGGCAAAGGCCATCAGAGATATGCCTCCTCCCAAGAATTTGAAGGAAGTTCGAGGATTAATAGGGAGGTTGCAATTCATTCGCCGCTTCGTCTCCCAGCATTCACAAAGATGCAGGCCGTTTTACGAGCTTACCAAGCCGGGAGTCAAGTTTAATTGGGATGACAAGTGTCAGGCAGCCTTTGACGGATTGAAGGATTATTTGGCCAATCCCCCTGTCCTGAGGCCGCCAATTCCAGGCAAACCACTTATTCTGTATGTTTCAGTCCTGGATGACTCTGTAGGTGCTGTCTTAGCTCAAGTGGATGAAGAAAGTAAGGAGAGGGCAGCATACTACTTGTCTAAACTTCTTAACCCCTGTGAGCAGAGGTACTCAGCCATGGAGAAGACTTGTGCAGCTTTGGTTTGGGTAGTTCAGAAATTAAAACACTATTTCCTAGCTCACGAGGTTCACCTCATTGCACGCATGAATCCAATCAAATTCCTCCTTGAAAAATCTGTCCTCACTGATCGATTAGCACGCTGGCAAAGCTTCCTCTCCCAGTTTGATATCACTTACATTCAACAAAAAGCTATCAAAGGTTATGCCATCGCCGAACATCTTGCTCATCACCCTCTACCTCATTTTGATCCTGTCAATTCTGAGTTCCCAGATGAAGAATTAATGTCCATTAATCAACCCCTTGATCCTATGTGGACGTTACATTTTGATGGAGCTCTTAATTCTCAAGGAAGAGGGATCGGCATGGTTCTTTTAACACCTGAAGGAGTCACCATTCCATTTGCTGCTCGGCTTACCTTTCCCCGTCACCAATAATATAGCCGAGTATGAAGCTCTTTTGGCCGGTCTACAAACCGCTCATCGATATGGTGTCACTCACTTGCGGATTGTCGGTGATAGTCAACTCATTCTGCGCCAGGTGTTGGTCAAGTGCCGCACTATCAATCCTAAGCTTAAACCCTACCAGGAACTCGCTTCAGCTTATGCCAAACTCTTCACCAAGTTAATCTTCGTTCATGTGCCTCGCAGTCAGAACATTCTAGCTGACGCTCTTGCTTCTTTAGCTTCTGCTTTAGTCTTCCCCCCTGAGCGTGATTTCCATGTCCCTCTGATTCATCAGCGTGACACTCCAGCTATTAAGGATCGTGCTTTCCTTGATATTAGGGATCAGGTGCTCGAGAAGGCCAAGCAGAAAGAAACTCTTAAAGGCAAAGAGGTCATGCTTTTGGACTGGGAAGAAGAATTGGCTGACGAAGAGAAGCCTTGGTATTATGAGATTGCCAGATACTGTAATGATCAGTCTTATCCGAGGAAGCCACAGCAGAAGAAAAGAAAGCAATTAGAAGAGTGGCTCAACGTTATACTTTGGTTGGAGGTGTGCTCTACAGAAGAGGGCTCACCGGTGTTTTATTGAGATGCCTCGATGATGATGAATCTTGGAAAGTCGTGGAAGAGGCGCATTCTGGTGTGTGTGGTGGTCATGTGAACAGCCAGATGCTAGCTAAGAAAATCCTTAGGCTAGGTTTCTATTGGCCAACTCTAGAAGAGGATTGCTCTATCTACGTTCGTAGGTGTGTTAAGTGCCAACTGCACGCCGACAAGATTCATTCTCCTGCTTCTTCACTCCATCCTACGTCCTCCCCATGGCCTTTTTCCATGTGGGCTTTTGACATCATTGGACCTCTTGGTGACTCGAACCTCCTGACCAAGCAAAAATCATTCATTCTCACGGCAACGGAGTACTTCACCAAGTGGGCGGAAGCGAAGCTTACGTGGAAATTAAAGCATCAACCGTTTGCAAATTTATCATGAAGAACATCATCACGAGGTTCGGCATCCCGAGCACCATCGTCACCGACAATGGACCTCAATTTATCTCTCAAGATCTCAAGGATCTCTGCAACAGGTATAACATTGCATTGCATCATTCTTCTCCCTATTATCCGCAGGGCAATGGCCAAGCAGAAGCAACTAACAAAACTTTGATCAAGATCGTTAAGAAGACGTGTGAGGCTAATAAATTTTCGGACTGGCCAGACAAGCTGGTTGAAGCTCTTTGGGCCTACCGCACTTCCATTCGCACTCCCACTGGGCAAACCCCTTTCGCCCTCACTTATGGGATGGAGGCAGTAGTCCCTTATGAGATTCTTATTCCCTCTCTGCGAGTACAATTGGATGAAGAATTTTCTATTGATGAACGTCGTGATTCACTCCTTGCCCAATTAGAACTCCTAGATGAGAAGCGTCTGGTCGCCGCTGAGCATGCGCGCGTTTATCAAAATAGGCTCTCACGTTTTTACCAAAAGAAAGTAATTGAGAGAAAATTTAAAGTCGGTGAAATGGTAATCAAGAGAATTTTTGTTAAGCCGGGTGGCCCCCGTTCAAAACTCCAACCAAATTGGGAGGGACCGTTCGTTATAAAAGAAGTTTTTCCTGGCAATGCTTATAAATTAACTAATGCTGAAGGTGAAGAGTTAACTCACCCTTGGAATGGTTTATATCTTAAGAAATACTACCCCTGATTTTCCAAAATCCAAAAAAATGAATATTTTCCCAAAATCCAACAAAAAATGAATATTTTCCAAAATCCCACAAAACAAAAAAAAATGAATATTTTCAAAAATCCAAAAAAATTAGAATATTTGCCAAAATCCAAATCCAAATCCGAAAAAACGAAAAAGAAAAGAGAGAAATTTCAAAGGCTTTTGTCATGGCACACAAAAGATCAAGGCCTGAAAGGTCAAAATTCAGAATTCATTTATCAGTCTTGGTAACCTAAAAATGGGGTTGACACCCGCACACACTGCACGCTTTATTCTTGAACTCAAGCAGTGCAAAATCTGATAGAAAGTCAAAAACCTGACTAAAAGTGAAGACAATACCCGTTCTTTTCTTCTTCGGCCCATAAGGGGGAAAGGGAGACTTCGAGGCAGAGGCGCCAAGCCTATCCGCCGCCCTAGTAGGTGTGAGTCAAGGCCCAAAAGGGAGCAAATGTCACAAAAAGCCCAAGTACAATTAGGTTTATTTTTTTCATCAATGCAAATCAATTCCAAAGTGAAAGTCAAGTTATGAAAAGAAAAGCATGTCAAGAGGGCAAAGTCCCCGCAAGGAAAACCTTGGGCGTATGCATGCATTATAAATGGGCAAAAAGGCAACAATTTCCTACGCCAAAGACCGAACCCCAACAGGCATAGGACAGGGGAGGTAACTTTACTTTGAGCATCCCCGAACCCCTTATGGGCTTCCCTTATATTTTCTTCCATCCTTTCTATGTGGTAAAGTCACGAACTGGCAGGATGGTCAAGACGAACTTAAGAAATTGCACTGTGCGAAATCTCGAATATAAGTCAACTTTGAGCACGTCGACTCCCTTTTAATTATTCAAGAAAGATTAATGAATCCTAGATGGTGACCGTGTAGGGCCCGCGATCTGGATAGCCTTGTCAATCTTTTTTGAAAATTCATATAATTCACGCCTCTCACTAAGGCGTTTTTAATTTAACTCACGCCCTCGTGAGGGTCGTCTTTATCAAATTAACGCCCTTGTTCAGGTCGTCTTTTCACCAAATTCCAAAATCCTTTTAAAATGCACGCCGTCTGAGGGGGCGTCTTTCACCCGAGTCACGACCTAATCTAAGGCGCGTTTTTCAGGAAAATAACAAAATATATATATATATATGCCTTCTTCATTCGTATGCCTGCATTTTGCCTGTGCATATTTTGATTTATTGTTTGCATGTGTGTGCTTGCATGATGCATCTCCCCTTTATTGGTTATTTCACTTTACCTTATTTGATTAAAGGCTTGGCCCCTTGACCCATTATTAAGGTAAGAATATTGCCACTCCCTTGCTCATTGGGCAAGGGGCCAAGTCGAACAGATGAATTAACCTGTTTTGTTCAAGTGAAAACCGCAGCTGCAGATACAGGGCAAAGTATAGCAAACACGAGGAACGTGGAGAGAAGAAAAGTACACAAACACAAGCCCACAACCACACAAAGTGCTCAGGTAACAAAAGAAATCTCAATCTCATATACATCATGAATGTCTAAGTACAGGTATGAGGGTGGAGGAGTACAAGTAAGTCTCTCAGCTCTCGCCTCCACCCTCCTCTACTCTCCTACTCTCAACCTCCTCCTCGCCATCCCGAGCTGGTGCTGGTGGAGGAGGCATGGGCCCCCGTGAAGAAGCCGGAACTCGAGCCTGGCCCCCTGCCTCACTCCTCTCTCGAAGGGAAGAGCCCGCCACGAAGGTAGAGCTGGTGAAGGAGTACCCCGCAGCCCGTGCTCGCTCACGGCCTCGCTGCAACTGCTCCTCGGACACTCGCAGCCGCTCCTGGGAAAGGATCAACTGGGTCCTCGAGTCCGCCAGCTCACGCTCCCGTGCCGCCAACTGCTCCTGGAACCGGGCACGCTCCGCCTGCTGAAGCTCAAGGAACTGGGCACGCTCCGTCTGGTGCTCCTCTCGCTCTCGGGCACGCTCCCGCCTCTCCAGCTCCAGGGCAACCCGCAGCTCCGCCACGTCCTGGGGAAGCTCCTCCCGACGCCTCGCAGAGCGCTCCAACTCTGTGATCCGCTGCTCGCGGATCGCCAACTCGGTACGCGCCGCTCGCAGCTGTGCACTCTGAAAACAGGCAAACCAATCATCAAATTTCACAATTCAATGAAGCAAATAAACAACACATGGTTGAAGGTAAATCACTCACCTGCGAGGACGTCGCCTGCTGTCCCTCACAGACGCAAGCAATAGCTGCTCGGAGCTCCTCGGTCTGCAAAACATTTTTTTTATCAGTGCACAATGCTATATTTAATTAATAATTGAATTGACTGAGTTTGAGTTCAGAATTTACCCGTCTGGCGAGGTCGCGCTCTGCTGCCTCAGCCCGTGCAACCGCTCCAGCTAGCTGCTCTGATAGCGCGGTCACCTCCGCGCTAGGTCCCCTCGAGCTGGAGGCCTCCCCTGGATCTCTCCTCACTATTCCCTGCTGAGCACGCTGCATTCATTGAGATCGTCAGTGGCTAATCATCAATAATTCAACAAAAAGATTCATTTGCATATAGAAGTAATTTAAACACTCACCAGGGTCTCTAGGTCGGCCCGTGTGGCGGCTAGCTGGTCCTCCAGGCTGTGTAGGTGGGCCTGGGCGTCTATCGCCGCTATGTCCCTCGCATCCTGCATCCATTGCATGTTAGTCACATGATAGTCACATAAGCATTGGCATTTAGAAATAATTGCATTCATACATACCCCTAAGACCCTCATCTGGGGTCGGCCGGCGTGTACCTCCCAGTAGCGCCGGAGGTACTCGGAGCTGTCAGTCGCTTGGGAAGTGACTCTGGTCCCGCCACGCTGCCAGTCGGCGTACTGCTCCTCAAAACGTACCCTCCAGTCGGTCGTCTTGGTGCGACCGCGGGTCTTCTTGCCAATCCCTCGAGACTCCCCAACCTTGATCCATTCCTGGGGCAGGCCCAGGGTCCTCATCACCAACCTGAGCCGTAACGGCTCGATCTCACTCAAGCAGTGTAGCCACAGCTCACGCCCGAAGCGAGGTCGCCCCGATACGACCCAAGGCTGGCCCTCATCTGTCATCCCCTCGTATGGCCTCCACTGCACCTGCATTCATACATACCATTATCATTTCATCATAATCAATTCAAATCAATTCAAAAGAAATGCATATCATTCATTCATACATACCAGCGAGGGAGGGAAGTCGCGGAACTCTCTCCGTAGAACCCACAACTCGTAGTCAAGTTGGGCACCGAAGACGACTGGTAACCAGCGTCGCGCCAGAGGAAAGGATCCCTCAGCTCCGGGCCGTGGGTCGACGCGCCCCATCGGCATGTACAAGTGACTCCACACCTGCATCCATGCATTGCATTAGTAAAGCATTCATTTCCATAAAAGAAAAGGAAAAAGGAAGATAACTACCTGAAGAAAAGGTGAGAAGCCACTGACGGTCGTCTCACGTCCTGTACCCGTGGACAGGTCCGCCAGCAGGTGTGCCAGCAGCGCCGCTCCCCAGGCGTAGGTGCCAACTGTCTCTAGGTCCTCGAGGATCGCCAAGAAGCGGCAGTTGATGAGGTCGGCTTTCGTCCCCAGCAATAATCTCCCGAGCAGTAGCAGCAGGAACCTCCTCAGGTCTCGATCCGCTCTCTCATGGTCAGTCGGGTCCTGGCAGCATACCGCTCTCACCCCGTCGGTCAGCCTCTATACAAACTCACCTAAGGTCTCCCCTGACCTATGCCTGGCATCTCCTAAACCCATCACCTAGTCAGGTCGGTACGGAAGATGGTCCTGCACTCACTAGGTACCTCATAGACCATATCCAGCCCTAGCAGTCTCTGGGCCATCTCTGTGTAGTCAGGATAGGTGAACCCACTCACAGCCTCACCATCCACCCTCAACCCCGTAATCCTGGTCACATCCTCTAGGGTAGGAACCATGTGCCCCCAGGGCATCAAGAAGGACCGGCTCACCCTATCCCAACGCTCCCGTAAAACCTGGATAAGTGCTAGGCCGGGTCTAAATGGCTCAATGGATAGGAAAGCCCCGAACCCCATAGCATCTACCCTAGCCCTCTGGAAGTCGGGGAGACCCTGATATGCTGCCCAGACCATGACCCATGAGATACGGGTCCTCATCAGCCCCTGCACGCATTAAAAGAGAAGAATTTTGCTTAATTGTTTGGTTAATCATGTGTAATTGCATTAGGTTTTGCCTGGGCATTGATTTTAATATTTTAGAAGTCACGACCCTCCTCAGGTCGTTTCTTGGTAAATTTACGCCCCTAAAGGGGGCATTTTTCTAAATGTGGTTTGAAGTAACGTCCTGGGTGAGGGCATTTTTCATCTCTGAAACGCCTCTAGGTAGGGCGTGAACTTATTGTTAATTTCTAAAATCCTAAAATGTTTTTCAAATCACGCCCTCGGCTGGGGCGTTTTCCATTTAGGACCGTTCAGTTTTAAAAGAGAATTAATGAAGAGACGCCCTCTGGTTTGGGCGTTTCCTGTTAAATAACGCCCTGGTGAGGGGCGTGGCTTTCATGATTTTCAGATAATTTAAATAAAAATGACAGCATGCGAAATAATTAATGAAAACATTTAATGGGCATGGAATTAATGGAAAATCATAATTTTTGAAGAAACGACATGCTACAGGGCGTTTGTCATGAAGGTTAATTGATTTTCAGAAAATAAAAGGAATTTACGCCCTTGGTCAGGGCGTTTTGTTTGTGATTAACGCCCCCGTGGGGGGCGTTTCTTTTCTGAGTTGCAGGTTTCGCACCTGAGGGCCATGGAAAATCAGAAAAAAATAAAATAAAATGAAAATAAAATAAAAAAATGGTTTTGGGGAGGGGGAACTTACCTTTTTGTGCTTCTAGGGTTGTGGCCGAGGCAATGGCCGTCTGGGCCGCCGGAGTTGGCCCCGGGGAGCGACCGCCGCCGTGGGCGGTGGTCCTTCTTCTTCTCCATCTCCCTCTTCTTCATCTTCTTCTTCTCCACCTTCGTCGTCTCCTCCTTCTTCTGTTGCTGCTCCTCCAGCTTCGTCGCCGCCGGCAACCGCCGCCGGTTCTTCAACCGCAACCATGGCAAGCTCCTCCACGGCGAGTTCCTCCTCGGCATGGGCGGCCTCCAGATCAACGACCTCTGGGGCGGCTACCCTCTGGCGCTTCTGTCCTCCACCGGCCATGGCTAGGGCTAAGGGGGAGGGAGATTGAGAGAGTGAGAAAGAGAACGAGAGAGAAGCTTTGGGGGGGGGGGCTTCGGTTAGGGTTTGCAGAAGGGGGAAATGAGGACGGAAGGAGGAAGAAGAAGGGGGCCTCATGACTTTTGGGTTTCGAAAAGAAGACACGCCCTAAGAGAAGGCGTTTCTAATGGAATTCACGACGAAGCTCTGGGCGTCTCTTGAAGGTAGATGACGATGATTAAGGCGTTAATTTGTTTTGCATGGGGAACGATAACCGTCGTCAGACGCATTGAATGGGCGTTGATTGATGTAATGAAAGTCATCATTGCTGGCTTAGGGTAACGCCTCTGTTGAGGGCGTGTTATTCTTGAGAAGTGACTAAGGAAAAGACGTTATTTTTGATGATTCAACGATTATATTCTTTGAGATTTGAATAGATTAACGCCTTGTCTGAAGGTTTTATTTAATTAACGCCCTTTACTGCGGGCGTCAAATTTACAAGGAGACGCCCTTGGTTAAGGCGCCTTTCAATTGATTCACGGCGTTCTTTGAGGCGTTATTTGCAACAGAAAAACAGGTTCTGGATGATTTTGTTCATAATCACAGTAATAGTGGCTCAATCAGAAAGCAATCTTCATTATTTTGAAAGAAGGATTACAATGCCTAATGAGCCACTTTGGGCCTTAATTTCCTCAATGCTATCGCATAATTTTTCCTCTTTTCCTTGTCTTCTTGTAAGTCTTCTACAGGTTGATGAAGCTTGCTTAGTTTCCACAGAGCTTGAATGGTGATTGTCTCCTCTCCATCTTCATTGCTGCCTAGATCCCTTGATTTGATTGGAGGAAGATGGGAGATGTCTTCTAGCACTTGCCTTGGAAGCCCGAGCTGAGGAAGGCACCGGTGTGCATTGTACAAGACGAGCTCGGATGCGCCAATAAGTCGAAGGTCCGTGCCGATGGAGAATCTTGCGTGAAGTTCCTGCATTTTGAGTATTCCCGGAGTGCAAGTAAAGACGTTTTTGGGCATTACCTTAAGGTGTTCTCTCCACTCCGCCCTTTTCTTGATTTGAGGAATGCGGTTCGTCACCCTATTGCTTATTCCCAACGAGCCGGTGATATAAGAAAGCGGACTTTTGGAGAAGATCCTTGACGATTGTTGGGCTTCATGGCATGGATCAAACTTAAAGTGGAGGTCCACCCAACTTGAGAAGGCTAGCATACAGCCGTATATGGGCCGCCCCATGACCGCCGATGTAAGCCCGCTATAGATGTAAGCTAGTATGGCCGGTCCAACTCTTTCACCTTCCCATAAGCTCACCACTGCACTTATTTGACTCTCTTCAAGGAAGTCCTCCGTGGATGGAAACAGTAGTGCGCCTGCTATGCACACCACGAAGGCTTTTGTTATTCTTTCTATCTCCTCCTCTTCCTTGGCTTGATCTGCTCTTTTGTACACCCACGAGGCGAGCTTTAAGAGGTTAACTCCTTTAGTGACCTTGATTTGGTTCACTATATTTGGGCTAGGTATTAACGAGGTTAGCAACTCATGAGAGGAGATTGGCCTTGGCATGATGGCCATCTTTTCTTCTTCTCCGTGTTTCATCCTTTTCAAGCCTAGGATCATCTCTACTTCTTCCAGCAAGATGGTGGCCTCAAATGTGGAGAATAAGAAAGTATGGGTGGAAGGATGCCATGTTTCAATCAATGCTCCTATGGCGGCCCAATCTATGTGGATTTGATCATAATGCTTGGCATGGGTTATCAACCCCAAGAGATGCCATCTAGCTACATATACCCTCATATCTGGAGTGAATTTGGAGAGGATGAGGGGCAACCATTTGATTTGGACATATCTTCTAGCTCCTGGAAGGGTTGGGTAATCCTGTGAGAAGAACAGGACACACGCAGTAATAAGCATAAGTATATGAAATACCAGATGAGAGTTTGGCAGAAGGAACAGCACAAAGCAATTAGCAGAAGAAAAACTTACCTGATTCAAAGCAATTCGATTGCTTATGTGCCCTTGTATTTCAGTAATTCTGGGAGTATAAATCCTAGGTTTCTTCATCATCCTGTCCATCGCCGCCTGCAGTTGAAGAAGAACAGAAGCAGAACAAAGGCCTGCAGATGAAGAAGGAAAAGAAGCAGTTCGGCTGCAGAGAAATTTCGATTGGTTTGTGAAAGAAAGCCTTCCTTTTTATAAGGATTTGAAGAGTCCTGAAGAGTCCCGAAGATAGAAGTTTGATTAGGTTAAGGACTGTGTTCTTGATTTAGGAAACGGAAGTTCGTGCTGAATTAACGACGTTGGTTAGGGCGTCGATTCTTAAATTGACGACCCGACTGACGACGTGTTATATTTAACGCCCTAACATGGGGCGTCTTCTTCTAAGCTTTCGCTATTGGTTACGCCTTTGAGTAGGGCGTGTTTTAAGTGTTTAACGACCTATTGTCCAGGCGTCTTTCATGCTGTTAACGCCCTGTTCTTAGGCGTGTTTTAGTTTCCCATGCTTTGATGCTTTAATGAACTTAAGTGCTGTTATTTTTGGTGAAATTGTTTATGATTAAGCACTTATGATCATGTCATGTTCTGAATTAATGGGTGAAGGCTAATAAGTTTCAAGTGCAGAAGTTCGCAGGATTCGGGGCGTTTGGACCGCTCATGGGAGTAACATCATCATCCTTGTATCTGTGTCCTGTAAGCATTGTTACTATATGATATCTACACTATTATAGTATGTCAAGGACCTTGTGGTTCTGATAAACCTGAAATTTGAGTTCCCCTTCATCAAAAACAATGACGATTTCAGGAAAGTCTTGATCACACGGATAGGCCGTTGAGTTGTTAAAGGTTTGGGACGATGGTTCCACTTTCTGAGTTGATGCGCGGACAAACGGGCTTCGGCTTAGTGTTAGCTCAGAAATATGGATTCTTGACCAGATCTAAATGGCTTAACAATATTATCCTTGATTATTTTCTATTTTTAGTTTGTTTTAATCTTTTCTTTTAGCCCAGCATGCATCATGTAGGACTTTGAGTTTCTTGCTGAAAATCTTCATATTATGGCAATAATGAAGTTCACTCGCTCTTGATTGACTTGACATGAGATATTCCACTTCAAATCAAGTACTTCGTTCTATTTGAAGCCGTTCAGGCTGATTCCTTGAAAGTGTCCCTTTTGTTGGATCTCTATCCCAATTCTCTTTACTTTTCTGTAAAATTTACCTTGGTTGTAGCACGTCCACGTTGGCTGGTAATCGCTCTCCAATGGTCTTTCCCTGTCGTGCCCACGCGCACATCCCTTTATTTACTTAGTTTAATCTCCTTTTTTCCAACAAATCGATGTTTCCTTGGAACCACTCAGAGTTGTTTCACTCAGAATCTTGGAAAGATTTCAAATGCTTATTATCCTGAGGCGTGTCACATCACACCTTGGCGTCTCCTTATCAGTTCATTCCACTTCATTTCTTTCATTACACTTCATTCCATTTCCGTCTCACTCCCTTGCAAAGCAGACGCCAAGGCGGGACAGCTGTAGACACGCCAAAATTGACGTTTTGTTGATCAAATCTCATGTTATTATATAAACGCCCCAAGTGGACTTCAATATTCCTATAACATGAAGTTTTTCTATTTTTGAGAATTTTATGTATTTTTTCTGCATCCTTCGTGATTCACGACCTGACGAAGGGCGTTACTTTAGAAAGTAACGACCTGTGATGGGGCGTTTCAAAAGAAAGGACGACCATGGATGAGGGCGTCAATTCCTGGTATTATCCGTTAATTTCTGGAATTATCTACTTTCAAAATAAAAAGCTTTTTGTGAGTAATGTCCTACCTCATGGCGTGTTTTTAAGAAACGCCGTTATCTTAGGCGTGTTCCATTAATGTCTAAACCAAGAAAGTTTTATTTCCAAATTTAAATCCAGGAAGAAACGCCCTTTCCTAGGTCGTGTTTCAAGAAACGTCTCTGTGAAGGTCGTCAATTCCTGATTTGACGCCCTGTCCTAAGTCGTGTTTCACTCCAGAGTCCTTCCTTTTTCCATCTTTCCCTCACAGTTCCCTACCATCCTTGGGACTCTTGCTCGATCTTGATCCTTCCCTGGATGCCTCATTACCCATTCTTATCATTTCCTTGTTTGATCACATCCGATTGAAGCTATAAAAGAAAATATCATTCGATCGTGGAAGGGGTTAAGATGTTAAGTATTCAACAAGCATGTTAATCCTTCTGCATCCGTTCAGCATCTTCACGGTTTCCCTCTACTCTCGTCAGGGAGAGCAGGGCTATACATTTTGCTTGTTTTGTTCATCTCGTTCTTAGCATATTATCATTGTCACCTTGTCGTTAGTTTTTTTTATTGCATTAAGCATCATCTTATCATATCCTTTCCCTAGTTCTCTGCTAGGGGTTTTAAAACCACAAAAAAGAGGTGCGCACGTTGATGTCTTTTCATCATTTTATGTTAGTTTTGGATTGATACTATTGCACTTTGGCTGATCCCTCTCTCTTTTGTTTGTTTTTCATTATCTTTTTTTTACAAGGTAATCAACCAAGAAAACCCACTTCATCGGCCGGCCGATTGAAGTTGGAGGAAGAAATCCACATCCATCCCGCATCCCAATTTTCACCAGGTACACGCGATCTCCTTTTCTTCTTATTGAGGTAACCCCTCTGGCGATCACATCATCTCCACTTTAGCACCTCGTGCTATTTTTATTGCATTCTTTTTGCATTATTTATTTATCTCCTTTTTGTCATATTTTTAATCTCCTCTCACAAAAAGAGCGGATTTTAATCCGATCTACAGAGAACAGGAACAAGAGTTTGCACCGGGCACGGAGTATGACTTATTAAAGCATTTGGACAGAACACCGGCCCGAATTTCTATTCTGGAATTGATCAAAAGATCTACTACACACCAGCTGGCTTTGAGGCAATATCTGCAGAAAGTAATGGTAAACGAAGACATCCCGATTGAACAGGTCACTACAATTTTAAGTCCAGCCAGCAATCAACCGGCCATCACTTTCTACGAACATGAATTGGCTCCGCAGCCGATCAGAAAATATGCACTGTGCATTACTATTGACATTAACAAGGTGGCAGTGAAACAATGTTTGGTGGATACTAGGGCATCCATTAATATTTTGCCACCAAGTACCTTGAAAATGTGTGACATTCCGGAGAGTCAAATCCGGCCATCTACAATCACTATCACAGCCTATGACAACACCAAGAAGCCGCCTTTAGGGATGATCACTTTAAAAGTTGGTTTGGGTCCAGTCTCAGTCACAGCGAATTTCCATATTCTGGACATGGACCCGACATTCAATGGCATTTTGGGTCGCCCTTACATTCAAGAGCTTGATGTTGTGCCTTCCACGAATCATCAATGCATAAAATTTCCGCACAAAGGGCGCATTATTAAAGTCACTAATATGCCCATTTTACCGACAGAAGATATACATTCCGCAACATCGGTGCCTTCTAAGTGGCCTTCCAATAGGCCTTTGCTCTCGGTTTTGGATGTTGCCGATCTGCGGCAAGACTTGGTAAGGCCGTCTTCTTCAACCCCTCCTACCACCCAAATGTCACCACAACCATCCAAAGGCAAGAAGAAAAAGGGTTTGATGAACACACCAGGATGGAGCATTCTGATGAAAATGGGGTATAGAATTGGTAAAGGCCTGGGTGTTAATCTTCAGGGGAGAGTCAAGCCCGTCAGGCATCAAAAGATGATTCCCCGAGGTGGCCCAGGGTACAAAGGGCCAAGCAAAGACAAAGATGAGCCATGGGCCGTTATGACTTCCACTCTCAAGACAGATCGGCAGCCTCTTACATGGACCCTACAAACACACTTTATGAAAGGAGGCACTCATAATGATGAGCAAACCACGCTAGTCACTTCCATGATGGATTGTCAAGATGTACATGCACGGCAGTTTGCTCGCCACATAGCCCCGCTGGTTACATATAAAGCCCTGGAGTCCTTACGGCCAGATAAAAGAAGAAAGATGGATGACCCCGAATGTGACTGGTATAGATGGTTCGACATGAACGATATCACTATTGCTCTAAGCCGACTGTTTATGCCAACTGATCCGGAATGGCCGCCACTGATTCATGAAATAATTGAAAAGCCAGCAGTGATCACGGACAAGTGGCAGCTTCTAAGCAATTACACAGATACCGGGGAGCCTGATGTGCCGTTCGAGGAAGGCTACAACGTGGACAGGCTGTGGGCCGGCCTCTTCTCTATTAAATCTATTCATCCAACGATGGTTATCCATTTGTTTAATCAAATATTTTGCTCAGATGTCCCTAGACCGCCCGCGGTCTTGATAACCTTTTCTCCAAATTCACTTCAAGTTTCTCCTCCGATTCCTCCCTTGCTCCTCGAGCAATTCTCTAAACTCTCCATCACACCCCCGCGTGGGTCATCATTTACTCAATCTTTCGTCAATATGTCAATCTCAACACCACCCCCTATTCCTCCCTCTCATTGCCTTCTTCTTGAAAATGAAAATGAAAAAAAATGCCAAAATTCAAACTTCCCAATCTTTCATCTCCATTGAGGAGACCTCCTATCTTCTTCCTGAGTGTGTCCCGACCCAGGGGCCGCTCTTCCAGGATTCATTAGGGGGCCTTCTCTACCCCTCCGAGGAGGGGTCTTCATCTGTATCTCCTTCTGTACCCATCTTTTCCTCACCTCCTTCATCTTTGTCGAATTCTAGTGATCAGGCTAGTTGCTCTTACTCTTCTAGTTTTAAGACTCATGGGGTAGCTTCGCATAAGAGATCCAAGGGTAAGCAAATTCCCCGTAGATTCTTGTTAGAACTAGCTAGAAGGTGCCGGGCATGCTTAGCTCTTCCCGAATTTTTGGATAATCCGATTATCTTGCCAGAAACAGAATATGAAGATACTTGTGTTTTTAATGAGGGCTTTGGTGTTTATGATATCATGAATGATGAAGACCCTATTGAAGAGGGGGATGAAAGTTTCGAAGAATATGAGGACGAGGCTGATGCTTTTGCCAGTGGCATGAGAAGATTCGATGAGCCATCAGCCTCAGTAGAAGAGCCTACCAAAGAAATAAATCTGGGTACTGAAGAAGACCCTAGGATTGTCCTCATTAGTAAGAACTTGCCGCCCTCCGAAGAGGAGGCACTTATTTTGGTTCTTCAAGAATATAAGGACACGTTTGCGTGGAGTTATGAAGATATGCCGGGACTAGACCCTGCACTCGTTGAACATCGACTTACGCTTAAGCCAGGGTCCATTCCGGTTAAACATTGGTTGAGACGTTTCCACCCTAATATAGCATTAAAAATGAAAGAAGAGGTCGATAAGCTTCATAAGGCTAGATTCGTTAGAGTTGTCCTCTATCCCAATTGGGTGGCCAACATCGTCCCAGTCATGAAAAAAGATGGAAATGTGCGGATTTGTATAGACTTTCGGGACCTCAACCGCGCGTGTCCTAAATATGACTTCCCCCTCCCTCATATTGATGTTTTGATTGACAATGCGGCAGGATATGAGACTCTCTCCTTTATGGATGACTTTTCAGGTTACAATCAGATTCGCCTGGCTGAGGAGGATCAAGAGAAGACATTGTTCACTACACCATGGGGAACATATTGCTATGTGGTCATGCCCTTCGGACTTAAGAATGCTGGAGCCACCTATCAAAGGGCTATGATGGCGATTTTTCATGATATGATCGACATTTATATAGAGGTGTACGTTGACGACCTGGTAGTGAAATTAAGAACAAGGATTGAGCATCCCGGGGTTCTAACCAAAGTCTTGCAAAGAGCACGGGAGTATTAGCTAAAAATGAACCCCAAGAAGTGTGTGTTTGGTGTTTCGTCGGGGAAGTTGCTTGGATTCATCGTAAGTAAGAGGGGTATCGAGATTGATCCCAACAAGGCGAAGGCCATAAGGGAAATGCCTCCTCCCAGGAATTTGAAAGAAGTTCGAGGATTGATCGGGAGGTTACAATTTATTCGCCGATTTGTCTCCCAGCATTCACAAAGATGTAGGCCGTTCTACGAGCTTACTAAGCCGAGAGTCAAGTTTATTTGGGATGACAAATGTCATGCGGCTTTTGACGGATTGAAGGATTATCTCTTAAATCCTCCTGTCCTGAGGCCGTCAGTTCCATGCAAACCGCTTGTTCTCTACATTTTCATCCTAGATGACTCTATAGACGCTGTCCTAGCCCAAGTTGACGAAGAAGGAAAAGAAAGGGCAGCCTACTACTTGTCAAAGCTTCTCAACCCCTGTGAGCAGAGGTACTCAGCCATAGATAAGACTTGTGCTGCTTTAGTCTGGGTAGTTCAAAAACTTAAGCATTATTTCTTAGCTCACGAAATTCATCTCATTGCCCGTATGAATCCAATCAAGTTTCTTCTTGAAAAATCCGTTCTCACCGACCTATTAGCACGATGGCAAAGCTTCCTTTCTCAATTCGATATTATCTAAATTCAGCAAAAAGCGATTAAAGGCTATGCCATAGCAGAACATCTTGCTCATCACCCTCTCCCTAGATTTGACCCTGTTTGCTCAGAGTTTCCAGATGAGGAACTAATGTCCGTCAATCAATCCGATTCAATGTGGACGTTACATTTTGATGGAGCTTTGAATTCAAAAGGAAAAGAGATTGGCATTGTTCTTCTGACACCAGAGGGTATCACTATTCCGCTCGCCTCTCAGCTTGCATTTCCAGTTACAAATAATATAGCTGAGTATGAGGCTCTTCTGGCCAGACTGGAGGCCGCTCATCAATTCGGTGTTACCCAATTGCAGATTGTAGGTGATAGTCAGCTTATTCTTCGCCAAGTGCTCACCAAGTGCCGTACGCTCAATCCCAAACTCAAACCCTATCAGGAATTGACTTCTGCTTATACCAAGCTTTTCACCAAATTAATCTTCGTTCACATTCCTCGTGAACATAACATTTTAGCTGATGCTCTCGCTTCTCTTGCATCTTCTTTGGTTTTCCTTTTCGAAAAGGATTCCCATTCTGTCATTGTTCATAAGCGGCTCACTCCAGCTATTAAGGATCCAACTTTCCTTAGTGTTAAGGAGGAGGTGCTTAGGAAGGTTAAGCAAGGTGGAATCATTGAGAATAAGGAGGTCATGGTGTTGGATTTAGAGGAAGAACTGGACGATGAAGAAAAGCTGTGGTATTACGAGATTGCTAAGTATTGCCAGGATCAATCCTACCCTGAGGAGGCCACGGCTGAAGAAAAGAAAGCCATTCGAAGAGTTGCTCAGCGATACACCCTGGTTGAAGGTGTGCTCTACAGAAGAGGTCTCACTGGAGTTTTATTAAGGTGCCTAGATGATGATGAATCTTGGAAGATCGTGGAAGAGACACATTCAGGAGTGTGTGGTGGTCATGTCAATAGCCAGATGCTAGTTAAGAAGATCCTTAGATTAGGCTTCTATTGGCCCACTCTAGAAGAGGATTATTCCATCTATGTTCGAAGGTGTGTTAAGTGCCAACTGCACGCCGATAAAATTCACTCTCCTGCTTCTTCACTCCATCCTATGTCCTCCCCATAGCCTTTCTCCGTGTGGGCTTTCGATATCATTGGACCACTTGGTGATCCGAACCTCCTCGCAAAACCAAAGTCATTTATACTCACGGCCACGGAGTACTTCACCAAGTGGGCGGAAGTGGAAGCTTACGTGGACATAAAAGCGTCAACCGTCGGTAAATTTATAATGAAGAACATCATCGCAAGGTTCGGTATCCCAAGCACCATCGTCACCGACAATGGACCGTAATTCATCTCTCAGGAGCTTTAGGACCTCTGCAACAGGTATAACATTGCATTACATCATCCATCTCCTTATTATCCGCAGAGCAATGGCCAAGCAGAGGCAACTAACAAAACTTTGATCAAGATTATTACGAAAACATGTGAGGCTAATAAATTTACGGATTGGCCAGAAAAGCTGGTTGAAGCTCTTTGGGCCTATCGCACTTCTATTCGTACCCCTACTGGGCAAACCCCTTTCGCCCTTATGGAATGGAGGCGATAGTCCCTTAAGAGATTCTTATCCCTTCTCTACGAGTACAATTGGACAAGGAGCTCCCCATTGATGAGCGTCGCGAATCTCTCCTTACTCAGTTGGAACTCCTAGACGAGAAGCGTTTGGCCGCCGCCGAGCATGCGTGTATTTATCAAAACAGGCTTTCACGTTTTTACCAAAAGAAAGTAATTGAGAGAAAATTCAAAATCGGTGAAATGGTAATTATGAGAATATTCGTAAAACCCGGAGGGCCTCGTTCAAAACTTCAACCTAACTGGGAAGGGCCCTTCGTCATAAAAGATGTTTATCCTGGCAACGCTTACAAATTAATTAATGCTGAAGGTGAAGAGCTGGCTCACCCCTGGAATGGTCTTTACTTGAAGAAATACTACCCCTAAAAAAAAGAAGAAAAAAGAAGAAAAAAATCAAAAACAAAAGAAAACAAAAGAGAAAATAAAAAAATCAAAAATTTTACAGGCTAGTACGGTACATAGGCCGCGAGCCCGAAAAATCAAAATCCTTAATTCATTCTTCAGTCTTGATGGTTTAACTTTGGGTCAACTCCCGCACACACTACACGCTTTACTTTTAAACTCGAGCGGCCCGGAATTCGAGGAAAGTCAGACCCAAACTAAGAGTGTACGAGCCTTACCTATTCTCTCCTCTTCGGCTCACGAGAGGGAGTACGAGTCAGGGAATACTAACCAAACCTGTCTGCCGCCCTAGTAGGTGGAAGTCAGGGCCCAAAAGGGAACAAGATGCTTAAAGCCCAAGTACAATTAGGTTTCTGTCTGTTAAAAAAAAAGAGAAGAAAAGGAAAAAGAAAGTTACAAAAAAGTATGTCAAGAGGGCAAAGTCCCCGCAGGGAAAACCTTGGTCGTAAGCATGTATGAATAAGGGCAAAAAGAGCAACAAAATTTCCCTAAGCCGAAGATCGAATCCCAACGGGCATTAGGACAGGGGAGGAAAAATTTTTCCATTCTCGGAAACCTACCGCGAGCTTCCTTAACTTATTCTTCCCTTCTTCCTCTATGGTGGGTTATAAGCTCAAAGCATGGCGAAGACCGACTAAGAAGGATGGGCCGCGAGAGAACATGAGTAAAAGCACAAGTATTTAAGCACGTTGACCCTTTGTTAAATCTTTTAAGAAAGATTAATGAATTCAAGACGGTGATTGTGTAAGGTTTAAGGCCCTTATACTGTGCCCAGTCCCATCAAAAGAAGAAAAAAAAATACTTTCCTTAAAAATAACGCCCTCTGGGCAGGCGTCATTTTCATGAGCCGCGACTCCTCTAGGGTCGTCATTTCCAAAAAAACCCAAAATAAAAAAAATAAACATAAATAAAATTGATTTTTTAATTCACGCCCTTTATGGGGGCGTCATTTAATAAATTCACGGCTTTGTCGATGTCGTCATTTTTCATGATAAAAATAAAAAAATAATTTTCTAAATAAACACCTCCCACTTCGGCGTCAATTTCACAATCAGCGCCCGTTTGCGGGGGCGTCATTTTTGAACTATAAATAAAAAAAAGAGAATAACAAAAAAATCAAGCCTGCTGCTGCTCATCTCATATGCTTGATTGCATCTTTGTGTTGACATCTTTTTATTTTAAAGTTGACATCTGCTTGCTTGCATGCTGCATTTCCTTATATATATTTTATTATCCGCCTTTATTAATTAGAGGCTTGGCCCCTTGACCTGTCAACAAGGTGAAAGAAGAGATTACCCCTTGCTTATTGAGCAAGGGGCTAAGCCGGACAGATGAATTAATCTGTTTGTTTAAGTATGAACTACAGGCGCAGGGCAAGAACGGGCGAGAACGAACAAGAACGAAAAGGAAAGTGAAAGCAGAAGGCAAGTACACAAGTCCACAAGTGCTCAAAGTAACTCAGGTAATAAAAATTTCAATTTCATATATATATATCAATGTATATCTGAGTACAGGTGTGAGGGTGGAGGGGTACAAGTAAGTCTCTCTCAACTCTCGCCTCCACCCTCCTCTCTCCTACTCTCTACCTCACTATTGTCGTCTCGACGAGGCGCTCGTGGAGGGGGCATGGACCCCCGGGAAGTAGCTGGAGCTCGAGCCTGCTCCTCTGCCTCACTCCTCTACCGAAGAGAGGAACCCGCTACAAAGGTAGAACTGGTGAACGCGTACCCCGTAGCTCTCGCTCGATCCCAGCCTCGCTGTAATCGCTCCTCGATCGACCGTAGCCGCTCCTGAGTGACGGCTAGCTGGGTCCTCAAGTCCGCAAGCTCCCGCTCGCGTGCTGCCTCCTGCTCACGGTCACGAGTCCGCTCTGCCAGGCGCTCCTCTCGCTCCCGGGCACGCTCCCTGCGCTCCATCTCAAGGGCGACTCTCAGCTCTACCACGTCCTGAGGTAGCTCCTCTCGTCGCCTCAAGGCCCTCTCAAGCTCCGTGACTCGCTGCTCACGGATGGCCAGCTCCGTCCCGGCTAGTGCAGCCTGGGTAAGTGCCGCCTGTAACTCGGAGGTCTGCAATCAATGAAACGAACCATCAGTTGCACATTTAATTCAATAATTCATGAAATAAGCGACTGAAATAAAATCTTTGTTAACTCACCCGGGTAGTCATTGCGCGCTGTCCTGCCTCGATGTAGGTAAGCGAGGCTCGGAGCTCCTCAGTCTGTAGAAACACAAATTTTCATCAACACATAATAACATGTAATTAAATGCAAATCTAAGTTTGAGTTTAAGTTTACCCGTGTGGCGAGATCGCGCTCTGCTGCCTCGGCCTGTGCCAGCGCTCTAGCCAACTGCTCTGCTAATGCAGTCGTCTCTGCACTAGGCCCCCTCGAGCTGGAGGCTCCTCCCGTCTCTCTCATCGCCGCTCCCTGCTGAGCACGTTGCATTCATTGAGATTGTCAGTGGCTAATCATCAATAATTCAGGAAATCATTTGCATATAGATAATTTAAACACTCACCAGGGTCTGTAGGTCTGCTCGTGTGGTAGCCAGCTGGGCCTCTAAGCTGTGGAGATGGGCTTGCATGTCCATCACCGCTATGTCCCGTGCATCCTGCATACATCATACATATCAGCCACACAATAGATTTATAACATTTACAATTAATTAGAAAGAAAATGCATTCATACATACCCCTAAGACCCTCATCTGGGATCGGCCGGCGTAAACCTCCCAGTAGCGTCGGAGGTACTCGGAGCTGTCTGTCGCCTGTGAAGTAACTCGGGTCCCGCCACGCTACCAGTTGGCATACTGGTCAGGATACCGGACTCTCCAGTCGATCGCCTTCGTGCGACCGCGTGTCTTCTTGCCTATTCCCCGGGGCTCTCCTACCTCAACCCACTCCTGGTGTAGGCCGAGGGTCCTCATCACCAGCCTAAGCCGTAACGGCTCAATCTCATTCAGGCAATGAACCCAAAGCTCATGCCCAAAGCGAGGTCGGCCCGCTACGACCCAGGGCTGGCCCTCATCGGTCATCCCCTCGTAGGGTCTCCACACCACCTGCATTCACAAACATGCATCATCATATCTCATCATCATTTCATACATATTTCATAAAACAAAAAAAAAATTTGCATCATATTTAGCATACATACCAGTGAGGTAGGGTACTCGCGGAACTCCCTCCGTAAAACTAGCAACTCGTAGGCGAGTGGCGCTCCTGTCACGACAGTCAGCCAACGCGCCACTCGCCGTGCTAGAGGGAAGGATCCCTCATCTCCGGGTCGAGGGTCGACACGCCCCATCGGCATGTATAGGTGGCTCCATATCTGCATTCATGCATTGCATTAATAAAGCATTCACATACATTTAAAAGAAAAGAAAAAAATACATACCTGAAGAAAAGGAGAGAAGCCGCTGATAGTCGTCTCTCGACCTGTCCCTGTGGACAAGTCGGCAAGAATCCTACTCCCCAAGCATATCTGTCGACACCCTCTAAGTCCTCAAGAATCCCTAAGAATCGACAGTTGATGATGTCGCCCTTCGTGTCGAGTAATAACCTCCCGAGCATCAGGAATAGAAACGTCCTCAAATCTCGATCTGCTCTCTCTCTCTCTCTCTGCTGGGTCCTGGCAATAGGCAGCCCTAGCCCCATCAATCAACCTCTGTGAGAACTGCTCAAGAGACTCCCTCGACCTCTGCCTAGAATCACCCAACCCCATAGCGATGGTAAGATCGGTGCGGTAGATGGTCCTACACTCACTCGGCGTCTCGTAGACTGTCTCTAACCCTAGCAGCCTCTGTGTCAGCTCGCTATAGTCAGGTAGGGTGATCCCGCTCACAGCCTCGCCGTCCACCCTCAGCCCAGTGGTGCTAGCAACATCCTCTAGGCTAGGAACCATGTGACCCCATGGCATCAGAAATGCCCGGCTAGTCCTATCCCATCTCTCCCTAAGCACCTGGATCAAAGGTAGGTTAGGTCTCATAGGCTCTATGCTAAGGAAGGGTCCGAACCCCATGGCATCTACCCTATCCCTCTGAAAGCCTGGAAGCCCATAGTAAGCTGCTCGAACTTGGACCCAGGAAATTCGAGTCCTCATCAATCCCTGCAAACAAAAGAACATTTTCACTTAAGTTTTATATAGTTTCTCATGTGAATTTTCATCAGCTGTTTCAATTTACCTTCTGTTTGAATTGACGACCTATCCTAGGTCGTGACTTATTCACTTGATGCCCCTGAGGGGGGCGCTGTTTCAGAATGTGTTTTGGCGATTTTATGCGTAATTTGAATTGACGACCACCCTTGGGTCGTTATTTGTTTAAGTGACGCCCCTATGGGGGGCGCTGTTTTGAAGGTAATTTCCTGCACTAAAAGAGAAATAATTCTGATTTTCTTAATTAACGACCACCCCTTGGTCGTTATTTAATGAATTAACGCCCCGGTGGGGGGCGTTGTTTTTCGTGGTGTTTTAAAAATATAACAGTGCACGAAATAGAAATAAAATAGAGATATATGTCAAAAATAAAAGAAATGGCATGGAAATTACCAGCATGGTGATTAAGCATGATAATTTTGAAATGACGACATGCTACAGGGCGTGGTTTCCTGAATTAATCATTTTCAGAAAATAAAAATAATTTAAATTGACGACCCGAAGGGGGTCGTTGTTTTAATTGACGGCACCCACTGGGGCGTCATTTGACTGTGCCACTGGTTTGCCATTTTTCCCTTCACCGAGGGCTATGGAAATTGATGGAAATAAAAATAAAATCAAAATTAAATAAAATGAGGGCTTGGAGGATAGGGCACCTACCTTGCTTAGTTCGGGCGTTAGAAGCCCTCCCCGGAGTGGCCGCCGGGGTTGACATGGCCGTAGTGGTTGGCGAGGGGGCGCCACCGCCACCACCGGTTGCTCGTCTCCATCTCCTCCTTCTTCTTCTCCCTCTTCTTCTTCCTCACCCTCGCCGTCTTCCTCGTCATCTTCTTCATCCTCGCCATCGTCTTCTTCTTCTTCTTCTACATCATCTCCTCCTTCTTCCTCGGTTGCGCCACCTTGCTCCACCGCCGGAGCTTCTTCTGCCGATGGTGCGTCTTCGGCCGCCACGGGAGCTTCCTCCTCGGCGTGTCCATTGTCGCCCAGGTCCACCACCTCAGGGGCGCTGACCCTCTGCCGTTTCAATGCACCACCCGCCATGGGTTCGAGAAGAGAGGGAATAGAGAGAGAGATGGGAGAGACGGAGATGGGGGGGCTCGGTTAGGGCTTGAGAAAGGGGGAAAAGGAAAGAAAGGAGATGAAGGAAGGAGAAGAAGGAGGGAAATAGGGTTTAACGGTCGAAAAGAATTGACGCCCTGAGGGCTGTCGTCGATATATTAATTGACGGCCTGTGATGAGACGTGGTTTCAGGATTTGACGACCCGAGACTAGGCGTCATTTATGTTTGCATGGGAACTCGTAACTGTCGTCAGGCGCATTAATGGGAAATTGATTGATGTGATCGATCGTCATGATTACAGTTTAGAATTGACGACATTGTGATTAAGCGTCAGTTTGTTAAGGCACGACATGAATGAAGGCGTCATTTCTATAAAATTAAGGAATTATTTTGAAAATATTTTAAGGAATTTAAAGCGATTAATGTCTTACCTTGATGCGTGAATTAATAGACGCCTGTTTAAATAAGCGTCAATTATGGTTTTATCTATTTTTTAGAAAAATGATTAAATGAAATGGACGACATGTGGTAAGGCGCGGGTTGAGGAATTGACACCATTATTGGGGGCGCGTCTCAGAACAGAGAACCCGAGGCTTTGTTTTGTCAGACAGAATCACTGAATTGGAAGACAAGATCATATAACATGTTATTTTGGCTCAATTAAAGGAAAAATCCTTTTATTTCATTTGATGAAAATCATTGTTACATTCACTGAGCCACCGTGGGCCTTATTTTCCTAAGTGCTATTACATAAGATTTACATTTGTTCTCTTCTTCTTCAACATATGTCTTTGACCTATGGAGAAGTCCAACCTTCCATTGAGCCATGATTGTTTTGACTTCTTCTTGATCTCCACTTGAGCCTAGTTCCCTCCTCTTAAGTGGTGGAAGATGAGAAGGTTCTTCAAAAGTGTGTCGAGGTAATCCAAGTTGTGGGAGGCACCGGTGAGCATTGTAGAGGACGAAGTCATTCCCGCCGATCAATCGAAGCTCTATGCCGGAGGAGAGTCTTGAGCGAAGCTCTTGGGTCTTGAGAAACCCCGGTGTGCAAGTGAAGCCGCTCTTGGGCATGGTCTTGAAGTAGTTCCTCCATTCACTTCTTTTCTTGAGCTTTGGTACCCGATTAGTCACCCTCTCACATAGGCCTAGAGAATCTGTCATATATCGAAGAGGGCTTTTAGAGAAGATTTTTGAGGCCGGTTGAGTTTCTTGACATGGGTCAAACTTTAGGTGAAAGTCCACCCAACAAGAAAGGAGTAGCATTGACCCATAGAAAGGCCGCCCCAAGGAAGCCGAAGTGAGTCCATTATATAGGTTGGCTAGTACCGTCGGTCCTATTCTTTTGCCTTCCCATATGCTAGCTATGGTGCTTAAGTGGCATTCTTCTAAGTGGTCTTCTATTGAAGGGAAGAGGAGAGCTCCTACCATGCATACAACAAAGCCTTTCATCACTCTCTCTAACAAGTCTTCTTCCACTTGGGCTTTGTCCATGTTCTTGTATGCCCATGAAGCTAATTTCAAAAGATTGATTCCTTTGTAGGCTTTGATTTGGTTCACTAGATTTGGGTTTGGTATGAGGCTAGTGTAATATCCCGGACCTTTCGGATCCTTCTTCATGGGTCCCGGATCTGGTTTTCAGAGCGTCTGGCTCCGTTGTGTCCGAAATTTCGTTTCGGACATCTTTCGTGTTCGGATCGGCGCGATCCGGAGTCGTTTCGGAGGCCCGGAGGCGTTCCGCGGCTTTTCCGCGTGTGTTTTCCGATTCCCGGTGTGTGTTTCGGCTTTTCCTTAGGACGCTCGCTGCGGGTTAACTGGGCCGTTCACCCGGGCACGAGTGGTACCGTTGCGATCGGTGCGTTCCGAGGATTCCGGAAACGTATTTTTCTATTTTTCGGTATTTTTCCAAAAATTCGAATTTTCTATAAAGCCTAATCCTTTTTCTTTTCTTTTTCCCTTTTCTCTTTCTTCTTCCTCTTCCTCTCTCTCGCGACCGTGAGCCCCTCTCTCTCCCTCTCTCCCATTCGGATGCGGCGAGCCCCTCTCCGGCTACGGACGGTGGCGGGGCGACGGCGCGGGCGTGTAGGCAGCGGTGAGACGATCTCGTGGGCGTGCGGCGAGCGTGGGAAGCGTGGGGAGTTCGTGAAGCTTCGAGCATTCTTCGTGATTCGTGATCGATCCGGCGGAGCATTCGCTCCATTGAGGTAGGGTGACGTTCCTTAGCCTCATGCCGATCTTTTCCGTGATTTATAGGCCGCGGGGAGGCCGAGAGGGGATCATTTGAGCGTTTTTGGGTTTTTTCCATGATTTGGGGAGAGCTCGCCCGATCTATGGATTCAATGCATGGATTCGTATTTTGACGGCCTAGAATCATGCTGGGGGTCCCCAGGGGTCTTCCCCTTTGTTTTTCCCCCTCCTATGGAGGCATGGGGGCGTGGTTAGAATTTTTGGGCGCTCTTACCGTTTTCGGCCGCGGACTGAGAACGCGCTATACTCCAGTAGCGCGTTCTTGGAGGTCGCGCTGCCCCGACCGAGCGCGTTCATCGGAGAAGATGAATAGGAGGCGGTTCCTGTCGCGCTATGGGGTCATAGCGCGATCATCCTTGTCGCGCTAGGAGGACCTAGCGCGATGGTTCCTGTCGCGCTAGGAAGACCTAGCGCGATCTTCCCTGTTGCGCTAGGGTTCCCTAGTGCGTTCTTCCGTGTCGCGCTAGGTATCCCTAGCGCGATCTGGCTGTTGTTGGGTGTTCCCCTTGGGCCGTGTGTGCGTCCCGGGCACCCCGTGGAGTTCCGTGACCGTGTCTTTGGTGTCCGGAGGTTCCGTTTGCCTTGGTCATGAGTTTGACCGTGGGCGGTGCGTCTGTTTCTTCTCCGACCGTGGCGCCGCTTGACGGAGCTAGTGCGTGGGGTGATTCCCACACGTTGTCGGACTCGGACGTCGTTTTCTGTTGACTTGAGAGTCTACTCCTTCAGTGACCCTCCACTAGTCGTAGCCCACCAGTACGAGGTGCTGGTCTCACCTGGGAGTGGTGTACGGGCACCCACCTTTCGAGACGGTTTGTGGACCGGTTACCGTAGGCCCTTCGTCTTAGACAGAGTCCGGCTGCGGGGGAAAACCGGTCAGAGGGCCAGACCTAGGACGCGTGGTCTGTGTGTGCACACGTGGTTGGGGGCGGTTGGACCCACGTCGACGGGCGTGACCCCAGCTAGTCACTTGTTTGTGGTTACTTGTACGGTGTTCGCGCCTCGGGTAGGACCTACCACATCAGGCGGTTCACCTGCGGTGCGGTGTAAGACGTCAGGGGACGCTACCGGCTGTGCTTCTAGTGGGTGGTACTCCTGTCGAGTACGGAGTGTCAGACTGTCAGTCGTGTGTTTCCGACCTTCGGGTTTTGGCGGTTCGACCGTTGAGTTTCGGTCTACGTGCCGTAGGGTCTAGTTCTGTAGAGTACATGGCTTTCCTTTCCGAGGTATTTTCCTACCGCTAGAGTAGTGGTTTCTCGTTTTACGAGGTAGGGTTCGAGTGATCCCTACTGAGTCTTGTTCCGAGACTCATTCCCTGTGTGTTTTCACCGTGTTTCAGGTGAGACGCCACCTTCGGGGAGCGCGTCAGGAGCGCAGCGTGGTGCGGGTGCCCAGAGGTAGTGCCAGAGGTCAGGCCGGGGTATGCCCCGTGTAGCTGTACTTTTCTTTCTTGTCACTGTACTAGTCGTGGACTACTGTTGATGTTGTTGTTATTTTATTGTGGACCATGTAAATTGTTAATTTATTTCCTGCTTAATATTATAACTGTTTAATTTCTGCAATTATCTGTGATGCTTATGTAGTTTCCACACCATCCTTTTAACCCTTCCGAGTCTTCGGACTCGTGGGTGGCGGTACGAGTCTCGGGTTATCGGGCCTTCCCGGTAATCGGATTCTCGGGTCGTTACAGCTGGTATCAGAGCGCGGTTGTGGAATTACATGAGAATCATAGGTAATTGAAGTGGTCCACTAGTCCACAACGATGATGTACATGTGACGCTGGCATTGGGCACCGTGTGTTTGTTTTGACCTTGCCGTTTTCGTGTTTTCTATCTTTTGCTACAGGAGCGAGTATGGCGCCGAGGAGGAGTTCTCGCTCTCAGCAGGGGCAGTCGGCTGGAGGTCAGGAGATCCAGCAGGGGGTCCAGAGGGACCAGGAGGAGCATAGCAGAGTTCCGGGAGCTACCGAGGCCGCGGATGCTGCGAGAGCTCCAGGGGCCGAGGATTTCTTCCGTGGCATGTACCATCTCATGTCTCAGTAGTTCGGCGGAGAGGCCGGTGAGGGCTCGTCAGTCAGGGGTGGGCCGGGCCGAGCGGTGAGGGACTTCATGCAGTTCCATCCACCTTACTTTAGCGGCCAGGCAGACCCTGATGCGGCTCGTGATTGGCTTGATGAGATGGAGCGGGTGTTCAGTTCTACGAAAAGTACTGCCGAGGACAGAGTGGTGTTGGCCTACAACCAGTTGCAGGGTACGGCTCGGAGGTGGTGGTCTTCCGAGTGGAAGACGTCCTTTCAGCTTCGTCCAATTGAGCAGGTCGAGTGGGGTGACTTTGTCAGTGCTTTCGAGCGTACGTACTGTCCAGACGTCGTTGCTACGCAGCGGATGCGGGAGTTTCTGGAGCTGGTGCAGGGTGACATGTCCGTGTTGCAGTATAGGGCCCGATTTGTCGAGCTGGGTCGGTATGCACCTCATATCATGGAGCATGAGAGGGTGAGGACGACGCAGTTTGTGCAGGGATTGAGGCTGGAGCTGAGGCACCATTTGATCGCGAATGGGGCCACTGATCTAGAGACGGCATCTCGTGTTGCGATTTCCTTGGAGATGGATATGCAGAGGACTCGAGGACCGATCAGCCAGGGGCAGTCTTTGTCAGGTCGCAGCCAGCAGTCGGCTACCCAGCAGCAGGGTTTCTTCCAGCATGCGTCGGGTGGTTCAGGAGTACCGGCGTCGGCAGCTTCGGTGACGGGATCTGCGTCCTTTAGCTCGAAGGTCAAGAAGTTCTTGAAGAAGAATTTCCGTAAGAAGCATAAGGATCAGGGGCAGGCTTCATCGGGCAGTGTACAGCAGCCGTTTCCTTTGCAGCGTCAGGGATCAGTGGGTGGATCGCGAGGACCTTGTCCACGGTGTGGTGGGACCCACCCAGGCAGGCAGTGCACGGCGCCGATCATCTGTTTTCGGTGTGACCAGCCAGGGCATATGGCGCGTGACTGTCCTCAGAGGCCGCCGCAGCAGCAGGTTCCCCAGCAGCAGCAGCAGCAGCAACAGGGACAGTATCCGCCGCTACCCAGGTCAGCCAGCGTGGGAGGCAGGCAGAGAGCTCGAGGCCAGATCACGCACTTGACCAGGGCAGAGGCAGTAGCGTCGCAGCTCGTGGAAGGTACCGTTCAGATTTTGGGTTGTGCGGCTCGGGTTTTATTTGATTCTGGCGCGTCTCATTCGTTTATTTTGGAGGATTTCGCGTCGAGCGTCGAGGAGCCGGTGACCCAGTTGTCCTGTGATTTGGCAGTGGAGTTGCCTTCGGGTGATTTTATGGTCACTCCGTATTGCTTGGACCAGGTTCCGGTGTGGATCGATGGGCGGAGTATGCCAGGCAGGTTGTATGCGTTGCAGCTTCGGGATTACGACGTGATTCTAGGCATGGATTGGCTCGAGACCCATGGAGCAGTGGTGGATTGTGGGATGAAGAGGGTCTACTTCCAGCATCCGAGCAAGAGGACCTTCTATTTCCAAGGTATCCGTTCCACCTCTTCTCGATTTCTTATCTCTGCTATTCGAGCCCGTCGGTTGCTTGATTCAGGTTGTCAGGGTTTTCTCGCGTCAGTGGTTGTGTCTGACCGGATAGAGCCGGATGTCGAGGACATTGCGGTGGTGTGCGAGTTTCCCGACGTTTTTCCCGAGGAGTTGCCTGGATTACCTCCCCAGCGGGAGATCGATTTCGTGATCGAGGTTGTGCCTGGTACGGGACCTTTGGCGAAGGCTCCCTACCGTATGGCCCCCGCTGAGTTGAGGGAGTTGCGGGCGCAGTTGCAGGAACTGTTGGCCAAGGGGTATATTCGTCCTAGCTTTTCCCCTTGGGGTGCGCCCGTGTTGTTCGTGAAGAAGAAGGACGGTAGTCTGCGGTTGTGCATTGACTATCGACAGCTGAATGAAGTGACCATTAAGAACAAGTATCCGTTGCCGCGGATTGATGATTTGTTCGACCAGCTTCAGTCTGTGCGAGTGTTCTCGCGGATTGATTTGCGGTCTGGTTACTATCAGCTGAGGATTCGTGAGTCCGATGTGGAGAAGGCTGCATTCAGTTCGAGGTACGGGCATTATGAGTTTCTGGTGATGCCGTTTGGGCTCACCAATACCCCAGCTGCCTTCATGCACTTGATGCAGAGGGTGTTTCATCCGTATTTGGACCAGTTCGTGGTCATCTTCGTGGATGACATCCTTGTTTATTCGCGGTCTGCTGAGGAGCACGCGTACCATTTGGGTGTGGTGCTGCAGACGTTGCGAGATCACCAGTTGTATGCGAAGCTCAGCAAGTGCGAGTTTTGGCTCAGCGAGGTGCACTTTCTGGGGCACGTGATTTCTGGTGATGGCATTTCCGTGGATCCCGCCAAGGTCGAGGCTGTGATGCAGTGGCCGAGGCCGAGGTCGGTGACGGAGATCCGGAGTTTCTTGGGGCTTGCGGGTTATTATCGCCGATTTATCCAGGATTTTTCCCGCATTGCGACCCCGATGACGAGGCTCACGCGGAAGGATGTGCCTTTCGTTTGGTCCGAGGAGTGTGAGCAGAGCTTCAGGGAACTGAAGAGATTGCTCACCTCAGCTCCGGTGTTGGTTTTGCCTTCTGGATCGGGAGGTTTCGTGGTGTGTACAGATGCTTCCGGCGTCGGATTGGGTGCTGTTCTGATGCAGCATGGTAGAGTGGTGGCTTATGCATCTCGGCAGCTAAAGCCCCATGAGGAGAACTACCCTACCCATGACCTTGAGTTGGCGACGGTGATCTTCGCGCTGAAGATCTGGAGGCATTATCTGTACGGCGAGAAGTTCGAGGTGTTCACTGACCATCAGAGCTTGAGGTATGTGTTCTCGCAGAAGGACCTGAACCTCAGACAAAGGCGGTGGATGGAGTTCATGAAGGACTATGACTTCACCCTGTCTTATCAGTCGGGCAGGATGAATGTCATCGCCGATGCCTTGAGTCGGAAGGTTGCGGTCAGTGCCTTGATGTTGAGGAGGTGGAGGCTCTGGGAACAAGTGCCCGAGGTATCTTTCAGGCTCAAGATTCCCCAGGAGTCATGGTTGGCAGTGCTTGCGAGTCTGACTGTCACTCCTGCTATCCGTCGTCAGGTGACAGAGGCTCAGCATGCGGACCCTGAGTTGCCCCGGATTCTGGCGATGTCTGATGCGGAGCTCGGTGAGGACGGTGCTGCGAGGTTTCGTGGCAGGTTGTACGTCGCAGCCGAGGAGCAGATTCGTCGTTCGGTGCTGCGCGAGGCTCATGGGAGCAGGTACACTGTGCACCCGGGTGCGACGAAGATGTATCAGAACTTGCGGAGGCAGTTCTGGTGGCCTGGCATGAAGAGAGATGTCGCAGAGTTTGTAGCCAGGTGCCAGATCTGTCAGCAGGTGAAGGCGGAGCATCAGCGACCAGGAGGTACTCTCCAGCCCTTGGATGTTCCTGCTTGGAAGTGGGACCATGTGACCACGGATTTTGTGGTGGGGTTGCCAAGGACCCCGAGTGGGCAGGACAGTATTTGGTTGCTGGTGGATCGGCTGACGAAGGTGACGCGGCTGTTACCGGTCAAGGTCAGCTGGAGCGTGTCCAGGTTGGCTCGTTTGTATGTGGAGCGGATCGTGCCGTTGCATGGGATTCCCATTTCGATCGTGTCGGATCGAGATCCGCGCTTCACTTCTGGATTCTGGAGGGGTTTCCAGCGAGCTCTTGGCACGGAGTTGGCATTCAGCTCGGCGTATCATCCACAGTCAGATGGTCAGTCTGAGAGGACCATTCAGACCTTGGAGGACATGCTGAGATCCTGCTGCCTGGAGTGGCAGGGGAGTTAGATTCATCACCTACCGTTGGTGGAGTTTGCCTATAACAACAGCTATCATTCGAGCATCGGCATGGCTCCCTATGAGGCTCTGTATGGGCGTCCTTGTCGGACTCCACTTGATTGGTTTGAGGTGGGTGAGCGTGTTTTGACGGGACCGGAATTGGTGCAGCAATGTGTGGATGTTGTGCACCTAGTTCGTCAGAACATGTTGGCGGCCCAGAGTCGGCAGAAGAGCTATGCTGACCGTAGGCGGCAGCCCCTCGAGTTCGCCGTGGGCGATCGTGTGTTCTTGAGAGTTTCTCCGATGAAGGGGGTGATGCGTTTTGGACGGCGTGGGAAGCTGAGTCCCCGCTATATTGGTCCTTTCGCGATTGTGGAACGCATCGGTGAGGTTGCTTACCGGTTGCAGTTACCTCCTGAGTTGGCGTCGATGCATGACGTGTTCCACGTCTCGATGTTGTGGAAGTATATGCCCGATGACACTCATGTGCTCGAGTTTTCTGTTTGGCCCGAGGTGACTCCAGATCTTTCTCTCCTAAAGTTTCCGATCCGCGTGGAGGATAGGCGAGAGCAGCGCCTACGGAACAAGGTCATTCCCTTGGTAAAGGTCGTGTGGCAACGACACTCTGGTGGTGAGGCTTCGTGGGAACGTGAGGACGAGATGCGTCAACAGTTTCCGTATCTGTTTGAGTGAGTCTTCCTCTTCTTTTCCCTTGGGTTGTTCTCAATTTCGAGGACGAAATTCCTTAAGGGGGGAGGGCTGTAATATGCCGGACCTTTCGGATCCTTCTTCGTGGGTCTCGGATCTAGTTTTCGGAGCGTCCGACTCCGTTGTGTCCGAAATTTCGTTTCGGACATCTTTCGTGTTCGGATCGGCGCGATCCGGAGTCGTTTCGGAGGCCCGGAGGCGTTCCGCGGCTTTTCCGCGTGTGTTTTCCGATTCCCGGTGTGTGTTTCGGCTTTTCCTTCGGACGCTCGCTGCGGGTTAACTGGGCCGTTCACCCAGGCACGAGTGGTACCGTTGCGATCGGTGCGTTCCGAGGATTCCGAAAACGTATTTTTCTATTTTTCGGTATTTTTCCAAAAATTCGGATTTTCTATAAAGCCTAATCCTTTTTCTTTTCTTTTTCCCTTTTCTCTTTCTTCTTCCTCTTCCTCTCTCTCGCGACCGTGAGCCCCTCTCTCTCCCTCTCTCCCATTCGGACGCGGCGAGCCCCTCTCCGGCTACGGACGGTGGCGGGGCGACGGCGCGGGCGTGTAGGCAGCGGTGAGACGATCTCGTGGGCGTGCGGCGAGCGTGGGAAGCGTGGGGAGTTCGTGAAGCTTCGAGCATTCTTCGTGATTCGTGATCGATTCGGCGGAGCATTCGCTCCATTGAGGTAGGGTGACGTTCCTTAGTCTCATGCCGATCTTTTCCGTGATTTATAGGCCGCGGGGAGGCCGAGAGGGGATCATTTGAGCGTTTTTGGGTTTTTTCCATGATTTGGGGAGAGCTCGCCCGATCTATGGATTCAATGCATGGATTCGTGTTTTGAGGGCCTAGAATCATGCTAGGGGTCCCCAGGGGTCTTCCCCTTTGTTTTCCCCCCTCCTATGGAGGCATGGGGGCGTGGTTAGAATTTTTGGGCGTTCTTACTGTTTTCGGCCGCGGACTGAGAATGCGCTATACTCCAGTAGCGCGTTCTTGGAGGTCGCGCTGCCCCGACTGAGCGCGTTCATCGGAGAAGATGAACAGGAGGCGGTTCCTGTCGCGCTATGGGGTCATAGCGCGATCATCCTTGTCGCGCTAGGAGGACCTAGCGCGATGTTGCGCTAGGGTTCCCTAGCGCGTTCTTCCGTGTCGCGCTAGGTATCCCTAGGGCGATCTGGCTGTTGTTGGGTGTTCCCCTTGGGCCGTGTGTGCGTCCCGGGCACCCCGTGGAGTTCCGTGACCGTGTCTTTGGTGTCCGGAGGTTCCGTTTGCCTTGGTCATGAGTTTGACCGTGGGCGGTGCGTCTGTTTCTTCTCCGACCGTGGCGCCGCTTGACGGAGCTAGTGCGTGGGGTGATTCCCACACGTTGTCGGACTCGGACGTCGTTTTCCGTTGACTTGAGAGTCTACTCCTTCAGTGACCCTCCACTAGTCGTAGCCCACCAGTACGAGGTGCTGGTCTCACCTGGGAGTGGTGTACGGGCACCCACCTTTCGAGACGGTTTGTGGACCGGTTACCGTAGGCCCTTCATCTTAGCCAGAGTCCGACTGCGGGGGAAAACCGGTCAGAGGGCCAGACCTAGGACGAGTGGTCTGTGTGTGCACACGTGGTTGGGGGCGGTTGGACCCACGTCGACGGGCGTGACCCCAGCTAGTCACTTGTTTGTGGTTACTTGTACGGTGTTCGCGCCTCGGGTAGGACCTACCACGTCAGGCGGTTCACCTGCGGTGCGGTGTAAGACGTCAAGGGACGCTACCGCTGTGCTTCTAGTGGGTGGTACTCCTGTCGAGTACGGAGTGTCAGACTGTCAGTCGTGTGTTTCCGACCTTCGGGTTTTGGCGGTTCGACCGTTGAGTTTCGGTCTGCGTGCCGTAGGGTCTAGTTCTGTAGAGTACAGGGCTTTCCTTCCGAGGTACTTTCCTACCGCTAGAGTAGTGGTTTCTCGTTTTACGAGGTAGGGTTCGAGTGATCCCTACTGAGTCTTGTTCTGAGACTCATTCCCTGCGTGTTTTCACCGTGTTTCAGGTGAGACGCCACCTTCGGGGAGCGCGTCAGGAGCGCAGCGTGGTGCGGGTGCCCAGAGGTAGTGCCAGAGGTCAGAGCCGGGGTATGCCCCGTGTAGCTGTACTTTTCTTTCTTGTCACTGTACTAGTCGTGGACTACTGTTGATGTTGTTGTTATTTTATTGTGGACCATGTAAATTGTTAATTTATTTCCTGCTTAATATTATAACTGTTTAATTTCTGCAATTATCTGTGATGCTTATGTAGTTTTCACACCATCCTTTTAACCCTTCCGAGTCTTCGGACTCGTGGGTGACGGTACGAGTCTCGGGTTATCGGGCCTTCCCGGTAATCGGATTCTCGGGTCGTTACAGCTAGTAAGCATGTCATGGGCATTTATTGGTTTGGTCATACTAGCCATCTTTGACTCTTCTCCTTGCTTCATCTTTCTTAATCCAAAGAGTATCTCTACTTCCTCTAAGAGAATGGTGGCTTCAAAGATAGAAAAGAGGAAAGTATGAGTGTGGGGGTGCCATAATTCTATTAGTGCTCCTATGGAGGCCCAATCTAGGTGGATATCATCATAATGGGTAGCATGGGTTATAAGGCCAAGTAGGTGCCATCTACTAAGAAAAGATCTCATGTCTAAAGAGAGTTTAGAGAGGAGTAAGGGGAGCCACTGAATTCTTAAGAACCTCCTTGGTCCCGGTACATTTGGGTAGTCCTGAAAAGCATAAAAAGAAGAGAAGAAGAGAAGAGAATGCAATCAGAGTTTTTGAAAGAGAAGAGGAAGAATGAAATAAAAGCTTTAAATTAAAAATAAACTTACTTGGCCTTTGGCTATCCTCCCGCTAATGTGGCTTGCAACTTCAGATATCCTAGAAAATCCCATCCCAGGCTTCTTAAAAGGCTTCTGCATCACCATCATCTTGTCCATCCCTTCTTTCGGTTTGAAGAAATACCTGCGTTTCCCCTGTTTACTATTCTTTAGTTCTGTTTTTATTTGAGTGTTTGTATAACGACCCGAGTATCCGATTACCGGGAAGGCCCGATAACCCGAGACTCGCACCGCCACCCACGAGCCCGAAGACTCGGAAGGGTTAAAAGGATGGTGTGGAGACTACATAAGTATCACAAATAATTACAGAAATTAAACAATTTTAATATTAAGCAGGGAATAAATTAACATTTTACATGGTCCACAATAAAATAACAACAACAGTAACAATAGTCCACGACTAGTACAGTGACAAGAAAGAAAAGTACAGCTACACGGGGCATACCCCGGCCCTGACCTCTGGCACTACCTCTGGGCACCCGCACCACGCTGCACTCCTGACGCGCTCCCCGAAGGTGGCGCCTCACCTGAAACACGGTGAAAACACGCAGGGAATGAGTCTCGGAACAAGACTCAGTAGGGATCACTCGAACCCTACCTCGTAAAACGAGAAACCACTACACTAGCGGTAGGAAAGTACCTCGGAAAGGAAAGCCCTGTACTCTACAGAACCAGGCCCTACGGCACGCAAATCGACATACGTACCACGGTACGAGACCGAAACTCAACGGTCGAATCGCAAAACCCGAAGGTCGGAAACACACGACTGACAGTCTGTCACTCCGTACTCGACAGGAGTACCACCCACTAGAAGCACAGCCGGTAGCGTCCCTTGACGTCTTACACCACACCGCAGGTGAACCGCCTGACGTGGTAGGCCCTACCCGAGGCGCAAACACCGTACAAGTAACCACAAACAAGTAACTAGCTGGGGTCACGCCCGTCGACGTGGGTCCAACCGCCCCCAACCACGTGTGCACACACAGACCACGCGTCACTAGGTCTGGTCCTCTGACCGGTTTTCCCCCGTAGCCGGACTCTGGCTACCGACGAGGGGCCTACGGTAACCGGTCCACAAACCGTCTCGAAAGGTGGGTGCCCGTACACCACTCCCAGGTGAGACCAGCACCTCGTACTGGTGGGCTACGACTAGTGGAGGGTCACTGAAGGAGTAGACTCTCAAGACCACGGAAAATAACGTCCGAACCTGACGAAGTACGGGGACCGTCCCACGTACCATCACCATCGCACGGCGACCACGGTCGGAGAGGAAACGGACGCACCGCCCATGGCCAAACGCATGACCAAGGCAAACGGGACCTCCGGACACCCAAAGACATGGTCACGGAACTCCACGGGGTGTCCAGGACACACACACGGCCCAAGAGGAATACCCGTCAACAGGACATATCGCGCTAGGGACCCCTAGCGCGACAAGGATGAACGCGCTAGGACCCCCTAGCGCGACAGGGATGAACGCGCTAGGGCCTCCTAGCGCGACAAGACAGGTCGTGCTAGGGATCCCTAGCGCGACAAGGCAGATCGCGCTAGGGACCCCTAGCGCGACCAGAACCGCCTACTGTTCATCTTCTCCGATGAACGCGCCCCGTCGGGGCAGCGCGACCATCAAGAACACGCTACTGGAGTATAGCGCGTTCTCAGTCCGCGCCCGAAAACGGCGGAAACGCCTAAAAACTCCCACCACGCCCCCATGCCTCCACCGGAGAGGGGGAAATCAAAGGGGAAGACCCCTGGGGACCCCTAGCATGCATCTAAGCCCTCAAAAACACGAAATCATGGGCTAAAACCATAGATCGGGCGGCTCTCCCCAAATCATGGAAAAACTCCAAACATGCTCGATCTAGCCCCTCTCGGCCTCCCCTCGGCCTATAAATCACGGGAATGAACGGCAAGAGGCTAAGGAACGTCACCCTACCTCAATGGAGCGAATGCTCCGCCGGATCGCCCACAAACCACGAAGAACGCTTTAAGCTTCACGAACTCCCCACGCTTCCCACGCTTGCCGCACGCCCACGAGCTCGCCTCGCCGCCACCCACGCGTCCGCGCCGTCGCCCTGCCGCCGTCAACAGCCGGGGAGGGGCTCACCGCGTCCGAATGGGAGAGAGGGAGAGAGAGGAGGGCGGCCACGGTTGGGGAAGGAAGGAGGAAGAAGAAGAAGAAAGAGAAAGAAGAAAAGAAATAGGGTTATATAAAAAATCCGATTTTTCGGAAAAATACCAAAAAATAGAAAAATACATTTCCAGAATCCTCGGAACGCACCGATCGCAACGGTACCACTCGTGCCCGGGTGAACCGCCCGGTTCGCCCGCAGCGAGCTTCCGAAGAAAAACGCGAAACACACACCGGGAATCGAAAAACACACGCGGAAAAGCCGCGGAACGCCTCCGGGCCTCCGAAATGACTCCGGATCGCGCCGATCCAAACACGAAAGATGTCCGGAACAAAATTTCGGACACAACAGAGCCGGACGCTCTGAAAACCAGATCCGGGACCCACGAAGAAGGATCCGAAAGGTCCGGGATATTACAGCCCTCCCCCCTTAAGGAATTTCATCCTCGAAATTGAGAACAACCCAAGGGAAAAGAAGAGGAAGACTCACTCAAACAGATACGGGAACTGCTGACGCATCTCGTTCTCACGTTCCCATGAAGCCTCACCACCAGAGTGTCGCTGCCACACGACCTTCACCAAGGGAATGACCTTGTTCCGCAGGCGCTGCTCTCGCCTATCCTCCACGCGGATCGGAAACTCTGGGAGAGAAAGGTCTGGCGTCACCTCAGGCCAAACCGAAAACTCGAGCACATGAGAGTCATCGGGCATATACTTCCGCAACATCGAGACGTGGAACACGTCATGCACCGACGCCAACTCAGGAGGTAACTGCAACCGGTAAGCAACCTCACCGATGCGCTCCACAATCGCGAAAGGACCAATATAGCGGGGACTCAGCTTCCCACGCCGTCCAAAACGCATCACCCCTTTCATCGGAGAAACTCTCAAGAACACATGATCGCCCACGGTGAACTCGAGGGGCTGCCTCCTACGGTCAGCATAGCTCTTCTGCCGACTCTGGGCGCCAACATGTTCTGACGAACCAGGTGCACAGCGTCCACACATTGCTACACCAATTCCGGTCCCGTTAAAACACGCTCACCCACCTCAAACCAATCAAGTGGAGTCCGACAAGGACGCCCGTACAAAGCCTCATAGGGAGCCATGCCGATGCTCGAATGATAGCTGTTGTTATAGGCAAACTCCACCAACGGTAGGTGATGAATCCAACTCCCCTGCCACTCCAGGCAGCAAGATCTCAGCATGTCCTCCAAAGTCTGAATGGTCCTCTCAGACTGACCATCTGACTGAGGATGATACGCCGAGCTAAAAGCCAACTCCGTGCCAAGAGCTCGCTGGAAACTCCTCCAGAATCCAGAAGTGAAGCGCGGATCCCGATCCGACACGATCGAAATAGGAATCCCATGCAACGGCACGATCCGCTCCACATACAGACGAGCCAACCTAGACACGCTCCAGCTGACCTTGACCGGCAACAACCGCGTCACCTTCGTCAGCCGATCTACCAGTAACCAAATACTGTCCTACCCACTCGGGGTCCTCGGCAACCCCACCACAAAATCCGTGGTCACGTGTTCCCACTTCCACGCAGGAACATCCAAGGGCTGGAGAGTACCTCCTGGTCGCTTATGCTCCGCCTTCATCTGCTGACAGATCAGACATCTGGCCACAAACTCTGCGACATCTCTCTTCATGCCAGGCCACCAGAACTGCCTCCGCAAGTTCCGATACATCTTCGTCGCACCCGGGTGTACGGTGTACCTGCTCCCATGAGCCTCGCGTAACACCGCACGACGAACCTGCTCCTCCGCTGGGACGTACAGCCTGCCACGAAACCTCGCAGCACCGTCCTCGCCGAGCTCCATGTCAGCCATAGCCAGAATTCGGGGTAACTTAGGGTCCGCATGCTGAGCCTCTGTCACCTGACGACGGATAGCAGGAGTGACAGTCAGACTCGCAAGCACTGCCAACCCTGGCTCCTGGGGAATCTTGAGCCTGAAAGATATTTCGGGCACTTGTTCCCAGAGCCTCCACTTCCTCAATATCAAGGCACTGACCGCAACCTTCCGACTCAAGGCATCGGCGACGACATTCATCCTGCCCGGCTGATAAGACAGGGTGAAGTCATAGTCCTTCATGAACTCCATCCAACGCCTTTGCCTGAGGTTCAGGTCCTTTTGCGAGAACACATACCTCAAACTCTGATGGTCAGTGAACACCTCGAACTTCTCACCGTATAGATAATGCCTCCAGATCTTCAGCGCGAAGATCACCGCTGCCAACTCAAGGTCATGGGTAGGGTAGTTCTCCTCGTTGGGCTTTAGCTGCCGAGATGCATAAGCCACCACTCAACCATGCTGCATCAAAACAGCACCCAATCCAACGCCGGAAGTATCTGTACACACCACGAAACCTCCCGATCCAGAAGGTAAAACCAGCACCGGAGCCGAGGTGAGCAATCTCTTCAGTTCCCTGAAGCTCTGCTCACACTCCTCAGACCAGACGAAAGGCACATCCTTCCGCGTGAGTCTAGTCATCGAGGTCGCAATGCGAGAAAAATCCTGGATAAACCGGCGATAATAACCCGCAAGCCCCAAGAAACTCCGGATCTCCGTCACCGACCTCGGCCTCGGCCACTGCATTACTGCATCGACCTTGACGGGGTCCACGGAAATGCCATCACCAGAAATCACGTGCCCCAGAAAGTGCACCTCGTTGAGCCAAAACTCGCACTTGCTGAGCTTCGCATACAACTGGTGATCTCGCAACGTCTGCAGCACCACACCCAAATGGTACGCGTGCTCCTCAGCAGACTGCGAATAGACAAGGATGTCGTCCACGAAGATGACCACGAACTGGTCTAAATACGGATGAAACACCCTCTGCATCAAGTCCATGAAGGCTGCTGGGGCATTGGTGAGCCCGAACGGCATCACCAAAAACTCATAATGCCCGTACCTCGTACTGAACACAGTCTTCTCCACACCGGACTCGCGAATTCTCAGCTGATAGTAACCTGACCGCAAATCAATCCGCGAGAACACTCGCGCGGAATGAAGCTGGTCGAACAAGTCATCAATCCGTGGCAACGGATACTTGTTCTTAATGGTCACTTCATTCAGCTACCGATAGTCAATGCACAGCCGCAGACTACCGTCCTTCTTCTTCACAAACAACACGGGCGCACCCTGGTGCTGCTTGACAGTCGTTGTTAAATATGCCGTGCCACACAAATTTTAAATATTTATAACCGCACTCACTCACTTATGGATTTGAAAACATGAGTACAATGGTAAGTACGGGTCGATCCCACGGGGAGAGAATATTTGATTTTAGTTCAAGTTGGACATATCCTTATGTTTGGAAAACCAATTTTTGGATTTGGAGTGCGATTATCACTAAGTGGAATTTGAATTACAACTTTGAATAACAAAAGGAAAGTAAAGGAATAATTAGCCAATTTGAAGAAGAACACCGCCGTTTCCTTACCGAGCATTTGCGTGGAGATCGCTCCGCCTTGGAAGTTGACGCCGTGAGATGATTCGAAGAAGACTTACCGCTTCGGGTATGATTGAAACACTTATGAAGACAAGATTTGGATAGAACAAGTTTGAAAACTTAAGTTTGAAAACATAACAAAATTCAAATGAAACTAGGGGTTGGAAGAAAAAGCATAACTTCAAATATAGACGGAATTAGAAGAAGTGTAAAACATGAAAGTTGTAGAGAATTGAAAGATAAAGAACTTTGATTAAGAACACAGAGACAGAAAATAAGAGGAATGCACTGAAAAATCAAGATCTATCCCTGCTGGTGAATAGTAATTGACAGAAAAACAGCACCTTGAAAAATTAATTCTAACTCTAAAAATACACAGAATTAGACAAAGTGGTAGAAGAATGAAATGGAGATCTATAAGAGAGGAACAAAGTTGATGAAGAACTCAGATTGAAAAGAGATCTAGAAAAGCTTCAAAACATAAGAAAACTAGAATGTCTCACCACGGATGAACAGTAAACATCTAAAACAGCACTTAAGAAAACGGACCAGAACTCTATGAAGTAGGAAGAATTTGAAGAAATGATCAACAGAGAAGTTGAAGAGCACTTGAAATCAAACAACTTTTATGAAGAACAAAAATTGAAATGAAGATTACAATCATGCGAAATAAGGCTATGAAAAGGCTGAATTCAAAAATAAAACTTTTATTGAAAGAACTTCAACTTACAACTTTGACTTCAAAAGTTTGTAAAATACAACTCTAACAATCAACAACTTCAGAAAACTAAAGAACAAACTCACATTACACATGATCCATAGCTAGCTCTCTCCCTACTCAACCTTCACTCACAACTCCCTTCATTCCATTACACATGAAGCCCTTATATAGGGTTACAAACTCTTCTTGCCCATGTGAAACAATCAAGTACACCTAATTTTGACCCAACTTGGTAGGCTGGAATGTGCTGCACCTTTTGTCATTTTTTTCTGATTTTTTCGGATTTTTCTGGCATTTTTTTGGCCTTTTCTTCTTCTCTTTCTCTCTTATTCTCTCTCTACCAGCGCAACGTGCCGACCGCCGTCCGTTAGGCGGCCTACCGCCGTGGGCCCCTGGTGCGCCCGCCGTGTCCGCCGTCGCCACGCGCCCGCGTGCGTCGCGTGCGACGCCCGCGCCCGAACCGCCGCCTGCCACGACCCCCGCTCCGCGCCTTCGCCGCGTTGAGCGCGGGAGCCGCCCGCCGCGGTGCCTCCACGAACCCCCCGCCTTCGCCCGCCCTCGTCGCCCGTGCCGGGCGGCGAAGGCGGGAAAGGGTGGGGGGGGGGGGGGGGGGGGGGGGGCGGTTGTTTTAAAATTTTTTAGTATTTATTTATTTTTCAATATATATATATATATATATATATATATATATATATATATATCTTATATCTATATGTATAAAATGCTAAAAAATAGTAAATAAATTTATTTTTTTTCTAATTTTTTTTTATTTTCTTTTTGAACAATTTCCTGGGCTTTTGGCCCATTCAACATAATATTTTTATTTTCTTTATTTTCTTTTTTCGTGGAGCTTTTCTCGTACCGAGTGCCTGCATAAATACATAAAAATTGTAATTAAAATTTATTTAATTTCAGAAAAATAAACAATTGATCAAAAATCAACAGTAAGTGTGAGAAGTGTATATTTAATATAATTTAAGCTCATAAAAATATGTAGAATCATGAATTAAGATATAAAAATACACACTTATCACACCCCCCAACTTACTCATTGCTAGTCCCTTAGCAATGCATATAATGAAAAATTGTAGGACTAACAAGAGTTTAAAGTATCCATGCCTCATCGCTAGATCATCTTTCATAGAGTTAACTAAAGATCAGGAATCTGGAGTAAGTACCACCGACTAGCCTTATGAACATGATCAAGAATTCTAATCAAAAGTCAGTAGCACTTGTGCAAGTGGAATACTAAATTCACAGTAGAGACAATTGCGTCCTCCAGTTGCTATTCTGAACAAATGCCTTTCAATTCTGCACTTCTTAATCAGAGCTTTAAGCATAATAGCTTTTTATCTGCCTTATTTCATTTGTCCCTTTTTGGGATCTCTTTTCCTTTTTTTCTCTCTCTTTTTTTTTTTATATACACACATGATGCTGCACTACCCGTCACTGTTTTACGCGAACCTCAACACGTCTTAGGTGAAGTAGGCCCGGTTCCACAAATCCAAGTTCCCTTTTCCTTTTGACGCGAACCTCAACACGTCTTAAGTGAAGTAGGCCCGGTTACTCAGAATTGGAGCATTTTTCATGGTGTTTTTTTTTCATACTTTTGTATTTCAACAAATAATAATATGACAGAAAGCTTATAAAAGGTCTCTTCTTCAGAAAATACAGAATATCAGACAATCTGTCTAAAATAACAGAAGGTTTGTCCTTCTTGTGTCATTAGCGTGCAACGTGATGGTATTCTTTTTTTTTGAAAGTGCATCTGAACTTTAAAGAGATTCTTTAAATCAGTTTTCCATGGCTAGAGTAAATAAATTATCCATCATCCGATTCCCTAGTCATTTCCATTCTAGAATCACTTTTCATGCGACATGAATCAAGAAATTCAACTCGGGGAAAACTGTTGTTTAACATGACAATTCAAGAAAGTAAGAAAAATTTTTGTTTAAATTTGTAGAAAATTTTGAAAATTTTGAAAATTTTGTTTTTGAAATTTTATTTTTGACAATTTTATTTTTGACAATTTTGTTGTTGAAATTTTGACATTTTTGACATTTATCTCTCCCCCCAACTTAAATGACATTGTCCTCAATGGCATAAACAGTAGAAAGATCAGAGGACATGTAAAGAGATAATATAGTTGGGATGGAAGGATACAACCTAATGGGTCGGGCGAAGTGATGAGGGCTTCCTTGCGTTGTGGCCTGAGAACTGTAAAAGAAACACACTAAAACAAATCATCAAATCACAAAAACTGTGGGTGGCCTCCCAAGAAGCCATTTATTTACACACCAAACTGTGAAAACGTTGGGCTGCCTCCCAAAAAGCGCTAAATTTAACATCTTCAGCCAGACGCACTATAGCTCAACAACCAACAAGTTGATTTTAAAATGAGCCACCAAAGAATTTTATCCTTGCCAAAATTGTCTTTTTCATGCCCTGAAGAAAATGAATGTGGTTGGTGAATGCAAGGGCGAGACAGAGATCGAGATGGAGGCATCACAAACGAACCACCCCAATCAGAGAATAGAGGAGGAACATTGGGAAAAATCATGTCATCAATTATGAAATGTTCCTCCTTAGAGGCTATGGGATCATCATGTAGAGCAAGAGTAGACCAGTCGGTTGGAAGAACTTCAAAAGAATCACCGTGGTCAAGAATTGGCATAAGCTCTATCCTCTCCTCTAGATTGAAAGTATCATGCGGTACATTCAAATCATTCAATTCCTCATTTACCCCAACTTCATTATTCAAATAAATATTCAATTCTAGATCCATCTTCACTTCTTCTTCCTTCCCATCTTCAAGGATAATTTCATCAAAGTCGTGTACCATCTCCACTTCTTCTCCATTCCCATCTTCAAAGAGAAGTTCATCATGGTTGGGAAGAGACTTGTGATGAGGCTCAATATATTCATCCTCTCCCCCTAACTGAAGATCATCAACCTCTCTTGCATTTCCCTCATGTTGACAAGCAAGCAATGGCTACTCAAATTCTTTTGTAGGAGGGGGAATATGATCATTTATCAGTTCATCACCTTCATCTATTGCATTTCCAGTCAAGTCCGCAATCCCCTTAGAGTTCTCATGTGAATTTTGCTGACACGTCCCCTCCATAATCCCGTTATCTACTAAATTAAGAGTGATAAGAGTGTGATGCTCTTGGGGAATTATAGATTGATCGTAGTCAGTGTGAAGAACTTGATGAGGATTGGGTCCAGAGGAATCAAAGAATTGCTCTCCCTCCATGGTTTTGACTTCCTCAGTATGCCTATTGATGTGCTGTTGGAGGGATTGACTATGGAGAAGTAACTGAATGAATTGATCATCAGAGGCATTAGGTGTGGGTGGAAGAGATGAATAGTAATGATTTGTCTGTTGGGCTGGGTCATAATGGTCATCAGAGGTTTTGGCCCAAATATGATTTTCATCATTCCCTTCTTCTCCCCCCGACGACTCAAGATCATCATAATCCTCTTCACAAATGGAATGGGATTTAGGCTCCTCAGGTTGCTCTTCCGTTACGTCCTCCGCATAAGACTCTTCCATGATTCCCTCAAAATCAACAGTGATATGAGTGGTAGATTGTGGGATCATAGGTTGAGCATATAGACTTTTATCATTATAACATCCAAGAAGTTGGTCCTCAAGACTTGTGGAGTTGTTAGGCATTGGATCCACTTCCGTTTCTATGATGTTTTCAGCAATCCTACTCACTTGGGCCTCAAAGTTTTGCAGTTGTTCCTGAAAGGCTTGTTGTTGAGTCTGGAAGAGCCGTGTCAATTTATCAAACATCTCCTCCTTATGTAAATCTGTGTATAGAGGAGATAGATAAGTTGATGTGACACGACCTTGGACTTAGGCAAACAAGCACAATTAAGCATTCAAATGGGTCTTAATGGGCCACTGCTCTCCCATCGCACTCTATACCCGGAGTGACTTGGCGATGCCAAGAGTGAATTATGGGAATGGGCCCTTGCTGGTAGAGGGCCAGCAAGGCCAAGGATCGACTCCCCAAGGGTGGATGCCCAATTCAATTGGGGCCGACAAAGTGCACAAGGGCACCGGTTCACACTATCCCACGGCGATCACTCTTAAGTCGTGGACTTGAGGATCGGGCGCTCCTCACAAATGCAGCGGCGCATGAATCAAGTATTGAAAGAGCAACACTAATTGAGCAAGGAAGAGGCACTTACTCGACCGGTTTGAAGAAACCGGTCCCGATCGGAGACGAGGGCGAGCGGGGAGGCGGTGGCTCCCCACACGCCGCGGCGGTGTCGCTTGACCTGCCCAAACTAATTACAAAACTACACCTCACGCAGGAGGGGGGATCTTGGGATAGGGGTTAAGGTCTTACATTCAAAAACTACCACCACGCAGGGTGGGGCCTTCAGCCGGCCAAGCGGGGTAGGGATATAGGACCGAAATGAAGAGAAATGGGAAACTAGCGAACTTACAGCTGCAATCTGAATTCTGGACAGGAAGTCGCTGTGCCGGCTGTCTCGGGCTCGTACGGACTCCAAATTGAGTGAAACCACTTTCTAAAGCTTCCTGACTTGAAGGGGATGATTCCAGAATTTTTGAGGATGCTCGGGGGGTCGGAGGTGGCCGCACCAGCAACTGGAAGGAGACCTCTCTGTCTGGCCGCAGGTTCTGTCCAGACTGGAACAGCAGGTTGCAGATATCACCGAGCGCCCTCCCAAACTCCGAACAGCACGAAACTGGTGGTGACGTCTTCGTGGTTGAAGTAGCTTTCAGAAGGAGGCAACGGGGTTGCAATCAGAGGTCGAGGACGGCCGGTGTACCCTGAAGAGTGGGCAGTGGTCGGAGTAGACAGCAGGAGACAGGACTGGAGAGCTCGGGGGAGAAAATTCGTAACTCCTTCCTCCGATAGCCGAACGAGGTTCTGTTTCTTGATCTTGGAAGAGGACTGGCAGAAGGAGAACTTTGATGAAGGGACTTCAGTCTGAATCCGTTGGGGTTCGTCGTGGCAGAATGTTCTTTCAGGCTCTGGTCCAGGATGAAGACCTCTCTGCGCAGTCGTGGGAGAACGGCTTCTACGGTTGGCCCCGACCTCGGAACGAGTTGGTTCCACGTCGCCTGCGAAGAAGACAGAGGGGCCTTTCCAGTAATGTAGGCCACGCCCCCAGAAGCTCTCAGAAGAAGACGTGGACGATGCTGCAACTCGGTGCTGATCTGCAGGTCTGCACTGCAACAATCTGAAATTGAAAGGAGAGGGAGAGGGGGCTTCTTTGGTGGAGGGAGGTGAAAGGGGCGACCTAAGGATGAATGGGGGCTCTTGTGGGGTGGAGTGGAGAGCTATAGGTGTTGGAGAATGAGGGGAGAATGGCTGAGAGCAGGGGTTAGCAGGTGGAGGAGGAAGATGAGGGTGTGAGAGAGGGAATGGGGAGTGGAGGGGGGCGAACTTGGCAAGGGGAAGGGTAAAGGATGGGGGCGGCCAAGGCAAGTGGAGGGAAGGGATTTCAAATTTTGAAAAGGCCTTGGGAGGTGGGGAATTATGTGGGGAAGTGGGATGCTTGTATTGGAATGGGGAAGATTTGGTTGGAAGGTGGGGAAAGGTGTTGGAATGGGGAGACTTCTACCTAGGAACTAGGGGGGTAGAGTAAAGGAGGCCATGGGGAAGTGGAGGGCATTAAAGGAGGTGGGTGGTGGTTGGGAGTTGAAGGGGAAGGGAGGAGAGAGAGAGGGGGGCGAACCCCTTAGGGGAGGAGAGAGAAGAGAGAGTGGAGGGGGTATGGGAATCACTCCCTAGGGCATCTCACCCTTAACTAAGTGGAATCTCTCCAAATTGAACACAAGAGTAGACTTAACTCAAAAGGATTTTGATTATTCATTAACTTCAAATGAGGGGAGTGGGGTCCTATATATAGGCAACCCACTCTTTACAATAAGTCCCTGACAAAATAAACTACTACAAATAACCAAGGGGGGGGGGGGGGGGTTGGGAGTGCTAATGGGCCTAGCCCAACGAATGGGGCCCAATAGCCACATTAGACAGCATGATGATACAAAAACATAGGAAAGTAAGTGCTAGACCAAGGGAAATGACTCAAATAAAATAGAAATACATCAAAATGACTCAAAGGAAAGCTACAAAATGGATAAGGGGCCTTTATAGAGTGAGGCCCAAACTCAACCAGCTCTCGAGTGTGAAGAAGTGGACCCGAGCCAAAGGGAGTCGTGGGTGATGCCTCCATCAAATTCCCTGGGCCGCGAAGAGCTCGACTCCGTCGAGTAAGGGTCCATCCGGCTAAGGTACCGCTCGAGGAGGTCCGGATCCAATCGCTGGAGGTCCTCCCGACTCACCCATGAGTCGTCCGACGGAGGCCGATCCTTCCACCTGACGAGATAGTGCCCATATACCTTGCTCCGGGTGGTAGTGATCTGCTCATCCAATATTCGTTCAATGCGATCGCGCTGAGCTCTCTTGGCTAGTGGACTCTTCTCACAGGTGGGTGCTCTCTCAAAAGAAGAAGTAGGCTCAATCTCCTCACTAGGTCTCACCGTGGGGCCCTTGTAAGACACTAAGTCGGCGACATTGAACGTAGGACTTACCCCATAATCCTCGGGGAGATCTAACTCATAAGCATTTGCACCAACGCGCCTCAAGACCTGGAAGGGCCCAGTCCCACATGGTCTCAACTTGGAGTGGGCTCCTGGGGAGAGCCTCTCCGTCCTTACCATCACAAAGTCACCCACTTGGAACTCTAAGTGACGCCGGTGAGAATCGGCCAACCTTTTATATGCCTCATTTTTCATGCCAATGTGCTTGCGAATTTCCTCATGCAATTCTCTAATATGTTATGCAAAAGACTCGGCAGACATGGACACTCTAGCATGTTGGGGAAGGGGAATGAGGTCGGATGGCTTTCTTGGTTTGTACCCATGCACGGCTTCAAATGGACTCATCCCTATTGACTTATTGACGGAATTGTTGTATGCAAACTCAGCCTGTGATAAGATGAGATCCCAATTTCCTGGCCGATCCTCAACAAGACACCTAAGGAGGTTCCCTAGACTCCTGTTGACCACTTCAGTTTGACCATCCGTTTGGGGGTGGTAGGCAGTGGAGAATTTGAGGAGGGTACCCATCATGTGCCAAAAAGTCTTCCAAAAATAGCTAGTAAATTTGACATCCCTATTGGAGACTATGGTCTTGGGCAGCCCATGGAGGCGGACTACCTCATCAAAGAATAACCGGGCTATATGGGAGGCATCGGATGTTTTGTAGCATGGGATGAAGTGGGCCATTTTGGAAAATCTATCAACCACCACATAGATGGAGTCATGCTTCCTAGAGGTCTTGGGTAAGCCTAGGACAAAGTCCATGCTCAAATCTTGCCATGGTCGGTCGGGAATGGGAAGTGGGGTGTATAGGCCGGTGTTTTGTTTCACTTGCTTGGCCGAAGCACATGTGCGACATTGACCTACTATTTTGCCTACATCTCTTTTGAGACTTGACCAATAAAATTGACCCTCAACTAAGGCAATGGTCTTGTGGACCCCAAAATGACCGGCTAACCCTCCGGCATGTAATTCCCAAACCAAGAAGTCTCGAAGAGAGGTCCGGGGAATGCAAAGCCTTGGCCCCTTGAAGAGGAACCCATCCTCTAACATGAATCCCTCATGCTCCTTGCTAGAATGAGTGGTCAAGTTGGCATAGATTTGCCCAAAGTCGGGGCAACTAGGGTACTCATCCTTGACCTTGTCAAAGCCAATCACTTCCACTTGGATAGTGGATAGCAATGACATCTTCCTACTAAGAGCATCCGCGGCCTTATTCTCACTCCCGGCCTTGTGTTTGATGACAAAGGTGTAGGATTGGATAAACTCAACCCATCGGGCATGTCGGGCATTCAACTTATGTTGGGAGTTGAGGTATTTGAGGGCCTCATGGTCGGAAAAGATGACAAACTCTTTGGGAAGCAAGTAATGTCTCCAATGTCGGAGGGATTGGACCACGGCATAGAACTCTTTGTCATAGGTGGAGTATCTAGTCCTAGCATCACATAGCTTCTCACTAAAGTAGGCGACCGGATGTCCCTCTTGGCTAAGAATCCCTCCTATCCCAATCCCGGATGCATCACAAGTGACCTCAAAAACTTTGGAGAAATCGGGAAGGCATAAGACCGGGGCTTGGGTCAACTTTTCCTTAAGCTCAAGGAAGGCTTTAGAGGCGGCTTTGGTCCAAACAAAGGTTCCCTTCTTGAGACAATCAGTTATCGGGCCGGTGATAGTGCTAAACCCTCGAATGAATCTCCTATAGAATGTAGCCAACCCATGGAAACTTCTAACCTCATGAAGGGTGTGGGGTTCCGGCCAATCAAGAATAGCTTGGACCTTGTCGGGGTCCATGGAGACTCCTTTGGTTGATACCACAAATCCTAGGAAGGTGATGGAAGTGGTCATGAAATGACACTTTCCTAGGTTGGCAAATAGGCTTTCTTGCCGGAGGACGGTGCAAACTTCCCTAAGGTGGTCAAGGTGGGCCTCATGGGTTTGGCTATAGATGAGAATATCATCAAAGTATACCACTAGAAAGTTCCCAATGAAAGGCCTAAGGGCTTCCGTCATAAGACGCATGAAAGTATTTGGGGCATTAGAAAGCCCAAATGGCATGACTAACCACTCAAAGAGACCATCCTTGGTTTTGAAGGCCGTTTTCCACTCATCCCCGGGCCTTATCCTAACTTGGTGGTAACCACTCTTGAGATCTATCTTAGAGAAGATGGTGGCTCCGGCTAGCATATCCAACATGTCATCAAGCCTAGGGATGGGGAACCTATACTTGACGGTAATCTTGTTAATGGCCCGGCTATCCACACACATCCGCCATGATCCATCTTTCTTGGGGGTAAGGAGGGTCGGGACGGCACATGGACTTTTACTAATGCGGATGAAGCCCTTCCTAATGAGTTCCTCTATTTGCCTCCTAAGTTCGGCATGTTCCGTGGGATTGAGGCGATAATGAGGAAGGTTTGGAAGGGTGGCTCCCGGTACTAGATCGATTGCGTGTTGCACATCACGCATGGGAGGGAGTTGGTCCGGGAGCTCTTCCGGGAATACATCATGGAATTCTTCCAAAAGTTGTTGGATCTCTATGGGATGGGGGTTAGAAGGGGTAGGTTCCCCTAAGCATATGACAACCGCACACAAAGGCACCCCTTGAGCAATTTCCTCTTCAAGCTCTTTCCTAGTGACGAGATGAATACCTTTGGTCAACCCCGTGTTTTTACTTTGTTTTGGGGTTTGGATAAGGGCTTGGGTTGGGGGGGTGGAGTTCCCCGAGACTTGTGGAGTGGTGGGGTGTGATCCTTGAGGGAGAGTGTCCCTCTTGGGTATGGGTCGAGGTGGGGAGGGGTTAAGACGGATAGTCTTACCCTCATACTCAAAGGTGCATATGTTGCTTCTTCCTTGAATGGTGGCATCCACATCATAGAGCCAAGGTCTTCCTAAAAGGATGCTACCCACTTCCATGGGTATGACGTCACACCATATTTGGCCATGGTAGGAAGAGAAAGTGAGAGGCACTAAGCATTGGGTGTTGACCGGGATGGAGTTGTTGTTGATCCATGAGACCCGGTAGGGTTTTGGGTGGGGAGTGAGAGTAAGCCCAAGGAGCTTGACGGTGTCGGGAGACACGGCATTAACACAACTACCACTATCCAAGATCACCTTTCTCACATGGTTCTCTATCTTAATAAAGGTGTGGAGAATTGAGGTCCGTCGCCAATCCTTTTCTTGAGGTTGGGTGAGGGTGCACCTAATGACTCATAGTTGGGAGTTGTTTGATGGAGTGGAGTGATCTAGACCCGACTCTAGGCATTGGGCTTCATACTCCTCTTCCCAATCTATTAAGGCTTCATGTTCTTCAACGACATTTTCTTGTTCCTTTTGGGGTTGGGCTTCTTCCTCAATAAGCAAACTAGATAACCCCTTAGATGGACATTGTCCCGCAAAATGACCAAACCCATGACACTTGTAGCATTGTTGGCGCCCACTTCCCGAGGTGGTTCCTACACTTGGGCCTTGGGGGTTGTCATCCTTCCGTGGGAGAGGGTGACTAGGAGCAGACTTGTTTGGAGTGATGGGTGGGGGAGGATTGTAGGACCTTAAAGGGGCATTCCCACTTGGGCTAGGAGCTCTCATGGGAGTGGGTGGAAGGGGACGTGTTCCCAAGTTTTTGGGTTCGGTGGGTCGGGGAGGGATAAATCGGGAATTCCTACAAAACCTTTCCACATCTCTAGCTATTTGGTAAGCTAGCTCAAGGTTATCAACGTCCCTCATGAATAGTTCCCTCTTGATGTGGCTTTGAAGCCCATTCCTAAAACGGGATAAGGTGACATCCGGATCCTCATGGACTCCACACTTTAGAAGATAGGAGTCAAATTTTTCAATGTACTCTACCACGGTCTTCCCTTCTTGGGTGAGGCTTTGCCATTCATCTAGGAGCATTTGGTGGTAGGTTCGGGGGAGGTATTTGTTCCTAAGTTGGTTCTTCATGTCCGCCCAAGTGTCAATAGGCTCTTCCCGCCTAACCCGTCTTAGACCCTCTTGATTTAGCCAATAGGTTTTGGCCAACTTAGTGAGATGCATCTTAGCCAATCTAACTCTCCTTTGGTCGGACATGGGGTACCATTCAAAGTATTGGTCCATGGCGATCTCCCATTCTAGGTAAACACTAGGTTCATGTGAACCATCAAAGTTTGGGACCTCTACCTTGATCATCCTTAAAAGGGGGTCATCCGGATCATCCCGTGGACGCCGGTCATGGTTTTGATGGGGGCGAGGCCTCTCATACTCATAGTAATGGTCATAGTCCATTTCCCCCCTATAAAGTTCAGCATGTGGGTAATGGGCTCTTGGGCCGTTGTTCCTTGGGGGGAACTCATCCCTATGAGGCTCTACATGTGGAGGGTGGACTCTTGGGCCTTGGTTCCTTTGGGGAAAACAATTCCTATGAAACTCATCATGTGGTGGAGGGACTCTTGGCTCATTGATTCTTGGGTGAGGATCTTCCCTATGAGGTTCATCATGTGGAGGGGGAATTCTAGGTTCATTGTTCCTTGGGTGGAACCCTTGGTCTTCTAACCGAGCAATTCGGTTGGTAAGGGACTCCAGTTGAGCAAGGATGGTTGTGAGGGCAGCCTCTACCCTATCTTGGGGTTCCTCCCTAGGAGCATCTTGGTTGAGTTGGTGAGGATTAGGATCCATTGGTGGAACCGACGATGATGAACCGGGTTGATAGCTAGCACCGGACATGCAAGACAAACGGCCAAAATGGTTGGACACACAAAGTAAAGGTCCTAGGACTTAGACTTGATAGAGACAAGTCAAGGACTTGCTCTGATACCACTTGATGTGACACGACCTTGGACTTAGGCAAACAAGCACAATTAAGCATTCAAATGGGCCTTAATGGGCCACCGCTCTCCCGTCGCACTCTATACCCGGAGTGACTTGGCGATGCCAAGAGTGAATTATGGGAATGGGCCCTTGCTGGTAGAGGGCCAGCAAGGCCAAGGATCGACTCCCCAAGGGTGGATGCCCAATTCAATTGGGGCCGACAAAGTGCACAAGGGCACCGGTTCACACTATCCCACGGCGATCACTCTTAAGTCGTGGACTTGAGGATCGGGCGCTCCTCACAAATGCAGCGGCGCATGAATCAAGTATTGAAAGAGCAACACTAATTGAGCAAGGAAGAGGCACTTACTCGACCGGTTTGAAGAAACCGGTCCCGATCGGAGACGAGGGCGAGCGGGGAGGCGGTGGCTCCCCACACGCCGCGGCGGTGTCGCTTGACCTGCCCAAACCAATTATAAAACTACACCTCACGCAGGAGGGGGGATCTTGGGGTAGGGGTTAAGGTCTTACATTCAAAAACTACCACCACGCAGGGTGGGGCCTTCAGCCGGCCAAGCGGGGTAGGGATATAGGACCGAAATGAAGAGAAATGGGAAACTAGCGAACTTGCAGCTGTAATCTGAATTCTGGATAGGAAGTGGCTGTGCCGGCTGCCTCGGGCTCGTATGGACTCCAAATTGAGTGAAACCACTTTCTAAAGCTTCCTGACTTGAAGGGGATGATTCCAGAATTTTTGAGGATGCTCGGGGGGTCGGAGGTGGCCGCACCAGCAACTGGAAGGAGACCTCTCTGTCTGGCCGCAGGTTCTGTCCGGACTGAAACAGCAGGTTGCAGATATCACCGAGCGCCCTCCCGAACTCCGAACAGCACGAAACTGGTGGTGACATCTTCGTGGTTGAAGTAGCTTTCATAAGGAGGCAACGGAGTTACAATCAGAGGTCGAGGGCGGCCGGTGTACCCTGAAGAGTGGGCACTGGTCGGAGTAGACAGCAGGAGACAGGACTGGAGAGCTCGGGGGAGAAAATTCGTAACTCCTTCCTCCAGTAGCCGAACGAGATTCTGTTTCTTGATCTTGGAAGAGGACTGGCAGAAGGAGAACTTTGATGAAGGGACTTCAGTCTGAATCCATTGGGGTTCGTCGTGGCAGAACGTTCTTTCAGGCTCTGATCCAGGATGAAGACCTCTCTGCGCAGTCGTGGGAGAACGGCTTCTACGGTTGGCCCCGACCTCGGAACGAGTTGGTTCCACCTCGCCTGCGAAGAAGACAGAGGGGCCTTTCCAGCAATGTAGGCCGCACCCCCAGAAGCTCTCAGAAGAAGACGTGGATGACGCTGCAACTCGGCGCTGATCTGTAGGTCTGCACTGCAACAATCTGAAATTGAAAGGAGAGGGAGAGGGGGCTTCTTTGGTGGAGGGAGGTGAAAGGGGCGACCTAAGGATGAATGGGGGCTCTTGTGGGGTGGAGTGGAGAGCTATAGGTGTTGGAGAATGAGGGGAGAATGGCTGAGAGCAGGGGTTAGCAGGTGGAGGAGGAAGATGAGGGTGTGAGAGAGGGAATGGGGAGTGGAGGGGGGCGAACTTGGCAAGGGGAAGGGTAAAGGATGGGGGCGGCCAAGGCAAGTGGAGGGAAGGGATTTCAAATTTTGAAAAGGCCTTGGGAGGTGGAGAATTATGTGGGGAAGTGGGATGCTTGTATTGGAATGGGGAAGATTTGGTTGGAAGGTGGGGAAAGGTGTTGGAATGGGGAGACTTCTACCTAGGAACTAGGGGGGTGGAGTAAAGGAGGCCATGGGGAAGTGGAGGGCATTAAAGGAGGTGGGTGGTGGTTGGGAGTTGAAGGGGAAGGGAGGAGAGAGAGAGGGGGGCGAACCCCTTAGGGGAGGAGAGAGAAGAGAGAGTGGAGGGGGTATGGGAATCACTCCCTAGGGCATCTCACCCTTAACTAAGTGGAATCTCTCCAAATTGAACACAAGAGTAGACTTAACTCAAAAGGATTTTGATTATTCATTAACTTCAAATGAGGGGAGTGGGGTCCTATATATAGGCAACCCACTCTTTACAATAAGTCCCTGACAAAATAAACTACTACAAATAACCAAGGGGGGGGGGGGGGGGGGTTGGGAGTGCTAATGGGCCTAGCCCAACGAATGGGGCCCAATAGCCACATTAGACAGCATGATGATACAAAAACATAGGAAAGTAAGTGCTAGACCAAGGGAAATGACTCAAATAAAATGGAAATACATCAAAATGACTCAAAGGAAAGCTACAAAATGGATAAGGGGCCTTTATAGAGTGAGGCCCAAACTCAACCAGCTCTCGAGTGTGAAGAAGTGGACCCGAGCCAAAGGGAGTCGTGGGTGATGCCTCCATCATAAGTGGGCTGAGAGTCAGATTGTGATGGATAGTAATTTGAAGGGCACTCAGTCTGAAAATCAGGAGAGTGTATTGGTTGCCCTCCATAATAGGGTTGATCATAAGAATGGACTTGATTGTAAGGATCATTGGAATATGAATCCCAATTTGCAAAGTGTGGATTTGAAGGACGTTGAATGGGGTCTTGGTATGGTTCCCAAGAAGAAAATTGTTGATTTTCCCATTGATTATTTGGGTTTGTGTAGGAGACAGAGGTGGAAAAATCCGATGACCATTGATATGGCTCTTGGGTGAAAGATGAATTATGAACCCCATTGTGGAAGAGTGAAGGAGTTTGTTGATAAGGGGTAAATGGAGAGTTGGAATTCACATAGCCCGCATAATTAAACATCAAAGAATCTATTATTGGGCCTGAACAAAATTAGATGTGGAAATGAAAAAGACCCAAGAAAGAGTGATGATTCTTCAATGAAATTTTTTTATGTTTTGATTTTATTATTATTTTTATACAAAGATAACCAAGTTAGCACACAAATGACCCTAATGACCTAGATGTGACCTGGACCTATAAATAGGGTTTCACAAAATGATTAAAGTGAGACTTAAGTTTACCCTCAATATGACCACCAGCCAGGTAAGGGGTGGGGAAGTGGGAGGTTCCCCCTACTTTCGTAGGGACCTTATTATGCAAAACCACTAACCCGCTTAAAGCGTTTGCTGTCCGACCGTCTTGCCTTAGGCACCGGTTTTCATATGATGATAAACCTAAATAACACAAGAATCACAGTGTGATCCTAGGGCCAACGTTTACTGACTTTTATTTATGGCGGAGGTCATGCGAAGATGTAAGAGAAATGTGGTTTGTGGGCTAAGGAAGGGTGATGAAATCCCCACCTTATCTTATTAGGGGTGTTGCCCTTAAAGTATTTTGAAATGAAAATGCACACCACAATTTCAAACAAGGGGTTCTTTATGCAAAATGAATGCCAGAATATGGTGAGTAGAACGTACCTTGCCCCTCGCAATCTTCAATATACAATTGACAGGAATTGAACAAAGAAAACTTCTATACTAAATGATGCATGTCCTAAAAGATGATGTGTGGTTTCTAATCTTGAAATGCATTTTTTTTAGATTTTGGTGCATGTATGTTTTTTCTTCATTTTTTAGTTACTGAACCTATCTAACCAGCAAAAAAAAAAATTCTTTTGTTTTGATTGTTTTATGATTTTTATAGAGTTTTCAAGAAATTTTCAGATTTTTGTAAAGATTTTTCAGAAAGTGGAAAGATAGAACCTGTTTCTTGATTTCAGCCCTTTAGCAATGCTGCCGGGCTATTTAACAACGTGTCATATCCTTGGAATTTTAGGTTCGATCTTCCTCTTTCTTTGATTTTCAAATTTTTTTCTTTGTCCTGCACAAGTAAAAAGAGCAAAATGAATATTCACATATATACACCAAACACAAGAATATCCAACTATCATCATAATTCACTCCCCGGCAACGGCGCCAAAAATTTGGTGCTGCTCGACAGTCGTTGTTAAATATGCCGTGCCACACAAATTTCAAATATTTATAACCGCACTCACTCACTTATGGATTTGAAAACATGAGTACAATGGTAAGTACAGGTCGATCCCACGGGGAGAGAATATTTGATTTTAGTTCAAGTTGGACATATCCTTATGTTTGGAAAACCAATTTTTGGATTTGGAGTGCGATTATCACTAAGTGGAATTTGAATTACAGCTTTGAATAACAAAAGGAAAGTAAAGGAATAATTAGCCAATTTGAAGAAGAACGCCGCCGTTTCCTTGCCGAGCATTTGCGTGGAGATCGCTCCGCCTTGGAAGTTGACGCCGTGAGATGATTCGAAGAAGACTTACCGCTTCGGGTATGATTGAAACACTTATGAAGACAAGATTTGGATAGAACAAGTTTGAAAACTTAAGTTTGAAAACATAACAGAATTCAAATGAAACTAGGGGTTGGAAGAAAAAGCATAACTTCAAATATAGACGGAATTAGAAGAAGTGTAAAACATGAAAGTTGTAGAGAATTGGAAGATAAAGAACTTTGATTAAGAACACAGAGACAGAAAATAAGAGGAAGGCACTGAAAAATCAAGATCTATCCCTACTGGTGAATAGTAACTGACAGAAAAACAGCACCTTGAAAAATTAATTCTAACTCTAAAAATACACAGAAGTAGACAAAGTAGTAGAAGAATGAAATGGAGATCTATAAGAGAGGAACAAAGTTGATGAAGAACTCAGATTGAAAAGAGATCTAGAAAAGCTTCAAAACATAAGAAAACTAGAATGTCTCACCACGGATGAACAGTAAACACCTAAAACAGCACTTAAGAAAACGGACCAGAACTCTATGAAGTAGGAAGAATTTGAAGAAATGATCAACAGAGAAGTTGAAGAGCACTTGAAATCAAACAACTTTTATGAAGAACAGAAATTTAAATGAAGATTACAATCATGCGAAATAAGGCTATGAAAAGGCTGAATTCAAAAATAAAACTTTTATTGAAAGAACTTCAACTTACAACTTTGACTTCAAAAGCTTGTAAAATACAACTCTAACAATCAACAACTTCAGAAAACTAAAGAACAAACTCACATTACACATGATCCATAGCTAGCTCTCTCCCTACTCAACCTTCACTCACAACTCCCTTCATTCCATTACACATGAAGCCCTTATATAGGGTTACAAACTCTTCTTGCCCATGTGAAACAATCAAGTACACCTAATTTTGACCCAACTTGGTAGGCTGGAATGTGCTGCACCTTTTGTCATTTTTTTCTGATTTTTTCGGATTTTTCTGGCATTTTTTTGGCCTTTTCTTCTTCTCTTTCTCTCTTATTCTCTCTCTGCCGGCGCAACGTGCCGACCGCCGTCCGTTAGGCGGCCTACCGCCGTGGGCCCCTGGTGCGCCCGCCGTGTCCGCCGTCGCCACGCGTCGCACGCGGCGCACGCGCCCGCGTGCGTCGCGTGCGACTCCTGCGCCCGAACCGCCGCCTGCCACGACCCCTGCTCCGCGCCTTCGCCGCGTTGAGCGCGGGAGCCGCCCGCCGCGGTGCCTCCACGAACCCCCCGCCTTCGCCCGCCCTCGTCGCCCGTGCCGGGCGGCGAAGGCGGGAAAGGGTGGGGGGGGGGGGGGGGGGTTGTTTTAAAAATTTTTTTAGTATTTATTTATTTTTCAATATATATATATATATATCTTATATCTATATGTATAAAATGCTAAAAAATAGTAAATAAATTTATTTTTTTTCTAATTTTTTTTATTTTCTTTTTGAACAATTTCCTGGGCTTTTGGCCCATTCAACATAATATTTTTATTTTCTTTATTTTCTTTTTTCGTGGAGCTTTTCTCGTACCGAGTGCCTGCATAAATACATAAAAATTATAATTAAAATTTATTTAATTTCAGAAAAATAAACAATTGATCAAAAATCAACAGTAAGTGTGAGAAGTGTATATTTAATATAATTTAAGCTCATAAAAATATGTAGAATCATGAATTAAGATATAAAAATACACACTTATCACACCCCAAGGGGAAAAACTCGGACGAATGTACCCCTTGGCCAATAGTTCCTGCAACTGCGCCCTCAACTCCCTCAACTCAGCGGGGGCCATACGGTAGGGAGCCTTCGCCAAAGGTCCCGTACCAGGCACAACCTCGATCACAAAATTGATCTCCCGCTGGGGAGGTAATCCAGGCAATTCCTCGGGAAAAACGTCGGGGAACTCGCACACCACCGGAATGTCCTCGACACTCGGTTCCATCCGTTTTGACACCACCACGGACGCGAGAAAACCCTGACAACCAGAATCAAGCAATCGACGGGCTCGAATAGCAGAGATAAGGAATCGAGAAGAGGTGGAACGGATACCTTGGAAATAGAAGGTCCGCTTGCTCGGATGCTGGAAGTAGACCCTCTTCATCCCACAATCCACCACCGCTCCATGAGTCTCGAGCCAATCCATGCCTAGAATCACATCGTAATCCCGAATCTGCAACGCATACAACCTGCCTGGCATACTCTGCCCATCGATCCAAACCGGAACCTGATCGAAGCAATACGGAGTGATCATAAAGTCACCCGAAGACAACTCTACTGCCAAATCACAGGACAACTGGGTCACCGGCTCCTCGACGCTCGACGCGAAATCCTCCGAAATAAACGAATGAGACGCGCCAGAGTCGAACAAAACCCGAGCCGCACAACCCAAAATCTGAACGGTACCTTCCATGAGCTGCGACGCCACTGCCTCTGCCCTGGTCATGTGCGTGATCTGGCCCCGAGCCCTCTACTTGCCTCCCACGCTAGCTGACCTGGGTAGCGGCGGATACTGTCCCTGCTGCTGCTGCTACTGCCTCTGCTGCTGGTGAACCTGCTGCTGCTGAGGAAACTGCTGCTGCGGCGGTCTCTGAGGACAGTCACGCGCCATATGCCCTGGCTGGTCACACCAAAAACAGATGATCGGCGTCGTGCACTGCCTGCCTGGGTGGGTCCCACCACACCGTGGACAAGGTCCTCGCGATCCACCCACTGATCCCTGACGCTGCAAAGGAATCGGCTGCTGTACACTGCCCGATGAAGCCTGCCCCTGATCCTTGTGCTTCTTACGGAAACTCTTCTTCAAGAACTTCTTGACCTTCGAGCCGAAGGACGCAGATCCTGTCACCGAAGCTGCCGATGCCGGTACTTCTGAACCACCCGACGCAGACTGAAAGAAACCCTGCTGCTGGGTAGCCGACTGCTGGCTGCAACCTGACAAGGACTGCCCCTGGCTGATCGGTCCTCGAGTCCTCTGCATATCCATCTCCAAAGAAACCGCAACACGAGATGTTGTCTCTAGATCAGTGGCCCCATTCGCAATCAAATGGTGCCTCAGCTCCAGCCTCAAGCCCTGCACAAACTGCGTGGTCCTCACCCTCTCATGCTCCATGATGTGAGGTGCGTACCGACCCAGCTCGACAAATCGGGCCCTGTACTGCAACACGGACATGTCACCCTGCACCAGCTCCAGAAACTCCCGCATCCGCTGCGTAGCAACTATATCTGGACAGTACGTACGCTCGAAAGCACTAACGAAGTCATCCCACTCGATCTGCTTCAGTGGACGAAGCTGAAAAGACGTCTTCCACTCGGAAGACCACCACCTCCGAGCCGTACCCTGTAACTGGTTGTAGGCCAACACCACTCTGTCCTCGGCAGTACTCCTTGCAGAACTGAACACCCGCTCCATCTCATCAAGCCAATCACGAGCCGCATCAGGGTCTGCCTGGCCGCTGAAGTAAGGTGGATGGAACTGCATGAAGTCCCTCACTGCTCGGCCTGGCCCACCCCTAGCTGACGAGCCCTCACCGGCCTCTCCGCCGAACTGCTGAGACATAAGCTGGTACATGTCTCGGAAGAAATCCTCGGCCCCCGGAACTCTCGCAGTAGCCGCGGCCTCGGTAGCTCCCGGTAGCGCTCTGCTATGCTCCTCCTGGTCCCCCTGGACCCCCTGCTGGATCTCCTGACCTCCAGCCGACTTCCCCTGTTGAGAGCGAGAGCTCCGCCTCGGCGCCATACTCGCTCCTGAAGCACAAGACAGAAAACACGGAGACGGCACGGTCAAACTAAACACGCGGTGCCCCATGCCAGCGTCACCTGTACATCACCGCTGTGGACTAGTGGACCACTACAATTACCTATGATTCTCATGTAATACCACAACCGCGCTCTGATACCAGCTGTAACGACCCGAGAATCCGATTACCGGGAAGGCCCGATAACCCGAGACTCGCACCGCCACCCACGAGCCCGAAGACTCGGAAGGGTTAAAAGGATGGTGTGGAGACTACACAAGTATCACAAATAATTACAGAAATTAAACAGTTTTAATATTAAGCAGGGAATAAATTAACATTTTACATGGTCCACAATAAAATAACAACAACAGTAACAATAGTCCACGACTAGTACAGTGACAAGAAGGAAAAGTACAGCTACACGGGACATACCCCGGCTCTGACCTCTGGCACTACCTCTGGGCACCCGCACCACGCTGCACTCCTGACGCGCTCCCCGAAGGTGGCGCCTCACCTGAAACACGGTGAAAACACGCAGGGAATGAGTCTCGGAACAAGACTCAGTAGGGATCACTCGAACCCTACCTCGTAAAACGAGAAACCACTACACTAGCGGTAGGAAAGTACCTCGGAAAGGAAAGCCCTGTACTCTACAGAACCAGGCCCTACGGCACGCAAACCGACATACGTGCCACGGTACGAGACCGAAACTCAACGGTCGAACCGCAAAACCCGAAGGTCGAAAATACACGACTGACAGTCTGTCACTCCGTACTCGACAGGAGTACCACCCACTAGAAGCACAGCCGGTAGCGTCCCCTGACGTCTTACACCGCACCGCAGGTGAACCGCCTGACGTGGTAGGTCCTACCCGAGGCACAAACACCGTACAAGTAACCACAAACAAGTAACTAGCTGGGGTCACGCCCGTCGACGTGGGTCTAACCGCCCCCAACCACGTGTGCACACACAGACCACGCGTCACTAGGTCTGGTCCTCTGACCGGTTTTCCCTCGTAGCCGGACTCTGGCTACCGACGAGGGGCCTACGGTAACCGGTCCACAAACCGTCTCGAAAGGTGGGTGCCCGTACACCACTCCCAGGTGAGACCAGCACCTCGTACTGGTGGGCTACGACTAGTGGAGGGTCACTGAAGGAGTAGACTCTCAAGACCACGGAAAACAACGTCCGAACCTGACGAAGTACGGGGATTGTCCCACGTACCATCACCATCGCACGGCGACCACGGTCGGAGAGGAAACGGACGCACCGCTGTTGGCACTCAAAATATGATCCCTGGCGACCAAGCCGCAAAGACGAATGATACGGCCCACTGAAGCACAGAAGCCGATGAAAATCAACTTATCGAGGGTCCCTCGTGCATGTTCTCTTTCACCCCCCCCTACGAGTGTGCATTTAATGGTTCTTTTCAATATATGGCCGCATTCCCGCGTAGCCGGTTTCTCCGATGCTGGGTGTGCCTTCGGGCTACAGAGACCATTCAACCCCCCCCTCCCGGGGGCTCTCTCTTGCTTTGAGTCCGATGCAACGGCCGAATTCTGTGTTGAATGTTCCACCGGCCGGCGAACAGAGACGCACCTGTGTGCACATCTCTGTTTGTCTTTGGCGTTTCAATGGCAAACCCCATATGGATTTCTTTCCGAATACCATGTGAATGTACATAGAACGGTGCCCCGGGCTATGCATCGATCCTGTACTATGACGGTGAGCAGCCTGCTGGACACGGGGGATCTATTGTTTTGACACGTTCTAACACATTCTGCTTATCTGTCAAACGATTCCATACCGCTTCCTGTTGTGTTAATAGCATTTTGATGGGAGTGTGTTATATAGCATCACTCCGACATCCAGGGAGGGGGAACATTCTCCTGATTTCTCATAATAACTCGTTCGGTCTGTAAGAGCCCATTTGCCGGTAATGGGTCTCTGAGAACCAGTGAGCGCACATCAATTGGGTTAATCCCCTACACTTTAAATCCACGGTCCTTTATGGGCTTTGTGGTGGCCGTGGGTCGGGTGCCCCTTGTAGGCTTGCCTCGGGGTTTCCCTCCCATCTCGGTCGTCCCGATTCGGGTGTTGTGGTGACTCGGGTCGCGTGCCCCTCGTAGGCTAGCCCTCGGGGTTTTCGCTCCCAGAAATGAGTCGTCTCACTCACTCACTGTTACCCACGGATTCGGTGCCCCTAGCAGGCCATGCCTCGGGGTTTTCCCTTTCCGTCGGGGTCTTCGCCGGCCGCCGTTGTGCCACCCGGCATTTAGGGGTTTGCTCCGCCACGTGAGCATCCTCCGCTTCTCCCCGACAAATCCTTTAGGATGGGGAGATGCTGCCGAAATTTCGGCTCAAACGAGTGTAAACTCGGAACAATTGCTGCGCTCGAGTGTGAACCTCGCGCGAACCCGTGACTTGGCTTTGAACGGTTTGGGACCGATCCAATGAATAATCAACTCAATAAAGTCCTCAAAACCCCCAAAATAATCTAATAAATCCATAAATAAATCAACAGAATCTCGGTTTCCGCGAAATCGGGCTAAAACGGCGCGATCACGCGTTAAAACGGCGCGGCCTAAAGCGGCGCGCCCTATCCGGCGCGCCCTATCCGGCGCGCCCTCCCCGGCGCGCCCCTACCTTCCACCGCGCCGTTTTAACGGCTTTTCCCCCTTTTACCTACGTTTGACCGCGCCGTTTTAACCTCTTTTACCTACGTTTCAGGGCGCCGTTTTAACCATTTCAACCCCTTTCTTCGCATGCACTGCACCGGTTTCGTTCCGAGTCATGTCATCGCATAATTCTAATCTTTTCTCCCATTCATGGGATGATTTCTCATACTAATCATGGAATTTCGTAAGCTCGTTGATTGAATAAATTGAATAAACTAGCTTTTCAAGCTTGAATTGATATGTCTCGAATCTTTGGCATCATGATTTGGCCCAAGCATTCGTGTCTCATTAATGTATGCCCGAGTGGGTGCACCCTTGGTATATCAAATGACATTGTCAGAAGGCCAGGTTATGCCTGACCGGAAACCTTGTCGCGCGTGAAGGCGGCTTTCGGGCCTAAGTACTCCGCCATGTACCAGGCCCCACCTCAATAAACCCTGCGTATTCGGTCATGACATCTTGCATGATTGTTCGCATGCTCTGTATCTTTTATTCCGGCCTCGACAGCCCGCTATCTCGGCAACTAATCAAAGGTGTTCCCTCCTCGTGGGGGATGTAATTAACGCCATAGCCTTTACGGTATGGCGGACTGCTGGTCCCGACCGAACCTCACTCTCGCCCGATAAGGGTCAGAATGAGCGCATCATAAATCGTCACTCATGTGACTGGCACGCCCGCGTCGTCAATCAGTCAGTTGATTACTAGTTAGTCAATTGATTGATCGACCCGCGAAATAAATGAATGAAAAATACCAACGAAAAGAAACCAAGGAAAAGACGGTCGAAACAGTCTGGCACGCCCGGTGGGACAAGTGTCACCTTTCATCTCTTTGCCGAGATAATGGGCTTCGAGGCCCTCCCAGAAGCTACTGATTATCGCCGTGTTGTCTTTTCAGGTAAACAATGACAACTCACGGAATCACCGGCGTTGGCTTCGGTCCTTCGATCGTCGCCGGACACGCGCAAGGGTACCTGGCGGTGCCCATGGAATTCGGCAGCTTCCCTGCCGCTGTAGGCTTCCCCAACTTCTTGGGGTTGGCCTTCGTCGATATCCTGGAGGTCGAAGCCCCCAAAACTGCCAAGAAAGCCGTGAAGGAAGCGGAGCCGCTGAAGGTTCCCCGCTGCAGTAGCCTGCTCAAGAATCCGGCTCCGGCCGCTAGCTGTATGGTGCACCACGTTGTACGTGGGATGCACCCCGCCATCACCAACAAACACCCTGGAGGACGTCAGCGTCGCCAGGCCCGCAAGAATACTGCGGTGATTACCGGAACTATATCTCAGTCCGGGAAGTCAATGCTGGTGGGAGGCATGCGTGTCTTCCTCGACGGGCGCACTTCACGGGCGGCTCCAGATCGAGTCATCCCCAACGTGCCTGTTCGCAATACCTACCAAGTCCTTGCTAGAAGAAGGGCAGAAATAGAAGAAGCCGGCCACCATGGCCAAGGAAACCCGGCGTTCAAGCCGAAGAGATTTAGACAAGTGTGGGTTCCCAAGCGGACCCGACCTGCTTACCAATCTACACTCATCTGCCGCCGTCTTGTCGACGAAGTGGCAGAAGTAAGAAGAAACAGGGGTCTGCCCCCGAAGGAAGAAGAGGAGGTGGTTGCGGATCCTCCGCGCCACGGAAATTTCCGGGCTGCGGCCCGTCAAGCCAACGTCCCTGCTGCGGGACGCAAATTCCAATATCCAGCCGACAGAGCTCGACTGGCCTGTGTCCCTCCTGCTGGAGGTCGACCACTCTCCCCCGTGCTACATCAAGAACGGGGTCAAGAAGAAATGGCCTGCCTGGTCAGAAGCTATTTCCGAGGATTGGGTAACACCTCACTCGGACAGCAGCGGCTGATGCAGACAGTCGCCACTGAAGAAAATTACTGCCCATCAACGGCAGATGAAGAAGAAATGGAGGATATAATGAGGATGTCGTCGGTCGATGACAACGGACACAATGACGGCTCTGAGATCAAAGCCGATGAAGCCTTCCCCGAGCGGGAAGAAAGAAGAAGAATTTCTGTGTTCGAGAGGCTGACCTTCCCGCAACAAGCAAGGCGGAGGGTCCATCGACAAAGGAGGAGGATGCAGGTTTTCACTTGCAACATGGCTGGCGTGTCCAGCCGATATGGGAAGCTTCCCGAAGACTCCCAAGAACTGGCTCAGTTGGCCGTACGGCCGGGACCAGCTACCCGCAGGACAGAAGCAGCAAGAGGGCTTCTGACGGCGATGAAAGAGAAACAGCCCCAGTCATACCTCCACTGGGATGACAAAGCCCCCGTCTTGACCGCTAATGTGGTAACGAGGGAAGAAGAAGACGACGTACTCCTCGATATCCTGCCCGAGGGTACGTCCGGGGAAACGACAGAAGGTGTCCCCACCACTATAGACCCATCAGTCTTGATGCTGCTGCAAAGATATCAACGGGAAATAGATTCCCTGAAGAAACAGTTGATGGAGAAAACTGAACACTCATCAGCCTCCAAACCACCCGAAGTCCAAGGTGAATCATCCCGGGGAGCGGCTCGTCGAGACGACCCTCCACCACTTTGCACACTACCCCAGCCGTCAGAGCCAACTGTGACGACAGCACAACAGCGGCCGCCACAGCCTCAGTCGCTGCTGCCTCCGGTGCTTCCTCAGGTGCACCCAACACCCCCGCTGCTACGTCCTCCACAGGCGACCACCCTGGTCACCCCCTACCTGCAGCCAGCACACTTCTATCCGGAGCCAGTCGACCCCATGGTCGTGAACCGGATGATGGTGGAAAGGATGATCGAGCTGAAGCTCGCAGAGAAAAGTGAAGGCGACTATGTCGCATTCGATGCCTACCGGGTGCCCTACCCGCAACACCATGCGGCTAAGCGACTTCCCCCGGGAGTCAACAAGCCGCCCAAATTTGACAAATTCAATGGGAAAGGTTCCCCTAAATAGCACATTGCTTACTATATAACCGTCATGGGTGATCTTGCCGCCGACGAGTCATATCTGCTGAAATTCTTCGGGTCCTCGCTGACGGGACTCGCATTTGAATGGTACTCCAGCCTCTCGGCCGGGTCAATTAATGACTGGTCAGATATGCAGAGGAAGTTCAGAGAAAGATTTCATGTCACAGAGAGGGAGGTCACAGTGGCCGAACTCTACTCGACAAAACAGAGGGCAGATGAGACAGCCCTTGACTATATTACGAGGTGGAGGAACCTCGGAATGAGATGCAAGCGGCCCCCGCATCAGGAGGACGCTGTACAAATATGCAAACAAAATCTCAGGAGAGAGGTCCTTGAGAAGATGATTGGGATGGAAATACGGTCGTTTGACCGGCTGAATAATGTGGTGGCCGAGGTGGAGGCTTTCCTAGCCAAACCTGCCCCGGCATCAGCTGCCAGCACAGCCCAGAAAGGCAAGACTGCGGAGCGGCGCCCCACACCCAAAGAAGCGAATGCGCTTGATATCAAGGCATTCGAACAACAAAAGGAGAAAGGCAAGAAAGCGGCTCCCCCGCAACCTGCAAAAGCTCCAGATGACAAAGAAGGTCCTTCGCTGAGGGACAAAATGAAGAAGGTTTATTCCTTTCCTAAGGATAAAACTCGCATCCTGTTCGACTGGGTAACGGAATATGACATGGTCACTCTGCCTGAGCCAAGGAGACCAGAAGACCTGAAAAGAAAAGACAGTCCGAGATTCTGCCCCTACCACTAAATGTTGGGACATTCAATCGAAGACTGCTATGTTTTCAAAGACGTCATCGAGGGGATGGTGAAGAAGAATGAAATAGAGCTGGGAGAATACAAAGTAGACCCTCCTCAGCCACATGAAGCTCCTCCCAGAAGGGCGACAGTCAACATGGTCTCCCTCTACCAGGCACTACCTGAGGAGATCTCTGAAGCAAGCACACGGAGCACCTACGAAATCCATTTCCTGGAGTCCGTGAAAGAACAGCAAGGGTGGCAGCCCGTCCCTGTGAAGCACAATAAGAAGAGGGCACCCTGCCCGAAAGAGGGGGCACATATCCGTGGCGTCACGCCCCGGCCTGCTCCGCCAGTGATAGCGCCTACGTGGATTACTCCATCTGCAGCTATCAGAATACATGCACCCAACAGAAGGAGACAGACTCCCCTGCCAGTGGTCAAGGAAACCAACCCCGGGATCCTTCGACTGCAACACCTGATTGAAGGGCTAGATGAATATGTACAGCCCGAATTGAAACCCCTGCTCGTACGGGACTACGTCCCATGGCAGGAGCTGGAGCAACTCTCACTCAAGCAGACGGAGGAAGCTGAAGCAGCACCCCCTGAAGCGAGCAGTCTATTCTGGGGGCAGGTGCCCGCAGAAGCAAAAAGGAAAAAGAAGCAATGGCGCCAATAAAGCACAGGTTGTCTCCTGTAATACACTATCAGCCCTCTTCAACCTACCCGGGGAAGAGGAAGAAGAAGAAATATGCTTTACACCCCACACTGGGGAAAGCAAGGTCGAGGCCGCCACTGCTGCACATGCCACGCAGTCAGGCCGAAAATGGGGGCGCCAACCCCCACCAAACCACAATATTGTGTTCAGAGGGGAACAACCCCACAAGACACCTCCGCCGGAGGTCAAGGGAGTTCAAATCCCTCCTCCGTCCGGTCTATACAACAAGAGCGGGGGCAAGGCTGTCCCCTCATTTCTTGAATTTATGAAGATGTCAAAGGGGAAACAGCCATGTCAAGAGGCTAACCCTACACCCGGGTCCATCCACTTGCAGCTAGTGCAATCCCCTGGGGATGCAAATGCAGATGGAACTTACCCCGTGGCAACAAATAAAGAAGGCCCAGAGGCCGGTACCAGCCAGAAGGGTGCCGAGTCCGAGGAAGATGAAGCAGGTCCGTCTGGACCCACAAATCAAAACCTACCGAAGCATCGGTGGATTGAGGAGATGAAGCTCTCCAATGTCCGAGCCGGGAGCCGAATAATGAAGCTGCTCAAGAAGCTCCCCGCTCGATTTACAATCTGGGAAATTCTTTCCTTGAGTGAAGAAACCCGACAGGCAATCATTACTGCTCTGCAGACGCCTGCTCATTTTGAAGCCTGCATAGCTGAAGCCGTGCCTGAAGCCAGTATGACCTTCTCTCCCGAAGACATGCTGCTACCCACTGCTAGCCACAACAGGCCACTGTACCTAAAGGGGCACCTGAATGGGAGAGAGCTAAACCGGATCCTGGTCGACCCAGGTGCAGCAGTCAACATTCTGCCCTACAGAATATATGAGAGGCACCACTTCAATGTGCATCTCGAAAGGTCGGGGATATGCGTATCGCTGGCTTCAACCAAAAATGTGAAGTGTCTATGGGAGTGGCAGAGTTCACGCTAACCTTGGCGGATTTCACTACAACGGTGCAGTTTCACGTCATCGACTCTCGCACCTCCTATAAAGCACTACTCGGCCGTCCATGGCTGCATGAAAATATGGTGGTGCCCTCCACGCTCCATCAATGTATCAAATACAGTCTCCAAGGGAAGGAGGAGAGGATATTTGCCGATCTCCACCCATTTGAGGTATTTGAATGCCACTTGGCAGATGCCAACTTGTACACGGGGTCTCCCCGAAAGGTTTCGGAAGCCAAGATATCCGCAGAAACATCAAGGAACAAATCGCGTGACGGTTGGTATCCACCACCGCCACGCGGATATGTCAAGCCGAAGACGGTCTCCCACATCACAGCTTCTGGAAATGTCGGAAGGGCGACACCCCCAGCATTATATCCCAAAGTTAAAGAAGTGTTGATTAGTCAACAGCACAAGTGTGTCGGAGTCCCAGCTGGCCTCACCAAACCAGTCCTCGGCCTCGACGACACTACTGTCGAACCTTTCAAAATCTGGGAGGTGACACAAGAAGATGGACCTAGCAGCCTGTTCTATACAGCCAAGGAACATCCTACCCGGGAAGACACAGACTGCAGCCTCCCCGAAGACATAAGCAACCCGCCGGTCCATGTCCAAGGTCTGGCATTTACAACTGATAGGATGGCAAGAATGTTCCAAAAGCAACACATCCCTCCTGATCAGCCTCAGAAGCGCAAAGAAGCTTTCCAGAAAATGTGGTATCCTGCAAATCTGGACAAAGAAATGAGACGTGTCTCTCAACATCCAGGGCTGGGCTTCACCCTGGAGGAATACTATTATAGCGGGCGGTATGAGGTGGATACTATCTCCGCCTTTTGTCCCACCGAAGATAGCCCTCTGGGGGCAACCTTTGATGAATATCCGGTGGAAGCCGAGCATGCTGAATTGGTTTCATCCAGGAATCAACCAATAGAGGCCATGGTTCCCTGTCGGTGCTGGGAGCAGGTCCATCCTGAAGAAGCAGCCCTTCAAGCCAAATTTGATACGGCTAGCAGCAGCGAAGCCGAAGACATTCAAGAAGCAGGAGTCTCTCCCTCTACAGGGGCTCCACTAATCACAATTTCAACACCCTTTCTGCCAATCGGGGAAGCCTGGGACAACTCCAATCAAGGGGAACCGGTTACCGGGAAAGAAAAAGACACTTCTGAAGAAGATGTAACTACCCCAGAAGACGAGACTTCCTCAACTTCTGCTACAAGACCAATATGCTGTCCGAGCCCGGCAGCAAACAACTACCGGCCCGTCATGGCTGCAACCCCATCTACGAACACTGAGGCTATTCTCTCACCTTTGGGAGCTGCAGCGATAATGGAACGGTCTACACGGCCGCTGGCATATGAAAACAAGATGCCTCATGAAGCTCTGGCAATGTCCGACGAGGAAGTCGAAGTGCTCGACCCTCAAGATGGCGTTCCGGACTTCGTCGACCTCCAACCAGCACCTCCGGAGATAGAAGACGGAGGTCAGGCCACGGTCGATGAACTAATAGAAGTCAACTTGGGAAATGAGGAGGACCCTAGGCCCACCTTCCTCAGTGCCCAACTGTCCCCAGAAGAGCGAAAGCTGTACATCCAGCTGCTGCTAGAATACCGGGATTGCTTCGCCTGGACCTACAAAGAGATGCCAGGTCTAAGCCCCGAAGTCTCACAACATGAGCTAGCAATCAGCCCCGAAGCCGAGCCGGTGAAGCAATCGCCGCGGCGTATGAGGCCAGAGCTCATCACCCAAATCTGTGCTGAAGTCGACAAACTCATTGATGTGGGATTTGTTGAAGAAAATCAGTACACCACATGGCTAGCGAACATCGTCCCTGTGAAAAAGAAGAATGGACAGATCCGGATTTGTGTTGACTTCCGAGATCTGAATAAAGCCTGCCCTAAAGATGACTTTCCGGTGCCAATAACGGAAGTCATGATCGATGCTACAACCGGTCACGAGGCCCTATCATTTATGGATGGGTCATCCGGCTATAATCAGATTTGGATTGCGGAGCATGACCGAATCCATACTGCTTTCCGAACTCCTAAAGGCATTTATCATTACAAGAGGATGCCGTTCGGATTAAAGAATGCTGGCGCAACCTATCAGCGCGCAATGACTAAAATCTTTGATGAATTGCTCTACCACAAGGTCGAGTGCTACATAGATGATCTGGTGGTCAAGACCAGGAGAAAAGAGGACCATCTGCAAGACCTCCGGATTGTCTTCCAGAGGCTAAGGCAGCATGAACTCAAAATGAACCCTATGAAATGCGCGTTCGGAGTGTCGAGCGGAAAATTCCTGGGCTTCGTCGTCCGATATCGGGGGATTGAGATAGACCCCGCAAAGATCAAGGCAATCCAGGGGTTACCTCCACCAAGGAACATCTCCGAGCTGAGATCACTACAGGGCCGCCTGGCTTATATCCGGCGGTTCATTTCCAATTTGTCGGGGCGATGCCAGCCATTTCACAAATTGATGATGAAAGATGTTCCCTTTTATTGGGATGAAGATTGCCAGACAGCCTTTGACAAGCTAAAAGACTATCTGAAGACTCCTCCAGTATTGGGCGCACCGGTGAAAGGACGGCCGTTGATACTGTATATAGCAGCTACACACAACTCTCTGGGGGCAATGCTAGCCCAGAACAATGAAGAAGGGAAAGAGCAAGCCCTCTACTATCTCAGTCGGAGACTGATCAGAACTGAAGAGAAATATACTTACATTGAGAAGATTTGCTTGGCACTGGTCTTCGCAGTTAAGAAACTCCGACACTATATGTTGTCGCATGAAATCAGCTTGGTATCCAAGGAGGATCCCCTGAAATATATCATGTCCCAGCCAGCACTCAGAGGCCGTCTGGGCAAATGGGCGGTGATCCTTATGGAGTTTGATATCTCCTACGTCCCGCGCAAGGCCATTAAAGGTCAAGCTATCGCAGACTTCTTTGCTGCGCATCCGGTACCCGGAAACTGCCCGTGGGAACCAGAACTCCCCGAAGATGAAACTTTGGAAGCCGCTCAAGTACAGCCGTCCCCTTGGCAGCTATATTTTGATGGCGCTTCCAGAATTGACACCTCTGCCACTGGATCGGTCAGAGTCAGAGCAGGGGCAGGCATAGTCCTGAAATCCCCAGAAGGAGAAGTGGTGCATACATCCTGCTCCATAAATAAACCATGCACCAACAATGAAGCAGAATATGAAGCCCTGATAATCGGGTTACAAATTGCTCTGTCCATGGGAATTCAGATGCTGGAAGCATTTGGAGACTCCATGCTAGTTATAAAACAGCTGGAAGGAGAGTTTGAAGTGCGAAAACAAGAACTCATCCCCTATCACCAGTTGGCAACTTGCCTGATGTCAAGATTTTACTTCATTAGCATCAAGCACATCAAGCGAGGCCAAAATGCTCAGGCGGACGCCCTCGCTAAGCTGGCTAGTTCGTTGGCAGTCCCGCCAGACATAAGCCTGAATATAACAGTAATCAACCGCCGACAGGTCCCCAGTGTAATAGAGGATCTAACCGACGAACGGGAGATAGAAGTAGCAGTCGCTGAAAGGGTCCAGCAACCCGATTGGCGGGAACATCTTCTGCGCTGGTTTCAACACCAGCAACTTCCAAAAGAAAAAGAACAGAGAATGAAGCTCCTAAGGATCAAGGATTCTTACGAGATGAGAAGCGGAACTTTGTTCCGGATTATGGCAGACGCCCGAAGGAAAATCCTACTCCGTTGCTTGTCGTCAGCAGAAGCGGAACAAGTAATGCAAGAAGTTCATGCAGGATCGGCTGGAGCACACCAGGCCGGTCCGAAAATGAAGATAGAAATAAAGAAATTGGGCTATTATTGGCCCACTATATTCAATGACTGCTGCAAGTTTGCCAAAGCCTGTCAGAAATGTCAAGAACATGCCAATGTGGCGAGGAGACCTCCAGTGCCGCTGCATCCCACTCTACCAAGTTGGCCGTTTGCTCAGTGGGGCACGGACGTGGTGGGGCCACTACCAGCATCTTCATCAGGGTGCAAATACATCTTAGCAGCTACAGACTACTTTTCCAGATGGGCAGAGGCAGTAGCACTAAGAGATGTGACGGGAGAACTAGTTGCAAGGTTCTTCCGACAAAATGTAATATTCCGGTTCGGGATTCCCAGCCGAATCATCTCTGATAATGGCAGCCATTTCAGAAATCAGAAGATTTATCGGCTAGCCGACAAATACAAAATTGACTGGAGGACATCGTCCCCCTACAACCCTCAAGCCAATGGATTAGCAGAAGCCTTTAACAAGACTTTATGCACGCTGCTGGCAAAGACTGTCAAGTCTAATAAGAAAGATTGGGAAGAAAGGATGTACGAGGCACTTTGGGCCTATCGTACCGTCTATAAAACCCCAACCGGCTGTTCACCTTTCTCCCTCGTCTATGGGTCGGAAGCTGTGGTGCCGATCGAACTTGAGGTGCCTTCATTGCGAGTTGCCATCCAGCACGGACTAGTCAGTGGTGAGCAAAACAATGCAGAAAGAAGACTGGAAGAGCTCGCTGAGCTCGAAGGAAAACGCCTCCTGGCGCAACAAAACATCCAACTCTATCAAGCTCGCATGGCCCGCGCTTTTGACAAGTTAGTCAAGGGTCGAGAGTTCAAGAAAGGAGACCTGGTAATGGTCAAAAGAAGAGAAGTAATGGCCTCTAACCCCAAAGGGAAGTTGGTCGAAAACTGGGTCGGACCGTATATCGTCCGCCGAGTATATGAAGGAGGAGCCTACGTCCTGGTGGACCACAAAGGAGTCATCCAGTTCTCTCCCCTCAATGGAAAACATATTAAGCTGTATCACGCAGCGCAACCAACCCTCCCCGAGTGATCGGACGGAGCTACCTTTTTCCTTGATTAGCGGCATTCCGCCCTAATCAAGCTACCCTGTCTCGGTCAGTGGCATTCCGCCCTAATCGAGCTACCCTTTATCTTGGTCAGCGGCATTCCGCCCTAATCGAGCTACACTTTTCCTTGGTTAGCGGCACTCCGCCCTAATCGAGCTACCTCATCTTGGTTAGTGGCATTCCGCCCTAACCGAGCTACCCTTTCCTTGATTAGCGGCATTCCGCCCTGATCAAGCTACCTTTCCTTGGTTAACGGCATTCCGCCTTAATCAAGCTACCTTTCCTCGGTTAGCGGCACTCCGCCCTAATCGAGCTACACTTTATCTTGGTTAGTGCCACTCCGCCCTAATCAAGCTACCCTGTCTCGGTCAGTGGCATTCCGCCCTAATCGAGCTACCCTTTATCTTGGTTAGCGGCACTCCGCCCTAATCGAGCTACCTCATCTTGGTTAGTGGCATTCCGCCCTAACAGAGCTACCCTTTCCTTGATTAGCGGCATTCCGCCCTGATCAAGCTACCTTTCCTTGGTTAACGGCATTCCGCCTTAATCAAGCTACCTTTCCTCGGTTAGCGGCACTCCGCCCTAATCGAGCTACACTTTTCCTTGGTTAGTGGCACTCCGCCCTAATCGAGCTACCCTATCTTAGGTAGTGGCATTCCGCTCTAATCAAGCTACCCTTCTTTATCTTGGTTAGTGGCATTCCGCCCTAATCAAGCTATCCCTGCCCTTGGTCAGCGGCATTCCGTCCTGATCGAGCTACGTTTTCCTTGGTTAGCGACACTCCGTCCTGATCAAGCTATCCTTCTTTGGCTCTCATTCCGAATAAAAAATAATAATAAAAAAAAAATAAATAAATAAATAAAAGAAAATAATAATAAATAAAATAAAAATGGGGTTAAAAAAAATAGAGATACCCCGCCAGACTTGCTCCTCTATCGGGACGAGTGCAAAAATGGCTATAACCCAGCTGTGGCGAAAACCCGAAAGGGCGTCGCAGGCAAAATCGGGTACCCCGTCACGTGAAAACCCGAAAGGGCGCGTGGGCAAAAGCAAGAGGGGGCTGACTTCGGCGAAAACCCGAAAGGGCGCTTGAGTCGGTAAAGTGGTAATTTCCAAATCCCTCTCCTATTCTCCACCTAACAAACCCCGAGAGGGACAATCATCAAAGTCTCGCCGGTAATCCGTGAACAAACCATTTTCGACCCTCGTCATCATCGGCGAGATCGGTCGATCTCTACCCTCAACTTGGACCCTACGTCCCTGTTGACAACCCCATCCTTGTTTTGGCAATATTTCATGTCGACGAACAAACCCGTGGTCGACCCTCGTCATCATCGGCGAGATCGGTCGATCTTCATCTTTGACTCGGATCTTACATCCTTGTTAACAAACCATATCCTTTGCTTCGACATCTAGCCAGTGTCGACGAAATGAACCAAAATCCGAGCCTTGTCATCATCAACAAGGCCGATCAACACTCTCGCGGTCCAGCTCTTCTGCATCTCGAACTCAAAAAAAATAATAAAATAAAAAAGGGGTTAAAAATAGAGATACCCCGCCAGACTTGCTCCTCTATCGGGACGAGTGCAAAAATGGCTATAACCCAGCTGGGGCGAAAACCCGAAAGGGCGTCGCAGGCAAAATCGGGTACCCCGCCACGTGAAAACCCGAAAGGGCGCGTGGGCAAAAGCAAGAGGGGGCTGGTCTCGGTGAAAACCCGAAAGGGCACTTAGGCCGGTAATGTGAATAAAAAGAAAAAAGAATGATGAATAGTGATGAACCATCCTCCATCCGAAAGGCCACTTTCAAGGTCGTGACGAGGATCTTCATCCGATATCCCACTTATACACGTCCAGTGTCTACCCCTTTCGACCCTTGTCACCATCGGCAAGATCGGTCGCTGCCTATAACGGTTTTTGCCATCATCGGCAAGACCGTCTACCCTTTTCGACCCTTGTCACCATCGGCAAGATCGGTCACTACCCTATCCGGTTTTTGTCACCATCGGCAAGACCGTCTACCTTTTCGACCCTTGTCATCATCGGCAAGATCGGTCGCTACCCCTTTCGGTTTTTGTCATCATCGGCAATACCATCTACCCTTTTCGACCCTTGTCACCATCGGCAAGATCGGTCGCTACCTACCCGGTTCTTGTCACCATCGGCAAGACCGTCTACCCTTTTCGACCCTTGTCACCATCGGCAAGATCGGTCACTACCCTATCCGGTTTTTGTCACCATCGGCAAGACCGTCTACCTTTTCGACCCTTGTCATCATCGGCAAGATCGGTCGCTACCTATAACGGTTTTTGTCATCATCGGCAAGACCGTCTACCTTTTCGACCCTTGTCATCATCGGCAAGATCGGTCGCTACCCTATCCGGTTTTTGTCACCATCGGCAAGACCGTCTACCCTTTCGACCCTTGTCACCATCGGCAAGATCGGTCACTACCCTATCCGGTTTTTGTCACCATCGGCAAGACCGTCTACCCTTTTCGACCCTTGTCATCATCGGCAAGATCGGTCGCTACCTATCCGGTTCTTGTCACCATCGGCAAGACCACCTACCCTTTTCGACCCTTGTCATCATCGGCAAGATCGGTCGCTACCCTTCTGGTTTTTGTCATCATCGGCAAGACCATCTACCCTTTTCGACCCTTGCCACCATCGGCAAGATCGGTCGCTTTCCCCCCAAACCGGGCAAAGACCCTATCCCAGGAACGGCTACACCGCGGTGGAGCGAACACCTCATCCCTTCCCTGAAGGCGTGAGCGCTCTCCTGCATTATTGACACTCGTTCCCAGGTTCAGGTGATTAGCCGAAAGAAAGAAAAGACGAAAAGAAGTCGTGGTCAAGACTACGAAAAGAAACGCTTCCATTTAATAAAAGTGGAGAATACATTCTTTTGCCCGGGGCATCCCCCAGGGTACATAAACTCCAAAGAAAAAAAAAGGGAACAGAGCTTCCAAAAGGAAAGGAAACAAAAAGCAAAGGGAAACCAAGACTACGGCAGAGGACGCCGGAAGATGTCCCCTAGTTCCAAAAGGCCCAGCGAGGGGTACTGGGTCAATTCCACCAGACGAGTCTCGGTGGCTGTCAGCTGCAATAACCTCTCGTCGAGTGAAGCAAGTCGTCCTTCAGCCAGGTCGGCCTCCTCTGTCGTCTGGACTTCTAGGCGCTCGCCTTCCTGCAGCTCGGCCTCGGCCTTAGCTAGTTCCGCACGCAATTCATCTATCCGTGCCCTGAGGAGCAGCTGACGTTCCAAGATATTCTCAGCGGCGTCCCTCAGCTGTCCCACCGTCACCTTCAGTGAACTGACGGCAGTGCGGCAATCTGCCCTCTCCAACTTCACAGCAGCGAGCTGATCGGAAACCTCCCGATTCAGGAAATCCCGCCTGTTGGCGTGCTTCAGCAACATCACAACCCGTGGGGTCCAATCATCCATGGGGCAACCAAATGCCAGTAGCGGCCGGGAGAGGTGGTCCACCAAGCTTCTCAGCTGCGCATAAGTCAAGTCTGGAGAAGCTGACATGGCCCGCTGGAGATTATCCAGAGATTGCCATACCATGTCTCCAGAAAATTGTAAGCCCAATGGCGAAGTCTCGGGGAGCCGAAAGTCTACCCTGCTGTCCACCTCAGCCCAGATGTCGTCGGCCACCCCGAGGGACGTCGACGGCATAGTCTGCACGGCACCCACTCCCGGTCCGACCACTGCAGCCATATCAACTGGAGGGGTCTCCATAATAACAACTTCTTTGCCCGCCCTTTGGGGTGAATCTGCAATAGTCGTGTCGGCAACAGAAGGCACATGCTCCTCTTGAGTAGTTTCGCCAGCCGCCAAGGGAAGAGACCCCTCTATAATGGACAAGGCCTGAGTAACATCGGCCTCATCCGCAATAATTTCTCCGGCCTCTATGTCTGAAAGACCACTAGGCAACGACAACGATTCTGCACCAGTTGCCAAGGCTTGAACCCCTGCAACCTCAGTCGGAGCGCTAACTTCGGCAGCCACGCCGGACTCCTCTGATACCGCTGCAGCAGCATAGGTCCGTGGAAGCCGCAGGGCAATGGGCCGCACAACAGGCGGGAACGCTGGCAGGCTCATATCCACGCCAGGAAGAGGCATACGGATCATTATAGCTGGCGGTACCACCTCGGCCTGCAGCACATATACAAACATCAGCCAGCTGGCTTGGAAATGAAAAGAAACGTTGCAGGCGGGAATCAAAAGGTTTCCTACCTCGACCGGCACTATGTTCAGGCCTCCCAGAGTTGCCTCTGAAGATACTGGCCCTTCTCCTGCAATCGGGTATGATAGCCCGTGCTCGGCTACCAATAGCCTCGGAGGGCTAAACGTTGAGAAGTCGCTCTCGTAAGCTGAAGAAGCCCCGGCATCCTCAGCCTCGGTTTCCGCCATCGGGAACCCCTCATCATCGCCGGAGCCGCCGCCATAATCAACTTGTTCGGAGGAAGAGGAGTCTTCTGCTTGCTCTCGAACCTCTGATACCAGAGCGGGAACCAGGCTGCTAGGAGGATGCCCTCTAGCCTGAACCTCCTCAGGGGTCTCCGCCTCGGGGACATCCGTTGGCGGAATATCTAAGGGTTGGTCCCTCGGAAGCCCTTGCTCGCCGACGACAATCCCTGCTACGGCGCCCACCTCGGGAAGTAGCGTGGGTCGAACATCGACTGAAGTCAAAAGATAGCAAACAGTCAGGCCTTGACTGAAAATAGAATATGCCAACAAGCCCTGCGGGCGAACTACAAATTACCTTCTACTTCTCGATGGGGCGTCGGCGAAGGCAAGTCGCGCTCAATAGGGAGCGAGGCGGCCCCTTCCCCTCTCTCCTCAGTAGCAGCTCCAGGTGCCGCCTCCAACCCGACAACGGCAGAGGTAGCACCAGCAGCTATTGAAAAGAAGAATGATCAGCCACATTGGTGAAAATAAACAAACAAGCCAAGCAAGAATAAGAAATCACCTTCGCCCTCGGACCCTTGCGTCCGGGCGGCCTCAAATTCAGAGAAAGATGGAACCCGAGGAAGCGGAGTGGCGGACTCCTCTTCAGCAACCTTCCTCCGACGTGCTCTAGTAGCACGGGACTCTGCTCTCTTGGCCTTCTTGGCCCTACCAATAGCCTCCCTGACCTGGGATCTGGTTCGTTTTCGCGAGTCCCCAGGGGGTAATGGCGTTGTAGTCGGAGCTGGCTCCGGAATATTAAAATACGAAGGCTTCTGCGCCTTCGATATCAACTCCCTGCAATGCCGGGTCCCCTCCACTGAGAGACGAGCTGCAGAAAGCATATAAGTCAGAAGATGCACACTGGCTGCAGAGAAAATAGCCCCATGGCTGAAGAAGAAAACAAACATTACCTGGCAGCCCCGTATATCGAGGACTAAGCGGCCAGTAAAGCAATACTGGCGCCTTGTCCTGGGAAGCCGCTTCATGGATCAGCCAGCACACGTCCCCAATTGTTTCACTCTTATCCGCTAGCTGAGCCAAGTCTTCATGGCCACAGGATGATAAGTGATGATATAGACTCAAGTAGTCGAACCCCCAGCCGTCGACATACTTGAAAGATATCAGTAACTGATGGCTCCAGATGGCTTCTAACGGACCAGAAACTGAAAGCCCATGAGAATGAAGCAGGGCGAATATCCAGGGGGTGTTGGCATACAAATCAGCCCGCCTGTCTTCCCTCCTAATGAAGGTCCGATAAGGATGAAATCTGTCAATCTCCGGGCGCCAGCTCGCCACAGTAGGAAGAGGTTCTTCCACTGGAAGGGGAATTGTCTGAAGAGCAACCCGGTCACTGCTGACCCGACACAATCCCCAGAGGGTCTTCACATAGTCATCCTTCCTGATTTCAGGCATCTTCGGGTCGGACTTGGATGACTTGCCCTTCACAGCTTTCCTGGCCTCTATATATGCCGTCACCTCGGCATTGGACCAGGACTTCAGCTTCTTCAGATAGGCGGGATCAATGTCCAGAATGGGCTCCCGCTGGGAATCTAGAAAGCGACGTTCGGCAACGTGCCAGCAGTCTTTCCGGGAATTCCGATAAAAACCCGTTCGTGCATTCCACCACTTGATGAAGTCTGGAGTCACTCGGGGAAGACGAGCCGGGGTTGGCACCCTGAATGATACATCCTCCCGGCGATGAAAGTAATCCCACCATGTGCGGGCTTCCTCTGTAGTCGTCTGACCGGCCCGGTGCCTGTTTGGAAGATTGAACTGGGCCGCCGAAGAGGGAATTTGTTGGTCATACCCAAAATTCCGACTGAAGCGGAAAGGATAATACGGCTCCAGCCACAGCAAGCCGCTCTTTCTAAAAACAAGAACACTCGGGCGGATAGACAACGCCCAATCAACCAGTTCCGGTTCCAGGATGGGCCTTGTGCTCTTGCGCCCAGTCAACTCATGAATGAACTCCTCTGTCTCAAACAATCGGCACTGCCGCATCCTGTTTACCAGAGGACTAGAGCTGGCAGCCAAGCTCCAGAAATGAAGAACTCCCGGGGAATCTACTGGAACTGTAGTCAACTTCCCCCTGATGGCAAAAAGCTGATCCGCCAGTGAGGATGCTTCAGCACTGGCAAATTCAATCATCCGCGGCAGCGGGCGATCTGACTGCATTGACCGGGGAGCCGCTTCCGGGAATAGGGTACAGACCCAAGCATTAAAGAAGTGGAGGGGACCAACTATCCTCGAATTCCGGGGAGTACGTGATTTGTGCAAATCCCCCAACATTTTGTATATGAGGCATAAAGCCACGGGGCACAGGGATAGCTTCGTCCCCCAAGCCATCAAACAGGCGGGGTAAATCGCCTCCGGCCTAATCACCGTCTCGTCCCCTTGGGGAAGGGCGAATGAACAAAGCCAATATGTTAAATACGCAGCACAATGCGTGACTGCGTCAACTCCTGTGGGGTTCGGGCCGGCCTGCCTCTCTCTCCCTGCGACAGCTGGATACGTTGCTTGGCGCCGGGCCCTCTTCTTCCGCGCCACTGCTGTCGGAACTACCGTGGGAAAGTCTTCATATTGCTGCTCCCCACCAAAGAAATACTGAAGCCACGTGCCCATCCGCACGCGTCTCTTCTCACCCGGCTTTCGTGCCTCCCGCAAGTCCAGCGTCAGGCGCAGCAAGGTGCGGTATGCCTTCATCAGATAACGATAGGCGAAGCCCGTAAAATATCTACCTTCGCCGTTCGTCTGATCCTTTAGCCAGTCTGGGAAGCAAACTTCTTCATACGGCTCTCCGTCTATCGGTAGGCCGCTCAGCTGAGAGAGGCTCCATAAATCCAATGAAGTCTCACCTTCCGCTGTGTAGAAGGTGTTGTACTCTGGGCAGAAGACTTCGATCATCCCACAACATAGACCTCGGGAGATCGGATATCTATACCGCGAAGCATATATGCTTTCGTAGACCCCGGCATGTACCAGAATGGGAGCATACTGTCGCAGCACAAAATCTGTGAATTCAACTGCTCCTGGTCTGAACGCATGAGCATCGGTGGCTTTGAGCTCTCCAAACCACCCCACTGAAATCTGATGCTTGAATCGGACCGCCAAGCAGTCCAAAAGAAAAGGCTCGTCCCGGTATCCCCAATGCAGCGGGCCGAGGAATAAACCATATACAGGCTTCTCCCTGTCAACACGGCCAGCCGTTTCGTTCCAGCGAGCTGGTGTGTACTGTGGTGCTCTCGTCAGCATCCCGGCCTCCGGAGACAGTTCCTGCACCCCTAGCACCGCTCCCCACTTCCTGGGCTCACCCGGGATGTACATGGGCGTACCGCAGATGACAGATTCGGCCAAGCTGTCTCGCTCCGCCAGCAGGGCCCCTTCAGCTCGGCGAACCAGGATGAAGTCACGCTTCCCATGAAGGTTGAAGCGCTCGAGAAAGGCCATCAGATGTTTATCTTTGGGATGATCCCGTCGGATGTCGTCCCTTCGATCATACTTAAACTGGTTGCCGTCTAGAATGAACAAGCGACTGGTGTCAACTGTGTCGGTCTCTGAGTCCGAAGATTCGGCCACTGCAGCTATATGTCTCAGCCCCCGCTCAAGGGAATGGACGTTCCCCCAGGTCACAGCAACCCGGGATGCGGAAGAAGAAGATCCAGATGCCATACTATCTACAAACCAACAAACAAAGGTCAGAAATCAGTTGATCAAAACGACATTTCTGACAAAATTTCGGCAGCACCTCCTCAGCTCGAGGGGTTGCCAAAGAAGAAACGGAAGCCGTCCACAGAGGGAGCAGCCCCTAAAAGCAGCCATAGGCATTAAGCCAAGGCCGAATGGGACACCCGAGGGATCTAGCTCCGAGGACAAGTCCTACAAAGAGCCTCCCGGGGCCCGAAGAATGGGTTCAAAACCCGAAGCAATAAACCACTCAACTCACCTACTCACAGGCGAAAATCGCCCGAGCTCAGAGCTCACTCGGCGCCGCGGGAGGGAGAGAATGGAAGAGAGAGAGAAAATTTCGTCAAATGAAGGACTGTGAAGAAAAAAGGAAGAAGAAATGGACTTATAGGGGGGGCTCCACGGTCGTTAAAACGGCGCGCCCCGGGGCGCGCCGTTTTAACTGTTTGGCGCGCCGTTTTAAGGAATTCTGGCGCGCCGTTTTAACCCTTTAAGGCCGCGCCGTTTTAACAAGCTCATTTGCGCGCCGTTTTAACGGCCGCGCCGTTTTAACGGCCGCGCCGTTTCAACACGGCCGAACAAGTTTCCCGCCTCGTCCGACGGGCATCCGGAGCCAGAATTGAGTGCCGTTCGAGCTCTCGTCATCACACGAAGCTCATCCGTAGGCACTGCTGCACTCCTGCCTCGCTTGCACCACCCACGTCTGGGGGGCATTTGTTGGCACTCAAAATATGATCCCTGGCGACCAAGCCGCAAAGACGAATGATACGGCCCACTGAAGCACAGAAGCCGATGAAAATCAACTTATCGAGGGTCCCTCGTGCATGTTCTCTTTCACCCCCCCCTACGAGTGTGCATTTAATGGTTCTTTTCAATATATGGCCGCATTCCCGCGTAGCCGGTTTCTCCGATGCTGGGTGTGCCTTCGGGCTACAGAGACCATTCAACCCCCCCCCTCCCGGGGGCTCTCTCTTGCTTTGAGTCCGATGCAACGGCCGAATTCTGTGTTGAATGTTCCACCGGCCGGCGAACAGAGACGCACCTGTGTGCACATCTCTGTTTGTCTTTGGCGTTTCAATGGCAAACCCCATATGGATTTCTTTCCGAATACCATGTGAATGTACATAGAACGGTGCCCCGGGCTATGCATCGATCCTATACTATGACGGTGAGCAGCCTGCTGGACACGGGGGATCTATTGTTTTGACACGTTCTAACACATTCTGCTTATCTGTCAAACGATTCCATACCGCTTCCTGTTGTGTTAATAGCATTTTGATGGGAGTGTGTTATATAGCATCACTCCGACATCCAGGGAGGGGGAACATTCTCCTGATTTCTCATAATAACTCGTTCGGTCTGTAAGAGCCCATTTGCCGGTAATGGGTCTCTGAGAACCAGTGAGCGCACATCAATTGGGTTAATCCCCTACACTTTAAATCCACGGTCCTTTATGGGCTTTGTGGTGGCCGTGGGTCGGGTGCCCCTTGTAGGCTTGCCTCGGGGTTTCCCTCCCATCTCGGTCGTCCCGATTCGGGTGTTGTGGTGACTCGGGTCGTGTGCCCCTCGTAGGCTAGCCCTCGGGGTTTTCGCTCCCAGAAATGAGTCGTCTCACTCACTCACTGTTACCCACGGATTCGGTGCCCCTAGCAGGCCATGCCTCGGGGTTTTCCCTTTCCGTCGGGGTCTTCGCCGGCCGCCGTTGTGCCACCCGGCATTTAGGGGTTTGCTCCGCCACGTGAGCATCCTCCGCTTCTCCCCGACAAATCCTTTAGGATGGGGAGATGCTGCCGAAATTTCGGCTCAAACGAGTGTAAACTCGGAACAATTGCTGCGCTCGAGTGTGAACCTCGCGCGAACCCGTGACTTGGCTTTGAACGGTTTGGGACCGATCCAATGAATAATCAACTCAATAAAGTCCTCAAAACCCCCAAAATAATCTAATAAATCCATAAATAAATCAACAGAATCTCGGTTTCCGTGAAATCGGGCTAAAACGGCGCGATCACGCGTTAAAACGGCGCGGCCTAAAGCGGCGCGCCCTCCCCGGCGCGCCCCTACCTTCCACCGCGCCGTTTTAACGGCTTTTCCCCCTTTTACCTACGTTTGACCGCGCCGTTTTAACCTCTTTTACCTACGTTTCAGGGCGCCGTTTTAACCATTTCAACCCCTTTCTTCGCATGCACTGCACCGGTTTCGTTCCGAGTCATGTCATCGCATAATTCTAATCTTTTCTCCCATTCATGGGATGATTTCTCATACTAATCATGGAATTTCGTAAGCTCGTTGATTGAATAAATTGAATAAACTAGCTTTTCAAGCTTGAATTGATATGTCTCGAATCTTTGGCATCATGATTTGGCCCAAGCATTCGTGTCTCATTAATGTATGCCCGAGTGGGTGCACCCTTGGTATATCAAATGACATTGTCAGAAGGCCAGGTTATGCCTGACCGGAAACCTTGTCGCGCGTGAAGGCGGCTTTCGGGCCTAAGTACTCCGCCATGTACCAGGCCCCACCTCAATAAACCCTGCGTATTCGGTCATGACATCTTGCATGATTGTTCGCATGCTCTGTATCTTTTATTCCGGCCTCGACAGCCCGCTATCTCGGCAACTAATCAAAGGTGTTCCCTCCTCGTGGGGGATGTAATTAACGCCATAGCCTTTACGGTATGGCGGACTGCTGGTCCCGACCGAACCTCACTCTCGCCCGATAAGGGTCAGAATGAGCGCATCATAAATCGTCACTCATGTGACTGGCACGCCCGCGTCGTCAATCAGTCAGTTGATTACTAGTTAGTCAATTGATTGATCGACCCGCGAAATAAATGAATGAAAAATACCAACGAAAAGAAACCAAGGAAAAGACGGTCGAAACAACCGCCCACGGCCAAACGCATGACCAAGGCAAACAGGACCTCCGGACACCCAAAGACAGGGTCACGGAACTCCACGGGGTGTCCAGGACACACACACGGCCCAAGAGGAATACCCGTCAACAGGACATATCGCGCTAGGGACCCCTAGCGCGACAAGGATGAACGCGCTAGGACCCCCTAGCGCGACAGGGATGAACGCGCTAGGGCCTCCTAGCGCGACAAGGCAGATCGCGCTAGGGACCCCTAGCGCGACCAGAACCACCTACTGTTCATCTTCTCCTATGAACGCGCCCCGTCGGGGCAGCGCGACCATCAAGAACGCGCTACTGGAGTATAGCGCGTTCTCAGTCCGCGCCCGAAAACGGCGGAAACGCCTAAAAACTCCCACCACGCCCCCATGCCTCCACCGGAGAGGGGGAAATCAAAGGGGAAGACCCATGGGGACCCCTAGCATGCATCTAAGCCCTCAAAAACACGAAATCATGGGCTAAAACCATAGATCGGGCGGCTCTCCCCAAATCATGGAAAAACCCCAAACATGCTCGATCTAGCCCCTCTCGGCCTCCCCTCGACCTATAAATCACGGGAATGAACGGCAAGAGGCTAAGGAACGTCACCCTACCTCAATGGAGCGAATGCTCCGCCGGATCGCCCACAAACCACGAAGAATGCTTTAAGCTTCACGAACTCCCCACGCTTCCCACGCTTGCCGCACGCCCACGAGCTCGCCTCGCCGCCACCCACGCGTCCGCGCCGTCACCCTGCCGCCGTCAACAGCCGGGGAGGGGCTCCGCGTCCGAATGGGAGAGAGGGAGAGAGAGGAGGGCGGTCACGGTTGGGGAAGGAAGGAGGAAGAAGAAGAAGAAAGAGAAAGAAGAAAAGAAATAGGGTTATATAAAAAATCCGATTTTTCGGAAAAATATCAAAAAATAGAAAAATACATTTCCGGAATCCTCAGAACGCACCGATCGCAACGGTACCACTCGTGCCCGGGTGAACCGCCCGGTTCGCCCGCAGCGAGCTTCCGAAGAAAAACCCGAAACACACACCGGGAATCGGAAAACACACGCGGAAAAGCCGCGGAACGCCTCCGGGCCTCCGAAATGACTCCGGATCGCGCCGATCCAAACACGAAAGATGTCCAAAACGAAATTTCGGACACAACAGAGCCAGACGCTCCGAAAACCAGATCCGGGACCCACGAAGAAGGATCCGAAAGGTCCGGGATATTACAGTTTGGCTGATGTAGTGATCAGTCAGTCGATGAGTATAGCAGAGGACACATCACCTTTTATAATGATTTGGAGCTTTGGCTAGCCGTTTAGAACATCACAGTTGGAGTTCGAGTTCGAATCAGTCGCTGGAGGTTTGATTCCGAGCAGGGAACGGAGCGCCAGTGAGACAGTTAATTGACGACATATAGCTTGGCGTCATTTATCTGATTAACGACATTCTCCGTGTCGTTATTTATCTAGCGCCTCTCTTACGGGCGTCAGTTTCAATCCGATTCCAAGTCTAATGGTGATTTTAATTAACGCCCCAATAACCGTCGTCATTTATGCTTTTGACGCCGCTGCATAGGGTCGTCATTTCCTGGGCTTACACTTTTGAATTGCTTTATGGCATTATGATTATTCATGAACTTAAGTGCTATTATATCTTGATGAAGTTTATTATGACACGCACTTATGATCATAGTTTGAGCTTTATTGAGCGGAGCTAATAATTTTTGAGCATAGAAAAGCATAGGTTATGCAGATCTTGAGACGATTGGATTTCTTCCGCTGGTAACATCATTCCATCTTTGTATTTTCTCCTGTACGCATTGCTACTATATGATATCTACGTTATTATAGCATATCAAGGACCTTGTGGTTCTGATGAACTTGGAATTTGAGTTCCCCTCCATCAAAAACAGTGATAATTCCAGGGGAGTCTTGATTACACGGATATGCCGTTGGGTCATCTAAGGTTTGGGACGACGGTTCCACTTTCTGAGTTGATACGTGGATAATTGGGCTTCGGCTTAGTGTCAGCTTAGAGATCTGGATTCCTGACTGAATCTCGATGGTTTAGCAATATTATCCTTGATTGTCTTCTATTTTTAGTTTGTTTTAATTTTTCTTTTAGCCCAGCATGCATCATGTAGGACTTTGAGCTCTAATGATGAAAATCTTCATATTACGCCAATAATGAAGGCCACCCGCTCTTATTTGAGTTGACATGATATATTCCATTCCAAATCAAGTACTCTATTCTCCTTGAAGTCGCTCAGGCTGGTTCCTTGAAAAGCATTCATTTGCTGGGTCTTTATCTCAATTCATTTTTATTTTTCTGCAAATCCACCTTGGTTGTAGCACGTCCACATTGGCTGGTAATCACTCTCCAATGGTGTCTTTCCTTCCGTGCCCTCGCGCACATTTGGTTCTTTAAGATTAGTCCCTTCATCCAGCTAATCATTGCTTTATTGTAATCATCTAAAGTTGTTTCATTTAGAATCCTGGAAAGATTTTCAACGCTTAGTGTCGGAGGCGTGTCACATCACACCTTGGCATCTACTTATCAGTTCGTTCTCACTTCATTCCGCTCGTTACACTTTCGCTTCATTTCGTTTCACTCCCTTGCAAAGCAGACGCCAAGGCGGGACAGCTGTAGACACCCCAAAATCGATGCTATGTTGAGTAAATCTCATGTCACCATGTGACGCCCCAAAATGGACTTCAATATCAACTTAATATGAAGTTTTTCTAATTTCTTCATATTTAATTGCAATTTCTTGGCTTTTTACTTTAATAATTGAAATTAACGCCTGGATGGAGGGCGTCATTTAATTGACGACCTAGTTAGGGACGTTTTTCTTAAATAAACGACTGTTCAAACGGTCGTCGATTCCTGGATTTAACAAATTCTAATGAAAATAAAAACTCAAGGTAATTGACGTCCTAATGAGGGGCGTTGATTATTTAACGCCCGTTCACACAGGGGTCATTTAACGATTTTAAATAAGGAAAGTCCTTTATTTCTATAATTAATTTCAGGAATTAACGACTGTGTGAATGTCGTCATTTCAATTGACGCCCCTAGTTGGGTCGTCATTTTCACTTCCGTCTCCCTTTCGCCCGCTTCTTTCTAGTGGTAATCATTTCCCCATTTTACACCTTGTGTTCGATTGGGAAGATGGTTCCTTATTGAGGATTCATTACCTTATTTTAATCCTATTAATACAAGGAATTTTGGCCCTATAAATGCCCCTTGAATCCCTCACGCGCGAGAGGAGGAGGAGAACAAAAAAAAAAGGAGTTAACAGGAGCTAACACTGTGAGAGTTTTTACAGAAAGAGAGAGTTTTTATTTCGTTTGCAGGAACTGCTTCCAAGGGCCTTCCTCCGGGCGATCCTTCTTCAGGCGGTGTTCTTCTTCGGTGGAGATTTCCTCCTCCACCGGCGGTAATTTTTTTTTATCCTGCTGCAGTCGCTGAAGCTCTTCCTCTCCCTTCACTGCTGCACACACAGCAGAGAGGGCATCTTCTCTTTGTTATTTTTTAGTTGTTATCATATCATCATCACATGCACCCTTTCTTTCTAGCTCTCGGCTATAAACATTATCAGTACATCACGTATCTTGCTTTGCATATCATTGCATTTATTGTCCCCAACCTTGTTGCTCCTTCTTAAAGGGGTTTTAAACCAAAACACACAAGGTGTGTTCATGCTTAATTTGATTGATTTCATATTTTTAGAGCATTGATACTACACACTTGGCTAATCCATATCTTTGTTCATTTTGTGTGTTTTCTTGCAAGGGTAATCAAGCTATAAACCCCCTTCATCGGCCGGCCGGTAGAAGGAGGAAGGAAGAATCCCCAATCTCACCCGCTCCAAACAAGGTACATGCGATCACCCTTCTTCTTTTGAGGTAACCCCTCTGGCGATCACCCTCCTTAAAGCATCTCATGCTCAACCTCTTCTTCTTCATATCCCACATGTTTTAGCTTAGTTTTTTTTATCCCTAATAATCATCTTTTTTTATCACTCAATTCTCTCTTTAAAATGTGTATGTGACACGTTCACAATACTGTCGAGGAGATGGGTAGTAGTCGGCTGGAATACTGTCGAGGAGATGGGTAGCAGTCGACTGCCAACGCATGTTGATGTCAGAGGGGCCGATGAAGTAGAGTGATGGGTCGTGTGTCCACCAACAAACATGTGTAGGTGGCATTTGTGGTGCCCCTCCCCTCGGCTCCTCTCTCTCTCTCTCTCCCGTTGGGGGTTAATTTTTTTTGTTATTTCATCGCATCTAGTTAAATTTAATTGTAGTTAGGTTAAATATTATAGATTAAACAGACGACAAAGATTTTTCCATATAATTGAGAAGATTTTAAAAATTTTAATTAAATACATAAATTAGGAGAACTTTTTTTATCGGTCTTATATTTTAGGTCCTTTAAAATTAAGTGAGGTCACTTAAATGTGAGCATTCCAAAACACATGGGCGTCTTGGCTCCATCTTGGAGGAGTGTAAGATTGAACCCGTGGGCTCTCCCCGAAGAGGCGAGCGAGGAGAGCGGTGAACCACTACGTTAAACACAAATGTCAGTTAGGGATTTTTTCTAATATCATTTTTTTTGAGAACTCAATACTAAAAGACTATTTTATAAATTCACTTGTCTTAATCAGGGTTTGCCAGATCGGTTGTATCGGCCGTCCCGATTTTTTGCCGAGACACCTCCTCCGTTCGAATCTCACTTTCCTCATGTTTTTAGGCATTTTGTTACCTTAAAATTAAGGTAGTAGTTTAAAAAAATGTAAATGGGTGAGCTGCTTTTAACACGATTTGAACACAGACCAACCAGCCTACAAGATAATTTTGATATAAAAAAATTATAAAAATATATGTTACGTCCTGATTGCGTCCCACAGATCGATCGTCCCGGTCTGTAGCTGGGACGGTCCGAGACGGACGATTCGGGCTATCCCAGACCGATTTGTCAAACCCTGATCTTAACACGACGGTTATAATAGATTTACGTGATAGATTCATCTGATGTGTTAGATATGATAAAAAACTATACCTGTTTTATAGGAAAAATATATTCATTTGAAACTAAATAAGATTTAGGAATGACATACACATATTTGGATGAAAATATATATGTTTAGAAAGAAAGAAAATTTTATGAACAAAACATACCCATCGGTATATCTACATGTATATTTTGGCATGATATTAGTTTTGATATTAATATTTTTAAACTATACAATATTCATATTGATATAAAAAAGTATGAAAGTTAATAGAGTACAGTTAAACACCCCTTTTAATATCAATATAAAAAAATCCTAACAAAAGTGTGTGATATAGTAATCAACTACCTTCTGTATTCTGAAAATGTTAATATTAAAATTATAATTATATCAAAACTAACTGTTCTGACATAATATCGAGCTGGTAAGTTCGATACTCTCCCGGTCATCGGATTTCCTTTTTATGAAACGACCGCGAGATCGAATGGCAACGTCCTGGCATGCTCACTTCCTCCTTTTTTATGCGCAGTCCGTAGAAGCTACTAGAAGCACCGTGGAAGCTTCTTTCAACCCCCTCGCACGGGGCCCACCGCGACCCTTCACACATATCCAAACCCTTCCGCCCGAAGCCTGGTTCCTTCCGGAATCCAAAGCCAACTGCGTCGCGTGTGGAGCGCCCGCAGCCAAGCGAAACCTCTTCTGCTGCTGCTGCTGCGTCTACCAGGAGAGCGGAGATGGATCCGGCGAAGGTGAAGCAGCTCAAGCTGTTCGTGGAACAGTGCAAGGCGAACCCCGCCGTCCTCGCCGACCCCTCCATCGCCTTCTTCCGGGAATATATGGAGAGGTGGTTGCCCCCACATTCCCCGTCTCCATGTGATCCAAAACCCTAATCCCTTCGTGCCTTGATCGATGTTTTGTTTTGTTTCTTCTTTCCTTTTTTATTTTCTTCTTTGTTTCCCTGGATTGTTGATGTGGTTTTGTTGCTGTTCTTGGCGCGTCCCAGCCTCGGCTGCAAGCTCCCCGCTGCCGCGTACCAGGCCAGCGACTCGCCTCGTACTCGCGATGCGGTACTCTCTCCCTCTCTTTCTCTCTCTCTCTCCGGCGCGCGCTCGCGCGCACACACACATTCAGAGTAGCGGATATCCGTATTCTAGTTTATTTGATTGTTGCCCTGTGTTTAAAGTGGGTTTGTTGATTGTTGAAGGGGAGTGCTCCGGTGTTTAAACTGAGTCTACTGATTGGAAAGGGTAAGTAACAGCAGGATGAGACAGTGTGCATTGGGACATACTGTATGGAGGTTGGGGATAAAGATGGGCAAGAATCTTTCTGATTTTGGTCATAAGTAGTCTAATGTTGGTCGTCTCGTCCCTTTCTCGCAATGATGTCGCCTGAGCAGGCAAGAAGATGCGGGCTTTAAAGGTGCATGCGCGAGATCCAAGCACTGACGATAATCTGAATGATTCCTAGAGTGTGAAATTGGTTTTTCTTTTTCTTTTTTTTAACATTAGAGTTTACTTGGGGGATTTTCATGTCTGCTGTAGTCAACATCAGTGAGAGAGAAGTATAGGATTTGAAAAGGTATGCATGATAATCTTTGAAAAGAATGCCTCCGAGGGAATGATCTTAATGCCGGTGGTTTGAATTTTGAAGTTTCATCTGCTTATTCACATAATAAGCATAAAAACGATTGTGAAGTATACATCTGGTTTTACTCTGCTGTTGTTTTGCTAGAGGTGAAATATTTGGGCTATTTGAAATCAACGACCTTGTGGATTGTTTCATTAGAGATAAGGTGCTATGAGACACATGGAATTATATGATCATTTTTTTAGCCTATTCAAAATAGTTTAAGGAAACAACATTGTGCTTTTTCTGCTTGAACCTCTAAGGGGGTGTTTGGCAACACAATAGGATTATGGATTTTTTTCATAATCCTTTAGAGAGAGAAAAAGTTGGTGGAGATCAGTTTTTGGAGATTATGAAAAGTGTTCCCTTTTCTCCCTATCTCTTTCTAGAACTCATTATCCAATTTTTGAATAATCCGATGTGACAAGGGTGTATTTGGTGAGGCTTTTGTGTGGTGGGGATTTTGAGGCCATAATCCACCCCATATTGTGTTGCCAAACGCACCCTTAGATGTAGCCAGATTGATAAAGTGAAGCTTAGAATGTAGTCAGCTATGTGAACATGCTTACTTAACTCAAGATTCAATGTGAGAGGGAGCTTATGATTTTAAAGGTTAATAATTTTACAATAGGTGTACCAGTTTCAAGGTTTTTCTGCAACTTGTTTGAGAACTTAATTTTCCGAAGGCACTTGGATTGGATGTACCATATGAAGTTGTTTCTTGAAGGAGCAAGGATCCTGTAGGGAGTGTCTGATAACATTGCAAGAGATTGTCCTCGAAGATAGAATGTTAGGGCTCCTTTCAAGTTGTGTGGATGCCACATGGTCTAAGGGCATCATTACTCTAAATTGTTCTTGAAATGCATGGGTTTGTGTTCACAAAGATTTCTATATGTCAACTATTTTACAAGGTTGCCTGGGTCGAGTATTCACTATCTCTTATTGTGAATGTTGTTGTGGATATAAATATACTTTACTTAGATATTGTTGGAAATATCTGCCTACTCTTATGAAATTTGATAAGCAGAAAATGCATGAAGTGGATGAAAGTGATGAAGACATGGATGGCATGGATGAAGGTGATCTCCATGCAAAGACAGGTAGTAAATCTTCTGAAGAGCATGAATCAGATGGTGATATAGTGGAGTCAGATATTGAACTTGAAGGGGAAACTGTTGAACCTGATAATGAACCTCCACAGAAGGTTACTTTTTTTGGCTATTCTGAATGAAGTTTATAATTGCCCCTTTTGAAGAAATCATATGGTTGGGCAAAGATCATTTTGATATTTGTTTTCCTTGCAGATGGGTGATCCATCTGTTGAGGTAACAGATGAAAGTCGGGATGCTGCTCAAATGGCTAAAGGAAAAGCCATGGAAGCAATTTCAGAAGGTAGGCTAAGATTCTGATTTTCTTTCATCATAGGATGTAATGTACCTGTTTCACTTTTTCCTGACCTTTTTTCCCCTCCTCATGATCAGGTAACTTTGACGAGGCCATTGAACATCTTACAGAGGCTATATTACTAAATCCAACATCAGCCATCATGTATGCTACCCGAGGTACACTCAAGCCACATTACCTGTATATTAGTTTACCTTTTGAATATCCTGTGGCATGTTAGTCTGCATTATTACTTTCCTTATATTTGTGCAGCTTCTGTCTTCATCAAGATGAAGAAACCCAATGCAGCCATTCGAGATGCAAATGCTGCCCTAGAGGTCATTCCTCACCTCCTTTTAGTGTTATAATGTTGTACTCTGTGTACTTATGTTTCCATTATTTTTGTGATACATGGGTTTTGTGCCCCATTGGATTAAGAGAATAAAGTAGATGAATACAATTCTCGGTCCTTATTCCTTTTGTGGGAAAAAATTGTTTTGAAAAAGAATTCACAGCCTTTATTACATCCCAGTTATTGTAAGAAGGATCACGGAAAAAATTACATGAGAGTTTAACTCTGGTACAACTATAACCCCACAAAATCACTCAACTGTTTAAATTCTATTCTGATAATATATTGCTAACACCTTGGCCCAACATGTACAATTGTATTTTGATTGCACATTGTTAACACCTTCACCCAGAAAGCAGCATAAATGAACATAAAGAAATACTCAAACAATTATACCCTATCTTCCCCGTTGAATGCATGGTTTGCATAGATGGGTTTGCTTCGAGTAAAAAATGTGAATGCCCATACATCCATGATGTTTTCTTTTTCTTTTTCTCTAGTTGCATGATTTCATATGGGATTCACAATTGTGACATGAATTTTTACCGTGGAGTCTCACTTGTGTTGCTTTACAATGCATGCTTGTGTTTAATTTATTGTGGCATGGTGATACTGGCATGTTGCTCGAGTGCTTGGCCCGAATTGGATGTCATATCATCACGTCTAATATTTAATCTGCCTTTTAGCTCATTTAACTTCTTTTATTTGGTCTGTGTGGCCCCTTTCCATATGTTTCAAGAGAATAAACCTTCTCCATATCATTTAAACGAAGGCAGGTCATTAACTTTCCTTCCCTTTCAAGAGGTTAAATCTTTATATTCTTCTTCCTTTCTTTTCAGTTGAACCCTGATTCTGCAAAAGGTTACAAAACCCGCGGCATAGCTTTAACTCTACTCGGAAAATGGGAAGATGCTGCTAGGGATCTGCATGTAGCATCCAAATTGGATTACGATGAGGAGATTAGCACTGTGCTAAAGAAGGTGATATTCATTCCAAGAAACATATAGTGCATATCCACATTTTTGAAGCAGTGAGTTCTTTGGAATATTGACATACTGGGTGCTTTTCTGGTATTCATTGCCACATGCTGCTATGTAGGTTGAGCCCAATGCACATAAGATTGAAGATCATCGCCGGAAGTATGACCGCTTGCGAAAGGAAAGAGAAGAAAGGAAAATTGAGCGTGAAAGGCAACGTCGCCGAGCAGAAGCTCAGGTAGTCTTAGTGCTAGTTTTGTTTGTTAACTCTGCTATATATCATTTAGTTGATACCTTTACTGTTACTGTTCTATAGGCTGCATATGAGACGGCTAAGAAGAAAGAACAATCATCTTCATGTGGACCATGTGGTGGTTCACCTGGTGGGTTTGCAGGGTGTGCGCCTGGAGGATGTTCAGATGGTATGCCTGGGGGCATGCCTCATGGTTTCCCTGGTAGCATGCCAGGTGGCATGCCTGGAAATATTGATATGAGCAATATTTTAAATGTAGGTTTATTCTAACCTCATTTTGAACTCATTGTCTTCTCATTGGTATTTTTTCCCTAATAGTTCTTCTTGACTCCTTTTTACCTCTAAAACAAGTTTCCTCTTGTTTGGCCTAATAATAAGATTAGTTGTTCTTGTATTCTGGCACACTAATATTTACTTTTCTCTTGCTTATTGGCAGGATCCAGAACTGATGGCTGCATTTAAAGATCCAGAAGTTATGGCGGCACTTCAAGATGGTATTGATACTTGATTTATTATGTTGTCATTTTGTTTTTTTCTTTTATTTCTTATTTAGGACATTTGCAAATTGAGGAATCCTAGAAATGCTTCAAAGAAACTGCACTGTCCATGTCATCTCCTGTGTGAGACTGTGGGCAACAAAAGCACGAGAGACTTGCTGCATATATTGAGTTACAAGCTGTGCAATTTTGAGTTGTCTTAGATTGGAAGAGGGAACAGATCAGTGGTTAGTTGGTTTTGGTTCTCTCTCACACAGTCTCCTAGTGGGTGGTTGGATCTTCCAGCTATATATATATATTTTATTTTGTAGTGTAAAATTTTCCCTGTTTCTGGGGTTTGACTTTATCTGTTTTTACATATATTACGTAGAGTGACAAGAACATAGAATTTCTACTGGAGGGAATCATCACTTTTTCTTCATATTGATATTTCCTTTATATAGTAGTTGTGTGTTGTAGTTTGTTCAAGTGATGTGTATAAACATATTGGACATCTTAACATTAGGATACCATAAAGTCGATCTTTATATGATTGTTAAAATATCTGTAAGGATCAAACGGAAAATTTATTTTCTCCAGCTAATTTTCTATTAAATGGGAATTTTGAAGTATTGTTTCCCAACAAATTTACAGTACTTGTCAGCTATGCTGTATGTTTCATACCGTGTATTAGCTAAAGTTTTTAGCGTATTTTGTTCTTGTTTTGACCATCTTCAACCAGAGTAATCTTCAAACGTAAATGAAAATTGGAGTTTATATTTTTTTTAAATTACCATTGTATCTTGGGTGTTACGTAGATAAGAATCATGACATAGGTTACGGTGATACTTGTGCAAATTGCTTCTTAGAAAGCATTAAAGCAGTGCAGCTATACCAAATTTGTGGCTCATAGAGAGCCAAAATTGGTTGGGAAACTTTATTTTTTCATAAAGAGACTTGACTTTACATTGTTAAACTTGGAATATGATGGGAAGAACACCTGTATATGTGCATGCCTATATATATGTGTGTGTGTGTGTGTGTGTGTGTGTGTCTCATACGCATGTACATAATATATAGTCGAGGACTATGTAGTTCTAGGATGTACGTGTGTGTGTATAAGGTATATATGTGTTTACATATCTATTATGTATACATATATGTACTTCTCTCTCTAACTTTTACAGTGAGAGAGACTCAGGGGAAGTCCTTCATCGGGGATGGCCTCGTGGTGTGGTTGCACGCCGGAGGTTGTCCCTGCAGTCCGTCACTTTCAGGTGGGAGGTCGCCGCCTCTTTCTAGTTGGAGTGGCTTCCGTTTGTTGTGGGCTAGGGGCTTCTTTCTCCGAAGGAGTTATCGGTAGGAGAGGGCTGAGTGGCCTTCGAGAGGGAAGATTTGCTTCCGATGTCGATAGGTCTGCCACATCCAGCTGTTCTGTCGGATGAGAGGGCCGGTAGTCCTATGTGGAGGTCGTTCGGGCGGATGTGCTTTCTCGGCTAGGGAAGGAGGGTGGCAGTGAATGCTTGGAGGTAGGGGAGGTTCCTTTCGGTTATCCTCCCAGCCCGGATGGAGTGGTTGTGGAGGTGTGTCTGGGTTAGCTTGGTGGCCGGAGTGGCAGATGCGTTCAAAGTCCAATTTTTGTTGGAAGGGAGAGAAGTAGGGCAGAGCAAATGTCCGGTTTCTTAGTGATTGGCCAGTAGGTTGAGGCAGTGGTGGCAGTTGTTGCGGTCGACGGAGTCCTACTACATCTCCAGTGTTGGACTTTGGGGAGGGGTGCTTCCCTAGCCTAGGAGACCCCACCGTCTGCATCCGGGTGGAAGGGTTGACCCTCATCCTCTGTGATGAGGCGGGACTTTTCTTTCTCTTCGAATCCTTCATCCAAGTGGTGGCCAAGAGCCTGCTTTTTGTGTTGGTGGGGTCCCATACGATTTTGGATGTCTCCATCGTCCTGCTCGGCAACTCGGTGGTCCTGACGGTCATCTCCTTTTCTGCCGACAGTGTGCCTTTCGTTGTATGGCTCTCATTCTCGTTGGTGGCGGTTGGGGCGGCAGATGGGGCGGGTGGCGGCCAGTGCCCTAGGGTTTTGGAGGGTCCATCCTGAGGTTGTAGATTACTCGTTGGCGGGGATTCAAATTTCGAATCTGCCACCCTTGTGGAATTGCGCCTGATCCGGGTCGGGTCTTGTCGTGGGCCTATCGGGTGCTCTTGAACCGACCCGTGACTTATTTGCTTCGTTCGGGTTGTCGTCATGTAGTCGGGGATAGGGTCTCCCTTCCTTGCCTTGCCCGACATGTCTTCCTTCTCCACCCTATTCCAACGGCCCACTTGTGGAATTTCTGGCTCACCTGTCTTTTCAGCATCATTCGTGCCGTCCTCCCCGATGGCAACATCGACTGATGGCTTGGAGGGCTCAGTGACATGTTCTTCGGAAGGCCGACGGCTTTCCAGATGCTTCAGCCATCTCTAGTATTGTGTGTGCCCTCACCTGCTCCAGATCCGATGGGGTTGGGGGTCTGTCAACTGCCTCCTTCATGTCGGCTTCCTGCACCCCGGCAGCCATCGACTGTTGCAGCAGTCTGGGTCGTTCCAGAAAGAGGAGAAGACAGGGAGACGGTCGGACAGGGTTTTGAGATTCGAGGATGCACTGGCGACGACGTTCTCTCCGCAGCAAGTTTTGAGCCCGCGGGGCACTACCATGGTGGAAGGGGTCTTGATTGTCCCTGTGGAGCTTATGGTCGAGTTCGTGGCAGTGTCCCCTCCACCAATTCCTAGTGGAGGGCAGTTGGCTTTCAATTCACCTACGGTAGAACTTGTGAGGCCAGTTGTGGTGTGTTCTGCAGACGATTGCTGCAGTGTTGGCGGGAGGGGGAGGGTTCCTTGTTTTTTCTCCTTTTCCATGAGTAGTCAGGTTAGGCTCCTCCTGGTCTTGTTGAAGGGGTGTCCCTTGTCTCCCCTTTTTGGTAGCACCACCCGACTGTGTCTTTAGGCGTGAGGTGCACACTTATGGTAGGGGACCTTTTGACCGGGGCAGAGGCGGAGTTCGATGTGGCCTTGTTGTAGGTTGGGGACAACTAGCAGACCCTCTTACCTTTGCCTCCACCGCCTACAGAGTTGGAGGTAGTGCCTGTTCGAGCTGATGCGGATCTGATCGAGGTTGCTAAAGTTGAGGGAGAGGGGAGCCTTGGCAAGGAGGTCAAAGAGATTATAATTAACATGGAAAGTTTTATGTAGTCCTGGGCTATTGAGGTGGCGAGTCTAATTGGTGTGTCCACTGAATGGGTTGACAAAGATGTGAGGTTAGTCTTCTGCAGAATCCAATGAAAATGACAAGCGGATTTTGCAAGGAAGGTTAAGGCAGAGAAGGCCAATAGAAGAGGGGAAATTGATAGGGAGAGGAAGGTTGGTAGCAGTGGATGGTACTTTGTTTTGGTCAGGGAAGGCAGAATCAGATCGGATCGGCCCCGAGCCCTTTGACCTCGATTCTTATTGAGGATCGGCCAGATCGGATGGATCAACCTCAGATCGTGCCGGATCGACGATTCTTGCATTGGAATCGGCCAATCCATAGCCATTCCCACCCCAGTTTAAAAAGATTAAAAAGAAAAAGGAGGAGAAGTGGAATGAGAAGAAGCATAATAAGAAGTAGAAGAACGACAAGAAGAAGAATATAAGAAGACAACCCAAAGATGAAAAAAAAATCTTAAACAGAAAAAATACTTGTTGGTGCTGCCAGTGCTGGCGCTATCGCCACCTGCTCCCAGCATTGTCGGCGTCGCAACCTGCTCCCGGCATCGTCACCCTCACCGTCGCCACCTCCCACTAGGATCGCCTCAGATCGTGCTGGATCGATGATTCTTGCATTGGAATCGGCCAATCCATAGCCATTCCCACCCCAGTTTAAAAAGAAAAAGGAGGAGAAGAGGAACGAGAAGAAGCATAATAAGTAGAAGAACGACAAGAAGAAGAATATAAGAAGACAACCCAAAGATGAAAAAAAAAATCTGAAACAGAAAAAATACTTGTTGGTGCCGCCAGTGCTGACGCTATCGCCACCTGCTCCCAGCATCGTCGGCGTCGCAACCTGCTCCCGGCATCGTCACCCTCGCCGTCGCCACCTCCCACTAGGATCGCCATCGACGTCGTCATCTACTCCTCTTCCGAGTTCTGCTACAAGGTGCCGGCTACAGCCTGAAAAGCTGCACAAAGAAGAAAGCGACATATGGGGGGAGATAACTTTCAAAAAAAGACGAAGAGGGAAAGTTAAAGTTATGAAAATTATACAAAACCCCTTATCAAATAATGTAAGAACAGAAAATCTCAAACATGGCCGGGCCAGGATGCTTGGGGATCAGCTCGGATTGGCCGATCCAGCCTGATTCAGACCGGTTTTTGGACCGGCAATCTGAGTCCGATCCCCGATCCTGCCTGCCTTGGTTTTGGCAGGGGAGGAGAGGGCTGGGTATGTCTTTACAGGGGCAAGTGCTTAGAGCCCCTGGGAGAGTTTTTGTGGGTGTAAGGTGGTTTTGTGGGCTTTGGGGTAGGGATGAGTACACAGTGCAAATTTGTGGCAGACCTTGAATGTCGTGTTTGTTGGGGAGGTGGTTCAGGTTCTCTTTTGTTTTGCTCCTGGGGCAAAGGGTGTCTGTCAACTTTTGTATTTGGGAGATTTGTGGAAGCTCTTCCCCCTATACTTGTAAATTCTCCTTTTATATATATATTTGGTGGCACCAACCACTTTCAAAAATATATGTACACACACATGTACATAATATATATAGGTGTTGAGAACTATGTAGTAAATAGGATGTACGAGTGTGTGCGTGTGTAAGGTATGTGTGTGTTATGTATGTATTATGAATGTAGAGCTGCGTTTGGTCGAAACGGTCTCAAGCTTTTGGAACTAGTGCGTGATTATGGTGAAAAACAGGATTTGGAGGATAATGAGTCCCTGTGTTTGGAGTAATTCGGATCACTGGGAAGTGGGAGGGATAGAAATGCATCCATTGAGCAAGTGTGCACCACTGAGAAAATGTGGTTAACGCATGAGGTGGCATGGAATGTAATGGAACAGGATTCTGGAGGAAGAGCTCATTGCTTCAATACATCACAACATCGCAAGTCAAACACAAAACCCCACACCCCACACCCCCACCCAACCCCCCCCCCCCCCCCCCCAAAAAAAAAAAAAAAAAGAAAAATAAAAAGAAAAAGAAAATGAAAAACGCGCGCGCACAACAAAAAAAATGATAGCAGGTAAGGGGTGGAAGGAACGCTCATGCCCCATCTTCTTGAGTCTTGCGAGGACTTGGCATTTCCATCGTAACAAACAGAGCTGCTTTTGCCCGTGTACTGTCTTACTGTCATTTTATCTTCCTGAATATGGAGGTACCTCCGTACCTGTCTCTGTCACTTCTCTTTTGTAAAGAAATGGTGTGGTTACCCCACTTTTATTTCAGGAATGAAAAAGACCATAGCCCATCCATCAGAAATCATGGCGTCATTTTCATCTGTGTTACGTAGTTTGTGTTGCATACATTATACCTTTGTAAAGGTATCTAAACCAATAAACAATGATGTCGAAGAAAAGACTCGAAAAACTGTTTGCCACATCCAGTTATTTTTTTTTGAATGTGTAGTTTCCTCTCTCTTCTTGTCCTAAAATGAGTTAGGAGTATCATTCCTTTTTCCCTGTAAGTTTGATGTTATGTTTTTGCTTATTTCTAGTGATGAAGAACCCTGCAAATTTTGCTAAGCATCAAGCGAACCCCAAGGTGGCTCCTGTAATAGCAAAAATGATGGGAAAGTTTACTGGCTCAAAGTAAATGACACAACATAGGATGCGGCTTTCTCCCGTCGGTGTGTTGTCGGGTGTACGTCGAACGACTGTTGTAAGGAATGATTTTTATATGCATGCCTGCGTGACAATAAAGACTTTGAAATAACTTGTCTGTAGAGTTAATTTGCTTGTGACCTCCTCTGTTCTATAGTGGAGATGGTTGTGCAAACATTACGTTTGTTTCACAGTGTGATCGTTTCTGTCGTATAGGATTTGACTGCACAGCTCGTGTTTAGTTTATTTGTTCTGTTATCACAAGCACAAGTGGTAATGCATCGGTCTCCGAGTCATTTGCAAAGTTTTGAGAATGTTCTCGGTGCCATTCTATCGACGGTTCTCTCGTGTCCCGTGGTTTTTGAGATGTGACGCTGTGATGAATGATGATCTCATATTAAGTCAAATGACGTGACGAGAATGTGTGTAGACTACGGGTATTTGACGTGGAAACTCTTGCAAATTGCGGCTTCTTCACACGAAAAAATGTCCTCTTGGCCATAAACAACTATTGTAAGGGAGTGAGATCTCGTGTGAAGTCAAATGACCAATGACAGGGGATGTGTGTACACTTGGCTTATTTGGTGTGCAGACTCCTGCTCCTTGACCGGATGAATCCGAAGCAGTACTATTGCAAATCTTGCCCACTTTTTCAACATTACAGTATGTCCTTTAGCCGTCAACAACCCTCGAAAGTGAGAGTCTGCGGGGTCGGCATCGGCTCCCTAGTTTCAAACAATTCTTTCGTTCCTTATCATTTCTTGAGCCCTGCTGCAGGATGAAACTATCGCATGGTGAAAAATTGACGCTTTTCATTAATCGCCTCCCATGGTTATATCCTATTGAACGCCATTTTTCGGCGAGCTGTCCACGAGGGGATAGGTCCTCGCCACCGCTTTGGTAGCAGGTTAACTTAGTCTCTTTTCGAAAATCGGGTGGGATGACGTATTTGAGAGGATGGAGGTGAATACGTCGTCCCACTCCAATTAACGAAGAATGTCCGAGGAGAAAAGGTGGAATCCAGTCTTTTTTCTCGTCAGTTGACTATCCTACTACGGTATTCCCTTTTCAAAGAGACGCTTAAGAGTTATGTCTAATTTTAACTTTCGGTTAACTTATTTTCCACTTTGGTAGATAGGAATCCGAAACTCAGACAGAAGTGGGACAATCTAATGTTTGACTCCAGAGGTGGGTTAACTTAACTCACTTCTTCTTTCCTTTTTTACTCTCGCATGGCCCCCACCCTCCTTTTCTCTTCTATGCTTCTTCTTGACATAGAAATTAGAGAGTGGTCGTGGGAGTGGTAGTGGCGACTAGACCAGTAAACGGATCAGATATGGAGTGGATAGTGTGATATTTAAATTTATATTTGATTAATAATTGAATTATCTGATATCCTATTAAATTATTCGTCAGACATTTTACTCGGATAATTATTCAATTAATATGAATTCGAATTCGGTTCAAATTTTAAACGCATAATTGTCGGGTCTACTTAGAAGTGAGTTGTGTGAGTCGTGCGGGAGTGTTGTAAGTTATTTTCTAAAAAAAATAAAGGGTGTAAGTTATTTTTATTTTGAGAGAGATTATCAAAAGACTAAACTTCATCCTGAAAATAGGAGAGGACTTATCAAATGAGTGTAATTGAAGTTTTTATTTTTAAATTATATTTTGAGATAAAAAAGAGGTAAAAAAGAGTAACCAAATAACATATTAAGATTTAAGTTAATTATATATAGAATATATATATCTTTATATATCTGAGGGTTTATATTCAGTCGGATAATATCCAAGACATATTCTAATATCCGAATTCATATCCGATTAATAATTAGATTATCTGATATTTGATTAAATTATCTATTAAGGCCCTGTTTGATAATAGGTTAGGATAATTCACATGAGATGGGTTAGGATGAGTTATTCCTTGACTTTTTACTTTTTCAGTTTGATAACTTGTTCTAACCCTAGGAATAACTCATTCCATAGAAATGGTAGAATAGGTTATTCCTAGAATAAGGCCTTTTATCCTAACCGACCCCTGGTAACTTAACCCTGCTATCAAACTCGAACAAGGATAAAATGCCGGAATAACTCATCCTACCCGAGTTTATTCCGTTAATAAAGTGGGACTAAATATTTTATTCAAATAATTATTTAATCAAATAAATATGAATTCAAATTTGATTCAAATTTTAAATAAATAATTATCCAACCTAGTGGCGGCGGCAGTAACAGCAACAGTAAGCAGCAGTAGATAATTGCGGGAGTGGTAGAGGTAATAATCGGAGTCACAGCGGCGGCTGCAACAACAATAGGGAGGCTTTTGATGCCCGCCCGCCAACGCACCCCCCAACCCGCCTACCCTCCCGGTCGCACACCCCTCGCCTCATCCATGTTAGCATGTGGCCAACAATCCCGTTGGGAGACACATCCCGTTGGAAGACACCTCACCGTGTTTCCGGATCTGAGGAAAGGGTGCATAGTGGAAGGTGGGACAGAGGGGAAGTGGGTGAAGCACCCTCCTATAAAGTAAAATGGGTTATGCCCATCGGAAGTGTGAGATCAAGAGATCTGAAATATACTCACTTCGCCGGAGTCCCTAATCCGTCCGGAAAGAAACCCATCTCGCCTTCGCCCTTCACTGGTATCAGAGCGGTTGTTCCGTCGCCTGGGTGCCCCCTCCACTGAGCCGCCGACGAACGCTGCTGCTGCCGCTCCCGCCGCGATGATCTGATCCGGGTCCCGTCGCCGTTGCTGCCGTCGGACAGTCCCCTGATCCGGCCATTGCCCTCGCCGTGGCTCCTCCCCTTCCCTGCAAGAGAGAGAGGGAAAAGAGCGGAGCAAGGGGGCCTCTTCCCACCGCTCACAGTCGACGCCGTGTGCCGCTGCCGTTGCTCCACCGTAGCTCCAGCTCGCCGATTCACTGCGCCCACCGCTGCCCGGTGCTCGCGACCCATCTTGCTCGCGACGCCGCCGCCGCCGTCGAGTTTTCCCAGATCTCGTTCGACATCACCGCTGCTATCCCCCCTGTGGCTCCTGTCTACTGCTGCCTCATCTCCTCTCCGAAGCGCCCCCATCGGCCGCCCACCAAATCCACCGCTAGTAGCTCTCGCCAGCAAACCCCGCCTCACCGCACACTCTGTCGCTGTCATCGTCCTCGCGAACCCCTGCTCTCAACGCTCAGGATCTGCTGCGGTCGCTGGTGCCCCTCTCCCTGATCAGGTGGATCAGCCAGCCTCAACGCTACTGCACGTGCCGCGAGCGTCGACCGCGAGCTCCATCATCCAGATCTGTCACCGACCTCTACTGCTGCTCGAGCACCGCCGCGCCGACGCTGCTATCGTGGCCGCCGCTCTGCTGTTGCCGCTGCTGTCCCTCTCCGCCTCCAGCGCCACTGGCAGACGCCGCTATTGCTGCCACCAGCAGCCCTGCCACTGTCTGCGGCCCCAGCCCGCCCTACTCACTCCCGGCCGTTGCCGCAACTGCCTGTGATCCCCTCTCTCGATCACACACGGCCGTTGCCTTTCCATCGCGCACCGTTCGCCACCTCCCAGCGACCTCAGATAGGAGGCGATCGGTGGCCATCGTCTGCCCCCCCTGCTGCTGATCTCACCGCCGCCACATCCCTAGCGGAAACCTGCTGCAGATCTCACCACCGTCGCATCCCTAGCCGTGGTCTGCTGCAAATCTCGCCGGCGCCGCTGCTACACCTCACACCTTCGCCATCGGCCTCCCTGTCCTCGCCGCCGGCCTCCTCCACCGCGCCAGCCACCGTCTGTTGTGATTCACTACTGCTAAAGCCGATACCGTCCACCCCTGCCCGCTGCGACTCCGGCCTGCTACTATCGGGGGAATAGAGGTAAGTTGCCCTCTTTCTCTTGCATAATAGAAAAGGAAAGGGAAAGAGAACTGTGGTTCACGTGAACCACAAATGGCCTCCCACCTATAGAAAAAGGCGGACAGAGGTGTCAGTTAAAATTGAATTTAGCAAAAGTGCATTAAATTATCTGTCATCTGTCAGACGCACTAAAAACCTTTACTCCAACTCCTTCATATGAAGTCACGTGAATATTATTGATGTGCCCGCGGGAGAAGGTGGCCTCCCATCTGTCAAAAGGCCCTAATATAAGTGCCAACTCATGTGAAGTATAATTTTTATAAAAAAAAGGGTAATATATGTCTTCATCATCTTTACTTAATATTAATTACATGCATATTATGTTCAGAGAGGATATTATTTAATGGATTCTTAAACAGTTATATATTTGAGTTCATACCCTTAATCTGTTTATAATATCCTGATTAAATGTCAAAAACATGTTTGATTAATTTATAAATAGTTATTTTTTTCATCCATAGATAGTTATTCATGTTATTAGAGATTGATACATAATTAAATACATGCATTAAATAATGTTCATCATTTAGTGATTAATTATTAAAAAAAATCTCATTTATTTGGACATGTTATTTTTGTTTAATTATTTAGTTGTAACTTAATTGTCACTTCTTAGTTATTTTGATCACAATTTAAACAAGACTGAATAAAATTACAAAACCCCTCACAAATAAATGATAGAATTAATCAACTTAAATTTTAGATTAATTTTTGTCATCATGTTTAGGCTTATTAAATTAAGCTGTCATATTTTCATATTCATTATAATCATAATGGCCAGTAAGCTCATTGCTTCGGAGTTGGCAAAATTAGAGAAACTAAACGGAACCAATTTTGACATGTGGCACCGGAAAATCCGATATGCCCTTATCCATGATAATATAGAACATGTCATTGACACCAATGCCCCAGAAATTATTGAAACATCTACGGAAGTGGAAAAGAAAAAACGGGAGCAATGGTTAATAGATGACAAAAAGGCTAAGAGCCTAATGCTCATGTTCATGGAGGATAATTTAATAAAGTTTTTCGAAACTTACAAAACCTCCAATGAAATGTGGAAAGCTATCAAAGAGAAGTATGACACCAAAACAGAGGTGAATACTCAACTCTTATTGCATCGTTACAACACATGTAAGATGCAGGAAGGTAATAACGTTGTCGAGCATGTAAATAAAATGATTGTCATAGCTAAGGAGCTATCGACCGCTGGAACCAAAATTCCAGAGAAGATGCAGGTGGCGACTATATTGAATAGTTTGTCAACATCATTAGACATGGCTGCCACAACCTTAAGAATGAGTGGTTCTGTTATAAGTGTCATATATTTGCCAGCTCGGTTAGTAATTGAGCAGGACATAATGGCCAGGAGAAAAGAACTAGAAGCGCACTTGCAGGAGGTCAATGCTGTACACCGGAAGCCCACCGGCCAGAATCGTCCACTCGGAACTCAAAGGCCCAAGTTTAAGGGCAACAAATTCCAAGGCAAAGGAAAGAAGGTTCCTCGTGGTGCTTGCTACTCATGTGGGAAGTTTGGCCATTTTATACCAAATTGTCCCAAAAAATAAGGCAATGAGGGTGGAAACAAACACCCGGAAAATAGAAGAGCCGGAAAGAGAGAATTCATCGGCGTCACGGAATGCAATGCCGCGATTGCCGACTCAAATGAATGGTGGGTCGATTCTGGAGCCACTCGTCACATTGCAAAGACGAAAAAGGGGCTGGTGATGCTAAACAACCTAAAGGCGGGAGAACAGAGGATTTACATGGGTAACAACACATGTCTGGATGTAGAAGGTGTTGGTACATATAGGCTGGTTCTTGGGGATAACATCATGGTCCTCAAAGATGTATTCTATGCACCTGGAATCCGGCGGAATCTAATCTCTGTACCGACCTTGATGAAAAATGGTCTGGAAGTACGTTTCTACAACAACCGAGTGTCAATAGGGAAAGATAGGAAAGTACTTGCCATGGGGAGGTTTGTCCCCGAGCATGATTTATTATGTATCCCTGTAATTGACACTGAGAATAATAATATTGAAGATTCTGAGTATTCCTTGTGTTCTTTATCAGAATGTGATCTATGTCATTTTAGATTGGGACATCCCGAAAAATCTAAAATGGAACAAATGATTAAGATGGGTCTAATGCCAAGTTTGTCAAAGGTGGAACTAACACCTTGTGAACATTGCTTAGTAGGAAAGATGACTAAGAAACCCTTCACAGTAGGTCATAGATCAAACGAATTGTTAGGGTTGGTCCACTCGGACATTTGTGGCCCCCTAAGTATAAAGACATATAACAACAAGGAATATTTCATAACCTTCATAGATGATTATTCCAGATTTACCTATGTTTATCTAATTTCTGTAAAATCAGAGGCATTTGATTACTTCCGAAAATATAGAATGGAAGTGGAAAGGCAACATGGAAGGAATATTAAGGTGTTAAGAACGGATAGAGGTGGAGAATATAACTCAAAAGAATTTGAGTTATATTGTCAAGAACACGGAATTAAAAGATATGTGACAATGCCTTATACGCCACAACAAAATGGTGTGGCAGAAAGGAAGAATAGAACTTTGATGAATGATGTTAGATGTATGCTATCGCATTCAGGTCTCCCTAAGAATTTGTGGGGAGAGGCATTGTTTACGACAAATCATATCTTAAACAGAATTCCCACAAAATCCGTAGAAAGTACACCTTATGAATTATGGAATGGGAGGAAACCCGATTTGAGTCACCTCAAGAAGTGGGGGTCAATTGCCCACGTTCTCATTCCGAGTCAACTTAGAGATAAGTTGGACTCAAAGACATTGAAATGTATATTCATAGGGTATTATGAGAAATCATCTAGTTATAGATTTTTTCATAAAGAAAAAGGGATCATTGACTATAGGGATGCGCCATTTCTAGAAAATCTAGAGGAAGAGGAATCTCATGAAAAAGAGAAGGAACCTCTGGTTATAATAGATGATGACTGTTACAATGATGTCCCTAGAAATGATCTAAAAATTGAGGAAGAACCTCAAAATATAGAAAATGAACCAGTACCTATTAATGAAATGCAGCCTGATCAACCCAGAATAGACAACAAAAGATTGAGAACTCCACCAGTATGGATGGATGATTATCATTTATATTCCTATGAGCCTTCATGTCTGATGATAGACATGGAAGACGAAAATTACGTAGATCCCATGAATTATGCAGATGCGATGAAATCGCTTGATACAGAATCATGGCAAGATGCTATGAATGAAGAAATTGATTCCATGAAAAGGAACAATGTATGGGAATTATGCGATCTTCCAAAGAATCGAAAGGCTATAGGATACAAATGGGTATTCAAGAAAAAGCTTCGAGCTGATGGGTCTATTGATAAATATAAGGCCCGGTTAGTTGCCAAGGGGTTTACACAGAAACCAGGTGTAGATTTTCAAGAAATCTATTCTCCAGTGGCTAAGTTTGCATCCATAAGAATGATCTTGACAATTGTTACATATTTTGATCTTGAGCTGCACCAGATGGATGTAAAAACAACATTCCTTAATGGAGAGTTGAAGGAAGACATCTATATGCAACAACCTGAGGGATTTCAGGTGGAAGGCCAAGAGGAAAGGGTATGTAAGTTGAAGAAATCAATATATGGTTTAAAATAATCTTCTAGACAATGGTATCTCAAATTTCACGAAGTAGTTGTCCAACTAGGGTTTGTTTCAAACAAGTTAGATAACTGTGTATATATCATGAATAGTGGGAGTAAGTATATCATGTTATCCCTATATGTGGATGATATTTTACTCGCCAGTAATTGTAGACACTACATTTTAGCATTATGCTGAGCAGATCCTGTATTACACTAAGACGCCCCAAAGCAGCTCGCACAGTTAAGTTAGTTGAGTAATCTCTAATTTAATCTAATAATATGTGGCTTCTTGAATAGTAATTCTTGTTAATGGGCTTGTGACCATTCCTACACAAAACAAAAAAAATGTTAATGGGCTTGGTCCATCTTTCTAATCCTAAAAAAGGGGGAAGGTTAATCGTGTGGGCTTGGCCCATTCCTATTCAAAAAATATACCAAAAGAAAACATTTGGGCTAATGGGTTTGGCCCATTCCTATTCAAAAATAAAAAAATATATATATTGATGTGTGCTAATGGGCTTGACCCACTTTTGTTCTAAAAAATAAATAAAATTTTAATAAACTTGACCCCATCCTTTATTACTCTTTACTCTCTTCCCACCTTATCCGGATCTTGCCCCCTCTCTTTAACACACACACTCTCTCTCCCCTTCTCACCTCCTCCGTAACCCACCACCCCATCGAATCCCCTCACAATACACACACACCCCCTTCCTCTGCTAACACCATCGTAGCCCCCCCACAGTCGACCTCTCTCCCTCCACCCACCACACACACACTCCACCCTCTCAACCCCCTGGACCTCCAGCCATCCTCCTCCTCATGACAACCACCTCCACCGTCTCCCCTCCCTCTCTCCTTCTCCCCCACGGTAGCCCCAGCACCCCAAGCCGCCGTCGCCCCGTCGTCCACCTCCGCCAACCACGAGCCTCCTGCTCACGCCCACGACGTTCACCGGCCACCTGCCCTCTCGCCGTCGCCGCTGTCCACCGCCAACTCCTTGCTGCACTGCCCCTGGACGCCGTCGATCTCCTCTCTCTGCATGTGACCTCCACGCCCAAGCGCCTTCGCCGCGACCACCTCCTGCCATCGCTGCATGAGCCCCCCGTCGGCCATGCCGCTGCGGCCCACCACCCGTCGCCCTCGTCCGAACCGCCGCCGGTCTTCTTCCGCCTGCTAGCAGCTGCCGCCCGACGCCGTCGCCGGCCACCGCCTCCGTCCGTGAGCCACGCCGGCCCCTGCCGCTGCTGTTCTCATCGTCGCCAACCCCCCTCGATGCCATGCAACCCCCGTGAAGCCCACGCCCGCCGCTCGCTGTCGCCTCCCTCGACGTCGTCGTCTCCCTCACCGTGACACCACCGCCTCCAGCCGCTGCTGCCGTCGCCCGCCTGCACGCCCGACGCCGCACCTGCCGCCGCTGTCGCCCCCTCTCCAGCCGTCCGGGCCCCCCCTGCGACCATCGCCTCCAGCCGCTGCCGCCGCCAACGCCTCCCGCGGCCACCGCCTCCAACCTCGCCGGCCGCTACCGTCGCCGTCGTCCACCTCCACGTCGGCGAGCCCTGCCGAACAGAACCCCCCTCTCTCCCGCGATATCTCCCTCTCTCCCTCTCCATCTCCCTGCTCTCCCACTCTCCCTCTCTCAGTCGCACTCTCTCTCCCTCCCGCTTTCTCTCTCTCTCTATCTCGCACCCCCTCTCTCTCATTCTCTCCCTCTCTCCACTTCCCCGTCTCTCTTCCTCTCGCCCTTCCTCTCCGTCCTCTCTGTCTCTCTCTGTCTCCCTCTCTCCGGTGTCTCTCTCTCTCTCACTCCCTCACTCCCTCTCTCTCTCTCTCTCTCTCTCACCCCCCTCTCTCTCTGCTCTCACCCGACCTCTCTCGGTTCTCTTTCAGTTTTTTTTATTTTATTATTATTATTTATCTCTCTTCTTTCCCTCTCTCTCTCTGGCCTTCTCTCTCTCACCTCTCACCTCTCCTTCTCTCTCTCTCTCTCTCTCTCTCTCTCCCTCTCGATCTCTCCCTCACTGTCTCTCTCTTTTATTTTATTTTTACTCCTTTCACTCCCTCCCCCTATCACGTTCTCTCTCACTCTCTTATATATATATATATAACATTATATATATATACCTCTTATATAATTCTTATATATTCTCTGCATATATATGATGCATATATATAAAACTAATATAAAAAAAAATCTAAAAAAAGGGGGAAGAGTCGTTCCCTCCCTCTTCCTTTCTCTCTCCAACTCTCTCTCCTCCAATCTATCTTTCGTAAGTATATTCTTATGTGTATATATAGGTATGCATGCATGAGTGTTCTTGCAGATGCGTGTGTGTAAGTGCGTGTATGTGTCCGTATGGAATGAAAGAGATGCTCCGGACTGATCAGTGTTGAAGCCCGTGAAATGAAGAAGGTTGAGTTCCCTGGGTGGTCAAGTGCACTAGGTAAGCTGTTATGCTGTGCTGCGTGCCTGGTTCATCCTCACCTTGCCGAAGAAGCTCATCCAAAGTCCATCATCCATCTCTGAATAAGTTTTCTCCCCCCTTGTTGTCTGGTTTTCATTCAGTTAGTTACATATGCATGCATTACTTGTCGTTCATATAGTGTCTCTCTTCCTGAGAGACCCCTCTTTGTTCATTCATCATATCATCTACCTACCTTTTCATGTCTAAAAGGGGTTTTTAAATACTACCAACCAGGTTAGTGTTCTCTTATGCTATTCTCAATATCAGCTTCTAAAGAATTGATGCTACACCACCGTCGTCCTTATCTCGTTGTTGTTTCTCTTCATTTGTTTTCCGTGCAGGGTTAACCAGTCGGGGATCCCGCTTCTTCCGTCGACCAAAAGAGTAGGAGGTCATCCCTCCTTTTGAGGTGCCCGGTGTAGATTCTAATTAAAATCCACTTAAGGAAAATATAATGAAAAAGCAAACAATAAACAATGGTGGAGATGAAACATGCACGAGGTGCACAAGGGAAATGTGTGATCGCCAAAGACACGAGGCCTCAAAAGATATAACAATAAAAATATGGGAGGGATCGCGAAAAATACCTTGAAACGCGGGTGATTGTGAGTGCTTTCCTTTCTCTTATAGATCGGCCGGCCGATGAAGAGAGTTCTTCAATTAATTACCCTTACAAAAAAGACACAAACACCAAAATAATATGAATTAGAAATATGGTGAGTGTTGCATCAATTCTTAATAAAAATGTGAACATGAACAATTAGAGAAGAACACACCTTAAGGGTGGTTGCCCTTAAACCCCTATGCAAAGAGGGTGTGGGGAGATGAATGATGATGAATGCAAAATAAGGATAAGGGGAAAGAGTGCAAGAGTGCACTTATGGGAGACCTCAATGTGATTGAGTATGAAAAAAAAAAGAAAAAAAATAATAAAAGAATGATGCATGCATGTATATGAATTAATGAAAATAAGCAATAAGGGGGAGATAAAAAATAGAATCTGTTGTTTGCTCCTTGGCTTTGATGCTTGATGTGGAGAAAGCCTTCAAAGGATGAAGATTTGATGTGGAAGAAGCCTCCTTAGCCAAGAGCCCCACCTTCCTTCGATTCCCTGCAGAAAGAAGATAAACAAAAGAAAAGGAAAAAAGACAGAAGGAGAAGAAGAAGAAGAAGACAGAACGGAGGAAGAAACAGAAGAGGAAGAAGAAGAAGAAGAAAGAAGAAGAAGAAGAAAATAGAAGAACAAAAACAGAACAAAGAGGAATAACGAAAAAAAAATGAAGAAGAAGAACAGAAGAAGAAAAAGAAAACAGAACCTCCGAACCCACCCCCTATCAGAGCCGAAAGGCTCTATTAATAGAGCTGAATCAAAAGATAGAAGGATAAGAACGGGCAAGAGCCCAAAAAAAGGGAAGGATTAGAATGGGCAAGAGCCCAAACGAAGCAGGACTCTCTGGGGAAAGGCTGCGGTTGAGCAGGAACACAAAACTGAAACACGACCTGGACCAGGGCGTCAATTCAAAAATTGACGACCTTCCAGAGGGCGTCTTTTAAAAACACGCCTTAGGCTAAGGCGTATCTTCTTGGATCAATTTTGGAAATAAATCTTTCTTTTATTTGAAAATTCTGAAACACGTCTTAGGAAGAGGCTTTATTTAAAAAAACGCCCTAGGTGAAGGCATTACTTATTTGAAACACGCCTTAGGAAGAGGCTTTATTTAAAACACGCCTTAGGGGAAGGCGTTATTTAAAACACGCCTTAGGAGAAGGCGTTATTTATTTGAAACATGCCTTAGGTGAAGGCGTTATTTAAAACACGCCCTAGCCCAGGTCGTTAATTCTGAAAAATTAGAGAAAATATCCAAAAAAATCCAGAAAAATCCAGAAAAATCCAGAAAAATAGAGAAAAATAGGAAAAGAGGAGGAAAAGTGAGAAATCCAAGAAAAGTGAGAAAAATCACTCAAACGAAGCTAATTTGAGGGTCAAATTGGGGCATTACAAGGTAATATGAGATGTACTCGTAGTAACGTCAATTTTGGCGTGTCTACAGTTGTCCCGCCTTGGCGTCTGCTTTGCAAGGGAGCAGAGCAAACTGAAAAGTAGATGCCAAGGTATGATGAGACACGCAATCGACATCACTTGATGAGAATCAAATCAAAAGCACGAGATGAAGCAATCTCGGGAAATCCAACGAAATCAACAATGTTTGGATAAAAGGGGAGATGTGCACGCGGTGCACGAAGGAGAATGATCAACTTCCAGGGCGGTGGAAGTACCTCAGGTCACAAACCTGTAGGTTTCACCATTGGGGAGCGGTTACCAGCTAATGTGGACGTGCTGCAGCCAAGGTGGATCAAAGGGAAAAGGATTAAAATAAGATGATAGAAATCCAAACAAGGAGCTTCCGGAAAACAACCCAAAACAGCGACAAAACAAACTGAGGATTCAATTCGGCAATGAAAATCTCATATCTTGGAAATTAGTGATCAATTCGACTCCCAAACAGCTCATCAGAATGATTTTTCAACAGTTGATTCAAAGTCCTACATGAATGCATGCTGGGTTTAAAGGGAAAAAGTAAAACAAATGAAAATATAAGATAATCAAGGATAATATTGTTAAGCTGCCAAGACTGGGTCAAGAAACCGATTCTGCGAGCCGATACTAAGCCGAAGCCCGTTTATCCACGCACCAACTCACAAAAGGGAACCATCGTCCCCAGTCTTGGACGGGTCAACGGCCTATCCGTGTGACTAAGACTCCTCTGGAATCATCATTGTTTTTGATGAAGGGGAACTCAAATTCCAGATTTACCAAAGCCACAAGGTCCTTGATATAATCTAGTAGCGTATGTAACATATAGTAAAAATGCATACAGGGAGAGATGGTGGAGCAATAAGTATGGGGGAACTGAGAGATGAGGTGCGGGCACCGTGGGGCTTGGATGATGATGCCCGGACGGTGGGACCAAGAGCTTCTTCCTGCGCTAAAAAATTCATTAGCCAAGATATAATGAAGATAACAAGCAATGGATAAGGCATTTAGGCATAGTAAGCATAACATGAATCAAAGCAACCAATCATAGCATATATCATGAACAGCATAAGTCAAATCATGGCATAGCGAAGCATCATTATTTGTTGTTTTGTCATGAGGATGCCAACTTGACTAATCAAGATTTGGAGTTGAATGATCAGATCTGATAATGCCCACCGGCGGAGTTGATCAAGAGAAATTAGTATGAGTTGATTGAAAGATCTGGAGATGAATATTCAGAATGATAATCAGGAGATATAACCAAAAGGAGATAATGCCCAGGGTGGCATGTCATGAGAATATCGGGAGAATCAATAGATTGATAGTAATGAGTGGAGATAGGACTCATCCCGTGCTCTTGGTCCTTGCAAAGCTGTTCCTGCAAAACACCATCAGAAAATACAATGCAAATTTTTGGATTTTGGAAATATGCATATTTTTATGAGTTTTGGAAAAGATATTCAAATTTTTAGGGATTTTGGAATATGCAAATTTTTGTGAGTTTTGGAATATTTGAATTTTTGTTGGGATTTTGGAAAATATTTTGAATTTTTGTTGGGATTTTGATCGGGAAATATTCAAATTTTTTTTTTTAGATTTTGGCTTAGACATTGTTAATGCAGCATCAAAGGGTTGTTTTGAACCACTGGCTATGGGTCCTTGTTCCTTCCCTTTTCGCTAAAAACTGCCCAAAGCTGGACGTGCATTGAAAGTGGCATCCTATAACCGACCGTCTCTGATCAACGGTGCTCCTACCAAGGCCATACCCGAGAAACGTTCGGTCTTAGCAGAAGAAGAGAAGAATAATTGGAGATAAGCTTTATGCAGGATAGGAGATGTCGAGACTTGAATTCCTTCCAAGGTATTAACCCTCAAAGGGGTAGTCTGTTGTGCCGGGGCTTTGTGCCTTTAATTTTTAGACCCTTGACATGCATACGACCAGGGTTTTCCCTGCGGGGACTTTGCCACTCTTGACATGCCATAATTCACAATTTTGCTTTTATCGAAATTTTGACTTGATTTTCATAATAGCCCTTGTGGCAAGATGTGTAATGAAGTTCCATATTGATTTGGGTCAAGACTGCCCCTATTTGAGACTCCTCTCGTATTGGGGATTACCAAGGTTGGTCATCTCATCCGTCAACCTCTTGCACCTGCATTCGACCGAGTAAAGAAGAGAAAAAGACTTTCAGAAATTCATGGCATGGCCAAGGTAGGAACGGTGTTTTATCAAAGGAGCCGGCTAAAAGGGTGTCGTGAAGTGTGTGGAATGCCCAGCTAAGGGTTGCTCTTAACAAGCGGGGAGAGAATATTGAATTCCCAGCGCGGGTTTTTATTAACCAGAGGTGCTGTAAAAAAATAAGCCTAAAGGACTCTTTTGAGAATGATTTCAATTAAACAAAAGCTTAAGATAAAGGTTTAAAACACCACTCTTAATCTCGTTAAGAAGCACTTGATTTTGAAAATCATGCGTGAAGTAATGAGAAAATGATATCATTAAAATGCATACTTACGCCAATATGTTACCTTGCAACCTTTGTAGAAGCAGCTGTCAGAGGTGAGGTTGATCATCATGGGATTTGTCCTCTTTGGCAGTCAAAAGGATTGGAAGCAAAGGATTTTGGGAGTGGCTTAACAAGAATGAGTGGTGCTAAGACCAGACTCAGACGAATAAGGAGGAAAGGAAAAGAGGCGAGGGCTAGAACTCCCTTGCTAAGGCGCGGAGACCCTGATCACATGGAACAGTCTACAGAAGAAGCGAAAAATCAAGAAGAGGGGTGAGGACTAAAGCCTCGAAAGCAGTGGGAGAAAGGGCAGATGCCCAAGGCAGTGGATGTGGAAGAAGCTGGGTCGGACCCAGAATTAGGAGGAATCAGAAGAAGAAATTGGTAGATAGAAAGAGGCGGATCCGGAGGGTCCGGAGGTAAAGGAGGAGAATTATGAGAGGAAAAATCATCCGGAGGCTCCGGAGGGATAAAATATCGAGGGACGCGATGCCCTGAGGAGAAATAGGGAAAAAGATGATGGAGAAGGAAGAAAAAAATGAAGGATGTGATGTTCAGGAAGATTAGAAAGATGAATCGGAAGAAAGATGGAGGGTCCGGAGGTTCCGGAGGAATAAGGTGGAAAGGGACGCGATGCCCTGGAAGATGATAGAGAGAATAAGACGGAGAATCCGGAGGTTCCGGGGGAATAAAATGGAAAGGGGCGCGATGCCCGAGGAACAGAGAAAGGAATGAAGGAGGATTAGGAGGAAAATCCGGAGGTTCCGGAGGAATAAGATGGAAAGGGGCGCGTTGCCCGAGGGGAAAGTCCGGAGGTTCCGGAGGGATAACGAAATCAGAAAGGGCGCGATGTCCAAAGAGGAGGGGTAAAATTCCTGGAGGTTCCAGGGAAATAGCAAGAAGGGGGACGTGATGCCCCAAGGTGAGTGAATTAAAGAAAGATGAAGATGAAGATGAGAAGTGCGGAATATCCGGAGGTGCCGGAAGGCGGGGAAGATACGGGTTTGGAAACCCGGGAAGCAGGAGGTGCAAATGCATGCAATGGGATGGATGCGATGAATGCATGAAATGCAAAGAATATGAAGAATGTGAAGGGCGAGAGGATGAGATCCTCCTCCTAACCCTGGGAATGGCCCATGAAGAAAAAGTGATAGAGATGGATGAATAGAAAGTGGAACAAATAAGGGATGGCCCCTTAGCATTAAGATAACTGCCCCTCCACGGCAGTGAAAGTGTATGAGAAATAGCCCCTGCCGAGGCTTCAATGGTGAATGTCAACTCCCTTGGAGAGTGCAAAGTAATGGTGTGAGGGAGTTGTAAAGTTGAGCTCGGAAGCATTATGTTGCCCAAAGATTCAAAATTTGGAAATTGGAACAAAGGGTGCCCTGCCCGGCCCTTACACAGCATCAATGCTTGGCGTGCTGGCGACTTGGCCTCTTCAATCATGCTTGGCACAATAACCCGGATCGGCATCCGGCAAATAAATTCTTGAATCTTGAACGGCACAGCCATGGCCAAGTTCTTCTTACCCGGCGCTTGATTATCCTTGGCACAGGTTCTTGTAGAAGCATTCCCCTTCCGAGTAGTAAAGGGAGGTGAAGCGGAGGCGGAAGGCTCCATGAATGGTGAAGGCATGATGGAAAGCGTTGGCAAATGGGTGAGCGTAAGCGAGGGTTCAAACACGTCGAGTTTCTCCCTTTGCTCGGAAGCAGTTGGGATTGGCTCGGGTGCAAAAAGGGGTGGATCCTGCTCAAGATTAGCCATGGGTAAGGGTAAAGGGTTAAATGGTGGAATAGGCAAAGTGGGTTTTAAAGGGATAATGGAAGGCCGAGGTGGCGGTAATGGGAGGTTAATTGGGGAAGGTTCAATGGTGGGTTCGATGGAGGCTAATGGTGTGGAGGTAGATGGCTTAACGGGTGGAGGTTTAATAGTGGAAGGCTTGGGGGAGGCCAGTGTTGCGGAGGTTAATGGTGTAACTGGAGGAGGTGTAATGTATGCGGTGTCAAGGATGGGAGGAGACTTACAATGTGCCGGTGTGGGTGATTGAAGTATCGACCCATCATCGTAACACCAATTAGTCTCGTAAATAAGGGTCGAATTAGGAGTGATTTCCTCCTGAGCAGGGGGTTCATCGAATGATAGTGGAGGGAGCGGGAAATTAAGGAAACTCGGAAGGGGTGCCTGCTGAGCTTCATCATCATCATATACTGCCTCAGATTTTTCAATTGTCGGTTCTTCCTCGCTTGGAATGCCGACGCCGTAATCATCCCTCCTGTCTTTCCATTCTCTCTCCATCTTTGTAATCTCATCCAAAGCGGCATGGAGAGGATTAACTGGAGTAGGGGGAGCCGTGACCCTCTTTATTTGTTCTTCCATTGAAGTAATCTTATCAAGCAGAGATTGTTGGAGGGGGGTGACTTGAACAACCGAGGGCTGGCAGGGCCTTGAAGGAGGAAGGGCCGTATAAAAAGGCCGTGGAGGGGAATTAATGGGCCGACCCATAGAAGAACCCGGATGGTCCGGATTGCAATGAGTAAATGGGCCTCGGGGCCGTGATGGAGGGGGAATAGAAGGAGGCGGGTGATGGGCCACCCGAGTAGAATGAACAGGAGGAGATGGGTAATGGGCTACCCGATCAGGATTGGAAGGAGGAGGTGGGTGATGGGCCACCCATGTAGAATTGGAGGGAGATGCATGAGATGTACCCTCAACGGCGGCCTTAAGGGCTTGGATCTGTTGAGGGGTAAGATGATCTAATGCATGCAAAATCTGGGAGACCTTCTCATCATTGGGACGAGAGGGCTTAATGGGAATAGTGGCTCGAAATTGAGTTGAAGGACCATTGGATTGTACATTGCCCATGGGTCGGGCATGACCATAAGAATGAGGACGCGGTCCCTTGAAAGTATGGTGAGAATGATGAACATGTTGAAAGTGAGGATTATAAGAAGTGCTAGGTTGTGCATCCTCATGAACATTAATTGAATTGAACCTATTGTTTTGTCTATCAAAGTGAGCCATGCAAGCAATTTAGTGTGCAAACACTTTATAAAGAAACACACAAGTTGTGATGGTTACCTTGATTTTTATGTTTGAACCTTGGTGAATTAATGATTTTAACAAGATTGATGTGATTCATAAGGTGGGATCCTAGTTTCAATATGATTTAATTCTAGTGCCAACTAGGAACACTCTCTCACCACGTTTAGGCCAACTAATTCGGGACTTCAAAAGGGTACAACCTGCCCGGCGTCCGTGAGGGAATCCACGGGTGCGGGGACTTATGGAGGCTTGGAAAAGGGATCTCCGGTCCAAAGAGACGGAATGCTCAATGGAGGGTCGTCCCGATTCCAAGAGGGTGTGTGGAATCCTAATGAAAAGAGAGGAGGTCTCCCAAACCAATGCAAATGAATGAATGCAGCAGGGAAAATCAAGCTAATCACAGCAAATGATCAATCAATAAAGATAAGCATGAATCATGATGAAAAATCACAGCCGGGAGGGCTCTGTAAACCCACAGTAAAAACATGCCCTGGAAGGGGGCGCTACTAAAAAAGGACACGACGGTGTGACTGTCGTGAATCAAAGCGAGGGGCCCAGGGTAGGGTGAGACACGCCTTATAGTGAGGCGTTACCAATAAAAGGACGCCCTTTCCAGCGGGCGTCAAATCAAAATAAACGCCTGAATGGGGGGCGCTAATCAACAAAGAAACGCCCTGTGGTAGGGCGTTAACTCACAGAGCAGGTAAATAACGCAGGGCAATGTGATAAAGATGCCCGTGGAGGAGGCGTTAATCAAAGATAACATGCCCTGCGTGAAGGCGTTATAAATAAAAGACGCCCCCTGAGAGGGGCGTGAATTCTTTCAAACCTCCACGGCCAGCAACCAATGAAAACACTCACAGTCACAAGGCAATCAACAGGATATAAGCATGCTCATCAAAAAATTTAAATAAGTGGAAATTTTTAAAGAAAAATCAACAAACTGACAAATCACTTAGGGAAGAGTGCAAAACCAATGGAGGGTGCCCGAGGGGCACAAAAGGGAGATGCACCGAGGGTGCAATAGGGGAGACGGCACACGCGGGTGCCTAAGGGGAAAGGGGTAATAAATGAAGAACACAAAGGTGTCCCACCGTGATCGCCAATTTGAAGATTCTAATTAAAATCCACTTAAGGAAAATATAATGAAAAAGCAAACAATAAACAATGGTGGAGATGAAACATGCACGAGGTGCACAAGGGGAATGTGTGATCGCCAAAGACACGAGGCCTCAAAAGATATAACAATAAAAATATGGGAGGGATCGCGAAAAATACCTTGAAACGCGGGTGATTGTGAGTGCTTTCCTTTCTCTTATAGATCGGCCGGCCGATGAAGAGAGTTCTTCAATTAATTACCCTTACAAAAAAGACACAAACACCAAAATAATATGAATTAGAAATATGGTGAGTGTAGCATCAATTCTTAATAAAAATGTGAATATGAACAATTAGAGAAGAACACACCTTAAGGGTGGTTGCCCTTAAACCCCTATGCAAAGAGGGTGTGGGGAGATGAATGATGATGAATGCAAAATAAGGATAAGGGGAAAGAGTGCAAGAGTGCACTTATGGGAGACCTCAATGTGATTGAGTATGAAAAAAAAAAGAAAAAAAACAATAAAAGAATGATGCATGCATGTATATGAATTAATGAAAATAAGCAATAAGGGGGAGATAAAAAATAGAATCTGTTGTTTGCTCCTTGGCTTTGATGCTTGATGTGGAGAAAGCCTTCAAAGGATGAAGATTTGATGTGGAAGAAGCCTCCTTAGCCAAGAGCCCCACCTTCCTTCGATTCCCTGCAGAAAGAAGATAAACAAAAGAAAAGGAAAAAAGACAGAAGGAGAAGAAGAAGAAGAAGACAGAACGGAGGAAGAAACAGAAGAGGAAGAAGAAGAAGAAGAAAGAAGAAGAAGAAGAAAATAGAAGAACAAAAACAGAACAAAGAGGAATAACGAAAAAAAAATGAAGAAGAAGAACAGAAGAAGAAAAAGAAAACAGAACCTCCGAACCCACCCCCTATCAGAGCCGAAAGGCTCTATTAATAGAGCTGAATCAAAAGATAGAAGGATAAGAACGGGCAAGAGCCCAAAAAAAGGGAAGGATTAGAATGGGCAAGAGCCCAAACGAAGCAGGACTCTCTGGGGAAAGGCTGCGGTTGAGCAGGAACACAAAACTGAAACACGACCTGGACCAGGGCGTCAATTCAAAAATTGACGACCTTCCAGAGGGCGTCTTTTAAAAACACGCCTTAGGCTAAGGCGTCTCTTCCTGGATCAATTTTGGAAACAAATCTTTCTTTTATTTGAAAATTCTGAAACACGCCTTAGGAAGAGGCTTTATTTAAAAAAACACCCTAGGTGAAGGCATTACTTATTTGAAACACGCCTTAGGAAGAGGCTTTATTTAAAACACGCCTTAGGAGAAGGCGTTATTTATTTGAAACACGCCTTAGGTGAAGGCGTTATTTAAAACACGCCCTAGCCCAGGTCGTTAATTCCGAAAAATTAGAGAAAACATCCAAAAAAATCCAGAAAATCTAGAAAAATCCAGAAAAATAGAGAAAAATAGGAAAAGAGGAGGAAAAGTGAGAAATCCAAGAAAAGTGGGAAAAATCACTCAAACGAAGCTAATTTGAGGGTCAAATTGGGGCATTACAAGGCAATATGAGATGTACTCATAGTAACGTCAATTTTGGCGTGTCTACACCCGGCTATTGTCTCTCTCATCTATCCTAGTTCTTTCCTTCATCATTATTATTTGTTGTTAAATTTCCATCTTCATCCTCCTTTACGTTTCGTTTAACAATAAGTCTATCTCCTCTCCCTTATTAGTATTATATATCGTTAAAACTCCATCTCCGTTCTTCTCTGTCTTATCTAAAATAAAATTTTCATCATGTCTATATTTTCTTAGTATTCTTTTCCTATATCGTACTACCTTATTCTACCATCTATCACCCGATTTCTCTCTTTGCTCTCTCATCTTTCTCTTAAAAAGATATAAGAACATAAAAACAATAAAAGCCACAAAACCCCCAAAAATATATAATAACAAAAAAGTAAAACAAAAAAAGGGATAATAAAATCTGGGTAACCAAAGAAGGCCCTCTTCGTCGGCCGGCCGACTAAAGAGGAAGAAAGGACCCGCACTGCTCCCGCTTCGGCGGCGAATGCGATCAGGATATTTCCTGTGGGGCTCTCAGCCCCTGGCGATCACATCCCCTTCCCCCTTTCTTTCCTGTCAATTTTCCTTTTTGTTTAAATCCTGCGATGGAAGTCATTCCTCGCGAAGGTGTACGTGACGGAAGTCATTCCTCGCGAAGCCTTTTTTTTATTCTGTCATTTCATTCCTTTAATTCCTGTCTAAACCCTACGACGGAAGTCATTCCTCGCGAAGGTGTACGTGACGGAAGTCATTCCTCACGAAGCCTTTTTTATTCTGTCATTTTTTTCCTTTGATTTCTGTCTAAACCCTGCGACGGAAGTAATTCCTCGCGAAGGTGTACGTGACGGAAGTCATTCCTCGCGAAGCCTTTTTCATTCTGTCATTTTATTCTTTCAATTTCTGTCTAAACCCTGCGACGGAAGTAATTCCTCGCGAAGGTGTACGTGACGGAAGTCATTCCTCGCGAAGCCTTTTTCATTCTGTCATTTTATTCTCTCAATTTCTGTCTAAACCTTGCGACAGAAGTAATTCCTCGCGAAGGTGCACGTGACGGAAGTAATTCCTCGCGAAGCCTTTTCATTCTGTCGTTTTATTCCTTTAATTTCTGTCGAAACCCCGCTGAGAGTAATACCTCGCGATGGTCTTACATATGTACATATAATATTTATTATTTATGCTGCAATAAAAATCCCGTAAGGCCAATGTCTTGCGGCAATAATAATATGTACATATACATTCATTATTACTGATAGTATTATATTGCTGTTAGAACCCCACAAAGACCAATGTCCTGTGGTGGTGCGTCTTGGTTCGTATTGTCCTTGTAATTGTATGGAGAATGATATTCCGTTACAATTTCTGAGTCTTCGTGCCTCCCCATTTCTGTTACTTAGATGCTCGGATTTTCCGGTATATGAAAAACTACTCGTGGAACGTTAAGTCACGCTTACCGGGAAGGGGTCAGTTTGCGCGAGAGGGTCTTCCGACCCCTATCTCCGCCACGTACCGGAGTTCGTTTCACATCCTTCTTTCCTTTCTCCCCTTTATGTTCTTTCTCTTCTTGAGTTGATCTCGTCATTTCCATCTCTTAGGACAGACGAGGGTGGACGTCCCTTGCCGTCTCCACCTCTCTGGCAATCACCTTTTCATCATTACTTTGCATCATTGTTTCTTTCCCACGAGGGTAGACGACACTCTTTTGCCGTCTACACCTTTTTGGCGATCACGGTGGGACCTCTTTTGTTTTCTCTGGTTACCCAAATATTGTCGGCACCCACGTGTGCCTCTCCACTCGGCACCCACGCGTGCCCCTCCGTTCGGCACCCACGTGTGCCCCTCCACTCGGCACCCACGCGTGCCCCTCCACTGGGCACCCACGCGTGCCCCTCCACTCGGCACCCACGCGTGCCCCTCCATTCGGCACCCACGTGTGCCCCTCCTGATTGCGCCCGCGTGCGCTATATTTGTGTTCCCGCTATCACTCTTGGCATTCCAATTTCACCCCTCGTGCACTACGTGCATTACTCCAGAGTCCCCTTGAAGTCTGAAGAGATTCGTATCATTGCAGAAAAGGAGTGTTATGATGTTTGTTTAATTTCTTTTATTGCATATATTTGTTGTCTGTTTATATATCTTCTGTTAAATTCAGCACTGCATTGCATATCATCTCCCTTTTATTTTTATTTCTTTTGTTCCATCTTTTTTAGGATCACCTTTTCTTGGTGAAGGAAAGACTCTCCGTCGGGAATTCCTCTCGACGGACTAGGATCTCCTTCACTGGGACCTCCGTAAGTCCCCGACATCGAAGGATTCCCTCTTCGTTCACTGGGCTGGTTGTACCACTGAAGTTCCCTGGAGATAGTTAACCTATTCGTGGTGAGTCGAGTGTCCTTAGATCACACGGCGGAGATCAATATTACAACTAAGGTCCCTCCTGTGGTGTGAACATTAGATTAGGAAAAAAAGAAAAAAAAGGGGAAAACCAAAAGAAAACAAAAAAAGGCGTTAAACATCAACTTGTTTGTTAATCTTTGCTAATGGTTTGAGTGTGTATGTTATTACATTTTAATTAGAAAGAAAAAAAAAGGGAAAACAAAAAGAAAACACAAAAAGGCGTTAAACATCAACTTGTTTGTTAATCTTTGTTCTTAGTTTGAGTGTGTATGATATTGCGTTCCGGCAAAATCTCACGTTCCGAAAAAGATCAAGAAATATCCGGGAACGGTCAGAATCCGACCCCGAGTCACCAGGGGACACATGTCCCTGCTGAGGATGCAGGTTCCTCCCGTGAGCCCTCACATGAGGTGCGAGCCGCCGTTGGGGAAGCATCCCCGCCACAAGATATTTCCTCCTTGCTAGGTGTTCTCGCGAACACACAACTCAATTCCGATCAGATCCGAGCCTTTCAGGCCGTCTTGAAAGGGAAATCTGTTGATTCTACTCCTCAAAACCCAACACCAGTTGTTCTCTCTATTCAAGAGCCCGCACAGGCAATCCCTCCCTCATTCCCTCCTGTGCAGACAAGTTTGCAGCCTCCCTCTTTCCAATTACCTCCCCAGTCTCAAGTTCCACCAATTCTTCATCCAACATTTCAGTCAGTTCCATTTACTGATATGCCACGTCTGCAACCACCCCCTTTCCAATTACCTCCCCAATCTCAAGTTCCACCAATTTCTCATACGACATTTCAGTCAGTTCCATTTGCTGATATGTCACAACGTCTCTCTCGTCCGGAATTCCCTTCTCAGGCTTCTGCAAGGCCTCAGTGGCCACCACAACCTGCTCCTTACAATGAGGTCACTCAATGTCTCCTTCATAGGATGAACAAGATGGACGAACAATTCTGAGATTTTAAAAAGATCGTGGATGTCAAATCCGCGCCTGAGATCTCTTTACCAATCCTTCCAGTATTCCATCTCCCCCCTTCTGAAATGCCAACATATCGACGGTACACTGGCACAGGCAACCCCCTCATTCATCTGAAGGACTTTATGTATGAGTCCTCGTTTTGGCAAAACGATCAAAGATCCTTGGCATACCTCTTCAGGAGATCATTGGATGGTCCCGCCTTAGAATGGTTCTATTCCCTAGAGCCGAATGAGGCTGAGAACTTCGACGTAGTACAACGGAAATTCATACAGAAATATCGGGATAGGGTCGGTCCCTCCTTCTCTATTACCGACCTAGTGGCTGAAAAAATGAAGCCGGACGAAGATTTCACCCAATTTGCCGATCGATGGAGATCCTTGGCAGAGAAAGTGAGAGACCCCATTTCAGAATCGGAGCAAGTAAAGATGGTCGTGTCTAATGCCACTCCACAATTTAGACACGTCCTGCCAATGAACAAACTCACCACTATGGAGGAACTGTATGAGAGGGCTCGATATATCCAAACACAGCTGAAAGATTATGTTCGAGCCACCAAAGCCAAAGGTGTTTAGGAAGCCGGGCACGGGTGCCCAAGGTGGGGTAACAGAAGGGGTTGTAACAAATGAACAAGTGGGCGCGGTTGGCTATCCCAACCAGCAAGCTAATCCTAGGCCCCCACAACCCCCACAATTCCCCTTTCATCAGGAGCAACAAGGTCAGCAACCCTATCGTCCTCCCCCACAAAACAATCTCTTCCAGAACAATATGCCTCAACCGCTCCATCTCCAACAACAACAACAGCGACCTCCTCAATGTAATCAGGTTCCACCACCCGGGGATTATGGCCTCCAACAACAGAGAAGGCCGATTGGCCCTAGGAGAGCTCATTACCCACCTTTGCCGGAGTCGTTGCCGGACATCTTTAATGCTCTCATGGCTGCTAATTTCCTCACCTTGCCTAAGGAAAAAGCCATATGGCCCACGAACGTCGACACTTCCAGATATTGTGTCTTCCATAGACAGCCGGGTCATACAGTGGAAAACTGTTTTCATTTCAGAGATTATATCTATGATATGAACGATGAACATCAAATAGATTGGGATGAAATGAGGCGATGCATCACCATGATGAAAGCCAGGAGACCTCCTCTTAGACAACAACAACAACAACAACAACAACAACAGCAGCAGCAACAACAGCCTCAGCAGGCACCACAACAACAGCCAAATATGGGCATCCTCCAAAATCCGTTATCGGCGCACCAACAACCTAACCACCAAGTCAACCCCATCTCTTCCTTCCTGGAGGTTGGAAGAGGGCAGGATTGGCATACGGAAAGCGGCTCTGTCCTTGTCACCAATCACGTTCCTATCCAATCCCCACGCCTTATTCGTCCCGCACCTGTCTATCCTCCACTCGGAGCACAACCCGCAGTGATACCTCACTCATTTCCACTGCTATCACGTCCTCTCATCCGCGTCGCTACTGATGACCTCCCTTCGAGTCTCCAGCAAACACCCTCCACTTCCACCATAACACCGTTACCCTCAAAGCCTCTCATCATTTCTCACGCCTCCACTTCATCATCCACCTTCATTCCGCCTCCACTAAACAAACCCCTCATTGCCCAACACCCTTCCGAGGTGCCCTCCACCTCCACCATAACACCGTTACCCCCAAAACCTCTCATTATCTCTTACGCCTCCACTTCATCATCCGCCTTCATTCCGCCTCCACTAAACAAACCCATTATTGTCCAACACCCTTCCGAGGCACCATCTACCTCCACCGCAACCCCTTTACCCTCGAAACCCCTCATTATTCATCACCCATCCGGGACACCATCAACCTCTACTATGCCTCCACCTTTTAAACCCCTTATCATTCGCCGTCCATCTGAGGCTTCATCCACTCCCACCATGCCTCCACCTAACAAACCACTCATCAGAGCCCCTACACCTATTATTGCCCCTGCTTCATCAATTGTTCCTCCACCACTACCTCTCGAACCCTTGCTAAACCCCATATCTAACTCTATAAAGGTGCCGCCAAAATCACAAGCCATGGTGCTCCGTAGTGGAAGGATGATCCATCGGATTTTTCCCCAAAACAGTCAGGTCCCCGAGCAATCTCAGCCGGAGAAAGACACCGAAGAACAGCCAGAGGAGTCTATCCCCGGGACACAATATGACCTGTTGAAACACTTGGATAAAACACCAGCTCGGATCTCCATTCTCGAGCTAATCAAGAGGTCGAAAACCCATCAAGACGCCTTGATGGAGTATCTTCAGAGGGTTATGGTAAATGAGGATCTCCCAGTGGAGAAAATCTCGTCAGTATTGACGCCAACTGATACACAACCGGCTATTATATTTCACCACCATGAGCTTGCCCCCAAGGAGGCTCGAAAATATGCTTTGTGTATTGCAGTCAAGATCAATGGGGTGCCTGTAGACCCATGTTTGGTGGACACTGGTGCGTCTATAAATGTGATCTCTATGATCACCCTCCAATCATGTGGGGTTGACACGGAACAGATAAGGCCTTCATCAATCACAGTTACGGCCTATGATAATAGCAAAAAGCCGCCAATGGGGATGGTCATCTTGAATGTAGAATTGGGCCCTGCATCAGTCTTCACGGAATTCTATATCCTTGACATGGATCCCACATTCAAGGCCATACTGGGCCGCCCTTACATTGAGATTATGAATGCGGTGCCTTCCACCAATCATCAGTGCTTGAAGTTTCCGTACAAGGTTTGGATTATCAAGGTAAATAGCATGCCCATCTTTTCTACAGTGGATGCTATTAATACCTCATTGCCTTCTGTTTGGCCAACTCACCGGCCAATTCTTTCACTGCTAGATGTGTGTGACCCTCGTCACACCCATTTTACACAAAAGCCACTTCCAACACCAAAGTCATGTCACCCTTCCCATGCTAAGGGATGGGAGATCATGAGAAACATTGGCTACCAACAGGGCAAAGGTTTGGGGGCACAATTACAAGGGAGACTGAAGTTGCCAAAGAAGACAAAGTTAACCCTTAGAGCTGGCCTAGGCTTTGAAGGGCCACTTGAAGCATATGAGGGACCTCTTACATGGACCTTGTACTCTCATTTCAGAAAGGGTCCGGTTATACAGTTGGGGGATTACCCGCGACAATCACATGGGAAATTGCATATTGCCTACTTGGCTGAAGGTTGCTTGAGAGCTGCAAGGAAGGGGAAACACGATGACCCAGATTGTGAGTGGAACAAGTGGATTGATATACATGATATTTCCATGGCACTACAACAGATGTTCTCGTCTCCAGACTTAGAGGGGTCACTTTTGATCTCTGAGGTACCAAAAGATGTCATTGACATTGCCGAAATTCCAAGTTTTCCTCGCCGAGAGGAGGTTGCCACTGACGGATCGCTTTCCGTCATTCTATCTGATCATTCTCCTCAGCCGTTGCTGCTGACTCTTTCTTGGACCCGACGTTTATCTGATGATATTCCCAGGTCCCCTTCTCTACTCACATTCTTACGTGGATTTCCCGGCCCATGCCAAATTTTCAACCATGATCTGCTCAATGAGCCATGTAACCCCCTAGCTATAGTTCCCTCCTCCTATTCTCTAATTTCTTTCAATTGTTTTGTAATTGAAAATGAAAATGAAAAAAAAACGTCGATTTTCAAACTCCTCAACAGTGCATCTCCTTTGAGGAGACCTCCTACATCTCTCACGAGTGTGCCCCGACTTACGGGCCACTCATTCAAGGTTCCTTGAGCGACCTTCTTTACCCCTCTATCGAGGGGTCTCTTCCTGTACATTCTTCAACTTCTTCTTCGTCTGTAGAACAAGTCAGTTAGGTTAGGAATAGCGAGTCAAGGGTAGTACCTAGAAGAAAATCCAAGGGCAGGGAAATTCCTCGTCGATTCCTTCTAGATCTAGCCAATAGGTGTCAAGCCTTTCTAGCCATTCCTCAATTGCTAGAAAATTCCATCCATCTGCCGGAGTTAGAATGTGAGGAGGATTGCACAATTGATGAGGGATACGGAGTTTATGAGCTCACAGATGAAGAGTACCCTTTTGAAGAAGGGGACGAAGAATATGAGGACGCGGCTGACGCATATGCTAGCGGAATGAGGAGGTTTGACGAACCATCAGCCGCTATAGAAGAACCCACCAAAGAGATCAATCTGGGGACCGAGGAAGACCCTAGGATCATCCTCATAAGCGATAATTTGCCGACATCTGAAGAGGAGGAATTGATCAAGGTTCTAAAGGAGTACAGGGACACGTTCGCATGGAGCTACGAGGATATGTCGGGATTGGATTCCACCCTGGTCGAACATCGCCTAACGTTAAAACCAAGGTCCGTCTCGGTAAAGCAAAGGTTAAGACGTTTCCACCCCCAAATGGCTTTAAAAATGAAGGAAGAGGTCGACAAGCTCCACAAAGTCAGGTTTATTAGAGTCGTCCTATATCCTCAATGGGTGGCAAACATTGTCCCGGTCATGAAAAAGGATGGAAAGGTGAGAATCTGTATCGATTTTCGGGACCTTTACCGCGCGTGTCCAAAAGATGATTTCCCCTTGCCTCACATTGACGTGTTGGTTGATAATACGGCAGGCTATGAAACTCTCTCGTTTATGGATGGATTTTCGGGGTATAATCAGATCCGTTTGGCGGAAGAGGATCAGGAGAAAACATCATTCACCACACCTTGGGGAACTTACTGCTATTTGGTCATGCCGTTTGGTTTGAAGAATGCTGGAGCTACTTATCAAAGGGCTATGATGGCAATATTCCATGACATGATGCATGTATATTTAGAGGTGTATGTGGATGATTTACTGGTGAAATCTAGGACTAGGGCAGAACACCCGAAAGTTCTAGCTAAGGTGCTGCAAAGATCCAGAGAGTTCAATTTGAAAATGAATCTAAAAAAGTGCGTATTTGGTGTTTCGTCAGGCAAATTGCTTGGTTTCATTGTGAGTAAGAGGGGTGTTGAAATAGATCCCAACAAAGCTAAAGCAATCAGGGAGATGCCACCTCCGAGAAATCTGAGAGAAGTTCGAGGTTTGATTGGAAGGTTGCAATTCATTCGTCGATTTGTGTCTCAGCACTCACAAAGGTGCAAACCTTTCTACGAGTTAACTAAGTCAGGAGTAGAATTCCTTTGGAATTCTAAATGCCAAAAAGCTTTTGAAGGATTGAAAGAGTATCTGGCCAATCCACCTGTTCTAATTCCACCTACGCCAGGTAAACACTTAATCATTTACATCTCGGTCCTAGACGACTCCGTGGGAGCTGTCCTAGCACAAGCCGACGAAGCGGGCAAAGAAAGGGCAACCTATTATTTGTCCAAACTCCTCAACCCTTGTGAGCAGAAGTACACGGCTATGGAGAAAACTTGTGCCGCCCTTGTCTGGGTGGTGCAAAAGTTGAAACACTACTTTCTAGCTCATGAAGTCCATCTGATTGCCCGAATGAACCCTATCAAGTTCCTTCTGGAAAAATCTGTCCTTACGGATAGATTAGCACGCTGGCAAAGCTTTCTTTCTCAGTTTGACATCACCTACATTCAGCAAAAGGCGATCAAGGGTTATGCCATAGCCGAGCATCTCGCTCACCATCCTCTTCCGAAATTTGACCCTGTCCAATCGGAGTTTCCAGATGAGGAACTAATGTCCATCAACCAATCAGATGATTGCATGTGGACGTTATATTTTGATGGAGCTCTGAATTCCCAAGGGAAAGGAATCGGCATTGCCCTCCTGTCGCCTAAAGGCCTTACATTCCCACTGGCATATCAGCTCAAATTCCCCGTTACCAACAATATAGCTGAATATGAAGCTCTTCTAGCTGGCCTAGAACTCGCTCATTCTTCTCGTATCACTGAATTGTGAGTCGTAGGTGATAGTCAACTCATTCTTCGCCAGGTGCTCACCAAATATCGCACTCGCGATCCCAAGCTCAAGCCATACCAAGAACTCACTGCTGCCTTTGCCAAATTGTTCGCCAAATTGATCTTTGTCCATGTCCCTCGTCATCAGAACATTCTGGCCGATGCCCTCGCCTCATTGGCATCATCTCTAAGGTTCCCTCTAGGAAGATGGTTTGATACCATTCACGTCTACAAGCGTCACGCCCCTGCAATCGATGACGCTTCATACGTAAATATCAAGGACAGGATAGCAAGAAAGGTCCTACAGGAAGAAATCCTTGAGAAGAGGGAAATTATGTTGACAGAATTAGAGGAAGAATTGGCTAATGAGGAGAAGCCATGGTTTTACGAAATTGCCAAGTATTGTAAAGATCAATCCTACCCTGAAGAAGCCACATCGGAAGATAGAAAAGCCATAAGGAGGGTGGCACAGAGGTACGTGCTGGTCGGAGAAGTGCTATACAAGAGAAGTCTTACTGGTGTTCTTCTAAGATGTCTCGACGAAGAGGAAGTCTGGAAATGCGTCGAGGAAGCACACTCTGGTGTGTGCGGTGGCCATGTGAATAGCCAAATGCTTGCCAAGAAAATCCTTCGGCAAGGCTTTTACTGGCCCACCATGGAAGAAGATTGTGCCGTCTATGTCCGCAGGTGTGTCAAGTGTCAACTTCACGCCGATAAAATTCATTCCCCATCTTCTTCACTTCATCCAGTATCCTCCCCATGGCCTTTCTCCATGTGGGCTTTCGATGTCATTGGTCCTCTCGGTAATCCTTACTCCCTCACTAAGCAAAAATCATTCATCCTTACTGCAACGGAGTACTTTACCAAATGGGCCGAAGCCGAAGCTTACGTGGAGGTTAAAGCATCAACAGTCTGCAAATTCATCATGAAGAACATCATCGCCAGGTTCGGCATTCCAAGCACGATCATCACCGACAATGGACCGCAATTCATTTCTCAGGACCTTCAGGACCTCTGCAAAAGGTATAAAATTGCATTGCATCATTCATCACCTTATTATCCACAAGGTAATGGACAAGCAGAGGCCACTAACAAAACATTGATTAAAATCATAAAAAAGACATGTGAGTCTAACAAGTTCTCGGATTGGTCAGAAAAGCTGATTGAAGCTCTATGGGCCTATCGCACTTCAATCCGTACTCCCACTGGGCAAACCCCGTTCGCCCTTACTTATGGGATGGAGGCGGTAGTTCCGTACGAAATTCTGGTCCCCTCTCTGAGAGTACAATTGGATAAGGACCTCCCCCTCGACGAACGTCGTGATTCACTCCTTGCCCAATTGGAACTCTTAGATGAGAAACGGCTGGCCGCTGCCGAGCATGCACGTGTATATCAAAACAGACTCACACGTTTTTATCAAAAGAAGGTCATTGAAAGGAAATTTCAAGTCGGTGAAATGGTAGTGAAAAGAATGTTTGTAAAACCTGGTGGGCCGCGTTCTAAACTCCAACCCAATTGGGAAGGACCGTACGTGATTCAGGCTGTGCATCCTGGCAACGCCTATAGGCTAGTCAATGCTGAGGGGATCGAGTTATCCCACCCTTGGAATGGGCTTTATCTTAAGAAATACTACCCTTAGATAGGTGTACATAGTGTCAAAAAAATGATGAAACAACAAAAAAAATAGAAAACAATGAAAATAACAAAAATATGTATATATATACAACAACAAAAGACAAAAAAATAGAAGAAAATGAAAGAAGAAAAAAATTAGAAAATTCAAAATGCTAATGCCCGGAGATCACCATGTAGTTAAGTCATTGCATTCAACCTCCGTGTTGGGATAGGGCCTATTAAGACTTGGTAGGTTCCGGGTCTTGGTTTGCCAGAACCGTGGGGATCCCTGTCCGGCTAGTTCGGCTTATGCCCCCCTCAAAAGGGGCAACATACATGTACACATGTGTTCTATGAAAGATCGGTAGCATCGCTCATGGTGAGGCCTCACCTAGAAGGTCTCCAGAATGCTTAAATCTTCTTCTCTCTCTCTTCGACCGAATGAGACAGCCGGCGCCCTTAAAACGCTGAGCATGGAAAACACGAACACAACCCCTAGGGCAAGAGTAGGGCCCAATTCTTCGAGCATGGGTCAGAGCACGAGAAGAGGGCAGTGTCCCCGCAGGCATCCAAGAGGGATTCATAATGTCAAGATACTATGTCCCTCGCAAAAATCTGTCAAGAAAAATCAGAAAAGAAGAACAAAATCAAAGTCAAGTGAAAAGCCTGGTCGTAACCGTGCCTGATCCCACAAATGAAACCCCTTTTGACTGAAAGTCAAATTCTATACAAGAGGGGCCATGAGATGTGAATGCTCAAGATTTGGTCTGAAGTTGTCCGAAAGGGAGTGTTAAGTGTGCCCCTACTGGCTCGCCGGGTTAACGGTTTTGCCGGTCCTTTCAGGAGGTTTGCCCCTAATACTCTTCTTTCTTCCCCTGAAGATAAAGGCTCAATGGAGTTCCTGAAGGGTGAAACTCACCAAAGTCTGCAACCACCTTTCGACACAAACATATGGTTGTCCATCTTGGAAAGCAGAAGTCATTGTCAGAGTCTCCGTGTTTCTGGCCGGTCAAGACCCTTATCTACCATCTTAATGTCTTCTAAGCCTAACCTCGGGCTTAGACCAATGCAAGCGCGTCACCTATGGGTGCGACAGCGTCTGATTCCGGGTCAGCGTCGCGCGATTGGTCATTTGGGTTCCAGGGTGTTCCATTACATATCGTCTAGAGTTGAGAGGAAATAGACCCGGGTCGGGCAAATCATTTACCTTGAACACTTTTTGGGTGAATCCCTGTGGTCGGAAGCAACTGGGAGCCTAAGCATGGCATGACGGTATTGTCATCAGGGTAAGTCTTAGCCGGCGGGATTATCATTCGAGGAGTCTAGAGGCCCAAATCAACTTAGACGTGCACTTAGGATGCCTGGGAGGTTAGCAAGAAACCCTCATCCTCATGCAGGTTAGATGTTATATCAAGTGGTCATCATGCATTAGCAAAAACAAAAAAAATAATAACTCAAAAACAAACAAAAAAATAACAAATCCAAAAATCTAAGAAAAAAAAAAAGCAAAAAAATGTACATGCACAAAAAAAATGGAAATATAAAAGACCAAAAAAATAAACAAACAACAAAATACAAAAAAATGAATACACCTACAAAAACAAAACACAAATCACATCTTCGCATGATCGCATTTGTATGCACCATTCATTTTAAATTCTCGTTTGCATCCGTGTGCTTGTCTGTCGCATTCATCATCCTTTATATTGCCTTTGTTAATAAAGGCTTGCCCCTTGACTCGTTATCAAGAATAACTCAAAATCACGTTTGTTTATTGAGCAAGGGGCAAGTCAGAGCAGAAATACTAACTTGTTTGCTTAGATGTGTACAGGGATTCGGGAGATCAGAAAGAAGCAGAGAACCAAGCACAAAACATTTTATTCCACTCCCACTCAACAAAAACAAACAACAAGAGAGAGCCTACATTAGCTCCCACCCTCCTTCTCTACATTACTCATCTCGCCGCTTTCTGGACGAGAAACTCTAGAAGGTGCTATCCAACCATGAAAAGCGGTACTTCTACCGCTTTGGGGTCCTCTTTCTATCTCCACTCCCCGATGTCGATCTGCGGGAGCAGCAAAGAAGCTACTAACACGAAAGCCACGCTCTCGTGCTCTTCGGTAGCGTTCCTCGCCGTCCTTCAGCCACTGCTCAGCGAGGCCGAGACTGGTCCTCAATTCAAATAATTGGGCCTCCAGGGCCCTCCTCTCCTCTTTCTCGACTGATCTTTTGGCCTTCTCTCTTTCCCTGTCCTTTTCCCTCTCAGCACGTTCTCTCTCTCTGTCATCCCTTTCCAGCTGAAGGGTGATCCTCAGCTCCATGGCGTCCCGAGAAAAATTGTCATCTGAGCGACGCTGCAATTCCTCCTCCAGCTCCGCTATCCTGGCCTTCCCTTGTGATGCATGAGCAAACATCTCTTGCATCTCTTCGGCCTGCCATATCCGTCATTTCAGGGGTGTGATGAGACATAAATAGAGAAGCTCGGATAAGAGGAACCTTCACCTGCGCGGAAAGCATTCCCTCTGCCTCCGCGGCGCGCTGTGTTACACGGGCAAGCTGCTCATGGAGCGAATCTAGTTCCGACGAAGGAATCCATAGACTGGAAGAAGCACCCTCTGCCCCTACTGCTGGTAGGGTTGCGTCGAGCCGAGCGCGCTATGATAGCAAGAAGTGACAGTGAGTGGCTAAACACCAAAACCTAGGGGTATAATTAGGAATATGCATTTGCATACATACTCACCGAGACATGTAAGGCCTCACGGATGTCACCCAACTCTCCCTCCGTGTCCGCCAATCGAGCCCGCAAGTTCGCTATCATGGTATCACGGGCATCCTAAACCCATGTCATAGAGTCAGCATTACATTTAGAAAAATGATATAAAAAAATAGAAAAAAAATGATCAAAAAGTGAGAAAGGAGATATACCTCCACAAGTCCCTCAGGATGGAGTCGCTCTGCATACATCGCCCTATAGAGACGTAGATAATCTTCACTATCCCGGGCGTGCGACTCCACGAGCGTGCCACCCCGCTGCCAATCTTCATATTGTTCGGGGAAGCGCACCCGCCAGTCGACACAGGTTACCGGCCCACGTGTCTTCCTCCCGACGCGGGGTGGTGCGGTCATATCTACCCATTCCTGGGCAAGCCCTAGAGTCCTCATGACCAATCGTAGCCGGAGTGGCTCGATTTCATTCAGGCAGTGGACCCAAAGGTCCCGACCAAATCGAGGGCGACCTGCGATGACCCACGGTTGGTCGACATCGACCAAGCCCGAGTAAGGCCTCCAGATCACCTGCGTTGGCATGCGTGTATCTCCTTAATCACTCAAAAGAACCAAAAAAAAAGAGAGACAAAAGAAAAGACAAAAAAATGGAGTCCTACCATCTCTGCGGGGAACTCTTGCAGCTCACGCCTTAATACCATCAGCTGGTAAGATAGAGAGGTTGTGCTCATAATGGGTTGCCACCGCCGAGCTAGTGGTGCCACAGCCACACGCCACTGTCGAGCTCGCCCCATTGGGATGTAGTAATAACTCCATACCTGTGTCGTCACATGTCATCAGCATTTCATGAAATAGATTAGTTGCATAAATAAATAAACAAATAATTACCTGGAGAAACGGTATGAAGCCACTCACAGTCACCTCTCGATCTGTCCCTTGGGACAGACTTGCGAACAGATGCGCCAGCACGGCGGCTCCCCAGGCATATTGCCCTACCCTCTCTAGGTCCACCAAAAATTCTAGGAAACGACAATGGATGTCGTCTCCTTTGGAACCCAGCAGTAATTTTCCCAGCAGGAAGAGGAGGAATATCCTCAAGTCCATGTTTGATCTCTCCCAGCTACTGGCATCCACGCAGTACACAGCGCGGGACCCTCTTTCCGCTCTCTCCATGAACTCCTCCAAGGACTCGTTATCACGGTGACGAGTGTCAGTGAGCCCCAGTGCCTCCATGATAGATGCCTTGGCTATTGACCTATTCTTTTGGTCCTTTAATTCCAGACCAAGAAGCTTCTGAGCCACTTCGCGATAATCGGGGTAGGTGACCCCGGTCACCGCCTCACCATCCACTCTAAGGCCGGTGATTCGGGCCACATCTTCGAGACTGGGCACCATGTGCCCCCAGGGCATCAAGAAGGCACGACTCTCTGGGTCCCATCTCTCGCGCAATGCTTGGATGAGGGCGAGGTCGAGCTTAATGGGTTCGATCCGGAGGAATGCACCAAACCCCATCGCATCTAGTCGAGCTTTCTGGAAGTCAGGCAAGCCTCGATAGGCGGCCACCACTAACTCCCATGAGATGTGTGACCTCGTCATACTCTGTGGATTACACAGGAAGTGAGAAGCGGGTGCATCATTGAAATAAAAATAGAAAGAGAATGAGAAAGGAAGAAAGGGATCATGAAGAAATATGGGGAAGAACTGGCTCATTTACAAGCTCCGATTGGGTCCTCTCACTGAGTGGCCTTTCAACATCGGAGAGTCTCCTGGAACTACCACTGGATCTGCTCCTCTTCGAGGAGCGGGAAGACTCGCCCTCCACCCTGAAACTGGACTCTCCCTCCATCTCAGAGAATGAGAAACTCTTACTCCCGTCGACTTTTCACTCTTCTAACCAGCCTCCACAACTCCGTGCTTTCAAGTGAAGCAGGCGGGGGAGTATTTATAGGATTGAAGGGATATGATCCAGCTCTCTCCACTTCCTCTTGCAATGGGCCTTGTAACAAAGCACCCATCTTTCACTCGAAGTGAACAAGGTCGGGGGGCGTAGCTGGTTGATTCACACCCTACACCTCTAGGTTCCCTGTGTTCATCGTGATTCAAATAAATCTGAGATGAGGTCATCTACATGGAGAAAGGACAATGCAAGTCGACCTTTTCGAATCTGGGAGTGGACTCATCCACAGCAGAAAGGACAATGGGAGTCGATATCTTTGAATCTGGGAGTGGACTCGTCTACATGGAAAGAGGACAGGAGGGCGGTTGGCATCTTTGAATTCGGTGGTACATCATTAAAATTTGTGATGGATTCTCCCGAAAGAAATGCCCAATGAGTCTGAGACATGATCCGTTATCTCAGGGGAGATCTGTTAAACACATCACATGAGGACGGCATGAAAAGAAGAGGCGTAGAAGAGAAGGAACGCATGGAGGGCAAACCCGTCACAAGAGAGCATGTCGTTCCATTCATACGTCTATATAAACTGTCGTGTTCACCGTGAGAAGAGAGCGAGTGTATGAGCAACTTGCTAAATCTCGCACTACCTCCTTGGTCGTCCCTCTCCTCTCCTAAGAGGGAGGTCCCTGGGAGGTCATCTAGAGCTCTACGACGTTACGATTGTCTCATCATATCGCGCATTCTCACCCTCTCTGGTAGCGCTCCTCGCCCTCCTCTGGCCTCTCTCGCGACCCCGACGGCCGCGAAGCTCTTGAACCCGAGGCTGTTGGCTGAGCCGCCCCCTGCTCTGCGATGGAGACTACACCAACCCCGGAGCTCCTCCACCGTGAGCTCCAACTCTCCTCCAAGCGGCAGTGACTCTGAAGGAGTGACATGTCCGAGCGTTGTGTCTTCCGGAGCTTCATCACTTGGGCCTCACGTGCCCTCCTCTCCTCTCGATCCCGATGTAGCTTTATCCATGCCTCTCTTTCCATTCTCTCCCAGTTTACTTCTCTCCTCGCCACCTGAAGAGAAATCCTCAGCTCCATGACATCTCAGGGCATCTCCGCATACTGTAGTTGCTTCAGCCCCCCAGATCCTATCCAGTAACGGCCGACCATCACCCGACGTCCGCCATTCCAGTCACAAAGAAAAGGGGAGGGGAGAGACTGAAACAACATGTAATGGCATTAAGGCTCGCATTTATTTCAAAAACAAAATAACATACATCAGGGTTTGGGCACCTCAGGCCTCAGTTTCCTGAGCTCCATTACATAAGTCTCCCATAGCTCTCGATCCTCACTCACAGATACCGTCACCTTCCTCGGAATGCTTGCCTTCCACGAAGCTTTGATCGCCTTCACATCCTTCGCATCATCCTCCGTGCCCAGCTTTCTCTCCTTAATCAGAGGAAGGTTGGATGGCATGGGAAGAGAGTGCCGAGGAAGGCCAATTTGCAGGCAGCACCGGTGCGAGCTGTAAAGAACAAATTTGGTTGCACCGATAAGATGGAGTTCCGCATCAGGAGAAGATCGCGTGAGAAGCCCACGTGAAAGTAAACATGCTGGCACACAAGTGAACATCTCTCGCGCCAAGGAGCTGAAGTGAGTACGCCAGTCGCCGCGTGTCTTCAGACAGGGCATGCGATTGGCCACCTTCCCACTAAAGCCCAACACATCGGCCATGTAATGGAGGGGGCTTTGTTCGAAAATCCTGGAGGCGGTCTGTACCCCTTCGTAGTGATGAAATTTGAAGTGAAGATCAATCCAGCAGTTGAGGAGAAGCATGCACCCGTGAGGAGGCCTACCCATGCTGGAAGCCGTGAGACCACTGTAAAGATGCGCGAGGACAGCAGGCCCCACTCTCCTTCCCTCCCAAAGTCCACAAATCGCTCCCAATTGGTCTTCCTCTACGATGTTGTCAGTACAAGGAAAGAGGAGAGCTCCGGCCAAACAAATTGTGAACCCTTTCATAAGCCCTTCTAAATGCTCATCATCTATCAACCCTTCTAAGGCAGTCACGGTCCAGGCTGCGAGCTTTTGCAAGTTGACTCCGTTCTGAGTCTGAACGCTCTTTATGGTTCCAGATGGCATAAAGCTTCCAAGAACTTCCTCGGTAGACACCCTCTTCCGCATCCGCGAAACCTTTATCCTGTCATCCTTCATCGACCTTCTTAAGCCTAGCAGAAGTTCTGTCTCCTCGAGGAGGACCGTTGCCTCAAAAGTAGGGAAGATAAAAGTGTGGGTTTCTGGATGCCAAACCTCCGCCAATGCACCCAGGGCCGCCCAATCCATGTAGATCTTGTCATAATGCTTGGCATGGATCACCAACCCTTGGAGGTGCCATTTTAAATAACGGCCCTCATACTGATAGTGATGTTGGACGTAAGCTTCGATAGCCAGGGCAGCTTTGAGAATTTTCTCGGGCCCGGGAAAAGAGGATACGGCTGAAAGGAAGGAAAAGAAAAGAATAAAAAGCGAGGGAGAACTTATGAAGGAGACTAGGATGAAAGACCAACTTACCGCTCGTGAGAGAATCCTCTCGCTCAGATGGCCTTCAATGTCGGTCAACCTCCTGAATTCGCGGCCGAACTTGCTCCTCTTGGTAGGGCGGGAAGGCCCACCTTCCATCTCAAAAGGGCGGGATTTCTCTCCCATCTCAAAAAGAGCTTGACTCCCCGAACCACCAATGGATGATCTTTTGCTAAGGAGCAAAGGGGTACTTATAGTGAAAAGGGGGGTAAAAAGGTAAATGTAAAGCATTTATGACAAGTTACCATGGTGAATTTTAACCGAATAAATCTTGTCTGATTTGTGTCGTGTTTTCCCCTGCTCCTGTATTGATGTGCGGAGGTCCTGTACAGTTGAATGTAATTTTACTTCTTATGAAATAAATCCTTCTTCACTGCTTGCTGTTCGGTGCAGGTTCCAAGAACAAAATAAGAAAGCAAGAGGGCGCCATTGCCCTACCATGTCCCACCATCAGTCACCCCGGTGACTGACCCCACTGTGTCATGCATCCTACTATATGATATCTATGCTATTAGAGCACGTCAAGGACCTTATGCCTTGGATGAATCTGGAGTTTGAGTTCCCCTCTAACAAAAACAGTGATAACTCCAGAGGAGTTCAGGACATACGGATAGGCCGTTAGTTTGTGATAGCATGGGAACGATGGTTCCATTCGGTGAATCGGTGCGTGGATAAACGGGCCCCGGCTCAGTATCGTCTCATCGAATCGGTATCCTGACCCGTCCTAAGCAACTTAACAATATTATCCTTGGCTATTTTCTACTTTTAGTTTGTTTTAATTTTTCCTTTAAACCCAGCATGCATTCATGTAGGACTTTGATATCACTGTGGAAGATCATTCTTTTAACTCGATTGTGAGAGCCGCTGTGCTTAAATTCTTGACTAATACGGGATGTTCCATTCTGAATCGAGTACTGAGTTTCTGTGAAACCATCTTGGGCTTGTTGGCCGAAAGAGACCTTTGTTTGGATTTATCAGCTACCCTTTTTATTTACTCCATTGGACCCACCTTGGTCGCAGCACTTCCACATTGGCTGGTAACCGCTCCCCAAGGTGAAACCTGCGGGTCTACGACTCAGGTACTTCCACGCCGAGAAGTTGGTCCCTCTTTCTGTTAGTCTTTTGTTATTTCCAGCCAAACAATCGTTGATTTCGGAGGACCTCCTTCAAGGTTGTTTTGTTGAAACTCAGGAAAGATTCCAATCACGTAGTGTTAAAAACGTGTCTCATCACGCCTTGGCATCCACTTTTCAGTCCATTCTCCACTCCACTTCATTACACTGCTATGTCATTCCACTCCGTGTCATTCCCCTGCAAAGCAGACGCCAAGGCGGGGCAGCTGTAGACACGACATTTTAGCATTATGCTGAGCAGATCCTGTATTACACTAAGACGCCCCAAAGCAGCTCGCACGGTTAAGTTAGTTGAGTAATCTCTAATTTAATCTAATAATCTGTGGCTTCTTGAATAGTAATTCTTGTTAATGGGCTTGTGACCATTCCTACACAAAACAAAAAAAATGTTAATGGGCTTGGTCCATCTTTTTAATCCTAAAAAAGTGGGAAGATTAATCGTGTGGGCTTGGCCCATTCCTATTCAAAAAATATACCAAAAGAAAACATTTGGGCTAATGGGTTTGGCCCATTTCTATTCAAAAATAAAAAATATATATATATTGATGTGTGCTAATGGGCTTGGCCCACTTTTGTTCTAAAAAATAAATAAAATTTTAATAAACTTGACCCCATCCTTTATTACTCTTTACTCTCTTCCCACCTTATCCGGATCTTGCCCCCTCTCTTTAACACACACTCTCTCTCTCCCCTTCTCACCTCCTCCGTAACCCACCACCCCCATCGAATCCCCTCACAATACACACACACCCCCTTCCTCTGCTAACACCATCGCAGCCCCCCCACAGTCGACCTCTCTCCCTCCACCCACCACACACACACTCCACCCTCTCAACCCCCTGGACCTCCAGCCATCCTCCTCCTCACGACAACCACCTCCACCGTCTCCCCTCCCTCTCTCCTTCTCCCCCACGGTAGCCCCAGCACCCCAAGCCGCCGTCGCCCCGTCGTCCACCTCCGCCAACCACGAGCCTCCTGCTCACGCCCACGACGCTCACCGGCCACCTGCCCTCTCGCCGTCGCCGCTGTCCACCGCCAACTCCTTGCCGCACTGCCCCTGGACGCCGTCGATCTCCTCTCTCTGCATGTGACCTCCACGCCCAAGCGCCTTCGCCGCGACCACCTCCTGCCACCGCTGCATGAGCCCCCCGTCGGCCATGCCGCTGCGGCCCACCACCCGTCGCCCTAGTCCGAACCGTCGCCGGTCTTCTTCCGCCTGCTAGCAGCTGCCGCCCGACGCCGTCACCGGCCACCGCCTCCGTCCGTGAGCCACGCCGGCCCCTGCCGCTGCTGTTCTCGTCGTCGCCAACCCCCCTCGATGCCATGCAACCCCCGTGAAGCCCACGCCCGCCGCTCGCCGTCGCCTCCCTCGACGTCGTCGTCTCCCTCACCGCGACACCACCGCCTCCAGCCGCTGCCGCCGTCGCCCGCCTGCACGCCCGACGCCGCACCTGCCGCCGCTGTCGCCCCCGCTCCAGCCGTCCGGGCCCCCCCTGCGACCACCGCCTCCAGCCGCTGCCGCCGCCAACGCCTCCCGCGGCCACCGCCTCCAACCTCGCCGGCCGCTACCGTCGCCGTCGTCCGCCTCCACGTCGGCGAGCCCTGCCGAACAGACCCCCCCTCTCTCCCGCGATATCTCCCTCTCTCCCTCTCCATCTCCCTGCTCTCCCACTCTCCCTCTCTCAGTCGCACTCTCTCTCCCTCCCGCTTTCTCTCTCTCTCTATCTCGCACCCCCTCTCTCTCATTCTCTCCCTCTCTCCACTTCCCCGTCTCTCTTCCTCTCCCCCTTCCTCTCCGTCCTCTCTGTCTCTCTCTTTCTCCCTCTCTCCGGTGTCTCTCTCTCTCTCACTCCCTCACTCCCTCTCTCTCTCTCTCTCACCCCCCTCTCTCTCTCTGCTCTCACCCGACCTCTCTCGGTTCTCTTTCAGTTTTTTTTATTTTATTATTTTTTTATCTCTCTTCTTTCCCTCTCTCTCTCTGGCCTTCTCTCTCTCACCTCTCTCCTCTCCTTCTCTCTCTCTCTCTCTCCCTCTCGATCTCTCCCTCACTGTCTCTCTCTTTTATTTTATTTTTACTCCTTTCACTCCCTCCCCCTATCACGTTCTCTCTCACTCTCTTATATATATATATATATATATAACATTATATATATATACCTCTTATATAATTCTTATATATTCTCTGCATATATATGCTGCATATATATAAAACTAATATATAAAAAAATCTAAAAAAAAGGGGGAAGAGTCGTTCCCTCCCTCTTCCTTTCTCTCTCCAACTCTCTCTCCTCCAATCTATCTTTCGTAAGTATATTCTTATGTGTATATATAGGTATGCATGCATGAGTGTTCTTGCAGATGCGTGTGTGTAAGTGCGTGTATGTGTCCGTATGGAATGAAAGAGATGCTCCGGACTGATCAGTGTTGAAGCCCGTGAAATGAAGAAGGTTGAGTTCCCTGGGTGGTCAAGTGCACTAGGGAAGCTGTTCTGCTGTGCTGCGTGCCTGGTTCATCCTCACCTTGCCGAAGAAGCTCATCCAAAGCCCATCATCCATCTCTGAATAAGTTTTCTCCCCCCTTGTTGTCTGGTTTTCATTCAGTTAGTTACATATGCATGCATTACTTGTCGTTCATATAGTGTCTCTCTTCCTGAGAGACCCCTCTTTGTTCATTCATCATATCATCTACCTACCTTTTCATGTCTAAAAGGGGTTTTTAAATACTACCAACCAGGTTAGTGTTCTCTTATGCTATTCTCAATATCAGCTTCTAAAGAATTGATGCTACACCACCGTCGTCCTTATCTCGTTGTTGTTTCTCTTCATTTGTTTTCCGTGCAGGGTTAACCAGTCGGGGATCCCGCTTCTTCCGTCGACCAAAAGAGTAGGAGGTCATCCCTCCTTTTGAGGTACCCGGCTATTGTCTCTCTCATCTATCCTAGTTCTTTCCTTCATCATTATTATTTGTTGTTAAATTTCCATCTTCATCCTCCTTTACGTTTCGTTTAACAATAAGTCTATCTCCTCTCCCTTATTAGTATTATATATCGTTAAAACTCCATCTCCGTTCTTCTCTGTCTTATCTAAAATAAAATTTTCATCCTGTCTATATTTTCTTAGTATTCTTTTCCTATATCGTACTACCTTATTCTACCATCTATCACCCGATTTCTCTCTTTGCTCTCTCATCTTTCTCTTAAAAAGATATAAGAACATAAAAACAATAAAAGCCACAAAACCCCCAAAAAATATATAATAACAAAAAAGTAAAACAAAAAAAAGGGATAATAAAATCCGGGTAACCAAAGAAGGCCCTCTTCGTCGGCCGGCCGACTAAAGAGGAAGAAAGGACCCGCACTGCTCCCGCTTCGGCGGCGAATGCGATCAGGATATTTCCTGTGGGGCTCTCAGCCCCTGGCGATCACATCCCCTTCCCCCTTTCTTTCCTGTCAATTTTCCTTTTTGTTTAAATCCTGCGACGGAAGTCATTCCTCGCGAAGGTGTACGTGACGGAAGTCATTCCTCGCGAAGCCTTTTTTTTATTCTGTCATTTCATTCCTTTAATTCCTGTCTAAACCCTGCGACGGAAGTCATTCCTCGCGAAGGTGTACGTGACGGAAGTCATTCCTCACGAAGCCTTTTTTATTCTGTCATTTTTTTCCTTTGATTTCTGTCTAAACCCTGCGACGGAAGTAATTCCTCGCGAAGGTGTACGTGACGGAAGTCATTCCTCGCGAAGCCTTTTTCATTCTGTCATTTTATTCTTTCAATTTCTGTCTAAACCCTGCGACGGAAGTAATTCCTCGCGAAGGTGTACGTGACGGAAGTCATTCCTCGCGAAGCCTTTTTCATTCTGTCATTTTATTCTTTCAATTTCTGTCTAAACCCTGCGACGGAAGTAATTCCTCGCGAAGGTGCACGTGACGGAAGTAATTCCTCGCGAAGCCTTTTCATTCTGTCGTTTTATTCCTTTAATTTCTGTCGAAACCCCGCTGAGAGTAATACCTCGCGGTGGTCTTACGTATGTACATATAATATTTATTATTTATGCTGCAATAAAAATCCCGTAAGGCCAATGTCTTGCGGCAATAATAATATGTACATATACATTCATTATTGCTGATAGTATTATATTACTGTTAGAACCCCACAAAGACCAATGTCCTGTGGTGGTGCGTCTTGGTTCGTATTGTCCTTGTAATTGTCTGGAGAATGATATTCCGTTACAATTTCTGAGTCTTCGTGCCTCCCCATTTCTGTTACTTAGATGCTCGGATTTTCCGGTATATGAAAAACTGCTCGTGGAACGGTAAGTCACGCTTACCGGGAAGGGTTCAGTTTGCGCGAGAGGGTCTTCCGACCCCTATCTCCGCCACGTACCGGAGTTCGTTTCACATCCTTCTTTCCTTTCTCTCCTTTATGTTCTTTCTCTTCTTGAGTTGATCTCGTCATTTCCATCTCTTAGGACAGACGAGGGTGGACGTCCCTTGCCGTCTCCACCTCTCTGGCAATCACCTTTTCATCATTACTTTGCATCATTGTTTCTTTCCCACGAGGGTGGACGACACTCTTTTGCCGTCTACAGTAATGACATAGAAATATTGAATAAAGTCAAATTTGAACTCAGTGAAAAGTTTGAGATGAAGGACATGGGTGAGGCATCCTATGTTCTTGGTGTACAAATCCTAAGGGAAAGAAAGTCTAGAATGTTGAGTATAAATCAGAAAAAATATTTGAGGTATGTACTAAAGAGATTCGGAATGCATAATAGCAATCCGGCACCTACACCGTTAGTCCATCAGAAACGGTTGTGTAAGGGTCAATGCCCCGGAGAGGGACAAGAGCCGCTCATGGTGCCGTATGCACAAGCAGTCGGAAGCTTGATGTATGCAATGATGTGTACAAGACCGGACTTGACATACCCAGTCAGTTTGGTAAGTAGATACTAAAGCAATCCTGGCCCAGCACATTGGGAAGCTGTTAAAAGGATTTTGAAATATCTGAGATGAACTTTGCACCACGGTCTTATTTATCAAGCTGATACGCTTGAGGTTCTCGGATATTCGGATGTAGACTTTGGAGGAGATAAAGATGACGGAAAGTCCACGTCGGGACATTTGTTCATCTTTGGTGGTGCTGCTGTTTCTTGGGGAAGTAAGAAACAAGGGTGTGTTGCTCGATACACACAGGAAGCTGAGTACGTTGCATGTAGTACATCTGCTACTCATGCAGTTTAGATCAGAAGATTCTTGAATGATTTGAATCTCAACTTGGTAGATGGACCAATTGAGATGTACTGTGATAATCAGGCAGCTATTAGCCTGATTAACAGTGGAGCAAACAGTTCAAGAGGAAAACATATTGAAGTACAATATCACTATATTCGAGATATTGTAAAGAAAGGGGAAATAAAAGTGACTTATGTTCCCACAAGTGATATGATTGCTGATCCATTGACGAAAAGTATCTCAGTAAAAAATTTCATTAAGCATGTTGGTTTAATGGGGCTTAGGAATATATAAGCCAGAAAGAAATATTTTCATGGATAATGAAAATAATGATACCTCTGATGGATAGTGGGAGTGTATCAGAAAAGTATTCACGTATAGTGAGACAATGAGAAGAATGATACCTCTGACGGATAGTGGGAGCGTATCAGAAATACTACTCATGGATAATGAGAGTATAGAAGTGATGGTGAGTGGAAACACTACTCACGGATAGTGGGAGTGATTCAAAGAAAATATTATACCACCCACGAACAGTGGGGATATAATAGTTTGTTGGCCAAGTGGGAGATATTAGTATGTGGCCAACAATCCCGTTGGGAGACACCTCACCGTGTTTCCGGATCTGAGGAAAGGGTGTACAGTGGAAGGTGGGACAGAGGGGAAGTGGGTGAAGCACCATCCTATAAAATAAAATGGGTTATGCCCATCGGAAGTGTGAGATCTAGAGATCTGAAATATACTCACTTCGCCGGAGTCCCTAATCCGTCCGGAAAGAAACCCATCTCGCCTTCGCCCTTCAATCCATCCGCTCACCAGCCGGCGACGCACTCCCTGCCTCGCCCGCTTGCCTATATATATATATATCTCTCTCTCTCCACCACTTTACTGTCATTGTTCGTGTAATTCCCAATGAATCTGTATGCGATAGGTAGGTTAACGTTGATTCCCAAATTCATTGTGCATGTAATAATAACTACGGGTATTTTTGATAATTTCGCACAACAATAGCTGAGTTAGTCCAAATCTTTATCAAACTACAATCTCTGACCATCTGATTAACTAGGTGGAGCTCACCCCCCCTACTTTCAAAGCAAAAGTAGGTCTAACACCAAGGCTATTTAACCAAGTTAAAGTTGAGCCGGAGTTAGCTAATTAACTCACTACTGAAGTGGTGCCTAATGTCTATCTTGGACCGGCGTTGAAAAGCTTCGTTGGTAGCTTGCCCACCCAAAGGATGTTCTGTAAGCCCGTATTTCCTCCACACGTGAACATGTCCACTGAACTCAAGGATTCTGTTGTGTCTTTCGGAATCCATTCATTTTGAACGGGGTTTCACATGTAAATCGACAGTTACAGATTTATTACCCCCTGTTAAATGAAAATTACGGGTTTATTGCTATCTCTTAAATTTTCCCATGATTTAAAACTAAGAGATCATGGGAGTTAATTTTGCTCTCATTGATTTTGAAATAGATGATCTTGAAACGAATGGTCGTTGATGTGCGAAAAGGCATGCATTTGGACACACATGACATTGGATTCGTAGAGCACGAACAGGTGATGTGAAAAGTTTGGCTACCATGGCGTTGAGGTCAAGTTAATTCTCCTGACCTCCTCCAGACTTGGACGTTCTGCTTGAACAAAGTGTTCTCATGTTTTTTTTTTTTTTAAAAATGTTTTATCACTGTTCTCATGCTTTTAAACTAGACATGCTCAAGAAAAGAAATACTATGCACGTTGGCTCAAGTTTTATCGCTCAAGTTTAGTCTAAAGATGCTGTTTCTTCTACATAAGAAGAACAACTAGCAATTAAATTAAGAGTAATTAGTGCTTGGTGCACCCCCTCCCCCACTCACATTCCTCACTGGTGGTGCATCAATTTTTTTTAAAAAAAAATTTGTGAGGTGTAACCAACTCTCGACCCTCTAACTTGCAGTATAAGTCAAATTTGATATCAGATGATCTAAAAAAACTCAAAAAAACATGCTATGTAAATATAAGTTTTTACTATTCACATAATTTATTTTTTTATTTTTTAAGTCTTTATATAGGGATGTGCCATGTAATACAAGTTAGAAGGGGGTGCCCCCAGGTATCAAAATTTTCAAAAAACAAAAAAACTGTTAAGCACCCAAGAGTGTAATTAATTAGGTGAGGGGGGAGGTGCGGCCAACATTACTCTTGAATTAATTGATGTTACTTCACCGGGAACTTTGTGTGTGACTCCTGTGTCCTCTTTTAGTCAGTCGAACGTACGGAGATACGCGCTCATAGTGCTGTGCACGATTTGTGCTGGAATTAATACTGAAAGAATTGGTTGGTAAGTCAATGGACATATATGTTTTATCTACAATAAAGTCCATGGATAACAAGTCATTTACTTGAATTCACACCGTTTTGAATAAAATTCAGAATGCGTACAAATGTTATGGTATCTTCTTCGTAACATATTCATTGGTATATATTATACTTTATACATATATATATATATATATATATGATTTTATTACAGTTTATTGTCATAGTTTTACCCTCTGACAACAACAGTATAACAAGAGCCCGTACAATCTTGGCCATACGATATATATATATATATACATATGTTAAACAGTATAACAAGAGCCCCATTGCGCCAGCAACCCCCTTCCACCACCCGCTGTGACCATGGACTGCAACTCCCGGACAGCGTTGAGCAGCGCCACCGTTTGTCGACGCACCTCACCGCCCTGCCCCTCCATGCTCCCCTCCCCTTCTCTGTCCTGTTCTCTCTGATCATAGGATCGATCGCTTGCGCGATAGCCACCATCGCACTGCCAATCGACACAGAGCTGTTTGTTAGATAATTGTAGTGTTGTCGCCGAGGTGGGTTTCCTTCTGGGTAATTTAGAGACTCTGGCGAGGTGGGTATACTCCCGATCTCTAGACCTCGGTGTATCTTTCTGATGGACAAGCCAGCAATATAATAGGGTGCGTCACCCCCACCTCCCCTCTGTCCCACTGCTACAGTGCACCCAAAACGTGATCCGTGAAACCCGGTGAGGTGTCTCCCAACGGGCACTGTCGGTGCTATTATCTATTGTTGGCCACATGCTAACATCTCCCACTTGGCCAACAAACTATTATATCCCCACTATCCGTGAGTGATATAAGATTTCTTTTGAATCACTCTCACTATCCGTGAGTAGTGTTTTCACTCACCATCACTGTTATACCCTCATTATCCATGAGTAGTATTTTCGATAAACTCCCACTATCCGTCAGAGGTATCATTCTTCTCATTGTCTCACTATACGTGAGTACTATTCTGATACACTCCCACTATCCGTCAGAGGTATCATTATTTTCATTATCCATGAAAATATTTCTTTCTGGCTTATATTTTCCTAAGCCCCATTAAGCCAACATGCTTACTGAAATTTTCTGCTGAGATACTTTTCGTCAATGGATCAGCAATCATATCACTCGTGGGAACATAAGTCACTTTTATTTCTCATTTCTGTACAATATCTCGAATATAGTGATATTGTACTTCAATATGTTTTCCTCTTGAACTGTTTGCTCAACTGTTAATCATGCTAATAGCCGCCTGATTATCACAGTACATCTCAATTGGTCCATTTACTAAGTTGAGATTCAAATCGTTCAAGAATCTTCTGATCCAAACTGCATGAGTAGCAGCTGTACTACATGCAACGTACTCAGCTTCCTGTGTGTATCGAGCAACACACCCTTATTTCTTGCTTCCCCAAGAAACAACAGCACCACCAAAGATGAACAAATGTCTCGACGTGGACTTTCCGTCATCTTTATCTCCTCCAAAGTCTGCATCGGAATATCCGAGAACCTCAAGCGTATCAGCTTGATAAACAAGACTGTGGTGCAAAGTTCCTCTGAGATATTTCAAAATCCTTTTAACAGCTTCCCAATGTGCAGGGCCAGGATTGCTTTGGTATCTACTTACCAAACTGACTGGGTATGCCAAGTCCGGTCTTGTACACATCATTGCATGCATCAAGCTTCCGACTGCTTGTACATACGGCACCATGAGCGGCTCTTGTCCCTCTCCGGGACATTGACCTTTACATAACCGTTTCTGATGGACTAACAGTGTAGGTGCCGGATTGCTATTATACATTCCGAATCTCTTGAGTACAGATCTCAAATATTTTTCTTGGTTTATACTCAACATTCTAGACTTTCTATCCCTTAGGATTTGTACACCAAGAACATAGGATGCCTCACCCATGTCTTTCATTTCAAACTTTCCACTAAGTTCTGATTTGACTTTATTCAATATTTCTATGTCATTACTGACGAGTAAAATATCATCCACATATAGGGATAACATGATATACTTACTCCCACTATTCATGACATATACACAGTTATCCAACTTGTTTGAAACAAACCCTAGTTGGACAACTACTTCGTGGAATTTGAGATACCATTGTCTAGAAGATTATTTTAAACCATATATTGATCTCTTTAACTTGCATACCTTTTCCTCTTGGCCTTCCACCTGAAATCCATCAGGTTATTGCATATAGATGTCTTCCTTCAACTCTCCGTTAAGGAATGCTATTTTTACATCCATCTGGTGCAGCTCCAGATCAAAATATGCAACAATTGCCAAGATCATTCTTATGGATGCAAACTTAGCAACTGGAGAATAGATTTCTTAAAAATCTATACCTGGTTTCTGCGTAAACCCCTTGGCAACTAACCGGGCCTTATATTTATCAATAGACCCATCAGCTCGAAGCTTTTTCTTGAATATCCATTTGCATCCTATAGCCTTTTGATTCTTTGGAAGATCGCATAATTCCCATACATTGTTCCTTTTCATGGAATCAATTTCTTCATTCATAGCATCTTGCCATGATTCTATATCATGCGATTTTGTCGCATCTATATAATTCATGGGATTTACGTAATTTTCGTCTTCCATGTCTATCATCAGACATGAAGGCTCACAGGAATACAGATGATAATCATCCATCCATGCTGGTGGAGTTCTCAATCTTTTGTTGCCTATTCCGGGTTGATCAGCCTGCATTTCATTCATAGGTACTGGTTCATTTTCCATATTTTGAGGTTCTTCCTCAATTTCTGGATCATTTCTAGGGACATCATTGTAATTATCATCATCTATTACAACCAAAGGTTCCTTCTCTTTTTCATGAGATTCATCATCCTCTAGATTTTCTAGAAATGTCGCATCCCTATATTCAATGATCCCTTTTTCTTTATGAAAAAATCTATAACCAGATAATTTCTCACAATACCCTATGAATCTACATTTCAATGTCTTTGAGTCCAACTTATCTCTAAATTGACTCAGAATGAGAACGTGGGCAATAGACCCCCACTTCTTGAGGTGACTCAAATCGGGTTTCCTCCCATTCCATAATTCATAAGGTGTACTCTCTACGGATTTTGTGGGAAGTCTGTTTAAGATATGATTTGCCGTAAGCAATGTCTCTCCCCACAAATTCTTAGGGATACCTGAATGCGATAGCATACATCTAATAGCATTCATCAAAGTTCTATTCTTTCTTTCTGCCACACCATTCTGTTGTGGCGTATAAGGCATTGTCACATATCTTTTAATTCCGTGCTCTTGACAATATAACTCAAATTCTTTTGAGTTATATTCCCCACCTCTATCCGTTCTTAACACCTTAATATTCCTTCTATGTTACCTTTCTACTTCCATTCTATATTTTCGAAAGCAATCAAATGGCTCTGATTTTGCAGAGATTAGATAAACATAGGCAAATCTGGAATAATCATCTATGAAGGTTATGAAATATTCCTTGTTGTTATATGTCTTTATACTTAGGGGGCCACAAATGTCCGAGTGGACCAACCCTAACAATTCATTCGATCTATGTCCTATTGCGAAGGGTTTCTTAGTCATTTTTCCTACTAAGTAATGTTCACAAGGTGTTAGTTCCACCTTTGACAAACCCGGCAGTAGACCCATCTTAATCATTTGTTCCATTTTAGATTTTCCGGGATGTCCCAATCTAAAATGCCATAGATCACATTCTGATAAAGAACACAAAGAATACTCAGAATCTTCAATATTATTATTCTCAGTGTCAATTACAGGGATACAGAATAAATCATGCTCGGGGACAAACCTCCTCATGGCAAGTACTTTCCTATCTTTCCCTATTGACACTCGATTGTTGTGGAAACGCACTTCCAGGCCAATTTTCATCAAGGCCGGTACAGAAATTAGATTCCGCCGGATTCCAGGTGCATAGAATACATCTTTGAGGACCATGATATTATCCCCAAGATCCAGCCTATATGTACCAACACCTTCTACATCCAGATAGGTGTTGTTACCCATATAAATCCTCTGTTCGCCCGCCTTTAGCTTGTTTAGCATCACCAGCCCCTTTTTCATCTTTACAATATGACGAGTGGCTCCAGAATTGACCCACCATTCATTTGAGTCGGCAATCGCGGCATTGCATTCCGTGACGCCAATGAATTCTCTCTTTCCAGCTCTTCTATTTTCCGGGTGTTTGTTTCCACCCTCATTGCCTTATTTTTGGGGATAATTTGCTATAAAATGGCCAAACTTCTCACATGAGTAGCAAGCACCACGAGGAACCTTCTTTTCTTTGCCTTGGAATTTGTTGCCCTTAAACTTGGGCCTTTGAGTTCCGAGTGGACGATTTTGGCCGGTGGACTTTCGGTGTACGACATTGGCCTCCTGCAAGTGCACTTCTAGTTCTTTTCTCCTGGCCATTATGTCCTGCTCAATTGCTAACCGAGCTGACAAATCTGTGACACTTATAACAGAACCACTCATTCTTAAGGTTGTGGCAGCCATGTCTAATGATGCTGGCAAACTATTCAATATAGTCGCCACCTTCATCTTCTTTGGAATTTCGGTTCTAACGGTCGATAGCTCCTTAGTCATGACAATCATTTTATTTACATGCTCGACAACGCTATCACATTCCTGCATCTTACATGTGTTGTAACAATGCAATAAGAGTTGAGTATTCACCTCTGTTTTGGTGTCATACTTCTCTTTGATAGCTTTCCACATTTCATTGGAGGTTTTGTAAGTTTCGAAAAACTTTATTAAATTATCCTCCATGAACATGAGCATTAGGCTCTTAGCCTTTTTGTCATCTATTAACCATTGCTCCCGTTTTTTATTTTCCACTTCCGTGGATGTTTCATTAATTTCCGGAGCATTGGTATCAATGACATGTTCTATGATGTCATGGATAAGGGCATATCGAATTTTCCGGTGCCACATGTCAAAGTTGGTTCCATTAAGTTTGTCTAATTTTGCCAACTCCGAAGTAATGAGCTTACTGGCCATTATGATTATAATGAATCTGAAAATATGACAGCTTAATTTAATAATCCTAAACATGATGACAAACATTAATCTAAAGTTTACGTTGATTAATTCTGTCATTTCTTTGTGAGGGATTTGTATTTTATTCTGTCTTGTTTAATTTGTGATAAAAAATAACTAATCGACAAAAATAACTAAACATGCAAAAATATCATGTCCAAATATGTATGATAATTTTTTTTAAAACTAATCACTAAATGACAAACATCATTTAATGTATATATCTAATTATGTATCAATTCCTAATAACATGAATAATTTTCTATATATTTTAAATGTCAATAAACAGAGATATGACTGTAAATATAAAACTATTTAGAAATTAATTAAACATGTTTCTGTCATATGAATTGAGTATAATTGATATTTAACCAGACATTATCAGTAGATTGTATCAATAAATATATGTCATGATACATACATACTTTTTAACTTGTAATGAGTTTACAGAAGAAAGAATTTTCTAATCTCAGAGTTCACGTGAAACTATTCATTAGTTAATAGAAATGGTCTCTTTTATTATAATGGCAAGACTATTATATAAATAACGATACTAAAAAAAAGGTTTCACGTGAATGTACTGTACCTTATGCCCCTTTTATCGGATGAGAGCCCCCCTCCCCTTTGTGTATATTAACTACTATGATATAGTAAATGAAAGCAGGATGGGTTCATCACATGGGTTCACGTGTTAAGAGGAGGACTCTGACATGGCAATGATGCTGCTGATAAACAAAAAATCAATCAGAAAGGAACTGTTATTAGTTCAGAAAACAACGAATCAATTTAAGATATGAACACCGTATATATTTTAAGATGATATTATCACAGAGAAGGGGGGGTCCAATTTCATTTTACCATATCTGACAGTTGGCCATTTCTTCACGTGAGTGATACCTCTGTCTTGTCCTCTCGGACAGATGGGTGAGGGCACCTTTATATTTGTATATACTAACCGAGATTCACATAAGTCACAGAATTTAACCCCCTTTATTATGCAACGAAAGGAAATGTCCCTCCACTTATATTGTATCTGACATATGGTAGGGACTATAATATACTTGTATTAATCAACATAAAATTTATTAGGGTGGTGCCTTAATTTCAATTGAGCTTACAGGTTATCCTCCTTTATTATGTATGACAGTGGGAAAGATTATAATATGATGTAAGTTCGCACAAACTTCTAAAACTTTCACGTGAATGAAAAGAGTGTTATATCCTTTTTGTCGGGTTGAGGGCCACCATTTTTTTTTTATTGACAACCGCAACACACGGTGTCCTCCTTTCTATCCCCGTCAAGTGCCAATGCACTTACCTGAAGCGAGCCCTAGTGCAGCGGCGAGGATGGATCCGACGAGTCCGAGTGCTGGTGCAGCGGCGATGGGGAAGCCCGGCGGTGAGGCAAGCTGCGGTGGCGATGGTCCCTGGGGCGAGGTGGCGTCTGAGGGCAGCGTCGCGGTGGCAAGACCAGCGGGCAGCCGCAGGGGCGGGGAGAGGTTCTCCCTGTGCTGTGGTGAGCAGCTGCTGTTGCCGATGGCGCTGCAGCGGTGAGGAGGGCACAGTGTGGCGGCGTGGTGCTGCTGCCGGAGAGGGACATGAGGTGGTCGGGCCTCAGGGGAGCGGCGTGGGGCAGCAGCAGACGGCCCGGGTAGCGGCGTGGGGCAGCGACAGCAGCAGAGGAAAACGACCGGGGAGGAGCTGCGGTGTTTGGGCGCAGTAGCGATTCGCAATGGCGGCGTTGGCGGCAGCGGGGACGTCGGCGTGTGGCTGACGTCGCACGGTGGGGCAACGCCAGCAGCTGCAGCGATAGGAGGGCGGTGCCGCAGCGACAGCTGTGGGCATATGCGGCGGTCGCGAGGGCGCAGGGTTCTGTCGAAAAATGGAGCCGCGGCAGGTGGTGCTGTGGCAGGTTCTGACCGTAGCGACGAGGGCGACAGCAGCAGACGCAGCGGCAGCGAGATCTGGGCGCAGAGGGTAGGCCGTGAGGTGGGGGGAACAACGTGACAGCGTCGATCGTCGGCGAAGGGGCACACAGGTGGATCAAGACGCTCTGATACCAGTGTAGTGTTGTCGCCGAGGTGGGTTTCCTTCCGGGCAATTTAGGGACTCCGGCGAGGTGGGTATACTCCCGATCTCTAGACCTCGGTGTATCTTTCCGATGGGCAAGCCATCAATATAATAGGGTGCGTCACCCCCACCTCCCCTCTGTCCCACTGCTACAGTGCACCCAAAACGTGATCCGTGAAAAACGGTGAGGTGTCTCCCAACGGGCACTGTCGGTGTCATTATCTATTGTTGGCCACATGCTAACAATAATAGTCCCGTATTGAAAACGGGCTAAAAATATAATGTGATTATAATTATGATGTCCTCTTCACTTAACACTTTAAGATTTTGAGTTGGAAGGCACAATCCACTAAATTCTAATATGGTATCAGAGCCCATGGTTATGATCGGCGCACCCCGCCGTGGTTGTCATAGTCCACATGACAGAGCCTAAAAAATCGGTCTACGTGAGGGGACGTGTTAGAGAATAGTCTCCTGTTGAAAACGGGATAAAAATATAATATGATTATAATCGTGGTGCCCCCTCCACTCAACATCTTAAGGTTTAATCCAATAAATTCTAATACTGTTGCCATCCCCTTATTGAAATGCCACCCTTGGACATCTCCTCCGTCGCCCTTAACTCTCTTTCTCTCTTGACTTACTAGGGATAATTTCATCTTTTACTTTTCTTGGGTCAAGTTAGCCATAGCTTTGTTAATTTTTGTTGGATGAAATGAATGGCAGAGACTTATTTGCTCAACGACGAAGATTATAAATACTTATAAGGAAATAGTTGTAAGTCAAGATCTAATCGATAATTTACTTAATTTGTAGAGATTTATATATAAAAATATCAAAAAGTAAACTCGTTTATGTAAGTACACATAAGCAAAATTTGATTGTCCGATCGTACTAGTCATATCGATTCTTTATTAGTATAGTACGATATGATACTTTACTGTATTATATCGCAACGTGTCAAGTATATAATAAATATTTGTTAAAATAAAATATATATTGAAATCTTGTGTAGGTCAGCTGATTAGAGAGCGTTGCTTATAACCGTGCGATTCATAGTTTGAATCTCACAATAGACTATTTTTATTGACTTTTCTCACCCTTAAGAAGTGTGAAAACTCAAAAAAAAAATATGCTTCAGTCGTGTGTCGAACTCAAGGTCCACAGTTAGAAAACACACTCTCGTCAACTGAGCTTCTAACATCAATCTAATATAAAATAAAATATATAATAGTTAAACAGATATAATTATCGTATCAGTTGTGTACCACGTGTCAATTGTATTGGTGTTCGATTGGTACAATCCGATACTTGCGATACATAACGTATCAAATTGATACGTCAAACCTTGCACATAAGTCGGCAAGATATACGTAATTTGGTTGCATGTTTATTATTTTTCATGTGTACGATCCTTTCATCTTTAATATTTTTTATGTAGGAGCTTCTCAATGAATGTAGAGATGGGACGGCACGCAAGAGAAGCTGGAAAGTCTTTTCTTTTTTTTTTTTAGATAAGAAGATGGAGGCGATGCTTCCAAAATATTACTTAACATATCATCCAGCACGATTTAAGAAATATGATGTGATAAGTCCTGAGACACAAAACATGACTCCCCTTTAGAGTGAATCGCAGCCTGGCTTCCAAAATATTGCTTAACATATATCATCCAGCACGATTTAAGAAAATATGATGTGATAAGTCCTGAGACACAAAACATGACTCCCCTTTAGAGTGAATCCCAGCCTGGCTAAAGCATGGGCTACAAGGTTGCAAGACCTGGGTGCAAACTGCACTAGTATGGAATGTAGATGACAGAGCGATCATGCATTCCTAGACAAGCGCAAAGGCCATCCGTTGTGGGGAGGGGGGGGGGGGGGGGGGGGGGAGCTCATAATGCCCTGCACTGCTTCTAGAATAACCTTGCATGGCGTCACCTTTCACAATGGCTGGGAACTGATAGGGAGCCGCGATCCTGATAGCTTGAAGGGTTACTGGCCTCATGTAAGGGTGGTTTTAATAATCACATAGGGTTGACAGCTTCATTTACTTAGCAAAGAAGTTGGTAAATGATCAATTAATGAATTCTCTTAAACTAGTAAGATATGAAATGAATTAATGACTTTATTTTTTGAGTAAAAGATTAAATGACATGTCAGATAGCATAGACACAGAAAATTCGATATGTACGTTAATAGTAAAAAAATCTGTTATCCTATAAGAAAAAAAATAACTTGGCCTTTGGCCATCATTGAGGTATAAAATCAAATAAAACATTAGCATCCTAGTATGTGGATCCCATATATGCTCAAAGCCTCAGAGAACTTAGACTCCTCCAAAACAAGTGGATACAATAAACATTTGGTAGCAAGGTGGATCGTGGCACAATAGTTGGTCTCCCTTAAATTGAGAACAGACGAAGGTCAGATGGCAACTATACATTTAGCCAGAATGTCTTGTGGCATACTCGGCTCCAACTCTTTGGCAATCTCTTCCGGCGAGTACGGGAAAGTACATGTCACAACAAAACCATATCATGCACAGCAGCACCACCACCTTCCAGCCTCGGGGAGAAAAGACCATCTGAACAAGAACATGGTGGCATGTCCTACAGCCACAATTGATTGATCAGATGGCCAGTACCCGTGACAGGCTGCCCAAACCCTAATTTAATAACCATTAGCAATCTCAGTACATGCACGTGAAAGTGATATAACTACCAATACTCCCTGATGTAGTTCAGGGAGCAAGGAGGAGAGAAACCCTGCTTGCAGGGGGGCTGTGGGAGAAGAGAAGGCCACGCTCACCTATATGTAATTGTGTAATGATGAAGAACATATGTGTCTATATATACTTGATCAGACGATTTAGAGTGCACGTTGCAACCGGGGGCTCCTATCGGTTGTGAAAGCATGGTTAATTAGCAAATTGCTCCTTTTCTTTTCTTGTTCTTCTTCTCTGCCGTCACTGTCCTGATGCACCAAAAATTACTCCACGTCGGGGATGGCAGCTCCGGGGCACCTTTCAAGAGCTGTGGATGAAGTCGTACAGTGAGAAACAGGTGGGAAGCAACGGTGGGCTCTCTCGTTGGGGTTGCTGAGATTTTATATAAAGGTAGGTGTGTGGTGGGAGGTCCAGGGTCACTGGATTTCTATAGGCTTCCCGCGCTGGCGAGGGTACGTACTGGCGCTACACAGCGATGGGTCGTCAACCCTGCTGCGATAAGCTCGGCGTCAAGAAGGGGCCCTGGTCGGCTGAGGAGGACAAGAAGCTCGTCGACTTCATCGTCGCCAACGGGCAGTGCTGCTGGAGGGTGTTGCCCAAGCTCGCCGGCCTCCAGCGCTGCGGCAAGAGCTGCAGGCTCCGGTGGACGAACTACCTCCGCCCCGACCTGAAGAGGGGTCTCCTCACCGAGGAGGAAGAGCAGCTGGTCATCGACCTCCATGCTCAGCTGGGGAACAGGTACTCCTTCCCTCTACTATTGTCCCCTCTCTCGATCTTCTTCTTCCTCATCGATCGATCATCATGTGCACAATTAATTATGCACATCTGCCTGCCAACAAGTTGTATGTAACGATGAGATCACAGTGTAGATTTTAGATGAATCCCTCTCTAGGAGGTTCTTAGCTAGTCTCTAATATTAATCGAGGGTACGTGAGGGGACAAGGTCATGCCGACCTTTGAATTTAGTTCTACCAGTAGTGCTCTCTTAGAAGTAGTGGTCCGTCTTGTTCATGACATGGTCTATGTTTTATCAATTCATATCGATGTCCATGATATGATGCGCATAAGTAGGTAGGCTATACAAATAGCATTTTTTTTTCAGGTTAATGGGATTATTATAACCCGTGTGTAACCTAGATGGCCATGGCCTAAGAAGTAGTACTAATGTTCCCTTGTGCATGCATGGCAGGTGGTCCAAGATCGCCTCGATGCTGCCCGGGAGGACGGACAACGAGATAAAGAACCACTGGAACACCTACATCAAGAAGAAGCTTGTGAGTATGGGGATTGATCCCGTCACCCATGAGCCGCTCAACAACCATCCGGCGAGATCAGAAGCTGCTCCCGTTGCCATGCCCACAGCTCGATCGGAAACAGACGACCACCGGCCACCTTCGACGGACAAACAATCCAGCGATATCGCCCTTGCCGGTAGCTCGAGCGCACAGGAAGGCTCCTCTGGTGTGACCGGACAGGAAGGCTCCTCTGGTGTGACCGGTGAACACCCAACTATGAGCTCCACATGGGGCGACGATGTCCTCCTCGTCGACTCCCTGTGGCAGTTCCTAGATAGCGAAGCGGACGGCGGCGGGGCCAGAGTACCGGGCTGGGAAGAAGACTGCGACTGGCTTCTGGATTACCAGCAGTTTGGTGTTCAAGAGCTGGGGCTGGAGAACATGGTTGGAAAGGACGCCATTGAGATGGGCGACAAGTGCTAGAACTCCCATAGTGGTGGAATGGAGCCTAGTTCAATTGGAACGTTTTGCTCCAAATAGAGAATAATCCTTACACAATTACACTGATTCTGATACGATCATTGATTGATGTGGATATTTATGTTTGATCTGCTCACATACGTATACAAAAGCGTGTAAGCCTTCTTGTTCCAGGATTTAGTCAAATTAAGAGGAGCAGGTCCTATCTATATGTTAGCCTGCTTCCCCTTCAGATATGCGTACATATAACCCAGTCAAGTTTCTAGAGAGTTTGGTACGCTAATGGAAAAAGAAGCATTCAAATTTGTACATGTATCTAGTAAATTAACTATGTTTGTAATTGGTTGTACACACTAATCTTGTGTCCATAAGCATGGATATATAGCTGGAAGGGGATCACTTTTTTATGTGCGTATACCATAAGACAGAATATGTTCCAGGGATGCATTGATATGTGAATGTAATACGCTTGGTTTTGCAACTAGTTCCTTAATTATAAGTTCGTAGGATGCCTAGTCCAGACACATCAGATGGGTTCGAGGTACTTCGGGTACGTACTGTTGGCAGCCTCCTTATAAGAACGACTTTCATTGCATTATAGATCAGTTTAGTTAACACATGCACTTGGGTTTTTCAACTCTTTGCTGGTTTGTTCCTATGATAGACCAGGCACATCAGATGGGATCAAGCTTCTTCAGAGTACTGCTGGCTGCCTCCTAAGAAACGAAGCGATCCATTATAGAATTTGGTTAACACATTTGGTTTTGCAACTTGCTTCTTAGTTCTTCTGATAGTCGAGGCACATCCAGATGGGATAAAGGGTTAGTTTGCCTTCTTATGAGACTCTATATTTTTTATTTCAACCATGGATGTTAGGCTTTCATTATAAACACACTTGGTTTCGTAATTGCTTGCTGCTTAGTTCCTACAATAGTCGAGACCCATCAGATGGGATCACGGTTCTTAGGACTGCTGGCTGCCTCCTCTTATAATTAAGAACGAATGAGCTTCAACGATGCATTATAGACTTCAAATTAGGGGGCATTTGGTTGGGCTTATCGAGATATTTCAATGATTAGAATCCTTGACACATTGCTCCCCGACTTCTGAGCCCAAGTGAATTTTAAAGTACCAGAGAGGGTGACACATTAATGAGAGATTATTTGAAAAATCCACAAAATCTCCTCCAATGATACTTCCAGGTTGATTTCTACTCAAACCCATCATTTAAACCCATTTATATGCCATTCCACCATTACAACTGTATTTTAATTATGCCCCATTAAATGTTAATCCATATTTTAAACTCGCCATTAAACAATGGGAGGAGAGGCGACCTAAGACGGGAAGACAAATGAGATTTCTCTCTTTCAAAATCCCTGACACCTGTCATAAATGTACTGTAGGAGAATCCCTTAATACACTTGATTTTGCAACTTCCCGGTTTTCCCATAATCGATAGTCCAGGGCCTCCCGACACATTAGAATATTGGGATTAAAGAGTTATTAATTTAGCACACTGGGTTTTGCAACTTGCTGATTATTCCCTAGGATATCCAAGGCACATTATGGGATTAAAAAAGATTCCTCAATTATATCATAAGAATACCTATGTTTCAACGACGCATTGTAGAGTTTAATATGCTTGGTTTTGCAACTTGCTGCTCAATTTCCCAGGATGGTCTGGGCACATTCGATGGGACGAATCCAACGGTTTAGGTCATTCCTGTCAAGAATTTTTGCAGAGTCACTTCAGACGTGAGTATTCCCCATTGCGGATGAGCTGCTAATGTCTCCTTTATATATGAATCCACAATTCAAGTACTCTTGCAAACTGTTCTCAAAGCTGAGCTTCCTATTGCAAACAAAAGACAAGAAAACATTGCTAATTAATTGACTGTTTTCATTGCTAGTATCTGCAATTGGCTGATTAATTACCGAAGTCCAAAAAATATACCATGAACTCGCTCAGCTTTTCTGGAGGAATCCCTATCTTTTCCTTTCCAAAGATCCAAGAGTTATTAAATATTTTGCATCTGAACCCAAGACATGATTCAATGGTTCACCACCTCCCCCCATGACAGGGAGATTATGAGTTCGATTCTGCTCCTCAACGTGCAGAGCAGGACACCCGCCTCCAGATTATTCACGAACGTCAGGCTATTAGTTAGCAGTATCGCCCGCCCCCGGATTATGAAAAAATGTGGAGCATCAATTTCGAACCCCCTGTTCTCCCGTTGCCTTCCCCGTACCCCTATCTTGACCAATAGGCCGTGTTACAAAAAAATAAATAAATAATTTTCATTTAAAAGTAGGGTAATTGAAGAGAACAAATTGTTTAAATGTTACTACTCCTAAGATCTGTCAATAGACATGAATCAATGACGTTACATAATCCTCAAATTCGTACCCATAAAGAACAGCTATATCTTAAATTTGTGCAGTATGATGGTATTTATCTGACGTGCCCAAAGTGGATGCCCCATCCTATCAAAAATGGGTAATACTCTTGTAAGATTCTTCAAGCTCAAAATGTCATTAGAACTGTAAGCATCAAATAAAAAATTAAAGAAAATCAGGGGCAAAATCCAACGTGTTACATCCAAAACACGTGAGACATTGGAGATCTGGTTCGGCTATCCTCCTGAAGCTCAGGTTAAAATGTACCTAACATCTTGATGCAAATTTTGATGTCCCCAAGTGCCCAAAGCAAATGATGCAGACTTCAAACAATATTTATTATAATTTAATGTCAGGGCGTAAGATACTAAAATGTCAAGTGATGGACCTTGTGTCCATTCACTTCGTTCGGACATATGAATCTGGTGTCTCTCAGTTGCTCTTGGAACTTCAGCGGTCACGAACGAGAGGATATGGTATTGGATTCATTTCTTTTTCTCTTTTTTCTCAAATAGGAGGATGTGCCATGCTTTTTATTCATGACTCTGACTAGCTAATTAAATTGGGTGAGCAGCTCAGGCATTGAGTCTTATGATCTGTCTAGCAGATACAAACCTCGCCATGCTGTAAACATCAATTCCAGCAGAACCTCGTGCCCATCCTTGACTGTCTAGGTAGCTTTTTTATCTTTTATCTGGTAAAGGTTTAAGTATATCATAGTACCGTACCGGCAGAATTTTATTAGACAAAAAAATACGAATACATCATAAAAGACAGAAGTCAAAACAAAATTAAGTGGCTAAAAAGATCTAATAGAGAGACAGGTTTATCCATCCAATCTGAATGCTACTCAGCCACGCTTTGTTTCGGGGTTAACCCTAGGTTATCCCCTTTTTAGTCCAAAGTCATTTCTTTTTGATTTGACCGGGTCAGATTTAAATAATCGGGTTAAATAAGAGATAACCCGAATTAATTCGGATTAACTTAACGGATTAACATATTTCACCTCCACAGATAGATTAAGTTAATCCGATATCATGTCAAAACAAATAAAAATAAAAATAAATTCACTTAACTTTAATCGGGTTACCTTTAATCCCGAATTGAAGTGGAGTTTAAGGTTATAGCTAACGTGTCACCCTTCTTCACCGTCCTGCCAAAACATTCACATCAATTCAGGCCTAATATATCACAGTCTGCCTGCACCCCACAGTGCGACATGACGCGGCCAGCAGTAATCAATCGCTTCCCGTCTGCCATGTATGCCTGCTTACGCATTACCAAGAGAACTGCACTACGCATCTATCTCTACAAACATGGCGACGCCTCCCCCCCCCACCCCTGCAAGTGTTCATCCCCCACCTACACCTGCGTGACCCACCTTTTTCCCGTAATGCTAACACGAATCTTAATCATCAGTCTTTCCTGCTTTTTTTTTTTTAGTACCGACGACGCGTTGTCGGAGAAAACCCAGTAGAACTTTGCATGGGGAAGCCAAGATCTCATGGGATTCTCCCAACAATATCCTATGCCATTTGAGTTCCAACACATGATACCCTCCAACAGCGACGTGGTTGCACCAGTGGCAGGAGCTACATATATATATATATATATATATATACTTGTCTCATGATGATATGGGGGCATATATACTTAATTATGTTGAAGTATCCATCTGGTTGGTGTCTCACCGGAGGGATTCCCATCCAAGTATGTGCTGAGGAAACGACGCCTCCGCGGCACACGTCGCACGAAAACAAGGCTGTTGCGTGAAGCAGGGCAGGGAGAGTTGTGTTGTTGACATAAAGAAAAATATATATATATATATATATGGGGACCGAGGAGGTGGCATATGAATGGTTTCTAAGTTTCCGGCTCCATATATGTCGCTACCAACCCCGCAGCTGTCTCATCTTTGTTAAGAACGATATTTGCACGATCGAGCTGCGTGGGCCGGCCTCTTGCAATCTGCCAAGCATATCGAAGATGGGTAATGTTGCATGGAGACGGCGATGTTTGGTGTGCTCAAAACACAGTGAGCAAATGATCTGGCAAACTCTCATGTCTGCACGTACGAAGCTTTGTTTAAGTTTGAATCCACCAAGGATTTCTTCCGGCTGTCATTCTCGTGAAGGCAGCCATATATATATATATATGTCATGCCACTCATTAGTGATTGTCAGAATGAAGGTCTGCCATGAACACGGAACCAAATTGTTTGTGGGGGGAGGAATCCACGACAAGCTTATTAATTGAGAACCGTTTCAAGTGGACGATATATTAAATTGAGGGGAAGGGAAATTGCATTAGGTGGGCTTTTGTTTTCTTGGGCGTTGGTAGGAAGTAGGAGCCCATTCCTCACCTCCTTTGTTGGTCTCCGAGTCTTTCCAAGGGAAACAGCTCATCCATTGTGTGCCACACTTTGAGGGACGCGATATTTTTGGGAGCTCTTGACTCGTTCAAACTCGGTCATTTATATATTATTAATTGAAAAGAAACATGGTATACATATAGTTGATACATTTAAGGTATATATGTCGTACGTATATATAATACAGTATTCCATGCTGACAGGTTAATACATGGTTAGTTACCTGTCTTGGATGGGAGATATGGGATTAGTCCACGTGAGTGCTCGGACTTACATGGACCCATCCCATCCTACACAGGATAGAAAATCTCGCCGATATTAAACATTTCTCGTATCCGTCTGAAGTAAAGCGCGCAACATGCATCCGTCTTCTTCTTTTTTGGGAAACACCACGTATTTGCCACTATTTTGTACTACATATCTTTTAATTCTTTAACAAGTGGATGTAACACAACATCAATGTCTATTCCCATAAGTGATGACATCGTTATATATATATATATATATATATATATATATATTCCCATAAGTGATGACATCGTTATGTACGTGTGTGTGTGTATATATATATACTCCATGCTTGAACGCAGACAAATTGAAGACAACTATCATGCATGTTATATTCACTACCATTGGTCAAACTTTCACATTACGGACTCGAACAAATAAGGAAACGTCATGTCAACGTACAACCCAAGTGGAAAGCTGGTAAGACGTGTGTTTCCCCATTGATCTCTGGCTGAGAAATATTCCAGAAAAAATATTTAATAAAAAAATAACTTTAAAAATATTTAATAGGGACATGCTAATTAAGTTTAAATATCTACAAGGGACATTCTTTGATATATGTACATTATCTCTTTTCCATTACAATACTTGAATCATTTTGGCATGAGTACATCTCCTGATGGCTCTAGCTCCAAAACCTTCCATAATCTTCTTCGCCATATATATAGCGATCTTTTAGGAACATAAACCTCTTTGCCTACTTGTATATATCATTACATCTATATCGACAAGGTTCTAGTAATACACTCGTACCTGGCTGTCAAATGATCATAACTTCAGTACCTAACGACTTAAAAATTTAATAATGATGACCGAGGAAACTCTTACAACGTGGATATATATATATAGAGGTGCTTCTGCAATCTTCAACAGTTCATGAAAGCATTTTTTTACTTCTTTATTGGGCTCTTTCTATCTTCTAGATTATATCATTTGGACTCTGCCGTACGTACACAACCACATCGCCAGCCAGTTCTGGACTCATCGAAAATTTATCTACTACATTCACGTTTATCTCAACGCGTGTTACTTTCCATGATACACGTTAATTTAATAATGCATGAATACACATATAAGACGACTGCACACACACACACACACACACACACACACACACACACACACACACACACACACACACACATATATGTCCCAGCAGAGCACTGTTGAATTGTAACAATTTCTACATGTACATTGCATACATTAGCCACCTGCACAGGTGCGTTTATATTTTATAGAACTATTTCCACCACAATCTTCACACACAACATGCATGTGGTCGCAAGTAGAGGCTTTAAGCAGCCACACCCCTCTTCTCCAATAGCTTCGCGAACCCCTATTAATTTTTTTTTTCTATTATACTTTTACACTAAGTTACTCGGTCCAAATAATTAAGAGACAATTTCATTGGCCACCACATTTTGGATTATTTGCTTCTAACCTAAATTCTTCCCTGTAAAAAGACGTACTAGTCAAGAGGTGGATACGAGGAAGTGTAACAGAGTTTGGGTTAAATTAATCCACGCGGGGAGACTCCCCAAAAAGGGAAAAAAAACCATAACAGTTGAAAAACGGATGGGTAAGTAAGAACCAAATATTATCAAAAAAAAATCAAAAGACTAAACCTACACGTTATAATCTACGCCATTTACTTACAATCAAATATATAGTGATCAAAGACTTTACAACTCAAATAGTTTCCTATGCATTTTGATGTTTGTTTAATTCTTGAGTTTGGAAAGAAAATAATATTCAGAAACTAACGAAAGGATAAATGAAATAACTGGTGTTTGTTTTCACTTTTACTTATTTTACAACATTCTCCGATGGGACTACCGCCACTGCTCGGCTATGCCCAACCCTTCGAAGGGATGGGATTTACCCGATGCCCGGAGTCATTAGTTGACTACGAGCTGCTGTTGACAATATCACCTAAAGTAACATGAATGATATCATCAGATGCAAATTTGATTTGAGTGGGTTATTGCAGCGAACTTCTTTTTTTAAAAAAAAAAATTTGAAGCAACTTGTTCGTCTGGCCAAATGGTACACAAACACAGGTATTGAGTACTTGATACAACATGCGCATCAAACATAGTGACATTTAAAACAAGACGTTGTTCTAGAGCCAAGTGAATTTATGAAATGCCCATCTAATGATCTAATCTAACTCCAAGTTGGGTTACAACAGAAATACATTTATGGGAAAGGTCGTTAGGTTCACTATGACCTCGAGCAAGTTTCTGGTAATAAACTTTTTTGTATCATCCAACTAGGGTGATCGTAGAAAATTAACTTACAATAAATCCTCGTGCTTTCATTCAAAACATTCTTTTAAACCCAAGAGAAAGGAAACCCAAGGAGATTTTGACTCGGCCATCTGCATTCTGACATTCGACCATCAAGAAATAGAACATCTAAGCATACGTCCAGGAGATGCACCAAGCGATTAGCACTCATGTTTGGAACTAGCAATACAGTGATTAGTCAAAAACTCCAGTTTAACGTAACCAGTAAGTATCCGAGAGATGTTGCAGGTTAGTATCAGTATCTAGGGATTTTTAGTACTTAAACTCCTGTTCGACCTTAGGACAAAGTCTCCCCTAATCCACCTACTTAGCTAGAAACCCCCCAATGCTTATCCGTCACATGAAAAAGCCCCTGGTTTTATGAGCAGTGTTTAACCCAACTACAGTTACATGTAAACTAGTGTGATAAAATGGTCAAAATACCCCTTAATAACCCCCCCCCCCCCCCCCCCCCCCCACACACACACACACAGAGAGGAGGGGAGGTGCCAGAGGGGGAGGCCCCCTTTGGCACCAACACCCCTACCCAGTGGGGTGGAGTGCACAGAGAGACAGAGAAATAGAGAGAGCAGTAGGGTTGCCGGGGTCATGTTGTGGGTCACCCATCGCCAAGCACCAGCCCCCGCCACAGCAGCTACCGGACAAGTATAAACAACAGCGGCAGAAAGAGAAGAGAGAGATAGAGAAGCTCTCTCTCTCTTTACAGGTATATAGGGGTCGAAAACTAAAAAACCCTAATATCTATCTAGTGGAGAAAAGGATCAACCTCCAATCCTTCATCCATCGAGTACCTATTTTACTTTGTTCTTAGTGTCCCAGCTTTCAACAAAATCAGGGTGGTGAATCCTAACTTCTCATTTCAGGTTGCCATTTAGAGATCATCCACATTTAAGACTGCTGGAAATCATTCTATCGGCTCTTCCCATGACCCGCTTAACCTCCATCAGCAGCTTCAGATTAATGAATAAAATTACATATCTGCATATAACATGAACAAGATTACACCTGGACCTACCATAAATTGACAAAACCATCAAGATGCACGACAACAAAGGTGAAAATATGATAATTACGCAAGGACAGAGATATTATTCCTAAATTTCTAAAATAATGTGAAGAAGCCTTCTGACTAATATTCTCCATCTACTACAAAGGATTGACAAAAGAAAAAACCTTTCGCTTAAACCTGCTTCAATTTTTTCTTCACCTTCCTTCGCTGCTCTCGCTCGCCTGCCAGAAAAAACATGACAATTTTCATTGCAAAAGATGAAAAGGATCATGAAGGACAGGAACTGAGATGAGACGGAAGTGCGTACGTTTCTTATCTTGTCTCCTTTCCTTTTTCCACTGCTCCGCCAGTCTTCTTGTTTCTCTACTCTTATCAGCACTCACACAAATCTGGCAGGCATAAATGTTCAAATGAAAAAAGGTCGCTACATAACTAAGAAAATACATAATTTTATTGAAAAATAGATAACAAGGTTCTTAACTCATACTTTCATGCACACAGAACACAAAGGGAATGGAGGCAATTCAAGGGATCAACAAACTATTGTTCACTCCAAGTCTCCAATAGACTGCAAAGCATTTAATATTAGGGATTTTTAAAAAAACATACCCCACTTAGAAGTTGAGTTTTGTAAATTTAGTAACCTCCTCAAACTACAATAGTATCAAAAATATCCCTGCAATCAACCACCATCTGATGGTGAATATTCCCTTCTCTGTAAAACTGTATGTTTAGATGAAAAATCTCTAAGGAGTCCTTTTAACTGGAGATTGTGGCAACACAGAGACAAGGGGGCAGAGAGAGAGAGAGAAAGTATTGAGGGGTTAGTGGCACTTTGAACCTTTTCAATTCAGATTAAAAGTTAACCAAGGTAAGATAAGATATCTTAATAGAAGTTGACAGATGGTGATGAGGACATTTTCGCAAGTCTTGCAATGGAGTGAGGTTATTAAAAAGAATATGAAATAAGAACAGCAATTCTGTAAATAAACACCTAATGAGTATGTACTTTCAAAAATCCCTCAAACTTAGTATTATATAATTAATAAATACTTAAATCCCAAATACTTACATTTTGTAATTCGCTGAAGCTTATAAATTTGAGCACCTTTTATGATTTTTTATTTACAAGGACATTTTTATGCTTGACTTTATTTTACAATTGTTTATAATCTTTCATCCTCTGATCTATAACCTCCCCAATGCGAGAAGAGGAGGTGCAGGATAGAATTACAACCACCACGGGTCACTAGAGCTGCCACCTCTGCACATGTTTCTACAATGTGTCACCTCTCTTGTACCTATGTACCCACTGTTTCTTTTCCTCCTTTTTGGCCTACCTTTTTTATTCTCCCTCCCCTCTTCATCACTATCTTCCTCCATCTCCCTCTTCTTCTCCAGTTCCCCTTCCAGCAGAAAAGGTGTTTTGACCCTAAAGAATGGGGAATAGCAATCCTGACACAAATCCACCCCCAAATTGGAGATTCATGCTCTCAGTTCAAGATCGTGAACAAGAGGCAATGCATCATACTTCTAATAGCTATGCAATCGAGACCCAGAAATCAACGTCTCCCTAGAAACCTCTAAAGTAGCAATTGAACAAAGCACAATCGTTTTGAGTGTGTGAAGTCTATGGACTACACCTCCAATTACAACCTTCTTACAATGCTGAATAGCCCTTCATGAATGTTGGCAATAGCTGAAGCTCAACTGTTTGCTGTCCTCTTAGATGAACCCTAGTCCCAAAGGAGAGTTCTTTGCAGCTATTCACACCCTCATGCTTGCAAGTCACCACCCAGAAACCAAGGTCCATAAGCTACCTGATGGAGTGAAGGCAAATCCTCCCAGAGAAGCTTTTCCCTTCCCAGATGACAGACCGCAGACAGCAGTGTAAGTCCCACACAAAGCCAACCTCAACATTTTGAAATCTCAATCTAATAGCATGCATCTACGATCCTTCTGAACTCTAGGATCTCTCGGACTACAAACTCATTCTATAAAATTAAAATGCCTCCAGAAGCTCCCTCAGCAGGGTAACCCACTCCTTTAGACAGACTTCCAAGTTCCAGCATGCCCCCTTCCCTTGCTTTCTTCTTACACCCAAAAAAAGGAACAATTCCTCCTCAAAAGCATCATTCCACAGCCTCCCTCACTGCTCCCTGCCTTCCACTACCTCACAAACCCCTAATACTCCAAGACACTATCCTAATTATGAATTTCCAGTGCTCACGATAGCGTGCATGATGAGGGTGCAGTTCACAGACATATTGGTCTTGTTTAGACTTAGCAAAACTTAATCCTACACGTCAACCAGATTCAAACTGACCCTTAAAAAGGAGGGAATCAATTTCGGATCAGGTGATTTTGACCCATACTTTCCACCGGATCAAGTTAGGGTCGTAAAATTTGACCCAAACTTTCCCCAACCTAGTGTGACCCATACATTTTGACCCTAGCCCGCCCTTAAAAAAAGAGATAATTTTCTATTGTAATTTTTGTAAATATACCCTCCTTACAAGTTTATTTGCACAATTACCCCTCTTATTTTCATATTATTTTAATAACCCCACCTACATCACAATACTCGCAAAGATGCCCTTGCTATCACCTACTGTTAACATTCCATTAAAATCTCTCATTTAACTCTGCTTAGTCTTTAACTAAATTTGAAAAAAAGACTAAAATACCCCTATTCTATCATAAACTCTTTCCCTCTCTTCATGTTTCTCTCTCTCCTTTTCTCTCTTTGGCACCCCCCCCCTTTTTGGTGGACTTCGTCAACGCTATAAAAAGGACCAAGGATCTGAATTTTTTAATCCTTTTTTGATCCTTTTTGCAGCAAGAGACGCACGGAGTCTTTTTTGTTTGTTTGTTGAGCTCTTCAAGACGTCGTCTTGCTGTCCGTTGACTTCGGGGTAAAAGGACTTTTGTTTAACACCACGGGAATATCCGATGGCACTTAAAAGAGTGAATTTTGTCGTATAAGTTTAAGCCTCGCGGGTGTGTAATTTTTACGACGCCCACTAGATGTTTGATAGAATACCCACTCGTCGTGAAGAGCTAAAAGCTCGACTTGGTGTGGGCTTTTGTTGAGTAGTTGCGTGCGCTTACGCCGCCCACCAGGCGTTTGACAAAAATGTCCATGAACCTTCACATGTCGGCGACGACCGAGCATCGCTCTTTTTAATTTCTGAATTTATGTATTTTAATTGTAAACTTTTTAGGGTTCAACAAATGCCCCTCACGGGATGTCGTTGGAGCCGAAGGCGACGGCGAGCGGCCCGTGCCCCTTATAGCCTTGTTTAACTTTGATTGCTTATTGTCTTGAATCAACTTGCTGCTCTTTATGTAATATTCCATTTTCATGCTTGGCTGATTTTTTTTTCGATTCCTTTTTTCCTTGGCAGGAGTTGAGCATGTCTCGCGTGAGAGAGACGCACTCCCGGAGAGATGCTAGCTGAGATGGGCAGAGAGATAAGCCTCCTTGTTTGTCGAACCACTTGATGCCTCCCTTGGGCCCACCTCGAGTTACGAGAGATAACATGTTCTTGCTTGATCGAGGCTTCACCACTGTGGCTAAAGGTCCACTTTCAGAAGACTTCGTGGAGGGTGGAGAAGTTGACCCCTCACTGATTATCCAGGAGCGGAGTTTTTACAAATACCAACGGAACAGGCACTATCGAAGACATTTCCCCTTGGACGAGCATTTGTTTCCATTTATCCAGAATTTTGTGCCAGAAAACATGGATAAGGAAGATCCATGCATGGGGTTGCGGACGATCCACCAATGAGTCGGTTCCAGGTCATCTTCTCCGCCTCATCCTTGAAGACATAACAGTTTTCAATGGTGTGGCCCAATATGCGATGATATACGCAATAGTTGAGGTCATCGGACTTGTTAACGCCCTCCGACTTTTTTGGGTCGGGAAGGGATATCAACTTATTTTTGAGGCAAAGATTGAAGAGTCTCTTGGTATGCTTCTTCTTAAAGAAATAACGAGTCTTCATACGCTCAGATAATCTTGCCGACACCTTCCCTTCGGCCTTTTTGCTGGAGGGGCTTGGGGTCGTAGCTTCATCAGACCCATTAGTGGGAGAGAAATCAACGGCATTGGCCTCCTTGGCTTCCTTCCCAATAACACTCCGCTCCTTTGGGGATTTTCCTTTTAAAGGTGTGAATGCTGGATTGTCAGTGAAAAACATCTCTATTTCCGCGACAACTGAATTCAAATGGTCAAAGCCCTTGATATTTGCTCCCAGGAGTTTCTCGCTAACTTCTGCCGACAGGCCCCTTCGGCATATTGTTATCGCGTCCTCTTGAGAAGGAGGGTTATCGCATCTCATACTGAAATCCCTCCAACGCTTGATAAAGTCGAGTGCAGTTTCGTCCCTCTTCTGCTTGAGTGAGCATAGCTCTGCGAGGGAAACCTTTCTCTCAGCTGCTTGAAAACGATCGATGAACTTCTTTTGCAGATCGGCCCAATCAACTACATAATTGGGCTTTAGCCTTGAGTACCATTGGAAGGCACTGCCCGTGAGAGAAGTCGCAAAGTAGCGGAGGAGATATGACTCCTCGAGCGCAAGATCACCCATGACCGTTATATAGTAGGCCAGATGTTCATGGGGAGACCCCAGCCTGTTGAACTTCTACAATTTAGGGGCTTTTAGACAATCTGGCAGTAGCTTCTTGAACTGGTGATGGAGCGGGTAAGGCACACTATACAAATCAACAGTGGCCACACCCTCGTCACACTGGGCGAACTTGTCTTCAACAATCTTCTCAATCATACGTCGTTGGGCGATAACGTCTTCAGCCAGCGGGGTTCGAGAACATTGAGCATTGGGCGGAGCACGAAGAGGCTCGGCCCCTGCTTCAACGGCCACCTGGTAGGGGGCAACTACTTGTCGATCAACAATGGCGGGGTTGCCCAACCGCTGCTCTCGTCGGAGATTTTGATCGTGGGTTGGCGTTGGGGGCCTTTGAGCATTCACATTCATCTGTCGCTTCATTTCAAGCATGAGATTGGTCATCTCTATGTGCTAACGCTGCATAGTTTCAAACTTGGCATCGTCAGACATGGTTTGAAATGTAGCCTTTGTAGGTGGCTCGAACATCGGGTTGGCGTAACCGCCAATGGCTTGAGCTCCCCCGTCTCCATGAATGCTCCTAACCTCCTCGAGGTCATTTTCTTCTTGAACAAAATTAACATCTTGGTTTCGGGCCTGGTCCAGGTTTTGTTCCTGGTGCGGTCCCTAGCTAGAAGTCCCCGCACGGCCGCTGAATTGGACTTGAAGATTCCTCCTTGCAGCAGTTCTGGTATTAAGATATACCGCATCCACTGCTGGGTTCGGGTCACTTGACCTAGCAGATTCACTTAAATTGGCAGGACTGCCAGTGAGCACCACTGGCTCCCTGCCAGAGGTATAGCAGGTATAGACTTTTATGCTATCCCTAGTTTCTGAAACTTGAACCACCTTTCGCTTCTTTAGCGGCTGCAGTCCTGTGCGGGGAGGTGCCCCCAATCTGTCAAAGACTGACAGCCGTGTCGACGGGGGCTTTGTCAGTCTGTCAAAGACTGACACCCGGGTCAATGACGCCTGGGCGCGGACGGCCCCTTTAACTTGGGACGGCCCCGAGATCCGAGGAGCAAAGTTGGGTTTATGATAAACTCCCTTTCTCTTCTTCCCCTGCAAGGGTAGAGGTTCAACATCCTGAGTCATCTGACCATGAGTCTGGTACATGTGCTGAACTTGATCGGGCTCATTTGCCTTGGCCTGCTTCCTCGTCTTTCGGGAGCATTATTCAATTATGCTACTCCCATTCTTGCATTTAGACTTCTTTTTGAAGTCCGCCTTGTCCTCCCGTACTTGGCGAAGAAGCACAAAGCGGTTGGACGTTGGTATTGTCGGGACGTGGTTGTCTCGAGGTAAATTTGGCTCGCCACCATCGAGCCGGATGTGAAGGCTCCCGACCACAACGGACTTGCCCGACCTGGAGATTGTTGCCGCGGGCTTTCTACTTTGACGGCTTCGGCGCTGCCCCCATTTTGCGGGGACGACAGAGGATGAGACAGCATTGACCGAGAAGACCCGACCTTGTGAGGAGCGAGGCTTAACGCCCCCAACAGTGGCAGGGACGGCTGGCGCCGTAGGCATCTCGAGTGGCAGAGACCACCCCTAAGAAGAAGGGGGATCCGACCACCGCTGGAAAGTCCCTGCATACTATAGGGGTCGCCAGATAGCCACATCTGGCGTGAGACGCGATGACAAGGGGTCCGTATGTGACCGCTGCCATAGAGTCAGTTGGTGATTTTGATGAAGAACTCTTGCTTTTGAGATTCAAGTCCTTCCTCGCTTCCTCCTTAAAGGGAAGAGAAGGGAAATCAGGGCCTTCGCTGAGGTACATAAATCTTTGGCAAATAAATGAAAGGCGAGAAAAGTCCAATCGGACGTGCCAGTCTGTTTAACACGCAGAATTTTTCGGACATCCGATTTCTTCGGATGGACATGCGTATATTTGGGCATATTTGTTAATTCCGCACTTTTGAGTTTATCAGACGATTTAGGGTTCGTGTACTGGACTTTCCCCCACCGACCGAAGTCGGTGTTAATTTACATCGGACAAGTTCAAACACCTTTGATTAACTGCTAAAGATTTCATTTACTCCTACAATGTCGGCCTAGACGTTAAGGGTCCACCCTTAGAAAAAGTCCACATGCCTCGAGGCGGGGTACATCCATGATTTTTCCCTATAGTTAGGGTTATTTCTGCAATGTTTTGGACAAGAATATACTCACAATTTTCCCATAATAGGAGGTATATTTGCAATTTTTCCCTACCCGGGGCATGTTTACAATTTTCCCTCAATTAAGGGTATATTTGCAATTTTCCTCAATCGGGGGTATATTTGCAATGTTCCCTCAATCGGGGGTATATTTGTAATTTTTTCTCAATCGAGGGTATATTTATAATGTTCCCTCAATTGGGGGTATATTTGCAATTTGTTGTCCCCTAGGGACATTTCTATAATTTTCCTTTGATCGGGACATCATTGTCTTTTTTCTGAATTTTGGTGTATTTTGCTATATTTCTCTGGGCTTTTATGAAATTTCTCGTACGTTTGGGGTAAAACTGTAATTTTTGAGTCTTTGGGATAAAACATGGACTTTTGTGATATTTCTGACTTTAAACCTTCTCCTTTGATGGTTTTGCTAAAATTTACAATTTTCTGGATATTTACGCAATTTTACCATCTTCCGGGGTGTAACTATAAGTTTTACAATCTTTTGCGACTTCCACGCATCAAGGGAAAAATCCCATAACTAAGCTCATGAGCTCCATTTGACTTTTCCAATACTTGTGATGGATAACATAAAACTTCCCCTCTCATAAGGGTATTTTTACAAATAGCCCTAATATGAGGGCGTTTATAACTCTCTTCTTCTTTTTTGTTTGAACATAAGTTGAGTGGGGGAGAAGGGCGCCCCCCTCCTCTCACCTCTTGCGAGGTTGCAGCAGAGCCGGGCCTCTTCTCTCAAGTTGTCTCCTTAAAAAGCTCTCTCCTCCTCGCAAAAAAACTCTCCTCCAAGAGAAGAAGGCTTTGCCTTTTATAGGCGGTGGAGGAGGCCAAGGAGGAGATCCCCCGGTGGAACCTTAGTGGAGGTAACCCCCTTGTCTCTTCCTCTCCCAGCTCTTCCTCTCCTGGTGTTGCAGCAGCAAGAAGAGACGGGGAAGCCTCCCCCATGGAGGTGCACAGGCAGAGAGGCCCCGGAGGAGCTCCCCCGATGCGGCAGGAACGGGAGGGGGGGATCCCCCGGTGGCAGCAGGGCCGGGGGGCCTCCCCCGGTGCAGGGCGGTGTCGGGGGGAGGTACCCCCGGTGGCGGCGGCCCGGGGGGCCTCCCCCGGTGCAGGCAGGGCTGGGGGGAGGCCCCCCCAGTAGCAGGTGGCCCGGGGGGCTCCCCCGGTGCAAGTGGTGCCGGGGGGGAGGTCCCCTCGGTGGTGGCGGCACGGGGGGCCTCCCTTGGTGGCGGCGGTGCCAGGGGGAGGTCCCCCCCGGTGCAGATGGTGCTGGGGGGAGGTCCCCTCGGTGGCGACGTCCTGGGGGGCCTCCCCCGGTGCAGGCAAGGCCTAGGGGCTTCCCCTGGTCACAGGAAGAGAAGAGGGAGGAGGCTCCCCCCCCTTTTGGTGGACTTCGTCAATACTATAAAAAGGACCAAGGATCTGAATTTTTTTATCCTTTTTTGGTCCTTTTCACAGCAAGAGATGCGTGGAGCCTGTTTTGTTTGTTTGTTAAGCTCTTCAAGACGTCGTCTTGCTGTCCGTTCACTTGGGAGTAAAAGGACTTTTGTTTAACACCACGGGAATATCCGATGGCACTTAAAAGAGTGAATTTTGTTGAAGTTTAAGCCTCGCATGTGTGTAATTTGTACGACGCCCACTAGGTGTTTGATAGAATACCCACTCGTCGTGAAGAGCTAAAAGCTCGACTTGGCATGGGCTTTTGTTGAGTAGTTGCGTGCGCTTACGCCGCCCACCAGGCGTTTGACAAAAATGTCCATGAACCTTCACATGTCGGCGACGACCGAGCATCGCTCTTTTTAATTTCTGAATTTCTGTATTTTAATTGTAAACTTTTTGGGGTTCAACAGGTGCACTCGTTGTTGGAGGGAAGGGTTACATGAGAAAACTCTTGGTCGGTCCGACAGGCGGTGAGATCTGATGTCCTGGCGGTTGGCCAGCAGAAAGAGGAGGCGTCGAAGGTGGCGGCTGCGGGGTTTGTCGCGGCTGACGGGGGCCTACTGCACCTCCAGTGGTGGACCTTAAGAGAGGGGGGCCTTCCCGAGCCCAAGAAAACCCAATGTCTACATCAAGGTTGAGGGGTTACCCCTCATTCTTTGAGATGAAGTGGGTGTCGCCTTCCCCATTGATTCTTTCGGCCACGTGGTAGCCGAGAGCCTGCAATTTGTGTCGGAGGGATCCCGCACAATGGTAGAGGTCTCCGTTGTTCTCCTTGGCAATCCAGAGGTCACAGGGGTCATCTCATTTACAGTAGGTGGTGTGCTATTTGTTGCCAGGGTCTCGTTTCCGACGATCGATGGGGCGGTGGCCAGCGCCCAAGGGTTTCTGACGCAGCTGCCGGAGGTTGAAGATGGTGGATTGGTGGGGATTCGAATTTCAAATCTGGCGTCTAATTCGCCAAGTGTCGGATCGGGGGCCGGTAGCGGTCTGGTCACGGGAGGTCTGAGTTTTTCGATGGTGACCCAGAGCTTACCCATTTTGGGGGTTTCGGATTTGGTCGGTGAGGGACCCAAACAAGGTTGTCTCCCCAACCCGGTCGGCCCTGTGCTTCCTCCTAGCGCCCCAGGTTCTAGAGCTTTTCCGAAAGGCCCTCCGGTCCTCCACCTTCCACCGGCACCGGCTGCAACTCCACCCAGGCAATCGAGGCGAGTCCTTCCTCGACGGCGACGTTGTCTATTGTCGAGCAAGGCGTAGCGTCGTGGCCCTTTCAATGCTGTTTCTGATGGGGTTTGGGGTGGGAAGCTCCCTGTTCATTGGCTACCTACTCTCCCCTCCTGTGGGCGATGGAGGGTGAGGCACCCACCATGGTTGGCAGTCGGTCTAGCAGTTCCTCGAGATAGGTGGGCGCATCGACAGAGGTAGAGCCCGCTTCGAGTGGAGGACCGCTGAGTGCCCGTCTCCCGACTGTCGAGCGCCCTGTCCACGGGGGTAGTAGAGGTAGTGGGGAGGGGGAGGTAGCCCTCGAGGCACTACCTTTCCTCTCCCCCCTATTTGACAAGCAGGCCTTGCACGAGCCTTCGGCAGATGAAGGATGGGTTTTAATCTATCTTTTGGCGCCGGTCTCTGTTGGCGTCATAGGGCAAGAGAAGACTAGACTTCCGGAAGGGAACCTCGAGGTGACGGCGGAGGCGGCAGTTTCAATTCTCGAAGGTATTAGCCAGCAAGTGGTCTTCGCATTGCCTCCCCCGCCCTGGGAGTCGAACGATGGGCAGTTGCGCGCGGAGATGGAACAAATCAAGGACGTCAATCAAGGGGAGGTGGGTACTAATGAGGAGAGAGAGGAGTCTCATCAAGGAGGAGGTCAAATAAATTTTAGCGAAGGTGGAGAGCTTTATGGAGTCTCAGGCGAGTGAGGTTGCTACTCTGATTGACATGTCCTCTGTTGGTGTGGATAAAGACTTGAGATCCGCCCTATACATGATCCAACACAAATGGCAAGCGGATATAGCAAGGAAAGCTAAGGCTGAAAAATCCAGCAGAAAAGGAGAGACAGAGTAGGCTATTGAAGGGATATTTCTGCTGAGTCTATGCTCTTTTGGTCTGGGTCACAGAGGCGGTTTTGGTTTATTTTGGGGGCATTCTCACTTCAGTTCTTTCAGTTTTTTGGGTGCTATCAAGATGGGCGGTCGGTGTTGATTGGTGGTGGGCCTCGTGAGTCCTTTTGTGCTTAGTTAGGGGAAAGAACATAGAGGCTAGGCATTTTGTTTGCTTCTCTTCTTTTGCTCCCGGGGTAGAGAGTTGTCTACCGCCTTTTGTATTTGAGAGTTGTGTGGGAGCACTCCCCCCATACCTATATATTCTTTTTTCATTTATATAACCAGTGGTAGTAGCCACATTCAAACCAAAAAAAAAGACATCCATAGCTGTGTTCATATAATTTTCATAGTAGACAGAGAATTTTCCCTCTATAAAATACAAACTTGGAATTTATGGCATCATGACAAAATCATTATAGCTTTGCCAGAGTGGGAAGACATACCTCTTGTCCAGAGCTCCGAAGTGCTTGAAGTGGCTCCACACAATCCTGACCAATAACCACAAGCCTTGCCCTTTTGTTATCTCTGGATCCCATAGTCTCAGCCGGCTTATTCTTTGACAGCTCTTCTAGCTGCCGCTGAAGGAGGGGTGAAAGGCCAGCCTGTAAATGAGATGGACCATAGCTCATGAATATGTGAAAACACTCACTCTGATGGATAAATTAATATCACTAACATGAATATCCTAAATCATGTAAGAAAAATCAATTTCAACAAGGATTGAAGAAATATAATCATCATTAGATTCCTTCTGATGACGAGGTTTATTTTTAACGAAATTACTAAATTTTGTGACTTTTGGAAATATAAATGAAGAAAAAGACCTCACAACATTAAAAAAGAAGAAGAAAATGAACTAAAAGAAGAATCGACAAATGCCCAAAGATGAAATGGAATACTTGTTGAGACAACACAGAAAAATCTAAAGAAAAACTAACATATTGCAGGAGGTTGAGACTGATATGGACATACACTTCAATGAAACGTAAAGAAAATAAAACTCTTTTATGGGTTCATCCATTTCAGAAAGCATATTTACAATCATGTTTCATCAACAGAATATTGTGAGATACAGGTTGACATTTATAAAACTCGGGTAATACTTGCTGCACATCCAGGTGTGCAGCAAACCTGCACCCCAACCGTCCCATTGGTCCAACTGGACCGATGGAATAGGAAAAAGGGGGTTTCTTGGGGTTCACTCCAAGATCCCCCCCCCCCTTTTAAGTGGACCCCAAGAAACTGACCCATCGGTCCAGTTGGACCAATGGGAGGGGTGGGGTGCAGGTTTGTTGCACACCTGGGTGTGCAGCAAGTATTACTCTGTTGAGCCCATTTATGTTCTCTCAAATCAATCGAGGAAAAAATGAAATTCCGACCAATCCCATGATAGTCACAAAGCGGCACAAAATCCGTGCTGTCATAACACCGGGCCAACTACAAGTCCCGGAAACTTTCTGACGGGTATGCGGATCAACCAAAACACCCACACCGGACAAACTACAAGTCCCAAAAGCTTTCCAACGGGTATTCGGAACAACCAAATACCCACACCGGGCCAACTACAAGTCCTGGAAACTTTCCAACAGATATTCAGAACAACCAAAATACCCACACCGGGTCAAATGTAAGTCCCGATAAAATTCCGTAGGGTATTCAGAACGACGACATACCCACGCAACAAGCGTATCTTGCAAGAAACAAATTATTTGCAACTCACAAGGTGTACAGAACCGACATGGAAGAAATCTTAAAAGATCGGAACCACCCTACGCAGCAAGCAATGGACTACACCGAAGCACAAGACACAAGGAAGATGCTCTTTCTCCTCAACACGTGACGCAAGGCACGAAAACCCAAACAAAAAAATCTCAAAACCGGGGTTTTTTATAGGGCCAGCCCCCTTCCTCTCCCTCTTGAGGGTTAGGGGGACCATATAGGTCCCATTGGGGACCAATCCGATCAAGGTAGGGTCCCAAAGGAACCCTACCCACAAGTATGGTCCCTTTACCTGGAACGGATAGGTCCCATGGGAACCTATCCGGTCCGGGTAAGGTCTCGGAGGACCTATCCGGCCCCAGAACCCCTCCTCGGCCTATCCAATCCCAAACCATGGCTTTCGGGGACCTATCCGGTCTCGGTTACCCTCCCGAGGGAGCGTATCCGGTCCGAATAGGTCCTAATTGGCCTAACCGCTCTCGAACTTCTATAAATAGACCCCGTGGGCCCCATTTCTCAACACTTGACTTACACACTTGGATAGAGCTTGGACTCTCGTGAAGACTTGGAGATTTCTCTCCACTTGTGCCTTTCTTTAAATCAGGAGCAAGGGTATGTCGCGTATATACCCCTACTCTTGCATGTGTGCCCTGGGTTTGTGTATGTAAATGTGCCCCCGAGTATGTGTATGTAATTTCTTTCCATAAATATCACAGGAAAAGTCACGTAATTTCCCGAATTAATCATAAATTACGAAAAGACCCCTCCGAGTTTACGAGAAAACCCTTATAATAGTTTGTGATTACAAAAAATGACTTGTAATCTCCAGGAATTGTAGATATGTCCTGCACTTTTGCAAAGAAGTCCTGTAGTCATGTATTTTACAGTTGAGTCTTGTAGGGCCACTTTGATAACGGGTTAAAGTGGGTTAGGGTGGGTTAACTGGGTTCGGGTGGGTTACTCCTTGTTTGATAATTTTTTTCTTAACTCGGGTCGGATAGGGTTAAAGTGGATTAACTCATTCCTAGGAAATAGGTGGAATGAGTTAATCCACCCGGGTTAGGGTTAGGGGTGGGGTGGACTAACCCGGATAAGCCAAGCCGTTATCAAAGTGGCCCGTAAAGTCCAGCAACTATAAAGATATCATTTTCTATGGGTAAAGGTCCATTCAGGGATTTGGGTCATTACAAAATGTATCCTCGTTCTGTCCAAGGGTCAAAAGCACGTGTTGATCCATGCTTCTCAGGGAGGCTGGGTGTCGTTAGTGCGAGTGTATCTCCCAAACATCATAACCAACGTCGTAAATGTGTTTGGTTTTCTCTGGCAGTTAATCAAAAGTGTTTGGGCCTTAAGTCGATGTAAATAAACACCAACTATGGTTGGTGGGGAATTGTCCAGCACCCGAACCCAAAATCGACCCAAAATCGTCTGACAAATTAAACCCACGAAATTTCATAACGCACAAGCTATCCAAATAGCCTACAAATGTACACCCATGTTCAACAAACGAACACCTTTTCTTTCTTTCCTTTTTGGAAAAAGCAACCAAAAACATTTATTCATATTAATTAAATTCCGTGTGCATCCAAACATACTCATAAAATAATTGTGCGATCTTTGTTGCAGTAAGGAATCAAGTTGACCCGTGAACATGAATTCACTCATGTTCATGACCCACTTCAACTACCTTATTATTGCACTCTGCATGGAATTTCTATGCACTCGGCACTATCTGCATAAGCTGGCACTATAGAACTATTCCATCACAGCAGCTTCCTTCTTTATTTTAAAGAATTGGTCAAACGTTTAGTTCAATCGACATAGTGATGATGCCCAAATTCACACACATGCAACATGGTTTAAGTAATGGATCAGGCCCCCCCAAATCATGCTGGTTCACAATTAGGCAGATTCTGGCCACACCCTATCCCCTGCACACAAAAGCACATCTCTGGGCCAGGCATATCCAAGAGGCACCAAACCTACATCCAATCCCCCAGGCACTGACACACCTTTGACAAATGATCAAAGCATTAATCTGATGTGTTAATGGGATAGATGGTAAGTTGCTTCTGCAAAAACAATTTGGGACAGGTGGAAGACTTATATTGCCTTGCAATATGGAGAAAGAAATTGAAGGGGAGAAAAAGGTAAGTTTAGAGAAGCTGATATGAAGAGTGGGAAACATGACCACATGAAAGTACCCTTGGTTTGGACTTAGGAGGATCTAAGGCCACCCAGCTCACATCATAAGGCTTGCATAAAAATACATTCAAGCACAAATTAAACTAAATGTGATAAAAATAAAAATGTATACTAGAATGACAAATAATTTGATTGGGTCTATGCAAAGATGTTCAACAGCAGAAGCAATAACATTTGTTGACAATAAGAAAATATATTTTATAGAGCGAATAAAGAGCTTGGTATCATGTTTGGGGATTATGAGAAATTTATGAGGGTATCAAGGGAAGTCATTCACTGGAAAAGACAGTCTAAAAGGCATCTTAAGATTACAAGAGACATTCATGAAGAAGCTAAGAAAAGAATGAGAACAATATGTGGAGAAACAAAAAGTTCCCATGACGAATGGGCCGATAAAAATTCAGCTTTAGGTCCCTAATTATTCGGCTTAGGAATGGATGCTGCAATAGCAGATGCATAAGAGGCTTTTAACTTGGTGCATGCTATTTTTCTGATGACAGTTTTGATTAATGGAATAAAATTGTTAAGATGGAAAAATACATGAACAAAAAAAAACATGTAGCACAAACACTCGAGAATTATCAGACAGAAGGCAGAATAAGTGAGGTGCAATTTTGAAGAATTCAATACAATGATCAATGGCAGAAGAGATTTTTTTTTTTTTTTTTTGAAAAGTTGATGGTACCACAAGTATATATTAAAAGAAGAAAGGGATGTACAAGTAAAAGCTTTGAGCTCACAAAAGCCCCTTTACAAGAAAGGACCTCCCCACCAAGATGGTGTTCCCAGTTAACTCCCCAACAATAATAAGGGAGAGGAGTTATAATTCTCCACTTTACATAGGTCCTTCACCCAAAGGGTCACTATCTCACAAACAAAAGAAAATAACCTATCTTCTGTCCTCGCTTCCCTTTTGAAAATTCTATTGTTCCTCTCGGTCCACAAGGCCCAAAGTCTGGCATGGAGAAAAAGCCACCAAATTATTTTGTCACCCTTCGTGTTCCATCTCCTATGCCACTTAGTAAAAAGCTGATGTACCCCCGCAAACTGACGTGCTGGCTGCTGGAATCTCTGGTCAATCCTCCGCCCATATACCCCTCGCATAGGCACAGCCTGTGAATAGATGGTCCAGGTCCTCCTCCCCACACAAGCAGCACAAAGTGGACATATGCTGGAGAAAAGATGCCACCCTATCACAGGTGGGAAGGCGACCGTGTGAAATCCTCTAAACTAACAACTCCACCTTCAGTGAGCTCTTGGGAGCCCAAATCTGAGATACAAAAGAGTGATGCACTCCCCCCTCCGAAATGAGGGAGTAGGCCAACCTGACTGAGAAGGCCCCCTCCCTCTCCCATCCTCCAAACTAACAGCTTCACCTTCAGTAGACTCTTGGGACACCAAATCTAAGATACAAAAAAGTGACGCACTCCCCCCTCCGAAATAAGGGAGTAGGCCGGCCTGATTGAGAAGGCCCCCTCCCTCTCCCATCTCCACACCCATGTATCTGTCCTGCTAGTAACTAGCCGAAAGTCAAGAAGGAAAGATAATAGAAGTTGTAGTTGATCCATCTCCTCAGGATGAAGGTTCCTCCTGAAAGTGGGAAACACCCCTGGCTAGGTCTGCATCAAAAGACTGAGCCACAGAACCCCTACGTGCACCTGCAATGACGAACAAGAACGAGAAAGTCTCTACCATGGTGAAGTCACCACACCACATGTTCTGCCAAAACAGGCACCTCTCTCCATCACCCAAACTAATTTGAACACTAGCTCTGATAAAGTCTACACATTGTAGGATGCCTCGCCAAATCGGGGAGACATTGTATAAGCTAGACGGAATCAAATCCCAGACTCCGGATGTGAAATAGTATCTCTGTCTAATCAGCTGTGCCCAAAGTCCTACATCCTTTGTCCCAAGCCTCCACAACCACTTATAGAGTAAGGCCAAATTGAAATCTCTGATGTTCTTGATTCCTACACCACTTCCTTCCTTGCTGTTACAAACTTTATCCCAAGAGAAATCATGCCATCCTCTATCTCTGTTCCCACTACCATGCCAAAAGAATCTAGATTGGATGGATTCCAACTTCTTAGCCACTGTTATGAGGATCCTGAAGATAGAGAGGAAATATGTCGACAAACTGTCTAGTACAAATCTACATAAAACCAAGTATCCTCCATATAAGAGAAGTCTAACCTTCCATCTTGCAAGTCTGAATTCATATCTTTGCACTATCACCTGCCAATCCCTACAAAGAAAAGCTCCTGGAGACAAAGGAAGGCCCAAATAAGAGAAATGAAACTCCCCAATCTGACACCCAAAGAAACCAGCTGCCTGTATGAGTGCTGAAGCCTCCATGTTGATCCCCACTATGTGACTTTTGGAGTAACTAACCTTCAGACCACTAATATCCTGAACCATCTGAAATATCAACCTGGCATCATACATATGCTACTCCTTGTCAGCAAGGAAGAGGATATTATCATCTGCATAATGAAGGTGGGTGATGCTAGTGCTGGCCTGACTTGTCTAGAAACCTCGGATAACCCCTGCAACCTCAGCCCTCGTCCACAATTTACTCAAAATATGAGCTACCAGCACAAACAAGAAAGGAGACAAAGGGTCTCCCTGCAAAATCCCTCTCCCACTCTGGAAGTATGAGGAGGGCTGCCCATTAATGAGCATAGAAACCGATGCAGAGGAGATGCACTCCCATATCCATCTTAACCAAGTCTGGTGGAACCCCATCTTCTGTAACACCTGTAGGAGGCAATGTCACTTTATCCTGTTGTATGCCTTCTCAAAGTCCAGCTTGAGGACCACACCCCTCTTCCTCTGCTACTTCATACCATATAAACATTCATGAGCAACTAGAAAGTTTTCTTGGACATGTCTTCCCCTGATAAAAGCCCCTTGGTAATCACTAATAAATCGACCAATGACCCCATCTAGCCTCTTTGCCAACATCTTCGAAATAATTTTGTAAGTGTTATTCAACAAGCTAATGGGTCTAAAATCTACCAAATCAAGAGCACCCATCTTCTTAGGAATCAACACCAAGAGGGTCTTATTAATGTCCCTCAAATGTGCCCTGCCTTCCTGGAACTCTTGAATTGCACCGATAAGGTCCTATTTGACAATGTCCCAACACTGCTGGAAGAACACCATGGGGAAACCGTCTGGCCCAGGGGCCTTGTCCGCTATGAGAGAGAAGACCGCCTGTCTGATCTCCTCTTCAAGAAAGGGAGTCGCGAGAGTCTCACTCTCTGCAAAAGAGAGATGTGGAAGCAAGTCATGCAAGAAGTCCGGCCTGCTCATCTGATCCTCAGTGAATAGCCTGGTGTAAAAGTCTGTGGCATACCGTCTGATGCCTTCCTCCCTTTGGATAGACTGATCCCCCACCTGAACAGCAGCAATATGGTTAACCCTCCTCCTTGACGAAGCAATCCTGTGAAAATACGCTGCGTTCCTGTCAAACATTGCAGCTCACAATTTTTGATTGCTTGTGCAGAAAAAGGGAGAAAATAGTGCAGATATTGACAGCAGAATCAGGGATTCAGAATAGCTTGGATAAGTTGGAGAAGAAGATGTATCCTTTGTGACACCTAAAGGCCATTAAGACACTTCTAAAACAACTAAAATTGGCAAAGTTGGATTGGGCAATATTGAGCAATCAAGAAGGTACATAACAACAAGCTGCAAGTAATGGAGATGTGTGTGATAAAGTAGAGCAGTGGTAAGACTTCAAGAGACATAATCAAAAGTCAAGGTTTTCAGCAGCATTAGACAATTTTCCAAAAATCAGACTTTTGAACAAAATGTGTCACATAGGGTGATTTTCCATCATCACGTTGGAGCTTTAAAATCTCTTTTGGAGGGGTCAATGATGGAATTGATTTTCAGTATTTGGGATCTGTAAATTACTTAGACATCCCACCTGGCATCAGTCTGAGTCTGCCATACATGGGGTTCGAAACAGCAACAGGAAAGGGCAACTTAGGAACCTCAGAGAGAGAGAGAGAGTGAGAGAGAGATGATTCCTGATTCTCCCCGGCAGCCTCCAGTGTTGGTGTGGATTTGGGTATCAGTGTGTAAGAGTGTGGGGCCTTTTTCTTTTTTCCTTTTCTTTTTTTTTGTTTTTTTGGGGGGTGTCTTCTTCCCTGTCATCATGAGCTGGCTGAAGCAGCATGCCATCATTGTCTTCTGGCCCTAGTCCGCATCTCAGCCTACTGATCTGGCAGCAATCGGCACCCTGGAGTAGTGGTCCCTCATTCCTGTCACCCAAACCATCATGCTGGTCTTCCATGCCGGCCTACTTCCTGAAAATCAGGTGGCCCTCCTAGAAGCTGCCATCACATGGCCATTGCCAAGAGAGAAGAATGGTGAGGCTGAAAGGGTTAAGAGAAGGAAGATGTGGATGGCCAGAAAACAGGGGCCGGGAGATCAGGAGGGGTGCTGAAGGGGTAGATCAGAGTGGGCACCCCACAAAATCACCTTTTCCAATCCCCAAAACCTACCTTCCCCCCCAGCTTTTTTACAGAAATGGGAGGGGGGGGATTTAAGTCCATCTCTTCCTGTCCTAATTCAATTCAGGCAGACACACGAGCTTATGGATTTAAGAATGCCAAAAGCTGACAGGCAATGCCAATCATTGGGCTTGCCCTAGCATGCCCTCCCCAAATAGAAGATCAGGTGCTGCACAAATCGAAGTTGAGATGGTTATGCCAGGCATAGACTAGAGGAGGCACCAATGTGTGGGACACATCCACATGGAAGGAATCATGAGAAGGTGAGAACAAAAAGATTTCAATACAAGTCGTGAAAGGTGAGAGGTGGTGAAAGCAGATTTGAAAGCACTCCAAATATTGGAAGAGCTAGCTTGTAATAGGAAGGGCTAGAGGGGCTCGAGATTGCCAGTATTTAATCCATGAACACATTCTTGCTTCTTCAACTCCTTTTTTTTCCTTTTGACATTCCCTTCCTTTTTCATGTTCCTGGAAAATGTTCCCCATTTACATCAAGACCGTGTCCTTGCTTTGTGCACTTATGTTCTGCTTTTAAATATAACATTTTTTCTTGTGATTGTGACGATAACATCCATAGCTTTTTCTCTACTAATCAACTAGTACAGGTCATGATCATAACCCATAAGAAAATATTTCTCCCATGCTTCCCACTTGGTTGTTACCAAAAAAGGTCAAAAATAGTTGAGTCACCCAAAATTGTCGTTACAACCAGAAAGCACCACGGAATCAGAAAGATCATACTTTCAATTATACAAGTATGAAGTTTAAATATGTCAAAGCATTAAAAATGTCACGCATTTCATTGCTTCAGGAAAGCACAATTGATGCACACAGGTAGAAGAAAAAGACAGTAGCATTGAGCAAACCAAATCTAGAAGCTGACGTTATTTTCATGTTAAAAATTATGCTTGGAAAGATCAATAAATAAATCCGCTAACCAGCTCAATTGCAATATATCATGATACACAGATTTAAGAGGAAATGACAGCTGTTCAAGACATTTTTTACAAAATTATTAGCCATTCAAAAAGAAAGAGCACGTTAAATGGAGAACAAGACATAGAAAGATAAAAACTACACAACGCCTTAGGAGAACAAGACATAGAAAGATGAAAACTACACAACGCCTTAGAAGAACAGTTAAAGCATACTGAAACATACCCCTGCCAGAAAACGATGTGAAAGTGTTTTTGGTTGCAGTGGCTTGGCCAAGTGTGAACTCAATTCCTGAATATAAATGGTTTCATGATTAAGATTTTTACCATCTAAGTATTTGAAATAAATGTTTTAAGAGCTCAGATGTTATTTCTGCTTACAACCAAAGAGAATGGAACTAGAGGAAAACCTGTTGCAACTGCTTTAAATGAAGTGAGCTGATTTTCTTCTGCTTATTGCTCTGCACTCTTTCTTCCTCACTACCACTATCTTCTGCAATTAACTCCACAGACTCAGCATTCCTCTCAAACCAACTCCTCTTCACATTCACCTAATGAAAGACATCAAAACTGCATATGTCAGACAGGACAGTACCATAAGGAAAAGAAACCATCTCACAAGAAGCAAGATAGAAAAATTACAGGTGGACGAAAAATGTCCATGGATATACAGAACGCTCAAGAACATAAACTCAAGCAAGTTGCCAATACCTAGAGCAATCAAAATTCAGGAGACATGATATTATCCCAAGTGGCTAATATTAAGCATCTCTTACAGAAATATTTTCTTATGCATGACCACAAGGTGCTCAGAAACTAGTACATCTAGCAACAATGGAATACAACACAACCTAATCCTTAGATAGTAGGGCTGGACGGGCCAGAACTGAATACAGAATCAACAGATTCTAATTCCGATTCCGATAAGAAAATCAACGTTCCGATTCCAGTTCTGTTATAGTCGAAATGCACTGTTTTTTATTCCATTCCATTTCAGATTCAATTACCAGAAGTGGAACCGATTCCAATAAGTACCAGAATGTTAGCTGGCCCAATACCTGTCAGACAAAGTAGGCCTGCAAGTATATGAATTTTGGGCCACAACCCATCAAATTGTCAAAGCTGGGCCTATATCTGTCCATTTATTCTTCAGAAACTTCACATTTCACCTATTTCATATATTATTCAAAACCCGAACTCTCTTTGAAACAAAATAAAAAAACTAAAGTTGTCAAAAATATTTAGGACAAGCTTCGAACTAAAAAATGTACACTTTTTAAAATGATTTGATTATAAAAGGACCTAGCATAATCAGAAATCAGAAATAGCATACGGAAACTGCAGTTTCCAATTCCAATTCCATTATTTTATCAGTGACGTTTTGTGCGTCCAAAACCCATTAAAATAACTGAAATCAGGACAAAATTTTGGATTTTGGGTTCCATTTGCAACCCTTTAAATAGGCATAAGATTCCATGAGACCAAGTCCCCTTGCCATGATGCCTTATGCAACTTCATATGTGTCATCACTAATGAACAAGGAAGAAGTAACAACATCAACTAAAAAGGACATGCCTGTAAAGGTTAACCATTCTCATGAGCACAAATCCACTTGATTAGGAGCAGTTACACACGAGAAGCCAAAATAGTTGCTTGTTAGAAAATTTCAACATCTTAGATGATTCTAAACTTCAAATCACAACATGTTTAAGGAAAAATCACATAATGTCAGTGGAAAGCCGAAAGGCATACATATACTTCTTAGTTACAGCAAAAAAAGGTGATCCTACCTGGGAGTTCTTCCGCAAGATCTTGTCTATTTGACGAGCAAGAGACAATCGCTTGATTACCTCCGGCATGTATGATTCTACTAAAGGAAACCTCCGAAAATTTTCCTGCACATATAAAATTCTTGAATCCATGAATTTCAGTAATTACTTGTAAGTTGCAGCGAGCATATTACATGTAACCACACAGATCACTCTTTTCTCCACTGTCAATCTCTATTTTCCTTTTTTTAATTAAACAAGAAATGAAACAAGACCAACACGAATATCCATCAGCTGCAGATGCAAGTGGAGCCTGGCACCCCTCGGTAAAGGGAATCTTGTTTTAACCTTTCTTTTTTCCTTTTCTGAAGGTAGATGGTACCACATTTTCAATATTGTTTAACCTTATGAGCTGCCAAGTGCCAACCAAAAGATTAGCAGTATGTTAGTGGCAAAAAGATACATTCAATTATTAGCATAAGAGTACTCAGACCATTCTGCCATGGTTTCTCCTACGTGAAAATTTCACAACCCTATTAGTGAGAACAGACCCATCAGAAAGGCAGGCCATGCCAGCCAACTATGCTTGGCTAGGTTTCAACATAATAAGTGGGATATTTGAATAATCAAAGCTCTCAGATTCAGTCATCTAGGCCATAACATGATCCCATTGATGGGTGAGGCTATTATGCAGAAGATGAAGACAAAGCCACAGACAAAGCAAGATATGACTGTGTGCCAGGATGCACATCTAAAGTATTTCTTGCCCTTTTATGGTCATGCAGTTGTATGATTTTGGACCTTTCCTTGGTTGGAGGGGGGATGGCAGCAAATTTATTAGACAGTATATGTCTCACAATGGTAAAGTGGCATACATTTAAAATCACTGCTGGCAGCATGCTGAGCACTTCCATGGAAAATAAAACTACCAGCATAACTAATGATCAGCTTTGGTAGATTCTTCCATGTTTCTGTCTTCTGAAGTACCAGCACAAATGCAATTTATGACATCCAATTATAGTATTATTTCAACCAAATGGCAAAGTGCGAAAATATAACTTTATGGAAAACACTCACCTTAGACAGGGATTTGCATAAAGAGAAAAACTTTGCCCTATCGGTGGGTGAAATTAATGCAATGCAGCACCCATCAGCAGAAGCTCTAGCTGTCCTTCCACTTCTATGAATATAAACCTAAAACAAGAATTTAATATTTAGGGGTGAGGGTATGAATGGAATGCAGAATATAAGGCATCACCTACCTCTGCTGAATGTGGCAGTTGAAAATGAATAACAGTTCTAACACCCGGAATATCAAGGCCTCTAGCAGCAACATCAGTGGCAAGTAGAACCCCATTCTCATTTTCACGAAAACGATCAATTGCCTAAAAACAGAGAGGTAAGATTGGGAGATTTCCCAGTAAAATAAACTAGAAAATAAGCAGCCAGAAAAGATAAATGGATTCAGAATTCTGAATTATGGATCATTGTTACCTAATTTCAATTCATAACTATATAAAGTTCCCACCATTTAGAAAAAGACAGTGAGCAGGAAGAGTAAGTTAAAAAAAAACAGTAAGAGAAACAGCAGCAAAAATTTGGAGTGATTCCAACAATAGAATAGAGGAGACAAACTGAAATGGGTCCTTTAGCTTGGGTAGTTTGCTCCCATTGTTCCAAATACCTCAGAGGCATATCCAATCCCAATGGTAAATGCAGTTTGGAGAATATAATACATGAGGTTTACACATGGTTTTAAAAGTTTGATTGATCTAGCTAACTCCGTGGCCAACTAGTTCAGAAAAGCTCTCTCTCTCTCTCTCTCTCTCTCTCTCTCTCTCTCTCCCCTTTTCGGGAAAAGTTGATGGTACCACAAATTAATTAAATGATAAAAAGATGTGGAGGTAAGCATGTAGTGTCCCTATAATCTCAACTGTCACTTGATACAGCACATATACTACACACACAAAAGAATGTCGATCTCCGTACCATCCAACCAACACAAATGAAGATTATTTTACCCTGAAGTTTAGCCCATTCTGAAACCCTAAATAAAGCCAAAGTCTCTCACTGATGCTCTGCTCAGCTGTTTGAAGATTGTCATTCCTCTCTTGCCAAACAGTCCACACAGACAAATGCAAGAATCCACCTGTGATGCTATCCAAAAACGGCCACATCTACCCATTCCAGGAGCCAGCAAACAACACGGATCTTTTGAAATATCTGTAGCCACGCAACCCAATCAGACCAGGACAGTGGACTAATTCTTTTGCCTAATGATAACAAGTCCAATCCATGGGTTCACCCACACCTCCTTGCAAGGTTAGGCCATCATCATCATGAGGAGAGCGAGAAGGAAAAATAATAACAATAATGAAATTTCAAAAGCTTCCTCTTGGATAATGGGCTCCTGTCCTTGCTACTGAAAGCTTAAGGAACGGAGAGAAAATATGCAAAAAATCTACAAGAAATAGACATGGAACATATGCACACAGCCACACATATTGTGAAAATAGACAATTACCTTCAAACGTGCTCTCTGTTGCATTTGTGCATGAAGAGTCCAAACCCTTATGTCCAAAATACGTAATATGGAAGAAATTCGACGTAAAGCTGCAATAGAAGTACAGAAAACAATAGTCCGACCATGGCCATGAACACTCAAAATATAATATAAATATGCCTCTTTATTTTCCTCATTGCACCTGCAGGCAAACAGAAGCAGAATTTAAGGGTCAAGGGACTTAAAAGAGGTGGGGTGTGTGTGTGGAGGGGAAGCATCTTGAACAAATGTAGGACTAGAGAACTAGGGGTACAAGATTCACAGGTATAGAACCTGGAACCTGTTGCGAGTTGCGACAGTCAGCCCTATTAACTGTTGTGTTTGATATAAATATCACATCATGTTGTTTTAGTGTTCTCAAGTTGGCATCTATGGCCAATTTTATAACTACTGTGCCTAGGACACAAGGATAGAGCAAAAAATCACTTAAAATTTCTCAAATTTCAATTGTATGCATACTACAGAAGGAGAGTTTGAGTTCAGTGTTAGGAAGCATAGAAAGCTAGGTAAAAAGAAAAATAAATAATTGTCTTTTTCTGTGGTAATTCTAATCAGGAATCTCCTCTTCATCCTTTTTGGGTCAAACATAAAAATGCTTAATTGAAAGGGTGGGTCTTCAGTTTTCAACCCATATAATCTGTCATATTTAGGGTTAGCCCTCCAATCCTGATATTATTTATAAACCCCATAATTACAAAATTTATTAGATAAATATCATTTTGAAGGGGTTATCCTAAAAACTTGAAGGGCTTACTCCTAATTTTATAGGATGTTTCCCAAATAAAGGGAGACTGACATATAAGTAAATACGAGGGTTTGTGGGATAATCTCTGAATATGACATATTATAGGCGTTGAAAACTAAAAATCCCTTTTTCGTGGTAGCAACTAGTGCTCGACGTTCTCAGAAAGTTCACTTCAAAATGAAATACCACCTGCATCTCCACTCAATGCTTGGCCACAACACAGCACATTCTTTGGCACCTTGTATTACAAGCTTTTCAACATCACAAAGATAAATGCCACTTTCTTCTAGAGACTAGATTTCATTTTTGAATGCCATGTGCATTCTCTCTCCAAGCAAATAAAGCAACAGGACATCAACAATAGACTTCACAAGCCTACTCTGTTGTCTAGATATAAAAGGAAGATTTTTTCTTCCATCTTTCCAGAATCAGCGATAAAAAACATGATACAGTCATTCAATTGCTTAAAGATCAGCTGACTTGGCTGCTCAAAGTGTTAGCCATTCACTATCTAGATCAACGTCCAAACAAAGGACTAAGACATTTTGAATTGAAATTGGAAGAATCCAACAGTTATTGCCCAGCACCATTCAGGTTCCTGTTTGGACTTGAAAATGGCTGGCATGGAATGCAAGATCACTGATGCAGATCAGGATCAGCCAACCCAATAGGGATGAGCAGCGGCCAATCCAATTGGAAAAATTAAAATGTAATATAATATATAAAATCGGTCTGACTTGGACCAAATCAGCCCTGATCAAACCAAAATTGGATGGATCAGACATAGATCGGCCAATTTATAAATTGGCCAAATCATGGCTGATTAATGTTTGATTAAAAGAAAGAGGAAAATTTTAAAAATGCCCTTTGTATTTGTATACATACATTTATTTAAAAATATACTTTTACTTATAAAAACACCTTTTTCTAAACTGGATCATCTCACTTCCATTGGATCACATATTTGAATCCGATGAAATCCGGGTTTGGATCAGGCAAACCTGATCCGGATGCCCTGTCTGATTCAGAACTCCTTGCCGGCTGGTTCCTGAGATGTATGGCTAGTTCCACATCTTGAAGGAGGAGGAGGAGAGAGAAGAGGAGGATAGAGTGGGGATTAATTTCCGTCCAAGTGACCCAACTTCCAACCATCCTGGCTGAACCGATCCTGCGAAAGGGGTTCAGGTCAAAAGGTTATGAATAATGGACTAAGTCTTTAACTCATGAGATATCTTGACCCAAATTGTTTATTGGTTGGTTTAGAGTTGGAAATTTTGACCAAACATGCCTCAATCCACCTGATCATGTTTGTTGATGCCTAGCCTGTGTTGACTGACCTGAGCCATCCTAACCATAGGCAGGGTGTGGGTAGTTCTTGCTCAAAATCAGGTAGACTCAGTTTTGAATCAAGTATCTTCTCCTTAAACTTCACCTTTGACACAACCAGAACTCAACATTGTCTCATTGCCAGTTTGCCACCTCTACCTGCAAGTCACAAATAAGGTGCACTATCAGCCTACCAAACAAGGTGCACGTTTTGCTAGAGAGCTGGGGTAGAAATGGAGTTTAAAGGGAGACCGGCACATTTGGTGGATCATCCTTCATGCTACACTATGGGCCATATGGGGTGAAAGAAACCATAGAATTTTCAGAGGTGAAGCTAGAGCGGCAGAGAGTCTAGCTTCCTTTATTTGTGAGTGTGTGTGAATGGGTAGACTCTTTTGTAATGTGAATGCTCACAACTCTTCCCTTTTTGTTTTGGGGGGAAGTGACAGCCACTGTCTTGGTGTAGGCCCTCTTGATGTATAGGGATTTTTTAAGAACTTACTGTCTACACTTGTACATATCTCTTTTATTTTTAATACAATAAGTGGTACTACCCACGTTCAAGCAAAAAAAAACATTGCAAGTCAGAAACAGCAGCAGAGTAATGGCAGGAGCAAAAGCAACAAGAGGCAAGAGCACCAGCAACATCCAAAAGATAAATGCAGTACAGGGAGTTACAGCCACTATTTGTGTTGACGAGCCTCCCTCCACCCTTCCCTTCACTAACAGCGTCAGAGCAACGACCTTTGACAACAAGAGCTATGCATGAGATGTCCACAATAGAGTAACATAAATTCACGGAACAGCCCCTAAATTTTTTTTTCAAAGTGGGTGGTACCATTATTGTATTAAAAGGAAAAGAGAGATGTACAAGTGTCGTCAATGTGTACCCAGAAAATCCCTACACAGACAAAAAATAGTCCACACCAAGACGGTGGTAGCCACTCTAACCCTCCAACAAAACAAAAATGGACGAGTTTGGAGAATTCACATTACAAAGTAGCTCCGCCATTCTCTCACTCTCTCACGAATAAAGGAGACCAAATTGTCCACCGCTTTAGCTTCTGCTATGAAAATTCGGTTGTTTCTCTCAACCCATATTGTCCGCAGAGGTGCATGAAGGATAATCCACCACGTAAGGCTATCCCCTTTAAGGGTCAAACTTCTGCCCCACTGCCCAATCAGCTGGTGCACATCCCTATGCAAAAAGATAACACCGTGTGTCTAGCTCACAATCTCTCCCCACACATCTTGCGTAGGAGCATTATGTAAATATGTGATTCAGAGTCCCATCCTCCTCTCCACATAAGCAACATAAAGTGGGTAGATTCTGTATAAAGGACACAAGCATATCACAGGTCGGCAACCTTCCATGGGAGATCCTCCAAATGAGCTGCTTCACTTTCAATGGGTCCTTGGAGTCAAATCTGTGAGGTGAAGTAGTGGCGCACCCCTCCATCTGAAATGAAGACATAAGCCGACCTAACTGAGAAAGATCCCTCCTTCTCCCACCTCCACCACCACTGGTCCTCTCTCTCCGTCTGGCTGTCAAGCATACTCAAGGAGGCGGCCTAGGGGGCCCTCTAGCTGGTCCATCTCCTCTGGTCTAAGACGACTCCTAAATGTTGGTGTCCATGTATCCATGTATCTCTTGACAGTCGGAGGATCAAAGGTCTGGGAGACTGATGCCAATGGCTAAAACCTACAAACATATCTTCATAATGACATTGCCTTTTTTTTTTAAATGACAATGTAGAATCCAATATAACACAACATTCCACAGAAAACAGTAATTAGACTCAAAAGTGAAAAAATAGGCTAAAACCGGACAGAGGTGAGCATCACATGCAGTTACCTAAGATCGAGAAGGTTAGATACATTCTGGCCTATTTCCAATACATTTTTGGTACCAATTCTATTATGATATAATCTTTACACTGAGCCTCCATCAAAAAATTGGTAAAACAAGAGATTCAGGAAAGTCCCTTCTGGTTCAATCTTGCAGTTTAAACTAGTAGTGTTTAATGGCTTGATTCCTCATAGACGTAGATATATCATGAACGAGTCACCCAAATTAAAATCTTATAATAAGTCATTATATTTAAAGATCATAAAGAATACATATGGCAATCATGAATTCACCAAAACTCTATCTTAACAATGAGCAAGAAATAACAAGTATACACAGATATAGGCTGACATCAAGACACCTAATGAAATAAAGCTGAAACTACCTTTAGTTTTTTTTTGAAAGTCGGTGGTACAACTGTTGTATTAAATGAAAAAATAGGATATACAAGTATAGTTAGAAAACTCCCAAAAAATCTCTATACAAAATGCGACACAAAGACAGTGTGGAATACAATAACTCACCAATAAGTCAAAAAGAAAAGAGTTGAGAGAATTCATATTACAAAGGAGCTCAACCCATTTTCTCACTCTTTCGTACACAAAGGAGACAACCAACTCCACAGCTCTCGACTCCCTCCTAAAGATCCGGTTGTTGCGTTCCCCCCATAACGACCACAGGGTGGCATAGAGAATGAATCACCAAACATTCTTGTCACCTCTTAGGGGCTAACTTCCATGCTCCATCAGGTGGTGCACCTGGCTAGGTTGTCCGAAGCCACTGTGAGTCCTCCTAGCCAACTCTCCCCACACGCCCTGTGAGTAGCTGTAACCTACAAATAGGTAGTCCAGGGTCTCGGCGTCCGCTCCGTACAAGCTACAAGTCGATTGGATACCCGGCAGGAATCGGCTCAGTAATCTCTCATGAGAGATCCTCTAAGAAAGTAGTTTCATCTTCAGCGGACTCTTCGGTCTCCAGACCTGAGAGTAGAGACTATGATGAACACCTCCATCGGAGATAATGGCGTAGGTAGAACGGACCGAGAAAGTACCCTCCCTTCCCCCCTCTATAACCACTCATCCTCTCCGTCTGGCAAAGAATGAAATGGAAGGAAGGAGGAGAGAAGGTCCTGCACCTACTCCAACTCATCATCCTTGAGGTCTCTCTTGAAGGTCGGAGCCTAGGTGCCCCCAAAAGTTGGGAGTTGAAGGCTTAGAAAACCGCCCCCAAGGGGGCAGGTGAAATCACAAAGAGGCTGGAGAAGGAGGCCTCCAAAGCGAAGTCTCCACATCATCAGTCCTAGAAAAGACTGTGGTCGCCTTTTCCTAGTCGAACTCGGACACCGAAATAGATGAAATCCCTGCAAGTCAAGATATCTCGCCAAAGAGGGGAGGTCTTATATTGTGGAATAGGGTCCAAGTCCCAAACTCTCCTTCTGCGATAGTATCTTTGCTTGATCACCTGCGCTCACAGCCCATCCTCCCCCGTCCCCAGCCTTCACAGCCACTTACACAAGAGCGCTAGATTAAAGTCTCTCACATCTTTGATCCCCAGACCTCCCACTTCCCTACAAGTAGCCACCCTACCCCAAGCAATGTCATGCCACCCCCTGCATCTCCCTTCACTGCCATGCCAAAAGAACCCCCCCTGAATAGACTCATTCTTCTTCGCCACCGTCTTTGGGATACGAAACATGAAAAGAAAATAGATAGGAAGACTATCTAACACAGATCTGCACAAGACTAGTCTGCCCCCATAAGATAACAACCTTGCATTCCATCCATCCAGCCTGGACTCATATCTCTGAACAATAGGAAGCCAATCTACACAATGAAGAGCACTCGGAGTCAGCGGGAGAGCCAAGTACGAGATAAGGAACTCTTCTCTCTTGCACCCCATAATGTAAGCCGCTCTCTAAAGAGGCCACTCCTCCATGTTCAGTCCCAGTAGCAAGCTTTTATTGAAGTTGACTTTAAGGCAAGTTATCTCCTCCAACAATTCCAACAAGAGCCTAAACATACAAATCTGCCGCTCTCCCTCAGCTAAAACAAGATGGTATCATCTGCATATTGCAAGTGACAAAGAGTGGGACCACCTCTGTCCACCTAAAATCTCCTGATCAGACCAACAACCTCAACTCTCTGCCACACCCTGCTCAAAACATTAGCCACAAGTACGAATAGGAGGGGAGATATTGGGTACCCCTAGCGAAGCCCCACTCCCATTGTAGAAAAAGAAATACGGCTTTCCATTCACAATGACTGCAAAGGAGACAGAAGAAATGCAAACCCGGATCCATCCAATCCATTTCTCCTCAAAACATATCTTCTCTAACACATCAAGTAGGCACTGCTAGCTGTCCCTATCATAAACCTTCTCAAAATCTAGCTTCAAGATCACACCTTTCTTCCTCTGGGTCTTCATAACAAATAAACACTCATGAGCCACCGAGAAGTTGTCCTACATATGTCTCCCCGTGATGAAGGCACCTTGAAACATCACCCTGACCAATCTCCCTGTCAGTAACTTAGTGATAATCTTTTAAGTACCATTCAACAGGCCAATGGGTCTGAAGTCCCGAAACTCTTGAGTCTCTAACTTCTTAGGGATCAGCACTATGAGCGTTTTATTGATACCCCCCAAATGTACCCTCCCCTCCTGAAACTCCCTAACAGTTGTCAGTAAGTCACCTTTGATGACCTCCCAAAACTTCTAGAAAAAAACCAGCAGGAAGCCATCTGGCCTTGTAGCTCTAACCCCTGCAAGTGAGAAGACCATCTGGTAGACCTCCTCTAAAAAAACTCTGGAAAATAGACTCCCTCACCTTAGAGGAAAGACTGGGAAGAAGATCGTCTACAATCCCCGGCCTGCAGTGCTCGTCCTCAGTGAACAGCCTGGAGTAGAAATCTCTCGCTTGCCTCCTAATATCCTTATCAAAAGAGGAGTGGTCACCCACTTTAATGCAAGTAATGGTGTCGACCCTCCTTTATGAAGCAATACACTAGAAATAAGCAGTGTTCTTGTCCCATTTTTTAATCCATCTGTCCCTTTGGTGAGGACACCCGAGCACGGATCCGATTCGACTCGACCCGCGTTTACCGCCGTCGGAGACCACCAGCAGCGACCTCGGCATCCCTATGGCTTGATGATGACACATAGCACTTTGATGTATTTTTCTTTTGATTATTTGGCATTTATTTGAGAGAGAGGCCCATTTGGGACCCATTTGATGCATTTTCTATTTATTGTGTATTTTCGGGTGCGATTTTAGCACTATTTTAGGTCTCAAGGACATTTTGGTATTTAGTCATGTGAGGAGACCACTAGGGTTTTCTTCTAGTATAAATACTCTTGTAGTTCCCCCTTTTTTGGGCAATGATGAAAAGAAAAAGAAATTTTGTGGGAATAGCGGCCGCTCCTATTTCTTCCTCCTGCGAAGGGAGCCCTCTGTGGGCGCGAAGCCCTAGGGCGTGAAGCCCCCATCCCATCGGCCTTGTGCGACCGTGGAAGCCCCCCCTCCTCATACCTCTCTCACTGTTCAAACCCCACGGATTTACTTCCCTTTTTCCCCTCCATCCCCCCACGTGTTCGCAGCCCTGCGAAACCCCCCCTCTCGTCAACTCCGTCTCCACCCCAACCCTGTTCACCCCTTCTTCCCACTCCTCCCGCTCCCGCCTTCACGTTTAAACCCCCCCCCCCGGCTGCCGAGCTCACGTACACCCCACCGCCTGCAGTAGAGCCGAGTTCGCGACCGCCCGCCTCCAACAGCACCGACGGCGGGACCTAGCCGCCGACAGCCGCCACCCTCCACCGCCTGCAACTACGACGGCAGAAGCCGCCGTAGCCTCCTGCGCTGCGGCCGCCCTCTTCAGCCAGACGGCCACCCGCCACCACCGGACTCTCCCGCTATCGCCCCCCCTCCCCAGTTCCTCTGTCCGGCCTCCTACCGCCGCAACCGCGGCAGCAGGGAGCCCTGCCGTTCCCCCCCTACCAACCGCGGTCACCGCCGTCGCAGCCTCTCTCTTTAGCAGGCCACCCCACCACCGCGGCGGAAGCCGCCACAGTGCCTGCGCCTTCCCGTCGCCGGTTCCAGCTCCGCGCTGCTCCACCGTCGCGGCCACCTTCCCCCGTTGGCCACGAGCCCGCCGACCGCTATTACCGCAGCAACGCGACCACCGTCACCACCACCACCGACCGCTGCTCTGTCTCCACCACCACTCCTACCCCCGCCGTTCAGCTGCCTGCGCCTGTGAGCCAGCCCCGCGAGCCCAACCATCCTACACAACTGGCTGCCCTCCTCTCTGCGGCGCCCCGGTGAGGCTCGGAGGACCCCCCGCGACGTCTCCGCCACCCCCCCATCCGCAGAGCCACGCCTTCGACTACGACCGGTCGCGCCAACCTTCACCCGGTTGTCGGGAGCGTCCTGCGGCGGCCCTGCCCTGCCCCGAGGTCACCAGCGACGCCCCTCGCCACGTGGGTCACGGCCAGTTGATCGGCGCCACCCAACAGCCACCGCCACTTCATTCTCTCGATTTACAGCGGCTCACTACGAACCTCGCTCTTCAGCGAGTAGGTTAGCACAGGAATCCAGCTCATTTAATCTGCTTATTTAGTATTTATGTCGGATTTGCTGCCGTGAGTGATTTAGGATGCCTAGCTCGATATTTTATATTGCTGCCGACTTGTGAGATTGTGAGTGTTTTCCTATCCTGAGCGCGCCGATCTGAGTTTATTCTATGTGTGTGATTGATACCCTAGGCCTTGGTAGTTCTATCTACCGTTCGGTTCGACGTTTCCCTGGTGCGAGGGACGGCTCCTTAGGGCGTAGCTACTGTTGTTTAGCGTAATTTACCTCTTGGCATTCGAGTACACGACGAGTTATTTGTCGATCTATTATAACGCATTTGCTGATCTCATTAGTCGTCTAGTCGGACTCGTTTGAGTACACTGTCCCGCATCACCCTTGACTACCTCCAGTAGATCTCTCTAGAGATGATCTCATCAACTGCTCCCTCAAGGTATCCCTAAGTCTCCTATCATCATCATCTAGCAGCCCTACCTCCTCTAGACAATCAAGACACTCAATCTGCCAAAAAATTCTATCCTTCGCTGCCCTACCTGGAAGGGTTTTATCTGCCCCCATGTCTTGAGCACTTGAGCAATATGTTGAAGCTTCCTAACCAGAGTAGCCATAACAGAGGAACCCACACCATGTACATTCTAGGCATCTGTGATAGTCTCCATAAAATCAGCCTGTCTAAACCAAAACTTCTCAAGCCTGAAGCTGTGACTCCAGTCATACATACGGCTCTTCTTCAAGATGATGGGCTTATGATCTGAAGTAGACCTTGCCAAAGGAAGCACTTGCACAAGGGAAAGTGATCCTCCCAATCAACAGACACCAGAAATCTGTACAACTTTGAGCAGGAAGCATTTGCTCGCAAATTTGACCAAGTGAACCGACCATGAGCCATGCCAACATCCACCTAACACTGCCTCATGGATGAAGTCAGTGAAATCCAACATGTCACCAGAATACATATTGTCCTGTCCTCTCCCAAGGGGCGGCCATCGCATTGAAGTCCCCACCAACACACCAAGGCCAACCAGAGGAAAGGTGGTAGCGGATCAAGTCATCCCACAGAAACCGCTTCTCCTCCCTAGATTGAGAACCATACACTCCATTGAAGTCCCACAAGAAACCATCTCTCACATGTCTAAAGTGTAGAGCGATGGCCCACATGCTAACCAGCCTATCCATCACCCCCTCCTCCACTTCATAGGGGTTCCATAGTATCACAATCCCCTTAGACCTACCCACCGTCGGGGAAGCAACCCTCATAAGGACTCTAGCACTTCCAATCTCCCTCATAAGAGAAACACCACCCCCTTCACACTTGATCTCTTGGTTATGTAGTTAGAGGCGTGAGACGACCAAGGCGACCAAGGGGTCGTCTCATGCCTCAAATGCCTAGGCGATGGCCAAGGCGTTTGAGATATTTTATTGAAAATATATATATACAATTCAAAAAATATAAATATTTCTCTAAATATCACAAAAAATACATACAATCAAGATTTTCAGTAAAATTAACAACAATCAAGATTTGAGGCGAAAATACAAAGGGTAAGTCAATCAAGATCTTCTGGGACCAGCTCTCCTAGGAGTGAGGCATTTGAGGTGAAAGCAAGGCTGGGCCACCTCGCCTCAAAAATTGCCTAGGCGAGCGTCTAGGCACGCTTTTGATAACATAGTCTCTTGGATGCAGAAAATATCGATTTTGCATCTCCTGATCTGCTCCCTCACCGCCCACTTCTTCTCCACCCCCCTAAGTGTCATCACATTCTATGAAACGATCCTCATTAAAAACTTGAGATGTCCCTCCCCACCCCACCCTCCTCTCCTTCCATGTCCGCCTTCACCTAAGCTCTAGTACTCGCTCCCCATCTCTTTCTGATTTTAGAGAAGACCCCACTCACATCTTTCTCTGCAGGCACATATCCCTCACCTGTTCCCATACCATCTTCTCCACTTTCCGCAGCATCTCCCTCACTTCATCCATCCCCACAGCCCCCCTACATCTCTACTCCCCCCAGCTCCCTCCTCATCCACCAACAGCAACTCCAACCCAAAAAGGGGGCTTTCTTGAACAGTGTTTGATTCACTTCGCATAGGCGCTTGCACCAGCACTAGCAACTCTTCTTCGTAGGCAAAGGCCCGACAGAAATAGCAATGGCCGGCAATAGAGCACAAGAGTCTAACAGACCCCCCTCCACCTCCAGAGAGAAGAGCCCATCCCCAAGAAGCAAAGCATGAGCAGATCTCACAGCCGGGGACTCCCCACTAGCACACAATGAGAGTAGCAACACCTCTGCCTGCCGACTGTTGGGACTGCTGTCGGCCACTGGCAATGCGCTTGGAAACGCCACACCCTCTAGCCTTAGCACGACATCCGCCTCCTCTGGAGCACAGTAGCCAATAGCAGGGTCCGGCGATCTGGACTCCGCTGGACGGGGCAGCCCAGGGATGGAGGGCCCCTCATCCGCCACCGCAGTAGTGGAGAGCTCCCACTTTCCTCTCCCAAAGCGAGGGTGCAGAACACCACAATTGTTGGGGCCAAACTTCGCTGGAGACTCAAAGTAGGGCGACGAAGACAGGCCCCCTTGCCATAAGCAAAGGGCACTTGTGACAGGAGTCTGGGTCGCCGACGATTTGGCCTTGCCAGCGACATCCAGTCGGCTCTGCCCCACAGACAACATGCCGTCAGAAACCTGCATAAGAGCCTACAGCCGAGGGCTAGAGGGCTGCCGTAATGGGTTGGAGAGAACCGTTATAGGAACGCTCGGGCCCGATAACGGGTAAGTCATGGGTCTAGGTCGACTTGAGCCACGACCCGCCGCTCGACTGTAAGCCGCCATAGCCCAATGGGATCTTCCCCCAACCTACAACAAAATGGACCGCACTCCGGTACGTAGGCCCACCTACATAAGCCTACCCACCGACCCACCAATGGCCTCACCCGGCCCAAAAAATGAACTGCTACAATCCCGGCCCAAGCCCGCCCATTCGAAATTTGAATGGGCGGCTAGGTGAGCTCCACGTACCCCCATGCCTTCATCTTCCTCCCGCCTGCATCCTAATGGTCGCCCTAGCCCTGCAACCGGGCGGCCACGAAACGTCGCCACCGGCTTCAAGTGCCTCTACTCCGGCACGATGCAGATCTGGACCGGAAAAAGATCTCTGGATATCTCTATTGTGATGACAGCGGGAACCTTCCTTGGCCCAGACGCCTAGACCGTCGCCTCCAAGGAAGTAAGGGCCCCTCCACCCGAGAAGTCGACGGAGACTTGCTTCAAGTGACCTAACTTCCTAATCAATACCTCAATGCTTGCCTCGTCACAGGAGATGAGGGGCATCCCTAGAAGCCGGATTCTGAGCCGACAACCTCTAAGATCGGCGTGACCAAGCCCTCAACTTGAGTAGGGTGCCCTCTACCGCCATAACTGCCATCTTGTCGCATCCTCTTCATTGCTAGCCACAGCACGGAACATCCGGCCGCCAGTCAGCACCACCTCCCAACCCTGAGCGGCAGGCCCCCACCCGTTCAACATCCGCGGCACTTGGCCTACGTCCGCTACTCCTTCGACCACCTCCACCTTGAGGCATTGCCTCATCCAGTGCAACCTCCGTAGCACCACCTCCGGGCTCAAAGCCTCCAATTCTAGACAACCCTTACCACCCTTGACCTGATTCCGCCGAGAAGGAATACTTCGCAGGACATCCGTGAAGGGCCGACCCAACAGGACCAAGGATGGCAAACTCGGTTTCGGTCTCAGTTTCGCCCGGGTCCGAAACCGAGTCGACTCGGTTTCGGTTTCGGCCGAAACCGGCCGAAACCCATATAACAGGTTAAAAAAATTAAAACTAATTCTAAAAATTCTGAAAAAAATCATAAAAAATATAAATAACCACTTAAAATCACAAAAAATCATAAAAATCATTACACATGCATTTCATTGTATAAGTTAGTGCAATAACCTTGAAGTAGACAACTACAAAAATTCAACTTCAAACATTGAACATGTGCAAGTCATATTCCATTGTACATTAATAGAAGCAGTACAATAAACCAATTTGGACAAAATAAATGTTACAAAAATTCATTGATTCTTACCTAATATGGATAATAATTACTAGAAGAACCTTCTCCCTCATCGTCTGGCCCTTGATGTCGATACCCATAACCAGGTTGCATGTATGGTCTATATTCACTATAACCAAACAATGAGGTAGCCAAGTCCTGCATCCCTCTTTGGATCCCTCTTGGAGTGTTTGGTTGGCTTGATTCGAATCCAGTATCAACATAGGAATCTTGAGGAAGAGAAGAGTCACTGGTCGAATATGGATGGAACTGAAATGATGGTTCATAATTCTGGGCCCCATAAATAGTTGCTTCATGTTGGCCACCTTCGTAACCTGGTGAACCATATCCGTGCTGACCTTGACTATATCCAGTAGTACCACTTGCAGCACCTGCACCACCTGTACCACCTGCAACACTAGTACCCCCTGCAGCACCTCCGGGATGATCATCATCATCATCATCATCATCAGAATCATAAGAAACCAGTCGCCTTTTAACCTTTGAGGATGCTTTTTTCTCTTTTGGAGTGCTTTTTTCAATCAACTTTGACACGAGTCCTTTTCCCCTTGGCGTGTGCCTCACATAAATCTGCTTCAACTCCTCAATTGCCGGGTCCTCTCGAGCAGCAGCATTTGCCCTCTCAGTTTGCCCATGCACTGATGTACTTCTTCTTAAGGAGGACATTCTAGGAGTGACTGGCCTGCTATCTGTATCTGAGTGTCTAGCTGGCTCAAACTCGAACTGCTCCTCAGTGTCATCAACCACCCTAGACTAGTGCGCATGAGTATCTCTGGCCCTCTTTGATTTGCTTCTTAATTCGGGATCTCTTGCCTCATCTTCATCAAGTATGCCCTCTGCCCATCTTCTATCATCAACATCAAAAACGGGCTCATCAACCTGCTCTCGTGTCTCCACCCAAGACTGCAAGGGATTATCATCATCAAATAAGGCATCCACATCAATCTCTGCGGCGGCATCCTCGGCGACGCGTTTGTCTCGCAGCTGTTGTCTCAACCTCATATTCTTTATTCTCAACCTCATATTGTAGTGGCAGTACACTAATTTCTCTAACCGATCAGCCTTTAGCCGATTGCGAACCTTTGAGTGTATAAGACTGAACGTGCTCCAATTCCTTTCACATTGGCTTGCTGATGTGGTTTGACTCAACACCCTGATTGCAATGAAAGCCAATGCAGAACTGCCCGATTGTCTATTGTTCACCATGATCCACCAGTCAGCTGTTACACCAACCAACCATAAACAAATAAATATAAGATGTAAATAAAAATTAATTAAGGAAGATGTAATTGCAAAGAAAGCACAAAGATGAAGTATACCTGGGCTCACTCTTCCCACTGCGTATTGCAATTGGGAGTCAGAATACGTCCCACTTTTCATTCTATAGGAGGTCATCTACAAAAATTACATAATAGATTAGCATTACTACGTAAGTAAATTCTATACCTCTTATTCATGAAATCAAACAGGCCAACCTCTACTTCCGCCTGAAGCCTCTTATCTTGTGTCCTCGATAAACGACCAATGACTCTTAAAGTGCTTTGAAGCACCTCGGCATCAACATGTGCATTGGCATTGTACATTAATCGAGGGTTCAGAAAATAACCTGCATTTGTATATAGTTAATGTATGGTCAATAATATATGAATACAAATAATCACTCACCAGCTGCATGCAAGTCGTGGTGTAATGTGGTGTCCCATCTATGGTCAATAATCTTCCACCACTTTGCATGTTCTTTGGGAAGGGACTCCTGCAACTCCAATTTCGCACGGTCCATGGCCTCATAAAGATATCCCATATCATTCTTGTTATCGCCATCCACCAATCTTAGGACCTTCACGAGGGGGGTGACTACTTTCATGTATCGTGTTACTCTGCCCCAGAATTTGTTGTCGTCCACGATTCGACAGACATCCAAATAATCCATCTGAGTATCAACATTGCCCTTGTCGATGTATTCACGCAGGGTATTATGGTACATGAAAGCTTTCAACTCATTCTTATACCTGTGCAAAGAAATAAAATTTGAATCAAATACAGATCATAACTATAAGGATAAAGAAGTAATAATTGAGTTCAACAGTATACCTACGCAGAGACTCCAAAGAAATAAAATTTGAAGCAAATCTGGTTGGCCCTGCACGTATAATATCTCGCCCCCCACTTGCATGCTCCCTGAACATGTTCAATATCCTAAGATGGCCATAAATATACTGGGTAATCTTTTGTCCCCTTTCAACCGTCTTCTTCACATGTTTGTCATTCCCTATGTCTTCAAGTATGAGATCAAGACAATGTGCTACGCATGGGATCCAATATAAATGCCTGCGCTTATGCATCAATTTCCTCCCTGCAGCCTTATAACTGGCTTCATTATCAGTCACAACTTGTACAACATTTTCTTCACCAATTTCGTCTACCATGTTGTCCATCAAATGAAACAAATAATTGGCATTTTTTTCAAAATTTGATGCATCTACAGATTTTACAAATACTGTACCTTCGATGCAATACACCAAAAAGTTAATCATGGACTTTTTCGTGGTACCAGTCCAACCATCACACATAATAGTGCATCCTCTCTCCATCCATATATGCTTGAAGCTTTCAACCCACTGATGGAGCTCCTCAACCTCTGCCTCAAGGCCACGCCCGTATATGTCCCGACGTGACGGCGCCTTCAACCCAGGGCCAGCATCTGCTATGGCATCCAACATAGGTTGAAAATATTCACTTTCAACAGCATGTGCAGGGACACCTGCATGAAAAAACCATTTACAGATGCTTTTAAATGCATGCCCTGCAACTTCTGCAGATTTTTTGACCCCTCTTAATGCACTTTTGATCTTAGGTTGTGTAGCCTGGGGCCTTCTGTGGAGATAACTGTCCATGGGGCCTGCTCTCTGCGTCTGCGGGGGCGGGGCAGCAACATCAGGACGTCGTGCAGCTGTACTGGAGTAGGTCCCTCCTGAACCCATGGGTGCCTTTCCTTTCCTTCGAGCGGCTTCTTCACGCTCCCTTGCTTCAGTCAGTTCCGGATCAGAATCTTCAGTGCCTTCCTCATCATCATCCCTCCTAACCCTTCTGCCAGAAATCTCCTCAGCAATTTCCTCCTCATCCTCAGCCCTTTGTTGCACCCTCTCCTTTTTCCCCACAAGGCACTGGCGCATCTCCTCTCGCACCTCTCGTGGACAGTGGTCGCATTGTCTCACCTCTCCTCGTACCCCTGCCAAATGTTACTTGCCTCTGGTAATTCCGCCATACATCTCCTTACCACAGTAATTACATTTAACCTTCCTTCTCTTAGCATCAACTAAGGACATGTGGGCCCACCCCGGATCCTCCTGCCCTTGCTGCTCATGTGTTTGCTGACGTCTAGGCATGATGCTGCATTAAGAAGTTACACAGTCAAAGACAAACAATTGTAAGTACAAAACAAAAGACCCAAATTTATGAATGAATTAGGGCTTAATTACCAAATAACCCTTAATCACCCTTCATAAAAATATAATCCCAACATGATCCTACCCCACATTCATCAATGAAACTTAATTAACCTTCAATTGTGGCTAAGAAACTCGAATTAGACAAAAGGCCCAATTTTTATGAACTACTTAAGTCTTAATTACTAATTAAGCCCTAATTACCCTTCATAAAAATACAATCCCAGCATGATCCCACCCCACATTCATCAATGAAGCTTAATTAACCTTCAATTGTGGCTAAGAAACTCGAATTAGACAAAAGGCCCAATTTTTATGAACTAATTAAGTCTTAATTACTAATTAAGCCCTAATTACCCTTCATAAAAATACAATCCCAGCATGATCCCACCCCACATTCATCAATGAAGCTTAATTAACCTTCAATTGTGGTTAAAAAACTCGAATTAGACAAAAGCCCCAATTTCTATGACCTAATTAGGGCTTAATTAGCAATTAACTCTTAATCACCCTTGGGAAAAACTAATTACCCGCATGATCCAACCCCAAAATCCTCAATGAACCTTAATTTAACTTCAATTGAGCCTAAGCAAACCAATTTAGACAAAAGCCCCAATTTTTAAAATCTGATTAGGGTTTAATTAGCAAATAACCCTTAAGCCCTTAATCACCCTTGGAATAAACTTAATAAGCAAGACTTGCTTACCCCAAATTTTTAACCCAACCAAAAGAACACAACAAAATAATCAAACAAAACCCAATGAAATTAACCTCAAACAAAATAATCAAACCCTTGAAGTTGAAGTTGTGTTGGCCTCGGTGTGCGGCGCAAGAAGGCTCCCTCAGACCTCAGTCCCTCTCGGCCTCTCCCTGTCGGACGGCCTTTCACCCTTGGTCGGACAGCTGCCGGCAGGAGCAGCCGCAGCAGCCAGCAGGAGCAGCAGCAGCCGCAGCACAGCAGCAGCAGGCCGCCAGCAGCAGCTGCAGCACAGCAGCCGCAGCAGCACAGGCGCACAGCAGCGGCAGCGGCAGCAGCAGACACCACCCGCGACGCAGACAGGCTAGACAGCAGGGGGGGAAGGTTTCGGCCGAAACCTGTGGGTTATGGGGTTTCGGGGGCCAACACTTGCCATAAAATCACTAGTTTCGGCCGAAACCAAACGGTTTCGAGCCGAAACCGTTTGGTTTCGGGCGAAACTCATATCGGTTTCGCCCGAAACCGATACCCCCCTTTAGTTTCGGATTGCTACAGTGTTTAATGTGTGTTTCGGATCGGTTATGGCCGAAACCGATACGTTTCGGCCGAAACGTATCGGTTTCGGCCGAAACTGCCATCCATGAACAGGACAAATGCCCCCTTGCTCACTACTGACAAAGCACAGGAGTGCTGGAGATGCCCCCTACCTTCACACTACTAGCAGACCTTGCAAACCAGATTCCTCCCCTTCTAGAAAGAGCTTCCCAGCGAGAAACAATTGGGTTGTTCCCGGAGAGACCTCCGGTGGACACCGGACCCCCCCCCCCCCCCACGCCATCCTCATAAGTGTAAACCCAAGTAGTTGCTCAACATGCAACTACCTTTAGTTTCACGCTCAACATGCAACTTTGAGACAACATCCTTTTGCTCTTCGTATGGATGAGTTGATTACAATATTACATTCTTTTAGGAGGAAATGACTTGGTGTATGCTATTTATAAAGAAATATTCCTGGTGGATATTACCAAGGTGAATATAGTATATCCCAGCCATGAGCCTAGGACTATGAGAGGATGCCTTAGAATCTAAAGGATTCGAGAATAGTAAGAGTACAATAGAATGTGTGAGGTGTAACTTTATTAGGAAAACAAGGTAAAATGAGCATGATATTCCATAGACACTCAATAGTTACCTCAGAAGACCTCAAACACCCAAGTTCGGCAATTCAAATGAAGGAAGATAATATAGTCCACAATTTCTAGGGTAAAATAGAAATTAGCTTAGGACAACCAAACCTTCTGACTGTTTCTTCCACCCAACCCCTTCTTGAGGTCCCTTCCGCAGTGGCAGGACACAATTCATATGAATCAGAAAACACCCACCAACCCGGGTTCACATCTGTTAACTCCGACTCAGACATCCCAATGTGTCACCTCCATATGTTCACTACCTTGTGACACTTTTATTCCTATTAGAATTGAGGTTCCATAAGATCAGTGATCAGATGCTGCATGGAGAGAAGTGATGGGTTACCAAGAAAAGACACTGACAAAATGGAAGTGGCTGAAATAAGATTCTATGGCAAATATAAAAAGATAAGAGATTGCATCTCAAATGACCCTACTGGAGAAATTATAATGATTAAGGTTAGCTCCACAGAGGAAAAAAAAGTCTGAGAAAGGCTGAGAGCTGTTTAAGATTGTTCAAACATTTGCTAACCCAAAGAAAAAAGGAACAAAATTTGAGGCTGAATAGAATCCTTTAATTGTTTTTTTTTAAGTGGATAGCACCACATATTAATTGGTTTGTTAACATAACCTGGATTTATGGGAATTAACTTTAAATACACTGAGATGGCTCTAAATTGGCTGAACAACAGTAAATTAGCCTAACTTCCCTGTGCTCGCATCGTCTGTCCATCCAATTTAGCATAGTTTTCCCATTAACGTACCCAAACCAGGGCACAGGATGAAATTGTAAACATTCCATCAGTAATAGCACACAATGTCACCAGCGGGTATCTTTACAAATGAACAATGTCACAGCAATTGAGCAAAAGCACATTTACATAAATAGAGAAAAGAGACATACTCAAGCATACTACAGGAGAATGAAGCATACATTAAGCAAGAAAAATGGAAGTAAATCCAAAAGATATAGATAAAAAGCTAGGGAGAGGAATACTCGATAAAGGACTCTTCAAGCTTGTTAGCTACAATGGAAGCACTGGTCAAATCAATAATTGCAACATCAGCTCTCATTCCTGCTCGTTCAGAGAGTCTTTCTATAGAACTTAGGCCGTCAAGAGATGTCGACTTTGCTCTTAAAAACCCATGCTTCAGCTTTTTTCTAAAATTATCAGACAGTGCTATAGTAGCAGAGAAAACAAATGTTTGCCTTTTCTTTTGCACTGAACTTGGGACTGTATTGGAACTTTCAGCAACCTGAGAGCATGGTTCAGTGAAGCTTCTATTTGAAGGAAGCATGTCAATGATTGACTGTAACTCATTAAAATGACCATTCTCTATCATCCGATCAGCCTCATCCAGCACAAAGAAAGATAATGAGTCCAGCTGCAGAGAAAAAAATATTTGAGTAAACTGGCACATGATCCACAAACCAGTGAATCAATAGATCACAAGAATCATCCCTATAGTGTACATCCAAAAAAGTAGAGTACTCTGAAATAGCTTTGTGCTGTTGTCCAAGTAAAATGTCTTTCAAGATACAATTACTTTAGATCCTCCCCCCCCCCCCAAAAAAAAAAAATAGTGAACAAATCACAAAAGCCTAATGAAAGTTTCAAGTCGACAGACCACAAACGCTCCATACACTACAAAAGACATGCATAAGCTATGCCAAGTATAAACCCAAGAAACTGTTCCAAAGTTTGCCCCAAGCGGGTCTGAACAGAGGGACTTCACTGGGAGCTCTACCTGTGACAGTTTGTGATGCAAGCAAGGGACAGAAAGAAGTGGGTCACATGGAACATAAGGAGAACAAACCACAGAGGGAAAGCAAGAAAAGTAAGGATATTATGGAGGATGAAAGATTGATCTCCTGCTTACTTCTTATTCTGCTCGGGCTTCTTCTTTTTTGGTTTTCTTGTTTGGAGGGGAGGGAAGGAGCATTATATTTGATTTTCCTTTTCAGAAAGTGCACTGTATTTTATTTCCTTAGGCCAAGCTTCTAAATATCTATGCCCAAGACCAGCCCATTTATTAAATGGGCAAAACAATGTAGGTGCATGTTTAGCCCACAAGTCTGAGACCTGAATCAAGCTTGGGCTGACTGGACCAGAATGATGGCCTGCAAGTAGCCCGCCCATGGACACCCACGCCAACAAATCACACAATCATGATGATTACCATAAAATTGAACCACCTAAAGATGAAGCTACTAGAGTCTAATGAGCCTATACAAAGTAGAAAAAAGGGTTATTGCCCAAACAGAACAAGAGACCAGCCATCTCATTGATCATAGTTATGATGGGTACTCAATTTTACATTGGGAAGGCACACACTAAAATTGTGGTCAACATCAAACTTGTGTTTTTACCTGTTTACTCTTTATCATTTTTTACGGGTTTATACATAAGACATCATGTCATTCTTCTCGTTTGAAGGAATAATATGAGAGAAAAAAGTACAGACAAAAGTTTGTCTAGCAAAAGCTTACTCCAGGTTGCTTCTGAGAAAAAAATGGCACCCTGCAGCTAGGTCATTCTCTCTTCTATTTTGAAACAAGATAGTTGGAAACCGAGGGCCTTAGGACTCATTTGGGAATGACCTGACCCTTGTCAGGTTATTCTTGTGATTGGAATCACCTCATCATGTGATCTAAACAACACTTTAGAGGCATTTGGCATTATTTAGTAAGTGAACAAGGAGAGTATCCAAGAAGGGTCGGGAAGGTATGATCAGAGGAAAACATTACCAGCTAAGCAGGAGACAAGTCATCCATCCAGCCTAGGTGAACACTGCCAAAGCTGGTCAGGTATTTTGAGAGTAACACATGATGTTTTCGCCGGCACAAATGCACATTTTCAAATGAAATAAAGAAAGATAGCCCCGATATCTTGTGTGGAACTTGCTTTTCTATCTCTGGAGCTGTGCATGTCTCCATATACAAACGGTCAAGGATTGTTTAACTACTGGATTCGATTGAGGACTATGCCAATGACCCACAGCTAAAAGGCCAGATAAATATGGCTCTGGTACCTGAGAGGAATATACTCCACTCTATGTAGTCTGAGGCGCTCGCCTAGGCGCGCCTCAGAGGTGAGGCGCCCCCAGGTCGCCTCGCCTCGCTCTGACCACAGTTTGTCTCATTCTCTCTCTATCTCACATAGACACAAAATTTGGTTTTTGACAGTGGTTTGTTAAATTCTATGTGAATTTAGTGAGTCATAATGATTTGAATCATAGGATTGAATGAATTTAGGAAATTTATTGACTTTATATAGGTATTTTTGCGATATTTAGACATATAATTTATTTTTTGTCTCATTCTCTCTCTATCTCGCCTCAAACGCCTCAAACGCCTAGGCCATCGCCTAGGCGTTTGAAGCATGAGGCGACCCCCGGGTCGCCTCGGCCGCCTCACGCCTCAGACTACATAGACTCCACTAGAGCAGCCAATTTTTGTCACCTACAAGAGCACTGCTCAGCTGGTATAGAGACTAGTTATGCCTTTGTAGGTCAAGTGTCTTATATGTGGGACGCCAATTTATTGCCTTCATGTGACAGATCCAGAAGATCTCTTCCATTTTGATAGCAGAAGTAAAGTGGTGATTATATATCATCCCTTCCTACAATCAATGGTGTTTCTGGAAACATGGACTAGGGTTTTGAGCATAGGTAGAAAAGCCCCAGAATATTCTAGTATGCATAAAGGACCTTCTTTTGAAATGGAAGAAGGGCATGGCTAGTGAAAGTTGAGAGGAAAGTGAGGTGGCTGATATTTCATGCAACTGGTAACCTAGGAATCTAGATAGAGTGTAATTCCAGAACTTCCTAAAGAATCTTGAAGAACAGAGAGCGACAAAGTGGACACAGAAACTACGTCAAATCATAGGCCAACACAATAGGAAGAGCATTAGTTTCCGCTCTTTCATTTTTTGAAAAATATAATGCCTACCATCATAAGAGGGTGGATGCCTAGGTCCCTTTCCTTGTGGATGGACCACTTTGTAATTTTGTATGTGACCATATAGCAAGTAGGATTCATTCATTTTGCCACTGATCCTGATCCCTTTTCCCACTCCCACTCCTGATGAGAAACGTGAATTTAATCTAGAAGATATCCCTTGCTCCCCTCCCACCTCATTATCATTGCACCTCCTATTCCAACTCCACATTTCTAATGTACACCATTCCCCTATGAACCCATATTGGAGAGGGCTATACTTTACCTTTTTTACAAATTTATCTATATTTTCTTAAATGATCTGCAGCATCCACCTTCCCAAAGAAGAGCTTTTGAGATTTACACAAGGAAGAACCCAAAGATTTACCGATAGTAGACTTGTATATTCCCCCTTTTACATTTAATGTGGTAGATCATTCCAGAAAAAAAGAAAGAATCCAAAGAAAATTTTCAGTGTGTTAATATATATGCTATCCAACATTAAGAATTTACTCCATCTTTTATCCTTTCACCACAAATGTGATAACATTTGTTAGAGCTCCTGTAGATTGCATGCAATTTAGTTTGAATAGTTGCAAAGATTGTAATTCTGAGAAGGAGGAACCTCTCCTCCCACTCTTCGATTGTACAACCTCTCTTTATTTTGATAAAATTGATAGTGCAGTCTACCTTCTTTCAAAAACAAAAAACAAAAATCTGATAGCATTGGGCAACCATTAACATACAATGTGTATGTTCCCTAAAGCAGATCACAAACGGTGCAAGTTCTTTGCTTCCTATACTAAATTGCTTCCCATTTGAACTTTACTAGTTATCGGGCATAAGACAAAATTTGCAGAAACTTTTTATATATATTTCACATGTACAAGAAAACAGGATAGTATAGTATCCAATTTATTCAAAGAAGACATGAATGAAGGCACCACTTGCCTACACACTACAGTGTAATTCCTAACCTCAACAAGGTGTTGCTCTCCAGTGGACATAAGTTCCCATAGTCTTCCTGGAGTCCCAACAATTATCTCAGGCCTCCTTTTTAAAAGCCTCTCTTGCTTTTCAGTAGACATGCCACCAACAATAGGAACAACACTGATATTAGTGAGCTGGGCAATTTCTTTGAGATGATCAGAAACCTAGAAGATAAAATGCACCAAAATGTTAGGGTGTAATTATTGTGTCTGGCTCAAAGTAATAAAAAAATACACATAAAAGTAATCATCATGTCTCTATCATGCAACTCAACTCTCCACAAATGAAGAACCAAAAACATAGCATGTATATCCAAAGCAACAATGGAAGAGGCCAAATCCCCTGAAAATTGTACTAAAGACTCTATTCTGCACTCTTTACAATTTCTGCAGCATTAAGGTTTGGTCCCACATTTATGCTGCTCTAATAGAGCTTGGTACTTCCTCTTCAGGCATGTCCTGTTTCTTCGAAAGAGTTCATGTTCACCACATATTCCAAAGCAACTACCATGTAGGAAAAATCCACAAGGATTTCCTTTAAGTTTCTAAAACCAGATTAGGCCAAAGTCTGTGATTCCAATCAAGGATCCAGGATTCACGGATCTTGGGGAGCCAGCAGTCTTCTTCTCCAAGGCAGACCTGCAGGCTTCCATGCTGCATCTTTCTTTCGCCATAGTAGCTAAATGTTCATATGGTCGTCCAGCTTTCCCAGAGATTAAAAGGTGTCTGTCGCAGCGTTTGGCATTAACCTCTGATTTCATTATAAGTAGGCTTAATCCTCGGCACTTGCTTCTGAGATTTGAATGTGAGGCGGATTTTATGAAACTAATACTGCAGAAGAGTTTATATATCAAGGGTTTCCTATTTCGCTTCTTTCGCTGGACGGCGGATTTTGATTTTGATTCTGATCCTCCTTCTGCCCCAGTCTGGATTGGGTTCCCGTTGCTCCCTGTGAATCTTTATCACGAGGACTGTATGCGGTCTATTGCGGGCAATTTTGGGAGTGTTCTCCGTATTCATGATAGGACATTGGCAATGACAGATACTTCGGAGGCTTTAGCCTGTGTTGAATTAGATTTGTCTGCACAGCGCAAAGAACGAATATGGATTGATCTGGATGGGAAAGGTTACTGGCAGGCTGTTAACTTCTATGAAGTGCCAATGTTATGCTCCTTCTGTCACAAGATTGGCCACTCGGAATCTGTTTGCAAGAAGAAGCAAGGAAGGGCAGAACGCCCCTTTGTTATCCCAGCACCAGCTGTAAGGCAATCCCGACAAGTGTTTAGGCCGCGGCCGACTGGCCCACATCCTGCTCGACAGATTGTGTCATCAGGTAATCGGTTTGCTGCCCTGCAACAGGTGGAAGAAGTTTTGGTACAAGCTGCTGACAGGTCTAGTGGGCAGGATGCTCCTCTTGGGTTGGAATCTCAACAAGAGTTTGAGCCTCAATTAGGAGGTCTTGCTGTAGGCTGCACTCAATTGGCAGATGGTCAGGAGCTCTCTTCAAGCCAAATCCAGCCAGTTTTTCATTATGGTGAGAGCAAGTTGAGTCAGGATGCTCGTTTGTGTGCCTCCCAAGTGCCAATTCCACAGCCTAGTTGCTCTAGTGGTGTTGGTAAAGAAATATCTTTGGTATTGGAAGAGCCTTTGCCTGTTAGAGGAATAGAAATTGGCCAGTCAAGTTCCCTTTTGGCTGCTGCTGGTGAAGAGGAAAGAAGTGTTGAAGAGCTCTCACAAGAGATTCTAAAGGCAGGTTTGCGAGTGGCGGACAAGGCTGAACAGGATAATGCCATTGTGCAACTATCTGTGATTGATAGATGTGAAGCAATCAGGGGAAGACAAGAAGTAGGTGGGGTTATTACTAGATCTCGAGCGAGGTCGGCAGAGGAGAATAATCGGTCTTCTTAATGATGCTTCCTATTCTGTATTGGAATATTAGAGGTGTGGGGAACCCTGGCTCTCGGAAAAGTCTTAGGCATTTAGTCCGCAGCAATAAGGTAAATTTGGTTGCAATAAGTGAACCGATGTTGAATTTCAATAAAGCTGATCAGCTTAGCAGACTTCTCAATTTGGAAAGTTTTGTTGGGAATAATCTGAGTGAGTCTAGTATATGGGTTTTTTGGCATGCTAGTTACAAAATGGAGGTTGTCAACTCCTCCTCTCAGTTCATTACACTTGGTCATAAGATGGGTAATGAATTCTCTTCTTTCTATTATTTTGTATATGCTGCCTATGACTCCCATATCAGACAGGCTCTGTTTGACGATCTTATGTCATTTGCTTCTTCTGTGAATGTTCCGTGGGTTGTGGGAGGTGATTTCAATTGTGTTTTGTGTCCTACTGAGAAACTTGGTGGTGCTTGTCCATCAATTGTCTCTATGACAGATTTTAATGGTTTCCTAGGAGCTGCTGGCCTTTTTGATGCGGGCTTCACTGGACCAGCTTTGACATGGTCCAATAATAGATCTGGTCAGGCTAATATTCAGGCGAGGCTGGATCGATTTCCTTTTAACAGGAGCTATCAGTCTACTATGCCATGGTCTGTTGTCAAGCACCTTCCTAGAGGCCCTTCGGACCATGCCCCACTTTTGTTATTGTTGAATGAGCACACATTTGGGCCAGCTCGTTTTGTGTTTCAGAAGATGTGGTGTTCTCACCAATCTTTCATGCAAACAGTTGCAGAAGTCTGGCAGCAGACTCATACTGATCATCCCAGTGCACTGGTCAGACTTTCTGTTAAGCTCAAGGCTGTTAGAATCTCTCTTCGAAAATGGAATAAGGAGGTTTTTGGGGATGTCACCCAGAATATTAAAATGGCTGAAGCAGATCTGGAGCACAAACAGTTAATATATGATGCTGATCCTTCCCTAAGCAACAAAATAAAGCTTAATGAAGCTGGTGCAGTATTGCATCAAGCCCTTCATAGGGAAGAGGTTTTTTGGAATCAAAAGGCTCGGGTGGACTGGATTGAAAGTGGGGACAGGAATACATCCTTCTATCATGCGGTTGCCCAATGCAATCGGCGTAGGAGTTTTATCAGTAGACTTAAGATAAATGAATCTGAGGGTTGGTGCTCTGACCAAAATATCCTTCGGAATCAAGCTGAAGCCTTCTACAAAAATCTGTTTTCGTCTGAGCAGCATTCTGTTGATTATTCACTTTTAGATAATATTCCTCATAGTATCACTGATGACCAGAACTCTTTTCTATGTGCCGTTCCTGATGGTGAGGAGGTTTGGAAAGCTGTCAGTTCATTAAAGGGTTCTAGCTCTCCTGGCCCTGATGGATTCTCAGGTTTTTTCTTCACTACTACTTGGGACATTGTTGGTCCTGCTGTTATAGAGGCTGTTCAAGCTTTTTTTGCTGGCTTTCCTCTTCCTAGAAGTATTTCTTCCTCTCTTATTGCATTGGTGCCTAAGGTACTGGAGCCTCATTCATACAATGATTTTCGGCCGAAAAGTTTGTGTAACTTTTCATATAAGATCATTTCCAAGATTATATCTGAGCGCTTAGCCCCCCTTTTACCCAATATTATTTCAATGGAACAAGGAGCTTTTGTTAAGGGCAGATATATTCTGGACAATGTAGCTCTTGCAAGACAGTTAATGGTGGACATTAACAGAAAGGTCAGGGGCCATAATGCCATTCTTAAACTAGATATGCCTAAAGCATACGATAGAATGGAATGGGATTTCATCTACTCAGTTCTAAGGAAATTTAGATTCAGCTCTCGTTTTACTTCCCTCATTGGTATGCTTCTTTCCAACTGCTGGTTTTCAGTAAATTTCAATGGCTCCATAACAGGTTTATTTAAATCTAGTAGAGGGATTAGACAAGGGGACCCCCTTGCTCCATATCTGTTCATAATTGCCTCGGAAGTGCTTAGTAGGGGATTATCTAACTTGTTTCAATCAGGTGTGCTAAAAGGATTCAAAGGGCCAAGATCTTCTTTACAGGTCTCTCATCTGTTACATGCGGAGGACACCCTTATTTTCCTTAATGCTAGTAAACAGAATATTGTTTCTTTCCAACATTTTATTAGCAAGTATGAGTTGAGCTCTGGACAGAAAGTTAATGCAAGGAAAAGTAGTTTCACTGTGGCTGCTACGGCGCCTCTTGCACTCAGGCAATCCATTCAATCCTTAACTGGGTTTAAATTTCAGGCAGATGGCTTTTGCTACCTTGGTATCCCAGTCAAAAAAGGGAGATATAAGTGTGCAGACTTCAAATATTTGATTGACAGAGTTCAGCAGAGGTTAGAAGGATGGCAATCTAAGTTGTTGTCCCAAGCAGGGAGAGCAGTCCTTATTAATGCAGTGCTCCGTAGCATGCCAATTTTCTTGGCTTCTGCATGCTTCATTCCAAAAACTGTTATCAATGCTATAGATCGTCTTTGTGCTAATTTCTTCTGGCAGGGTTCAGAAGGTGCAAGAAGGAGGCATTGGGTTGCTTGGAAGGACATTCAAAAACCCAAGGTTGAAGGGGGTCTTGGAATAAGAGATCTGTATTGGGTCCAAGTTGCATTGGCAGCCAAAGCTCTATGGCATATCATCCATGGGTCTTCTCTCTGGTCAATGTATGCTAAGCAGAGATTTATTAAATCTCACTTCTCAGATTGTACCAAACCCTTCCCCACTGGTATGCCTTCTACTATTTTTTATCAAGCAAAGAATTTAATTATCAGTAACTCCCGTTGGTTTTTAGGGGATGGGGCAGACACTGATTTCTTCAGGGACAATTGGACTGGCAATGGCACTATTCTGCAATCTATGTACTCTGCTGGAATTGCCTGCCCTCCTGAAGGCATCCCTTTAGTTTCAGTCAGAGAGGTCATTTTGGACCCTCACCATTATGCTTGGTCTCTGCTCAATTCAGCTACCCATTTTCCCAGTATTCAACTAAACAATGCTGCTGATGTTAAGGTGTGGACAGGAACAGCTAGTGGTCTTTTTTCGGTTAAGTCTGCTTATGGTCTTCTCTGCCCTAATGGGATAAACAGGCGGGCCTGGACAAATCTATGGCACAATTGCATTAATCCCAGAGCAGCAGTTTTTCTTTGGAGAGTCCTTCATCGGGCAGTGCCTGTGGACAGCAGGGTGATGGACTGTGGTATTCCTTTAGTGTCAAAGTGCAGCTGCTGTCAAGCCCCTGCGCAGGAGGATTTGAATCACCTATTCATCTTTGGAGATCTGGCATCTGAACTGTGGTCTTGGATTCTACCTCTGATCAGTGAAAAGGTAAATCTTAGTGGCCAGATCACTATCCGGTGCTGTAGCCTTTTAACAGTCACCAATGTTAAATCTCCTTTCAGCTTCATTGGGTTCTATGCTATCATATTGATGTTGTGGGGTATTTGGAAACAGAGGTGTGCTATCAAGAATGATAATGAGGCACCTCTTGGTGGTATAAAGAAAAGCATAATCTCTTCCATCTCATATGTATTGGAGAAGATGTGCTTTCACCTTCCTCTGTCTCCAGCTCAAGCAAGTAGGCTCGCCCATTATCATCTATTCCCTCGGGTGAAGATTAAGCGGCCTATTTTGGTGACCCGAAGTTTAGCTATTGATCGGTTGACTCTTCATGTGGATGGAGCTTCAAAAGGCAACCCGGGTAAGTGCGGTGGAGGGGGCTGCTTTCGTGATGCTAGTGGTAATATGATTGTTGCCTTTGCTTTCCATTATGGTTGTGGTAGCAGTATTCTTGCTGAAGTAAGGGCACTACATGATGGGTTGTCAATCGCTAAGGATGGAGGTTTAAATATAGCAGCTGTATTTTCTGATTGTCTTCTGCTTGTAGAAGCCATCCGTAAAGGTGATGCCCCCAATTGGACAGTGCTACCTTGGTGGAGGACATTGTTGGATCTCCTTCATGACAGTAGTTTGTCGGTGCAGCATGTGTACAGGGAAGGCAATCAAGTTGCCGACGCTTTGGCATCATATGCTTGCGGTGTACAGGACAATTTTGTTTTTACACACATGAGAGACCTCCCACTCATGGCTAGGGGGGCTCTCAAGATGGATAAAGTTGGGTTGCCCACTCTGCGCAATTGTAATTAGTCAAGTGGGTCCCTCCTTTTTTCTTTTGTTTCTCTCCTTTGATGTTGCACAGGGGTATGCCCCGTTGTCATTGTCTTCATTCATTCTATTAATAAAATCATATGGCCACAGGTTTAGCCTGGGGGAGTGAGAACATCCTTCCCTTCTGGGGGAGGGTGCACTCGACCAGATTCTAATCCTGCTGGTTGGTTTTGATCAAAAAAAAAAAAAAGTTTCTAAAACCATACTCGACAAGAGCGCAATGAAAGATTTCATTTCAATGAAGTTTCATACTGGGTGCTAAGAGAAAATCACTCAAATAGGGGAAGAAAAACGATCTTATAATTGGGCACAAAGGAAAAGAAGCAAGCTTGTTTGTGTATTTATTCTGAAAGGCAGCTGACTGACATGGGTAGTTTCTGTGTTAGAACACTTTATCCTTTGTTATGTCTCATTAAGATGATTTTCAAAGCCTCGTGATGCACAACTCCATATCCATATGGAACTTCAAAAGAGAACTAAAATACATGTGCAAATGTGTGTATAAACATACCTGCAAGGCAAGTTCCCTTGTAGGAGCCAGAATAAGAGCCCGAAGAGGACTTCCACGTGGTGCCTCTTCAACACCATCTTGGTCCTCCTTGGGTAACTTTGCAGCCTTATCACATTCTTTTAAGAGACAGTGGATAATGGGCAGGCCAAAGGCAAGTGTTTTCCCAGATCCCGTCTCTGCCGCACCAATGACATCCTAATGTAGAAGTCAGGAACACTAATGATAGTAACATGCACTTAAAATAACATATCAAACTATCCATTGATATACATTATGAATTTCAAAAAAAAAATGGGAGCATTGAATTGCTGATTATTGCCTTCAGCATCACAAGCACAAAAGGTTGAGCATATAATCGTGCTATCTAATGCCCCATTGTAGAGATAGATAACTTTTAGATATAACAAGGAAAGAAACCTTTTCATCGTGAACAGCTGCTGGAATGCAGGCTTTTTGAATTGGTGTGGGTTCTTTGAACCCTAGCCTTCGTATTGACTTCATAAGCATAGGGTGCAACTTTAACTTCTTCCATGCACGATATTCATCATTCTGAAATATGAATTCCTTGTTGTTGCCATATTCAATGTTGATTATCTCTGAACCATCTGCTGAAACAAGACTTGAATCCATGGTGCCTGCTCCTGTACATCCAAAGTTGCATCAAAAACTGAATACCATAGGAACCTAGTCAGCAGGAAAATGAAAAGTGCGACAAAGAAGCTAATTTTTTTATGATTTCAAACAGCCTAGATGCGCACAAAGATGAAGAGCTCTTCACTATTAATTCTAATTCTCCCAACGAAAGTGGACATCATATTCTTTTTTCTTATTCTATAAATTTGGGTACATAGGATTCAAAACCTTTCCAAAAACTATGTTGTTTCCCTTCCTAAAACCCTACAACCGATTAGAAAATAGTCAAAGAATTCCTCAAGACTGAGCTCGTTTAGCAGAACGAAACAAAAGTAAAGTTCGCCGTGACATTGAGATAAGCAAAAACATAAGTCACCGGCAGAAGACATGTCACCAAATAAATAAAAGCAGAACAAAAGCAAAGTACATAAAAATTCAAAAGATGGGGATAAAAGAAGAGCTGATTTCCATCACCTTCCAAAATCTCCACGGCAGAAACCCCTTTGTTCTCATCTTGTTCCTTCTCCTTCTTCGCCTTCTTCTTCTTCTTCTGCCTCCTTGGTTTCTTCTTGCCCGCCTTTTTCGCTTCCCTGCAGTCCTCAACAACAGAGTCATCGCCGCTCTCCGCGCCACTGTCGCCTCCGCTCCCCTGCTTGCGCTTCTTCGACTTGGCAGAAGCGGAGGGCGCCTTCCTCCCCCGAGGGGGGTCAGGAATTCCTCCGATAAATCCATACTCCGACTCGTCTATCTCTTCCAGGGAGAAAAAACCTGAAAAGATCACAACTTTCAGTTCCAAAACAATGAAACATGAACTCTCTGGTGATCCAAAGACTGACAGCGAGGGAGGCCGACCCCCTTCTTCTCCGCCCGCCAGAAGAGAAAATGGGTCCTCGTCCGGGAGGGGCTGCCTCCATCCCACCGACTTGGGGCGCTCCGCTGACCGTCCCTCCGCGCCCCGGTCTCCCTTCGGCTGCCGCTTAATCTTGTTCGGCTTCGCATTGGAAGGGGGAAGCGCCGTCGGCGGCTCTTGGGCCATGGCTTGCGCTCGGAAAGAGGACAAGAGGGAGCTTGGGGGAAGACGGTGACGGACCGGCCTGCGGTTAGAAGAGGAGGAGGAGACCAGACAGCCGTCTTTTTGTGGGGGTTTTGGCTTATATATATTTCTGAAATCCATGTCATTTGATTTATTTAAATTATGAAATCATCACACCTGATACTATATTACTGTATAAAGTGGATTGCATTCTTTGGAAAGATTTATACGAATAACTTTGATGCAACTTTATAGACTAACACTATGTATAAGAAATATGCCACATATGTCTTTTTTATGTCCAAAATATTCCTAGCATAAAGTTTTAAAAAAAGATAACGACGATCCTTTTTATTGTTCATAATAATCTAATTTTTTAATATTTTCAATAAATATATATAAGAAAAAATAATTAGCGCCCCAGATACATTCTTCCTCATTTCCAAACTCCAACAAGGGAACCGCTCACATTACACCTTTTATTCACAGGTGGACTTATTTTCTAATGCCTACCGTTAACCGTCCGTTGAAGGATTTTTCACGGATAGTCACTTCATCCTTCTTAACACGTTACAATGGAAACTTCAATACTTGTGAATGTGTCAATGTATTAACCCATTAATGGATTGATGCATTGATATGTTCACAGGTGTGTTTAACGCATGTTCCAAGTTAACACATTAACACTTGTGAACATGTCAATTCAATCGGTGGTGACACTTTGCTTGCGATGCGTTAAGAAAGATAAAATGGGTATTTGTAAAGTCTTTCAATGGAGATTGACGGCAAGGATTGAAAATTATGTCTGTCCAAAAAAAAAAATGAGAGATCTAAGTGTGGTGGATTTTTTGACAAATAAACTGAAAATTAAGTACGAGGAGGTTTCATAGGGGAAGATTTTATTTTTACTATAAAAATAAGAAAAGATTGATTACACAACTTGGGGTGCAAGGAGGGGCACACCCTCAATATTGGTGCAGCAAGACAAAATCATAAAAAAAATTGAAGTTAAGAATTAGGGATTTTTGAAAACATAAATTCCTTACAAGTTTATTTGTAAAATGTCTATCTTATTTTCATATTACTTTAAAAAATCTTGCTTCATCGCAATGCTTGAAAAAATATATTCTTGTTGCCGCTAGTTGTTAGCATTCTATTAATTTTTTTAATTTAACTCTAGTGAGTCATTAATCAAATTTTAAAAAGAAAAAAATGTTTAATCTCTCCTAATTTTTCTCTCTCTACATCTATCTAGCGCCCTCTCTCTCTTTCACACGCACACACACACAATGTATCAGTTAAAATAACTCTTTTTATAAAAAGTTATCTGAAAAATTAATATATTGATGAAAATGGAATAATATTTGAATCTTTAACAAAGTTAAGTGCAGAGTATTTTTGACGCTATATTAATATAGGTAAGTTAATTACTAAAAGTGATATGAAAATAATAAGATTAATTTTACAAAAAAATCTATAAAATTGGATCATATTTTTGCAAAAATAATTAAGAGTGCCCTCAGAACAATTAACTACCATTGTTGACACATTTGTATGAGATTTAATCTGTTGTTACTATCATCGATGTTAATAAACTATTAAACTATATATATATATTGTTTTTAATTTTTTAACTAAAAGATAATATTTGTAAGGTGGGAAACGAGGGAGTCCGTTCATCCCTTCATTGCGGAAGGGACAGGACGTGCCATCCCAACCATCAGACAAACGATTTTCCATTAAGAAGTGCAGAAATAAAAGAAACATAACATGGGGGAATACAAGGGACGAGCAAGGTCCGGGAGAGGGGGAACACCCTGTCAAGGATGACAAGAGGGCTAAAACAAAAGTCCAAAAAGAACCAAAAGAAGAACATTACAACATGGGGCATCCTACTAAGGAAGAGAGGAGTCACAGCTCCATCAAGTCTTCGCAATCCCGATCAGAGTCGGAGTAGATTGAGCGAATATAGGAACCTTCTTCGAAATCAGAACCATCGTAATCGAGCTCCTCCGAGGGGGGAGACTGAACCGGCTGAAGGGGGACCGGCGGTAACGACTGAATCCAAAGTGAGCGATGGGGAGTCGGAACAACCTCCACAAGACTGGCCTCCGTGCGACGGATGTCGGATGCTCTGACTTTCTTTCGCAGGGTAGCAGCGAAAGATAATCGAGAGGGCGACGAAGCTTCACCAGTTGAAGACGAAGATGATGCCGAGAGACCCGAAGGCGATACGACCTTGGACGGGCTCGGGGAGGACGCAGCGCATGTGCCCAAAGGGGGGGCATGAGCAGCAGGAAGAGGGGCACCGAAAGGAGGGTCAGCCTTCAGGGCGATCACCCAGCCACCGGGGACCACCGGAGGCCGAGGAAGCGTAGCAAGCCCAGCATCCTCAAGTAGAGGCACATCAACTGCTGCAGACAGGGTCGGGGGGGGGGGGGGGCCTGCACCGAGCCGAGAGGAGGAGGCGACAAGGTCCCAGGTCTGGACGCAGGGGCAAGCACGATAGGGGAACACCCGAGGGATGGGGGCAGTCGTGGCCGGAACCGGTGTGTGGATCAGGAGTGCCACGCAGGGCACCGGGGTCGGAGGAGGTGGAGCAACAACAAGGCTGGGGCCACAACCACCTGGCGGAGGAGCACCGAGTTCTTCAGGGGAGAGGCTGAAAGACATGGCAGGGGGGGCGGAGCCAAACCCACAGCAATTGGGTCGGCAAGAAAGAACCCAGGCGTGGGGGGCCCAATGGGAAGGGGCAGCACCCCACCAGGCAGCGTGCCATGCAGGGAAGGCAGCAGGGGAGAAGTGGGGGCATCAGCGGCGCCCGTCAGCGAGCCACCTGCTTCTAGTGGCAGGGGACCACCAGATGCGGCCGCAGCAGGGGGTTGACGGAGAGACGGAGGGCAGCCCAAGGAGTCGACACTTCCAGGGGGCACCGCTGGAGCAGTGTCGACACCCGAGCCAATAACACCCGGGGCAGCTGTCAAGGAAGGAGCACACTCCAGGCCAACAGCTCCAGCCGGAGGGAGAGCATTGGAGGAAGAGGGCCCAGGGTGGCAGAGATCAGGGCCAACAAGGGACCCGCTGCACCATGCTCCCAGAACGAGGAGTGGGCCACCCGAGGCATGCTTCAAAGGAGACGTGGGCACAGCGCCGAGGCCTACCACCGCAACAGCAGCTGGATGGAGAGGCACACCACCACCTGCCATCGCATCCAAGGAAGCTGTGGAGGACACACCAGCCAACGGATGAGGGCCCAGCACGCTTCAAAGGTGAAGGCCAGATGCAGGGGGGGTCACAGAAGAGGACCCTCGGGGGAGATCACCAAAGGAGCTGGAAGGTCCTGGTGCCTGGGACGCAGGCTTCGGAGGAGCAGCGAGGCCACCAGGGCGACCGGAAGACTTGTGGCACACTGAGGCGAGGTGGCCCAATCGCTTGCAGGACGAGCAGAACTGGGGGGGAGGGGTAACGCAGCCCTTGCTAGAAGCCACCATCGCCCATGCCGACCCAGACACGCTGGGGGAACGGCTTAGAGGCGTCTAGAAGAATGCAGACCCTGGCGGCGAGAGCACGGGTGAGGCATAGGGTGTCGCGGGCAACCTGGAGAACATGTCCAACACTGGCAGCAATGGAGGATACCAAAGGCTCGAAGTAGAAGTTAGGAGGAAGGCCCAGCATCTCCATCCAAACAGGTACACAGGGATTGTCGGCCGAGGGGCTGAAACCCAAGTGCCACTTGAGGAAGTAAAAGAGGCGCCCCTGGATGGAGAGGGAGCCCTTGAGTAGCACTTGGAGGTAATCCCCTTGGTTGAGGAACCGCAAGAGGAGGTAGCATCCGTCCATTGGGCTAAGAAGGAACTCATCGTTGAAGTGGAACCGCTGGGAGAGAAGCGAGCGGATGGCAGGAAGCGGAGGCCGTCCGAAAGGTGTCCTGGCGACGAGGGAGAACTCCAGAGGCTTGCACGAAAGCTGGATCTCCTCCAGGGAGAAGAAGGCAGCCGGTTCGCCATCAGGGGTGAGGGCAGGCCCATGGATCGAGAAGGGGCATGCCGGAGGGGAGAAGGTGCGTAGAAGGGTGTTAGCAAAGGAGGGGGGAGGGGTCGGAGGGGGGGAGGTACGGAGGGAGCAGTAAGGAGATGGGGGGAGGTTCAAGGGTACAGGTGGATGAGGGAGCGTCCGCGGCTGGGCGAGAGGAGATGGAACAAGGAGCAACGGGCGAATGGCACGGTTGGAGGAGAGATCCGACGCCAGGGGAGGATGGGGGGACTCCAGAAGGTGGCAGGGGTAAGCCAAGGCCGGAGGCAGAGGGGGGGAGGGAAGCAGCGGGGGGCCTAGAGGTGGCACCGTGCGAAAACAGAGCACCGGAACCAGCCGGCGTCCCATCGCAAAGGGGGGTACGTGGAGGGCAGGGAAGTGGGGCAGGGGGACGAAGAAACAAGAGAAGTCAACGAGAAAGACTTCTCAGCGCAAGGAGGGAAAGTTCCCGCCACCGGAAGTGTGCCGTCGTGGCCAAAGACGTGGCGAACGGCTGAGGAAGCCACGACGTCGCTGGGGGTGGGCACGACGCCACCGGGGAGACCCGCAGGGGACAACGGAAGGGAGGGAAGAGGCCCGGCACCGATCGCTGGAGAAAGACGCTTCTGAGAGATCATGTCCGTACAGGCTGGCCGTGAGGCGAGAGGCGTTACAGGGGGGACGAGGACGCCACATGACACGAAAGCCGGCAAGGGGGAGGCCACGCCTGGAAGGGCGACGTCGGTGGAGAGGGACGGGCCACTAGGAGGACCGACGGGGGGCGGCAGCACAACTGCACCAGACGACGGCGGTGCAGCAGCGGGCATCACGCCCGTAGGGGGGCATGCCGTGACGGCCGAGACATCACCAACACGAGCAGAAGAGGAGGAAGGGGGAGGGGGGAGGCTCCCCCCCCCCCCCCCCCCACCTCCGGCCATCACCGGAGCTCAGGCCGCCGTTGGAGAGACCAGAACGCAGGGGGGGAGGGATCGCGCGAGAGGGGGACGAGAGGGTGGGAACCGGGAGGAGAGAGAAAGACATCGTTTAAAAACTATATATATATATATATATTAACAAGAGATGAATAAAAAGAAGAAATATTCTATGCATACTTTGACATAAGTTTACCATATTGATACACGTTAAATTTTTGTAGGAAGGATAATATATATAAATATAAATTCAAAATAAATTCTTAAATAATTTTCATTTAATTGGGATACACGTTCAAAAAACAAACTCTTCAGAAATTTGTAGAGTAGCTACTTTTCAAGTGAGTCCGATGATTTAATTATTTTTTTATGTGATTTATGTCTAAGAAAATTGGTTTCCTATACATTTGTCATGCAGAATTTATTTTCCTTAAATTTACGTTTAAATTATTTTCATTTAAAAATGATTATTTAACATTTTATTTTTTTCAATACTTTATCCAATTTTCGTTTGTTTGTGTAAGCCCGATATAATTGATATAGTAGTCTTATTTATATATAGTAATTCCATCGTAACTTCCCTCTAACTTTTAAGTAGACTGTCTCGCAGAAGAGTACTTTAGATATATTTCTAGCCCTTCTCATTGGATTTGGTAATTGTTATCTTTCCAATGTTTGTCTAATCTATCTACAACATCAATCGGGAAGAGAATTATAGGGTTTTTTTTTTGTCACCGGTTTATCTTGTTGTCCGGTTCGATGCTCCCCCAGCTGTCTCCGGGTCGATCGATCCTTCCCCGTGCACGACTTTCCTTCTCCAGGCTTCAAGTCACTCGAAATATTAATTAATTTACCTTTTAGAACTTTGTTTTACAATTAATCAGGGTACTGTACGTACATTTGGACTTGCACTTCGAATGCGGATGTCTATGTATCTTAAGTTCGTCCATGTCAACGAGATCTTCATTTGTTCCAGCTTGTTTTGTACAGAGTGGTCGGATAACTTAATGTTTATGACTTTAATTTGTTCAAAGAAAGTTGGTTCACTTATCTGATGATCAGTAGTACTCAGTTTGTTAACCGGGAGGGGTTACCTCATTATTGACCTCAAGAGGTCGAATGCGTTAGCTGATCCCTCAATCCTAATCGAAAAATAAACTGAGTCTCCAGGAACAACTCCAATCTTGACACATCTATATATAACTAAGGCAATCTCAAGTTATTTAATTAATGAACATCCTAAAAGCTAAGAATACATGGTTAGAATTTTCAGACATTATTTCTTAGAGTAACATCTTTGTTTTTCCTTTCGCGAGCGTCAACTAGGTCCCCCTGAAAATGTAGTAGTAACGGTTGTTCATTAGATAATTAACCCTCTCTCTCTCTCTCTCTCTCTCACACACACACACACACACACACACACACAAGTTATCACCTCTCTCTCTCTCTCTCTCTCTCTCTCTCACACACACACACACACACACACACACACACAAGTTATCACCTCTCTCTCTCTCTCTCTCAATTACCTCTTTAATGAGCATCTTTTTTTCCTTAAATATTATTTAAATTTTAGTAAATAGGTCAAAAGTTGAAATTTAAAAATTTAAAAATTATAAAAAAAATCATAATGAAATATTTTTTCGCAGAGAAATAGTCTTAACAAAAAAACTTATTCCCAGACACCCTATTAATCACTCAAATAAAAAAATGACTTCCTCAAATTAAACACGCACTTCTTCTTCTTTTTTGCTCAACATAAGAACCTACTTAATTATAGATAACTAGTATAAGAGCATGTAATCAATTAATGGTCAAATCACCAAAGCTGATTCTTGTCACGTGATAGCCTTCAACATACTAGCAAACATCTCCGGGAAGATTATTAAATCTTAGAACATTCAGCTTTCCATGACCATCACATTCTCAAAAAGCTGGTGAGAGGAGGGAGAGAGGGATGTGGCGGCTGGGCTGCAAGGTCACACTACTGTCACTGTGGCACTCCCTTGTTCTCACGAGCTCTCGATCATGATCACGCAAAACAAACCTTTTTCTCTCAACTCTCTCAACACATATTTAAAGGGTTGGAGGAGGTCGAGTTGAAGAGGGAGGGGGTTTCCCTCGAAAGGGAGGGAAACCTTTCCCACGTTTGCATGGGAAACTCACTCCGCGCGGGATTCCCATGCAGGGTAGCTAGGTGGCGGCAGCCCTGGCGCTCCCGAGCGCGCCGCCCTTCTCACATGGGATTGCTCTAATGGGCACCCCACCTCCACAATGGGACCATCCCGTTAACAATCAATATAACTAACAAAAGAAGACAACAAAATCTATTCACATTCATCAAACCAGGGTTTAACAGATCAATCAGATGATATCTCCGCCATGCACCACACATGCTGGATCATTCCAGCATAGAGCCGACGGCATGGTTGTACATGCATGGTACAATGTGAACGGCAGGAGTGCAGCCGACATCAATGACGCATGACGACCGACGGTGTGGGGGGAGTAGTTGCGCAGCGACGCAGCCACGGTTGGCGGCGACGGGGCTTGATCGGCGACGGGGCTCGATCAGTGATCGGACTCTGAGGGGGGGATCTACGTACCAGTGGGTGACGGCTCGATGTTGGTAGCGATGTCGAGTGGCAGTGATCGCAGCCAAGCAGGATAGATGGCCGCCATGGGCCCATGGAGCAGCGCAGCACGGAAGGGCGCAATGGCAAGACTGTTCACAGCAAGGGGTGCGTGGGTGGCGAGGAGCAACAGTCAAGATCGACGTTGGAGGGCCGAGGAATGATGGCGGGGGAGGGCCGAGGGCGTCGTCTGGGGACTTGTGGGAAGGGGTGGAGGGAAGAAGAAGAGAGGGGGTGGGAGAGGGTGGCGGCTCGCAGTAGAGGGGTTTGTAATGTGGAAAACTATACAAAAATTCTTATAGATTTTAATTTTTGTTAATTAATATTTAATTATTTAAGTAATTTTTTATAAAAAATATTTTTGATCCGATACGATATCATATCGAATCGTGCAAACGAAAATCGGCACGACCGACAATATTGATCCATCAAACCTTGCATCAAACAACTAGTAAATCCATGTCCCTGAAAGCAACCCTCGGTAAAAAATTGAAACATGTACAGACAACGAGCAAATGTTAGATCTGAAAGAAGTATCTTGTGTGCGGAGGGAGGGGGCAAGGGTCACATGCCACAACGTGTGTGTGTCTCTCTCTCTCTCTCTCGTTTTCATCGTGTGCGTCTACTCATCCTCAAGAATTTTGATAATGGCAGTGGCCAGAAAACAGCTGGCCCCTCTTATGTCGTATGTTTCTGGTGGGTAACGAGGGAGGGGGATAAATTAATGAGACTTTTTATAGCCCTTTTAATATTTAGTAAGTGACAAAGATCAATTTTTATCTTGAGATTTTAGCATATATGCTATCGTAAAATTTGATTTTGTTAAATATACATTTCATCTGAGCATATTATCATGAATATCCTTGAAATATAGATAATGTTACGATTATGTCATCGACGTAACTTCCGTGTGTTTAACCTGAGTTAAGTGTGAGTTAAAGAGTAAATTTTTTGTATATATACCCTTGTAAAGATCGATTGTGTCAAATATATCCTAGATCTAACGACCGTAGATGATATATTTTACGGATTATTCTCTTCCCGTTGAGTACAGTAAATTAAAGAGTATAACCATAACATTTATGTCTAAATGAAGGATATTAATGATAATATACTCATGTAAGAGATATATTTGACAAAAATAAATTGTATGAAGTTTTATATATATATATATATATATATATATATATATATAAATCCCTTTTATCATTTCTATTAGAACATAAGATTGGAAGGTGAGTATGGTCATACAATATTCTTCTTTTTGAATGTTTCGTTATCTAATGAAAGGAGCTCATGGGAGGTTATAAACAAATATTAGAATTGCAATGACCTTTTCCCCTATAAATTCAAGAGTAATACTTGCTAAACATCGTGTCGTGCAATTTGTACCTAATCATCTTATAAATTCAAATGTGTTTGATTGATCATATGTGATAATGAGATTAGAAATATAATAAAATACTCTCTGATAAAGAAATAAAAAAGGTTTCATCTCTCTTTCAACTTTCAAAATCAAAATTAAAATAAAAAGAAAATAAGTTAATATCCGAGAAAATAACACTAACCAATCGAGGTTCTATAACCAATAGGCATTAAACTACTCAAGTTTCAATTAGACAGTTTTTTCACCATTTTTTTTGTAAACGGTCTATGTGTAGTAACTCAAAAAAATTTATATGCATTTATATGTAAAAAGAAATAACGAAAGATGAAAATAAAATAAATTATGAATATTTTTCTATTATGTCTTTAAAAGTATAGAATACAAAAACATGAACCTTATTCTACTTGTTAATACGAACGACGAGATTCACGGCACAATTCTGAGAAGGCGAAGACGTCGATACTGTAGCAGTAATATAGCATCCGATTTAAGATAGAATTATTAGTTTTAATCTAATTCTAATTAATGGATGAGGTCATTCTTATATCATTGAATAAATGAAGTCATGGATGAGGTCATTCTTACGTCATTGAATAAATGAGGTCATTGATTATGTCATTCACATGGTAGAATGAAGTTGGTGTAATAGTGACAAAGTTGGTGTAATAGTGACAAGGTTGGTGTAATAGTAACAAGGTTGGTGGAATAGGGAAATTAGGTGGGAGATTTTGGCCTATAAATAGGGATGTGCTCTTCCCTACTCAAAGCACAAATCTCTTGGGAGAAATTGTTAGTTGGAGAGAGGGAGACAGTTCGAAGTTGGAGGAGTGTTCGAAAGCATTCTTCGTTCTTAAATTTCTTCTTCTTTGATCTTCAACGAGGTAGGTTTTCTCTCAGACAAAAACTTAATTAGATCTTAATATATATTTCTTTGCATGAGTATTTCAATTCTATGTAAATTTTGCATGATCATGTATTTATGACTTATTTTAAGATTTAAAGTTCAAAATGGGAGTTTTCATTATCATAACGTGTTTCAATAACGTGAATCACATATAGACCATGATTTGAATACGGTAATCACGCCCAATTTACCTCGTTTATGTGCGTTATTTCAAAACTTAAATTTTGATTTTTTTAAATCATGTTCTTGCCTTAAGAATACTATTAACAAAGAAATGACTAGGTGAATGAACTTGTAAAGCTATCGTTAATTGTTCAAACAACTATGCTTTAAATTCCGTAGAATTTCTATACATGATTGACCCTGTCTATTTGATCTAAGCTCTATCTGAAAGCTTGACATCTTCTTTCAAATCTTCTTCATACATGAACATATTATGCAATTGGAAGTTTGACATCCTTTTTCAATGTCTTTTCCTTCATGGAAATTCTTTCACAAATGAACATGTTAGAATATACAAGAATGATTTCCGTTCGATTTACGTGTTTTCATGTCTCCGAAAAATCGTGTAGTTAGAAAGTTTACCAAGAAAGATCGGTGTCTAAGGCTAGAGGTCCATGGGTAAATGCTTTAGGTGGATAAGTGGTTACTTAATTAGGACCTCGTGAATACGAGGGGAGCCTCCCACTGTCTCACCTCTTACCTGACCGTTTTTTCTTTGATTTTCTGCTAATTACCCGACTGAGAAACACTTGATCTAAACTTATTTTACAAGATTTTTCATGAGAGTTGATCGCGTCTTGACCGGCAATTCATTCTTTTTGTTGTCTTAATGTTGTTAAACATGATGTCTTAAATCATTCTTGAACTTCTCTTATAAACTTCATTTATTCTTCATACTACATACCCTTTCTTCATACTACATGTCCTTAGAAATGAAAATTTTACTAGATCTGTACTTTAGCCATAAACTACCATTTGGGAGTGTAGGAGCTAAGTGCCATGCAGGACAAAGTGCTACGTTATGGGAGCCACCTCTTGGGACATTCACAAGATCGCAAGTCGATCGTTGGGTCTGAACCGGGTCGACCAGGGACCTTACACAACGCGAAACAATCGCGGCAAGCACGAAGAACCATTTCGACGCAACATAGTGCCTGGCGGTCTACCTTTCGGCCGTCACAGCTGTAACGGTCCAAGGCTAGACCGTCACAGCACTCTAACGGTCCAACACAGGAGCGTTACGCGAGAGGGGCAACACCGGCTGTAACGCACCCACCCGGGGTGTCACAGTATCTAACGGACCAAGCCTGGTGCGTTAGAAGACAGAACGAAACAGGTTGTGACGCACACCCCTCAGGGCGTCACAGCCTCTGACGGTCCTACCTAGGCGCGTCAGAAGAATGGGCTGCGTCAGCTTTAACGCTCCCATTCAGGGGCGTCACAGTGCTCTGACGGTCCTACCTAGGCGCGTCAGAAGACTCGTGACCCCAACGGTCCGAAAACACGAAAACGGGCGTAGCAGTCGAACCCAGGCGCGTCACACCCTCTGGCGATTTATCGTGGGACCGTCAGAGCGACCGACGCCCTGCCGACAAAACAGGACCCTGTGACGCACCCTCCTTGGCGCGTCACGGCATGTAACGCACATACCCTAGGGCGTCACGGCCTGTGACGGTCACTGGAAGGACCGTCACACCGTCCCGACAACGCTACGGCGGGAAACGACCTAAAAATCGTCCCACGCCCCCATACCTCCACAGGAGAGGGGGAAAACAAGGGGGAAGCCCCTAGCATGCATCTAAGGCCTCGGATCGGCCAAAAACGCGATGAAACGGTAGATCGGCTCACAAGCCCTAAAACATTGATTTTTCCCCAAAAACCCAAATACGCCAGCTCGGCTCACCACGGCCTACAAAACTTGCGGGAAAGGAAAAACACGAGCTGGGGGTCCATCTCCCTACCTCCACCGAAGAAACGACGCGCCGTGGACGCCGATCCACGAAGAAAACACCGTGAAACCCTCGCCGCTCCACGAACCCGCGGTCGAGCTTCCACGTGCCACCGGCCCTCGATGCTCGACCCGTTCCCCGTTCCTCGCCTCCCGCCATCGCCGTCTCACCCTCCTCCGCCACCGTCGGCCGCCCGGGGAGAGGGGGAGAGAAAGAGATGAGAGAGAGTGAGAAAGAGAGAATGAGAGGGGGAGAGAGAAAATGGTTAATATATATAGAAAAATCTGAAAATTGTAGAAATTCAGAAAATTACGAAAAATTACCTCCGTGATCCTCGGAAGGAACACAACGCAGTGGTACTGTCCCGGAGTCGGAGGACGCCACGGTTCGCCCTGCATAGAGTTCCGAAGGCACATCAGGGAAAAATACATGTAAAGCACAAAATACACGCCGAGACCCACTAAAAGATCCGAAAAAAAATCTGGGGCATTACAGCAATCCCCCCTTAAAGGAATTTCATCCTCAAAATTCGGGACTAGCACCAAGACACAGGGGAAGAACACTGAACCAACTGACAACGCCGTCAGAGCCCCAGCACAGAAACCTCGATTCGCACGAGAAGCTCCGGACCTGAGGGACGCAGCCAGACTTACAATCACAAATAACACCTTGCTCCGCGCGCCGCACACACCGACCATCAGAGCTGGTACACCAACAAACGCAGTCCGGCATCACCTCAGACACTACGAAAACAAATCATGACACCGCTGCCACCATCTCGCCCACCGAGGAAATACACCCTCGACACGAGAAACAGCTACGATCCATCCTATGGTCGGCAGACAAAACACACATCAGCTTCACAACCAGCTGACAGGTCGCACACCCTTCGCAAGGGAACAACCAACACAGAGCCTCCATCGGCTCACGCAGCCATCTCAACAGACTACAACCACAACATCGACTCAACACCGATCACGATGCACAACCAACAGCATCTTCTGCCTGTGAAAAGACCATCCACTGGTCGCCAGATACACGTCAACGGGAAACCTCCACCGGCCCAACGGGCACGATCCAGCCCCACAGCAGGTCATCCGCTGACTCACACACAGACATTTACCACATCTCAAGCTGCACTCCTCTCGGACACCGCATCCGAACTCGATCATCGCGCCAACTCGACCCTCTCAGGGAGCACGACGAAACCAATCGACAAGATCCTGGTGTCTTCGGTCATCACCTCACTCGACTCAGAGTTACAGGGGAACCATCCTATGCTGGTCACCAAACCAGGGATAACTATTACGACACCAATGTCCCATCAAGGGCCACCATACCGACGCCAATCTCACTAAGGCCTCCGCCCACAGGTGTCACTCTTCCGTCTTGTCTCATCGCATTTCTCGACTAATCCAAGTGGACACCTGCCAATCCCGATTCCGCCCTTACCACAGAGCCACGGGACACCACCTGAACAACGCTTACGGGTCCCCAAGCAACATACATCTCACCGTGGTCGGCCACGATACTAACCTTACCAGTCACTCGCAGCTACCAACCGGAACCCAAAATCTCTCAGAGATCACTTCCTCAAAACACGATCTCAACCGAGGACACAGCCTCCAATACAAGTCGGGCACCAAGCCACTGACTCTGACCAACGCGTCCTCGACCTCCGTCATGCGACATCCTCAACAACCCTATCCGGGTCCAGCACCGACGCCTGACACGACTTCCATCACAGGAACATGGTACTCATGCGGCGCACTAGCTAGCACCTTCCCTAACACTCGATCCTGCCAGTGCCAAGAATCACGATGCCTCGGGCAACGGCACGGCAACAACACGTTTCACACAGAGGAACCAATCCTCCAATGCTTGATGCAACTCAAGAATCCGCCCGTAGCAACCAACACTACAATCCTGAACCAGTGGGTCACAAGCCCACCAGGCTTCCGCTGCTCACTCTGATCCACGCGCACAGCCACAAATTCTCGGAAACACCGCCCAACCGGCACTCGTCCTTCCGGAAAAGCGCCAACACACCCTCACATGACAAGGGAATGGGCACAACTTCTCACAGGCAACCACCTTGCCAAGACAAGGGGCACGTCTCGCACGGACTTCATGGCACACAAGGCCAACAAATCCGGACACACAATGCAAGACGACGAACCTTAGCCAAACATAATCTCTCCAACCAAAGGAGAAACCAATGCACTTCCGACCAACGGAAGAACTCCCACGCTCGACTTGACCTCGAACCTCGCGCACGATGGAAACAGCACCATCCAGCACCAAGGAAAACCATCACCACATCAGGTCAGCGCCTCCGACACACTCAGCAGGTGTCACGTCGGACCACAATCACAGCATCTCTCGATGCACCACCGCTACAATTCCTCAAACTGCAACACACCACGCCAAGAGCCGCAACACGAGCCATAACGACAACCGTCAACGCTCATCCTCGCGTCCCGAAACTCACCGCGGAACCTTCACATCTCAGACCAAATTCAAGGCGAACACAACCCATTCGCACACAAGAGCGCAGGAGCAAGACTTACTGGGACACCACAGCCCATTCCCGTCTCGAAATCCGCAAGAATAACCGGGACCGACACATCATTTCTGACGCCATAGAGCACAACAGGAACATCAGGCTCGACGAAACAGCAGCTCACCGAGAAGATCTTCCGCTCACCCGAGCACACTTCTCGATCAGAACACCTTAATTAGAAGCTGGACAAACCTCAAGCTGGAGTGGCCGAAACTGACAACAGCTCCCTCGGAGCACGCTCACGGCCACTTAAGCATGAACAATCCTCTCCAGCCACCTGACCACGCTGCAGGTTCCTCGAACGTAGCACCGTGAGTTCAAGCCTGCCAGCAACCTCTGCCCAACACAGCACAACCAGGGCCACCACTAATGAGGGAGAAGGCTCTCGACCTCGATCCTTAGGCCCCATGCTGGCACGAAAGTCGCGGACAGCAACCACCTTCACAGCGCCAACGCCGCGCACTCAAGCTCTCAAGCGGGAAACAAAGCGGAAATCATGCACAAAATCCTAAGCCAGCTGCCAACTATACTGGACCTTATGGACTCTGATCACTGCAATATTTCGAATTCCTATGTACGTCCACAACCACCGCTCTGATACCATCTGTAACGACCCGAGAATCTGATTACCGGGAAGGCCCGATAACCCGAGACTTGAACCGCCGCCCACGAGCAGGGAGGGCTCGGAAGGGCTAAAAAGAGTGTGGAGGCACAAAGAAATAGGAAATAAGGAATGACAATTCAACAATTAACAGAAATAAATAAACAACTACAGCTACAATAGAGTCCAGTCCCACCAGAAAGTACAGTCTAAAGCAGTAAAACGTACCACATGCCAAGTGAACACTCGGCCCGGCGAGCTGACAACTGAGAACATCCGCCCCGCGCCCTCGAACCTCGAGGAAGAACCGCCACACCTGAAAAGCAGGGAATGAGTCTCCAAAACAGAGACTCAGCAGGGATCCCGCAGAACCTCAACCGGAAACAACGGCAGTAGCAGAAAGGAAGGCTACAACTACAGCAGGAACAGTGAACCGGTGGCCGGTCAAAACTCGGCACTACAGGTACTCCTACTGCACCAGAAACGCACCCCGATCTCACAGTCGGGGGCTACTGAACTACACTAGTACCACTTACCGAAGTAAAAATCCATGGTAACCACGCCGTAAAGGCATGTCTGCCAGGGCACGGCCAACCTGGACACGCTGTCCAAGGTGCAACCCCAACCATCCGGTCGCGGGCACCGCACAATAAGACGCAACCTCGGTAAAGCCACTAACACTAGTCTCACGACGTGAAAATTGACACACGCGCCACGGCGAAACAACCGAAACTCAACGGTCAACACAACCAAAAACCCGAAGGTCGAAGTCACGGAAACTGACAGTCTGTCACTCCCGACTCGACAGGAGTACCTCCCACTAGAAGCACAGTCGGCAGCGTCCCCTGACGTCTTACACCGCACCGCAGGTGAATTGCCTGACGTGGTAGCGCCTACCAGAGGCACGGACACCGAACAAGTAACCACAAAGTAAGTGACTAGCTGGGGTTACGCCTGTCGACGTGGGTCCAACCGCCCCCAACCACGTGTGCACACACAGACCATGTGTCCTAGGTCTGGCCTCTGACTGGTTTTCCCCTGGAGCCGGACTCTGGCTACCGACGAGGGGCCCGACGGAAACCAGTCTAAAAACCATCCTCAGGATAGCCTCTCCACCACTCCCTGGTGGGTCCACTCGCGTGCAGGCAGGCTACGACTAGTGGAGGGTCAATAAAGGAGTAGACTCTTAAGTCAACGGAAAACCACGTCCGTATCCGACGACGTACGGGGACCATCCCACGTACCACCACTGTCGCACGGTGACCAGAGTCAGAGAAGAAATGGGACTCACAGTTCACAAAGAAACACAGAAGTACGGTTCCTGAGGCAGCTCACAGGCCGCGAAACCGAATCCCACTCTCAAGGAAAAGCGGGAATCCTCCAGCCCCAGGCTGGGCAACTGGACTCGCACTCCAAGGCCACACACATGGCCCACGCGGAAAGCACAGAAGCACGATTCCCAGGGCAACGCACAAGCTGCCACGCCAATAATTGGACTCGCAGTCCAAGGCCAAACACATGACCCACTCGGGAATCATCTTCCAGGAAAACTCACGGCATGCGGGGGAGACCCCACCGCACACACACCGATACACGGCGACTCAGTCAAGCGTAACGCAAAAACCCAGCACACGAGGAGTCACCCGGACTCTCAAACCCACGGGCACGCTAAACGAGGTAGCACGGTCCTCCCGACACCCTCAAAACACGGACACAGAATCTCACGGGTGTCTGGGGCATTCACAAGATCGCAAGTCGACCGTTGGGTCTCAACCGGGTCGACCAGGGACCTTACACAACGCGAAACAATCGCGGCAAGCATGAAGAACCATTTCGGCGCAACACAGTACCTGACGGTCTACCTTTGGGCCGTCACAGCTGTAACAGTCCAAGGCTAGACCGTCACCGCACTCTAACGGTCCAACACAGGAGCGTTACGCCAGAGGGGCAACACCAGCTGTGACGCACTCACCCTGGGGTGTCACAGTATCTAACGGACCAAGCCTGGTACGTTAGAAGACAGAACGAAACAGGTTGTGACGCACACCCCTCGGGGCATCACAGCCTCTGACGGTCCTACCTAGGCGCGTCAGAAGAATGGGCTGCGTCAGCTCTAACGCTCCCATTCAGGGGCGTCACAGTGCTCTGACGGTCCTACCTAGGCGCGTCAGAAGACTCGTGACCCCAACGATCCGAAAACGGGCGTAGCGGTCGAACCCAGGCGCGTCACACCCTCTGACGGTTTATCGTGGGACGGTCAGAGCGATCGACGCCCTGCCGACAAAACAGGACCCTGTGACGCACCCTCCTTGGCGCGTCACGGCCTGTAACGCACCTACCCTAGGGCGTCACGGCCTGTGACGGTCACTGGAAGGACCGTCACACCGTCCCGACAACGCTAGGGCGGGAAACGACCCAAAAATCGTCCCACGCCCCCATATCTCAACGGGAGAGGGGGAAAACAAGGGGGAAGCCCCCAAATAGCCCCTATCAATCTAAGGCCTCGGATCGGCCAAAAACGCGATGAAACGGTAGATCGGCTCACGAGTCCTAAAACATGGATTTTTTCCCAAAAACCCAAATACGCCCGCTCGGCTCACCACGGCCTACAAAACTTGTGGGAAAAGAAAAGCATGAGCTGGGAGTCCATCTCCCTACCTCCACCGAAGAAACGACGCGCCGTGGACGCCGATCCACGAAGAAAACACCGTGAAACCCTCGCCGCTCCACGAACCCACGGCCGAGCTTCCACGCACCACCGGCCCTCGATCCTCGACCCGTTCCCCGTTCCTCGCCCCGCCATCGCCGCCTCGCCCTCCTCTGCCACCGTCGACCGCCCGGGGAGAGGGGGAGAGAAAGAGATGAGAGAGAGTGAGAAAGAGAGAATGAGAGGGGGGAGAGAAAAGGGTTAATATATATAGAAAAACTCGAAAATTGTAGAAATTCAAAAAATTACGAAAAATTACCTTCGCGGTCCTCGGAAGGAACACAACGCAGTGGTATTGTCCCGGAGTCAGAGAACGCCACGGTTCGCCCTGCACAGAGTTCCGAAGGCACATCAGGGAAAAACATGTAGCAACCCTGGAAAAATAAAGATTTTGAAAATAGATCAAATTAAAATAAAAGATAAGTAAATAGATGATGAAAGCCTAAACGCATAAGAATAAGCCAGAAGGAAAATAACGCCTTGGGTCAAGGCGCTACTTCAAGAAGAAACGCCCTTATACAAGGCGTAATTTATGAAAGGACGCCAACATGTGAGGTCGTCAATTCTTAAACGGTCAAAATAAATAAAAAGGAAAGTAGAAGTGACGCCCTCCACCTGGGCGCGTTTTATACAAGAAACGACGCTTGACAATGCGTCAATTTAAATTAACGCCCTCACTTAGGACGTTAATTCAGTTTGAGTTTCGTTCGACCCAGGAGACTATCCAGAGTAAGTTTCTGGATAACTACGAGGAAGATTGAATAGGGTAAGAACTCTATTAGGAAAATATTACTTCCAATACAACACTAACTCCATTACGATCCTAAAAACCCTATAAATACCCTCCTAATTCACCCAGATCGCTACTTTGGCGATCTAACTTTCGTTTTGCTGCTGCTGTCGACCGTAAAGAACAGGAAATGTTCTTTCCCCTGCCTTCAGTCATGGTTATGAAGGATACTGATGTTCTTCATCATCTTTTGCTATAGGTTGCCTGCCTTGCGTTTCCTGACGTGCTGAAGAACGAGGGGTTCTTCATCAAACATCATCTTCTGGAGGCCGGTTTAGAACAGAGCATCGGTTTCTTACCAAACCTTCACGTTTCCTCTCCCAGATCACCTTCAGGTAGGTTTTCTCAAGATCGTAGCCCAAACTAGCTTAAGATCTTAATAATATCATCGGTCGTGCATGCATATAGTTTTATTGTGGTTTCAGATATTTTCTATGTAATTTCAAAAAGAAACGCCCTTGGCAAGGGCGCTAATTTAAAGAAGCGACCCACACTAGGGTGCTAATTATTGTTTTGACGCCCTGCCCAGAAGTCGTCAATTACATGTAATTAATAAATACCCACGTTTAAAATTTAATATCTATGTAACCATGAATCTAATATATTGCATGAGTATACCTGTGAAATCCTGCTATTTTTCCTGTCATGATCATGTACCCTTTTTCCTGAAATTTTATGATCTGAAAATTGGTAAATTCTTGAATTCACGACCTTGTCTAGGTCGTCTCCTACTGAACTGACGCCCCAGACCAGGGCCCTAATTGAGAGGTAACGCCCCTGTCCAGGGCGCGTTTTGGTTAAAATTCTGAAATATTGAAATTCTGTAAAAATTAAAATATAGTTTGGACGACTGCTTCACGAGTCGTCAAAAGCTCAAGAAACGCCCTTATGTAAGGCGTTAATTACGTGATTAATGACTTAACTAAAGTCGTTATTTTTCTGTAAAACTGTTTTTTTCACTGTTTCTGTTATCCGAGGGTTTCATACTTATGTATATATATATTGGCATTATATTTCCACTCCGTGAATATAGTCCCACGTTTCATGATGTTTTAACGTTACCCCCTTAACTCTCAGTGACATACAAGCTCTCCATTGGACATTCCGTTCCTTTGGACTAGCGAGTTAGTCATAGAGACCTCCGTAAGACTCCTCGAGCCTTGGATTCCCTCAAGGCCGACTGAGTGGGTTGTACCATAAAAACCTATCACCCTATTTTTGCCATGTCACTCTATAGAAACATGGTATACCGGCCCTCATATTATGTTATGAGTATGATTTGAGAATTTTCTTAATGAACGGGGAAAGCATGCCATCAATGTGATGTTATTGTAGACCCCAATTCTATATCAACTTTGTTATGATGTTCTTGTGGACCTCAATTGTATATTAAAGGAGTGACCATCTACTTGTGGGTATTTACTTGTCATGGTACCCAAGTTAGGGAACCAATTCCACCTAATTTTATCGATAATCGTGATTGTACCGTTATTATCGCCATTCTATGTCAAGTGTCATATTTTTGGACTCTACTCTATCCAAGTTTATCCTACATGTCTACAAGCTTTATTCTTGAAATTCCATATTGGCTATACACAAAAGTGGATGTTAAAATACATGATTAATGCCTGCGCATATAGGGCCCGATCTGGTCCTGGGAGGAGCACCCGAAAGTACTTGTACCCATGGGAGTTGATTGATCACGGTATTGGCATTATACCGAAGTGCATGACTAGCTTGATTGAACATTCCACAAATCTTGTACTTGACTTGATATTACATGACTTGCGTGGCCCGAAAAAGGGTAATTTCACACTTGCGTGCTTGAAACGTGATAGCCAAGTTCCGACATGACATGATGCGTCTACTTGCTTAAGTATCTTGATAGCTTTTTGATATAAGTTCTTGAAAGTTCATGACTAGTTCTTCTTGCTATCTTTTTGTTATATCCTCTTTTTATCTTGTCGTTTTATGCGAGCATGCGTAGCTATAGTGCATTCATGAAAGATGTAATCACTTAAACCCCTTGCTAGTTCTTGAGATATAATTTCCTACTGAGCGTTCGCTCACTCAGTGTTTCCATACTTTTCAGGTAAGTCCGACGATGAGGGAACTCAATCTGACGGGGAAAGCCAAGAGTGAAAGAGATAGAGCTTCTCCAGTGTCATCTAAATTTTTTTTTTATATTTTTCTTGAGTCAAGCTTTGTATTTTTTCTTTCTTTTTTTTAGTCTAGTATTTGCAAAGGGATTGTAATAGACATATTCTTATTACAGGAATAAAATGGATTGGGTTATCTTTATATTTGCGCACTCTGTCTTTGTGTCGAATACGCTACTACTCTGATTGACATGATTGATATAAACTCGTCACACATTTCTGGGTATCTTTCGCGCTCGGGGCGTGACAGTTTTTGTGGTATCAGAGGCTAGGGTATTCAATTCCTAGGAAACCCAAGTCCAAGGATAGGTTTAACCTTTAACCGATGAGATTGGGTAGAACCAAGGGTTAAAGTTAACATAGAAATGCTAGCTTCTAAATGAAATCACGTATTAATCTAGTTATTGTAATTGTAGGACGATGGCTGCCGAACGTGCTCAGTGGCGCAACATGCAGCGTACACTTCAAGGCATGACTCAGGTGCTGCAACAGGTAGCACAAGGAGGAGCACAACGAGCAGGGAGTCTCCACCAAGTCTTTAAAAACATGAACCCGCCTAAATTCACGGGTTCTACTGATCCGGACGACGCAGAGCACTGGATCAGGGAGACGGAACGTATATTCCGTGTTATGCAGTGCACGGATCAAGATAAAGTCTTATTAGCTACCTTTCAGTTGGAAAGGGATGCCCGATGCTGGTGGGAATCAATAGAAGCTACTTTAAATCAAGACCAAGTTACTTGAGAAGAATTTGTTGAACATTTCAACGCTAAATATTTTTCGGACCGAGTACAGGAAAAGAAAGCTGCAGAATTTGCTGCACTGAAGCAACGGTCCTTGACAGTGGCCGAGTACGAGGCCCAATTTTCTAGATTATCTCGGTATGCTAAGCACTTAGTTAGCACCGAGAAGATGAAGGCTAGGAGGTTCCTAAATGGGCTCAGGCCCCAATATATCACACAGCTGGCGCCAATGGATATCCAGGTCTACTCGGAAATTGTGCGCCGAGCTCAGCTATTAGAAGACGCCACGGAACTATCTGATAGAATCCGTGGGAAGGACAAGAAAGAACAAGTTACAAGTTCGGGTTCCTTTAAACCCAACTTCAAGAAGAGGCCTAGCAATGGAGGTACTTCCTCACAAGATCAGAAGTTTAAGAAGACCAAGCCCTTCTCCATCACCACTACCCCATCAAATATAGTGTGCAAGCATTGTGACAAGGCGGGCCATAGAGCAGAAGAATGCTGGAGGAAACTAGGAGCATGTCTCCGCTGTGGGAGTCGCGATCATCGAATTCCCGATTGTCCATTACTTAATGATCAAGCCGGGCACGGGAAGCGCCCAGTAACCAAGAATGCTCGTCTTCACGCAATTAAGGAGACCGAACAAGAAGAAGAAGGTGGACTAGTAGAAGGTACATTGAAAGTTTGTTCCAAGTCTGCATATGTCTTAATTGATACTGGTGCTTCACATTCAATTGTTTCCAAGAAGTTCGCTGATCCGTTACCCCTAGAACCGGAATGGATAAAATTAGTCTTGTCTACTCCTCTAGGAAACGAGACTGATATTACACACCATTACCAGAACTGTGAAGTATTGATTCATGGTAAGAATCTCCCTATTGATCTTATATGTTTAGATCTAAAGGAGTATGATGTCATACTAGGAGCGGATTGGTTATCTAAATATCAGGCAACGGTCGATTGCCGCAATAGCAAGGTTACTTTCGAGGAATTTCCAGAACTGATCTTTACTAGCCCCAAGAGGCGAAGCAAAACCCCTCTTATTTCGGCTCTCCGAGCTAGCAAGCTCATCAGGAAAGGATGTGTATCTTTCCTTGCATTCGTCACGATTAAGGAGGCTAAGGAAACTAAGATAGAAGACATTCCGGTGGTACAAGAATTTCCGGACGTATTTTCGGAAGATTTGCCTGGATTACCCCCACAAAGAGAAGTGGCCTTCACCATCGATTTAGTTCCTGGTGCGGGTCCAGTTTCTAAGGCACCGTATAGAATGTCACCTGCTGAACTCAAGGAGTTAAAGGAGCAATTGATGGAACTCATTAAGAAAGGATTCATAAGACCAAGTACTTCCCCATGGGGAGCGCCTGTATTATTTGTAAAGAAGAAAGATGGATCCATGAGGTTATGCATCGACTATCGACAGTTGAATCATCTCACTATCAAGAACAAGTATCCACTGCCGAGAATCGATGAGTTGTTTGATCAAATTTTAGGATCCAAGTACTTTTCCAAAATTGATCTTAGGTTGGGATATCATCAGTTAAGAATCAAGGATGAGGACATTCATAAGACTGCATTCAGAAGTAGGTACGGCCATTATGAATTTGTTGTTATGCCTTTCGGACTAACGAATGCCCCTGCTGCCTTTATGCAGTTAATGAATAGTATATTCAGGCCTTATTTGGATCAATTCGTGGTGGTCTTTATTGATGATATATTGATTTATTCCGAGACCAAGGAAGAGCATGAGGAGCATTTAAGGATTGCATTACAAATATTGAGGGCAAACCAATTATATGCAAAACTCAGCAAGTGTGAATTCTGGCTTGAGGAAGTGACTTTTCTCGGACATGTTATATCAAAGGATGGCTTATCAGTAGATCCATCAAAAGTTGAAGCTGTAAGAAATTGGGAAAGACCGACCAATGCTAGCGAGATCCGAAGTTCTTAGGTCTTGCTGGCTATTACAAAGCGATTCATCAAAGATTTCTCTAAGATCGCCGTACCACTTACGAGGTTAACTCGCAAGGAGATCCGTTACGAATGGAGTGAGGAATGTGAAAGAAGCTTCCAAACTCTCAAGGATCATCTTACTACAGCTCCTGTCTTAGCTTTACCAATGGAAGGAGAGAAATTCGAGGTATACACTGATGCTTCTGGCATTGGCCTCGGATGTGTTCTAATGCAACAAGGAAAGGTTATAGCTTACTCTTCTCGTCAATTAAAGAAGCATGAAGAGAACTACCCCGTCCATGACTTAGAATTAGCCGCGGTAGTATTTGCACTAAAGATCTGGAGGCATTATCTATATGGAGCACAGTTTACTGTATACTCAGATCACAAGAGTCTCAAGTATCTTTTCTCTCAAAAGGAACTAAATATGAGGCAAAGGCGTTGGCTAGAATATCTCAAGGACTTCGACTTCAATATCCAATATCATCCCGGAAAGGGTAATCATGTAGCAGATGCCCTTAGTCGAAAGCCGAGAGCACTGTTAGCCAATTGTATGATTCAAGAATGGAAGTTGCTGGAGCAATTCTCTAAGCTCAATATAAGCATGGACACGAACTTCAAATGTGCCACATTGTCTCATATAAGCATTCATCCAGACCTATTAACTGAAATACAATCACTTCAGGATGATGACCCAATATTAGTGGAAATCAAGGGCAAACTAGAAGGACAGTCTGATTTCCAATTAGCATCAGATAGAAGGTTGTTATTCCAAAACAGAACTTGTATACCGGATTGTCCCGAGTTAAAGAAGAAGATCTTAGATGAAGCTCATAGATCAAGGTACACGATTCATCCTGGATCTACCAAAATGTACCAAGATGTGAAAAGAAATTTTTGGTGGCCCAACATGAAAAGGGAAATAGCGGACTACGTGTCGCGCTGTCTCACATGCCAACAGGTCAAGGCGGAACACCAAAAGGCTGCTGGAAAACTACATCCTCTAGATATCCCTAAATGGAAGTGGGAGGATATTGGTATGGATTTCATCATGGGTTTATCTAAATCAAAAGGAGGACATGATGGAATATGGGTTATTATTGACCGATTGACTAAATCGGTGCATTTCTTGCCAATCAAGAGCCGATGGTCAGTCGATGTGTTGGTTGCATTATACATCAAGGACATAGTCAGATTACACGGTATTCCTATCTCAATCGTGTCTGATAGAGATCCCCGTTTTACTTCTCATTTTTGGAAGGGACTACAACATTCGTTGGGAACAAGGCTTAACTTTAGTACAGCTTTTCATCCTCAAACGGATGGTCAGACCGAGAGAACTAATCAGGTCATTGAAGATATGCTTAGGGCATGCATCATTGATTTTGGTGGAAGCTGGCATGATCACTTGCCTCTGGTTGAATTTGCATACAATAATAGCTACCAGACAAGTATACAAATGGCACCTTTCGAAGCCTTACACGGAAGGAGTTCCCCGATCACCCTTATGCTGGGACGAAGTTGGAGAAAAATAACCATTAGGACCAGACATGGTAAGGGATACCACTGAGAAGATACAATTGATTAGAGAAAGACTGCAAGTTGCTCAGTCTAGGCAAAAGGCTTATGCTGATACAAGAAGGAGAGATCTTGAATTCCAAGTTGGAGATCATGTATTTCTCAAGATATCGCCTGGACGTGGCATACGGAGATTTGGTGTTAAGGGCAAGCTTACACCAAGATTCATTGGACCTTTTGAGATACTGGAAAGAGTTGGCGAGGTTGCTTATCGCATCGCATTGCCTCCTCAATTGTCCGATGTTCATAATGTGTTCCACATATCTATGTTGAAGAAGTATGTACACGATCCATCACATATTATTGAACATGGAGACTTAGTTATCCAGAAGGATCTCACATATGAACAGAAGCCCATAAAGATACTAGATCGTGAAGTACGTACTCTAAGGAATAAGGTTATTCCCATGCTAAAAGTACAATGGAATAAGAGTTCCGATCATGAAGTCACATGGGAGACCAAGGAATTCATGAGGAATCAATTTCTAGAATTATTTTAAGGTATATACTCTACACTCTCCACATATATATATATACTATAGAATTTGGGGACCAAATTCTTTTAAGCGGGGGAGGGTGTAGCAACCCTGGAAAAATAAAGATTTTGAAAATGGATCAAATTAAAATAAAAGATAAGTAAATAGATGATGAAAGCCTAAACGCATAAGAATAAGCCAGAAGGAAAATAACGCCTTGGGTCAAGGCGCTACTTCAAGAAGAAACGCCCTTATACAAGGCGCTAATTTATGAAAGGACGCCAACATGTGAGGTCGTCAATTCTTAAACGGTCAAAATAAATAAAAAGGAAAGTAGAAGTGACGCCCTCCACCTGGACGCATTTTATATAAGAAACGACGCTTGACAAGGCGTCAATTTAAATTAACGCCCTCACTTAGGACGTTAATTCAGTTTGAGTTTCGTTCGACCCAGGAGACTATCCAGAGCAAGTTTCTGGATAACTACGAGGAAGATTGAATAGGGTAAGAACTATATTAGGGAAATATTACTTCCAATACAACACTAACTCCATTACGATCCTAAAAACCCTATAAATACCCTCCTAATTCACCCAGATCGCTACTTTGGCGATCTAACTTTCGTTTTGCTGCTACTGTCGACCGTAAAGAACATGTAATGTTCTTTCCCCTGCCTTCAGTCATGGTTATGAAGGATACTGATGTTCTTCATCATCTTTTGCTATAGGTTGCCTGCCTTGCGTTTCCTGACGTGCTGAAGAACGAGGGGTTCTTCATCAAACATCATCTTCTGGAGGCCGGTTTAGAACAGAGCATCGGTTTCTTACCAAAACCTTCACGTTTCCTCTCCCATATCAGCTTCAGGTAGGTTTTCTCAAGATCGTAGCCCAAACTAGCTTAAGATCTTAATAATATCATCGGTCGTGCATGCATATAGTTTTATTGTGGTTTCAGATGTTTTCTATGTAATTTCAAAAAGAAACGCCCTTGGCAAGGGCGCTAATTTAAAGAAGCGACCCACACTAGGGCGCTAATTATTGTTTTGACGCCCTGCCCAGAAGTCGTCAATTACATGTAATTAATAAATACCCACGTTTAAAATTTAATATCTATGTAACCATGAATCTAATATATTGCATGAGTATACCTGTGAAATCCTGCTATTTTTCCTGTCATGATCATGTACCCTTTTTCCTGAAATTTTATTATCTGAAAATTGGTAAATTCTTGAATTCACGACCTTGTCTAGGTCGTCTCCTACTGAACTGACGCCCCAGACCAGGGCGCTAATTGAGAGGTAACGCCCCTGTCCAGGGCGCGTTTTGGTTAAAATTCTGAAATATTGAAATTCTGTAAAAATTGAAATATAGTTTGGACGACTGCTTCACGAGTCGTCAAAAGCTCAAGAAACGCCCTTATGTAAGGCGTTAATTACGTGATTAATGACTTAACTAAAGTCGTTATTTTCCTGTAAAACTATTTTTTCACTGTTTCTGTTATCCGAGGGTTTCATACTTATGTATATATATATTGGCACTATATTTCCACTCCGTGAATATAGTCCCACGTTTCATGATGTTTTAACGTTACCCCCTTAACTCTCAGTGACATACAAGCTCTCCATTGGACATTCCGTTCCTTTGGACTAGCGAGTTAGTCATAGAGACCTCCGTAAGACTCCTCGAGCCTTGGATTCCCTCAAGGCCAACTGAGCGGGTTGTACCATAAAAATCTATCACCCTATTTTTGCCATGTTACTCTATAGAAACATGGTATACCGGCCCTCATATTATGCTATGAGTATGATATGAGAATTTTCTTAATGAACGGGGAAAGCATGCCATCAATGTGATGTTATTGTAGACCCCAATTCTATAACAACTTTGTTATGATGTTCTTGTGGACCTCAATTCTATATTAAAGGAGTGACCATCTACTTGTGGACATTTACTTGTCATGGTACCCAAGTTAGGGAACCAATTCCACCTAGTTTTATCGATAATCGTGATTGTACCGTTATTATCGCCATTCTATGTCAAGTGTCATATTTTTGGACTCTACTCTATCCAAGTTTATCCTACATGTCTACAAGCTTTATTCTTGAAATTCCATATTGGCTATACACAAAAGTGGATGTTAAAATACATGATTAATGCCTGCGCATATAGGGCCCGATCTGGTCCTGGGAGGAGCACCCGAAAGTACTTGTGCCCATGGGAGTTGATTGATCACGGTATTGGCATTATACCGAAGTGCATGACTAGCTTGATTGAACATTCCACAAATCTTGTACTTGACTTGATATTACATGACTTGCGTGGCCCGAAAAAGGGTAATTTCATACTTGCGTGCTTGAAACGTGATAGGCAAGTTCCGACATGACATGATGCGTCTACTTGCTTGAGTATCTTGATAGCTTTTTGATATAAGTTCTTGAAAGTTCATGACTAGTTCTTCTTGCTATCTTTTTGTTATATCATCTTTTTATCTTGTCGTTTTATGCGAGCATGCGTAGCTATAGTGCATTCATGAAAGATGTAATCACTTAAACCCCTTGCTATTTCTTGAGATATAATTTCCTACTGAGCGTTCGCTCACTCAGTGTTTCCATACTTTTCAGGTAAGTCCGACGATAAGGGAACTCAATCTGACAGGGAAAGCCAAGAGTGAAAGAGATAGAGCTTCTCCAGTGTCATCTAATTTTTTTTATATTTTTCTAGAGTCAAGCTTTGTATTTTTTCTTTTTTTTTGAGTCTAGTATTTGCAAAGGGATTGTAATAGACATATTCTTATTACAGGAATAAAATGAATTGGGTTATCTTTATATTTGCACACTCTGTCTTTGTGTCGAATACACTACTACTCTGATTGACATGATTGATATAAACTCGTCACACATTTCCGGGTATCTTCCGCGCTCGGGGCGTGACAAAACACGTGTAAAGCACAAAATACACTCCAAGACCCACTAAAAGATCCGGAAAAAAACCTGGGGCATTACAATATCCGAGGAGGAGAATGCTCGCCAGACCTAGAAGAGCCCAGCTTCACCAGCCCAGTACGCCCGGCCTGATACAGCTCGATGCGGATAAGCTAAGGCGGGCTGAGCCTTGGCCCTCATGCCATGGCCCAAGGTCCAACAAAACTTCGTCAGCCCATCGAGAGAAATCATCACAGCTAATATGAGCATCGTAACGTTCGCCCAACGGGGAAGACGCCGCCACCATTTTGGGGCTCTCTCCGAAAAGGATTGGGTCACCCCCATAACGCCAAGATTCCCGCCACGAGGTCTCTCTTCCGGAATAGGCAGGTGCACAAAGGGCAGCTCTTCCCACGATTAAGGAGACGTTACTTGATGGGGGACGGACCACAGACTCGACTCGAATTCGGAATGCGATCCTTGGACTCTAGACGAGCTCGCAATTGTCCCTTAGCGAGGGAAACGTGGGACCGGGCACGGTTAAGAAACCAGCCGTGAGTCACGGGTATCGGCTTTCCGTGTAGACTCGGATCGAGTCACGGGACGGTAACACTCAAACTCACTCTCTCGCAGCGGTGATGAAATGATAACGGGCTAATAATCCTACACTCGCATCGGCATTCAAAAGTATACGAATTGAGCAAAATGTGATAAGAGAGAGGTAGCGAGTTTACCTCCACGCTCCGGGCGTGGGGAAGACGTTCCCGGCCAGTTACGGTAACTCCCGGTTAACAACAGTTAACAACTTAATTACAGTAGTAATTCTATTGCCCACTCCACGTAGGGAGGTAAAGGGATACAGTGGGCCCGGGAGGACCGACCCTGGGTTGACGGGCAGCAATCTGGAGGCGAACTTAGCACGAACTCGGCCTGCTGGTCCGACTCGGCACTATTGCAACTCGGTGCTGCGCCAACTCGGTGGCTGACTCGGTGGACAGCAAGCGATCCGTTCCAAAGGAACGTCGCCTTCCTGATGTCTTCTAGAGGTGCCGCTTGGCTGGGATGATGGCGGGATGTCCCGGATCGACTCCCGGAAGGGGCGGCACCCGAAGTTGAATTTTGATATTTACTTTTGATTTTCCCCCGAACTGAATTTTCGGACCTGCACACAGAACAGATCTGCCGGCCGCGGCGGCGAAAATTACTACGCTCATATCCGGAGGCCGATCGAGGCGTGGCTAGTATCGATGGAAAGAGCACTCAGGGATCTACAACATAATTTTTTTTTCAGCTTCATCCACCACACGGATTGAAAATGAAAACCTCTGCAAGCTGACTTTTTTTTCTGACCCGGACTGACAGACACACAGGGTAGCAAACAATCTGCCTGAAATACACCCTTGACTGAGGGGTAAACGATTTTTGTAGACTCTAATAAAATTATGGTGGAAGGGGATATACGTGGGGAACACTCAGTAATTTTTTGGGATGTTCTAAAAATAGATAAGGGGGTGAAAAAAATAGAACAAGACGACTGTGTATTGTAGATCTGCAGAATGACAGATTGACAGGGGTGGACTAGAAATTGCGGCAAAAATACCAAACGAACTCAGAATGAGGTATAAGATATATGGATGGAAAGCTAACAAAGAGAGGAACAAGCTCTAAAAATTTCAGCTCGATCAGACAAACACACAGAAAGGTAGATCTGCGGAGGTGGGGTTCTGTCCTGATTTGGATAGAACTTCGACGTAGCGGCGGTGGCGGCGCGATGGCGGCTCGATGGCGGCGGCGGCGGCGATGCTGAGCTTCACACACAGGGAGGTGGTGGAGGAGAGGCTTCACACCTCTGAAATCTGAGCTTTCACAGCTCTAGAAGGTGAGAGAGGGGCGCCCAAGGGCTGGAGCAACAAACGGCATTTCTTCTCATTAATTGCTAAGTAATTCAAAAATTACAAGGTATATATAGAAAGTGTAAAAAGACTTAAACTAACCTTAGATCTAATTTTTGGGAGGGGTAATTAAGGGACATCACATTTTAGTCCAAACAAAATAAAAAAAGAAATCCTAATTAATTCTAAATGGGGGGGGCGCCCCCTTGACCAAGGGGGGGTGGTAGGTGGAGGTGGGTGTAGAATGTTGACAATTTTCACCCTTTGTCCCCCATGTGTCAATTTGACTAGTCCAACCTTGTAGATGGCCACCTAGGATGGTTGACCAGCTCCACTTGGCCTAGGTGGACCAATGGGAAAGGGGTGAGGACCCCCTAGCTGGACCTACTATCATTTTGCACCAAAACCCACACAATCCAAGGGAATGGCAATGCGGCTTATCAAGCCTTATAATGGCGTACAAACTTTCCCGAGGATATAAAAGCAAAATAAAGGACACAAATGTAAAATGAAAAGTTAATGCTCGGCGTCGATTCCCATCAACTCTCCCCGGGTGGGAGGAACTCGACCCCGTCGAGTAAGGGGTGCGGCTGCTCGTGACATCGGCGGATCCATCATCGTACCTGGAAGCGCGGAGTACACTCCACTCCAAGTAATCGACACCTGCTCACCCCGTATAGATTCGATATGCACACGCTGCCTTGAGAATGAGGCTAGAGGTGGACACTCCGGGGTGGGGTCACTCTCAAATGAGGGAAGGGGGCTCGAATACTCACTAGGAATCACCGCTTGTCCCTTATGTGACTAGATCCGATATGAGGTAGAACCGATCCCAATAGTCCGACAAGTCTCGAACTCGCAAGGGCTAACAACGCGAGCATACAAAGACCGACTTGACTTGACACATACATGTACAAAGACGGACAACGAAACCAAGACTCACTGTAACGACCCGAGAATCTGATTACCGGGAAGGCCCGATAACCCGAGACTCGCACCGCCACCCACGAGTCCGAAGACTCGGAAGGGTTAGAAGGATGGTGTGGAAACTACACAAGTATCACAAGTAATTGCAGAAATTAAACAGTTATAATATGAAGTAGGAAATAAATTAGCATTTTACATGGTCCACAATAGAAAATAAATAACAACAACAGTAGTCCACAACTAGTACAGAGACAAGAAAGAAAAGTACAGCTACACGGGGCATACCCCGGCTCTGACCTCTGGCACTACCTCTGGGCACCCGCACCACGCTGCACCCCAGACGCGCTCCCCAGGGGCGGCGCCTCACCTGAAACACGGTGAAAACACGCAGGGAATGAGTCTCGGAACAAGACTCAGTAGGGATCACTCGAACCCTACCTCGTAAAATGGGAAACCACTACGCTAGCGGTAGGAGAGTACCTCGGAAAGGAAAGCCATGTACTCTACTAAACAAAGGTCCTACTGCACGCAAACTGGCACACGTGCCACGGTAAGACAACCGAAGCTCAACGGTCGACCCGACAAAACCCGAAGGTCGGAAACACACGAATGACAGTCTGTCACTCCGTACTCGACAGGAGTACCTCCCACTAGAAGCACAGCCGGTAGCGTCCCCTGACGACTTACACCGCACCGCAGGTGAACTGCCTAACGTGGTAGCGCCTACCCAAGGCACGAACACCACACAAGTTACCACAAACAAGTGACTAGCTGGGGTCACGCCCGTCGACGTGGGTCCAACCGCCCCCAACCACGTGTGCACACATAGACCACGCGTCCCTGGTCTGGCCCTCTGACCGGTTTTCCCCTCAGTCGGACTCTGGCTGCAAGACGTGGGGCCCGACGGCAACCGGTCCACAAACCGCCTCTAAGGGTAAGCCCGTACACCACTCCCTGGTGCGACCGGTACCGCGTACTGGTAGGATACGACTAGTGGAGGGTCACTGAAGGAGTAGACTCTCAAGCCAACGAAAAACGTCACAAGGGCCGGTACGCGGAACGCTCCTTGTACCAACGCCGTCACACGGTGACAAAAGCCGACAACGACATCTCCTGGTACACTCTGACGCAACCCGTCCCCTTGAACGGTCCACACTGGGCCGCTCAGGGATGTGCGGTCACACAGGAACCGCACAAGGGTTTGAACGGTCAGATCAGGACCGTTCCACCCAGGGTCCAAACGGCAGATGAACTGCCAACATAGGACCATTCAAACAGATGTGCAGTCAACTCTTGACCGCACGTGGGTGAGGAACGGTCAGCTCCTGGCCGCTCGTCTCCCAACGATAAAAGCCTGGACGGTTAGTCCTTAGCCGCACTTGGGGAAGAGCGGCTACGGCTTAGCCGTTCAGGGGTTGTGCGGTCAAGGCCAGACCGCACACCCAACCATAGCACTAGGGGATGTACGGCCAGCACCTGGCCGTACAAAGGGTTATGCAGCCAGCTCCTGGCCACACATCCCAGTGCACTGCACAACGGTCACAACCAACGGTCAAAAACCCTAGGGTTGGGCGGTCGCTGTGGGGCCGCACATTAGGATATGCGGTCCCACGATAGACCGTCCAAGCCCACTGCGCGCCAAGCCCCAGCCAAAGCGCACCGATCCGATGAACGGTCCGAATAGGACCGCATAAGGGTTATGCGGTCACTGGTTCGACCGCACATCGCTCATCGGCGCGAAAACGGCGAACCCCGCCGGAATCGCCCAATCGGCCTCAAAACAAGCCCCACGGAGGGGGAAATGGCGAGAGAAGAACTCCCAAGCCCCCTAGCATGCTCCTACGCCCTTAAACCGTGAAATCGGGGCTCAAAACGATGGATCGGACGAACTCACCCCGCGGCATGATCAGCCCTTCCCGGCTCAAAATAAACCCCTCTCGACCTCGTCTCGAGCCGAAACTCACGGGGAAGGAAGACAAGAGGCTAAGGAACGTCACCATACCTCCGGTTCGCGACGAAACGCTCCGATCCGAGCTCGAAGGCGCGAAGAACGCCGTTAGAATCTCACCTCCCCACGCTTCCCACGCTCGCCGTATGCCCGCACGATCGCCACTACGTCACCCACGTCCTCGCGCCGTCGCACCGCCGCCGTCTGCATCCGGAACGGGGGTCGGCACGGTCGAACGGGAGAGAAGGAGAGAGAGAGGCGGCCACGGTCGCGTGAGAGAGAGAGGAAGGAAGAAGAAGAAAAGAGAAAAGAAGAAAAAGAAAAGAAAAGAAAATGGGAATATATAGAAAATCTGATTTTTTTGGAAAAACATACCGAAAAATTAAAAAGTACATTTTCGGGATCCTTGGAACGCACCGATCGCAACGGTACCACTCGTGCCCAGGTGAACGGCCCGGTCCACCCGCAACGAGCTTCCGAAGAAAAAGCCGAAACACACACCGGAAATCGGAAAACACACGCGGAAAAGCCGCGGAACGCCTCCGGGCCTCCGAAACAACTCCGGATCGCGTCGATCCGAATACGAAGAATGACCGAAACGAAATTTCGGACACAATGGAGCCGGACACTCCGAAAATAAGATCCGGGACCCACGAAGAGGGATCCGAAAGTTCTGAGATATTACAGCCCTCCCCCCTTAAGGAATTTCGTCCTCGAAATTGAGAACAACCCAAGGGGAAAGAAGAGGAATACTCACTCAAACAGGTATGGGAACTGCTGACGCATCTCGTCCTCACACTCCCAAGAAGCTTCCCCACCAGAGTGTCGCTGCCACACCACCTTTACCAAGGGGGTGACCTTGTTCCGCAGGCGCTGCTCTCGCCTATCCTCCACGCGGATGGGAAACTCTGGGAGAGAAAGATCTGGAGTCACCACGGGCCAAACAGAAAACTCAAGCACATGAGAGTCATCGGGCACATACTTCCGCAACATTGAGACGTGGAACACGTCATGCACCGACGCCAACTCAAGGGGTAACTGCAACCGGTAAGCAACCTCACCGATGCACTCCAAGATCACAAAAGGACCAATGTAGCGGGGAATCAGCTTCCCACGCCGTCCAAAACGTATCACCCCCTTCATCGGAGAAACTCTCAAGAACACCCGATCGCCCACGGCAAACTCGAGAGGCTGCCTCCTACGGTCAGCATAGCTCTTCTGCCGACTCTGGGCCGCCAACATGTTCTGACGAACCACGTGCACCACATCCACACATTGATGCACCAACTCTGGTCCCGTCAAAACACGCTCACCAACCTCAAATCAATCAAGTGGAGTCCGACAAGGACGCCCATACAGAGCCTCATAGGGAGCCATACCAATGCTCGAATGATAGCTGTTGTTATAGGCAAACTCCACCAATGGTAGGTGATGAATCCAACTCCCCTGCCACTCCAGGCAGCAGGATCTCAGCATGTCCTCCAAAGTTTGGATGGTCCTCTCTGACTGACCATCTGACTGAGGATGATACGCCGAGCTAAATGCCAACTCTGTGCCAAGAGCTCGCTGGAAACTCCTCCAGAATCCAGAAGTGAAGCGCGGATCCCGATCTGACACGATCGAAACGAGAATCCCATGCAACGGCACGATCCGCTCCACATACAAACGAGCCAACTTGGACACGCTCCAGCTGACTTTGACCGGTAACAACCGAGTCACCTTTGTCAGCCGATCCACCAGCAACCAAATACTGTCCTGTCCACCCGGGGTCCTCGGCAACCCCACCACAAAATCCGTGGTCACGTGGTCCCACTTCCACGTAGGAACATCCAAGGGCTGGAGAGTACCTCCTGGTCGCTGATGCTCCGCCTTCACCTGCTGACAGATCAGGCACCTGACCACAAATTCTGCGACATCTCTCTTCATGCCAGGCCACCAGAACTGCCTCCGCAAGTTCGATACATCTTCGTCGCACCCGGATGTACGGTGTACCTGCTCCCATGAGCCTCGCGCAGCACCGCACGACGAATCTGCTCCTCCGCTGGGACGTACAACCTGCCGCAAAACCTCGCAGCACCGTCCTCGCCGAGTTCCACATCAGCCATCGCCAGAATCCGGGACAACTCAGGGTCCGCATGCTGAGCCTCTGTCACCTGACAATGGATAACAGGAGTGACAGTCAGACTCGCAAGCACTGCCAACCTTGGCTCCTGGAGAATCTTGAGCCTGAAGGATACTTCGGACACTTGTTCCCAGAGCCTCCACTTCCTCAGCATCAAGGCACTGACCGTGACCTTCCGACTCAAGGCATCGGTCACGACATTCATCCTGCCCGGCTGATATGACAGGGTGAAGTCATAATCCTTCATAAATTCCATCCAACGCCTTTGCCTGAGGTTCAGGTCCCTCTGCGAGAACACATACCTCAAACTCTGATGGTCAGTGAACACCTCGAACTTCTCGCCGTACAGATAATGCCTCCAGATCTTCAGCGCGAAGATCACCGCCGCCAACTCAAGGTCATGGGTAGGGTAGTTCTCCTCGTGGGGCTTTAGCTGCCGAGATGCATAAGCCACCACTCTACCATGCTGCATCAACACAGCTCCCAATCCAACGCCGGAAGCATCTGTACACACCACGAAACCTCCCGATCCAGAAGGCAAAACCAACACCGGAGCCGAGGTGAGCAATCTCTTCAGTTCCCTGAAGCTCTGCTCACACTCCTCAGACCAGACGAAAGGCACATCCTTCCGCGTGAGTCTAGTCATCGGGGCCGCAATGCGAGAAAAATCCTGGATAAACCGGCGATAATAGCCCGCAAGCCCCAAGAAACTCCGGATCTCCGTCACCGACCTCGGCCTTGGCCACTGCATTACTGCCTCGACCTTGGCGGGGTCCACGGAAATACCATCACCAGAAATCACGTGTCCCAGAAAGTGCACCTCGCCGAGCCAAAACTCGCACTTGCTGAGCTTCGCATACAACTGGTGATCTCGCAACGTCTGCAGCACCACACTCAAATGGTACGCGTGCTCCTCGGCAGACTGCGAATAAACAAGGATGTCATCCACGAAAATGACCACGAACTGGTCCAAATACGGATGAAACACCCTCTGCATCAAGTCCATGAAGGCTGCTGGGGCATTGGTGAGCCCGAACGGCATCACCAAAAACTCATAATGCCCGTACCTCGTACTGAATGCAGTCTTCTCCACATCGGACTCGCGAATTCTCAGCTGATAGTAACCGGACCGCAAATCAATCCGCGAGAACACTCGCGCAGACTGGAGCTGGTCGAACAAATCATCAATCCGTGGCAACGGATACTTGTTCTTAATGGTCACTTCATTCAGCTGCCGATAGTCAATGCATAGCCGCAGACTACCGTCCTTCTTCTTCACAAACAACACGGGCGCACCCCAAGGGGAAAAGCTAGGGCGAACATACCCCTTGGCCAACAGCTCCTGCAACTGCGCCCTCAACTCCCTCAACTCAGCGGGGGCCATACGGTAGGGAGCCTTCGCCAAAGGTCCCGTACCAGGCGCAACCTCGATCACAAAATTGATCTCCCGCTGGGGAGGCAATCCAGGCAACTCCTCGGGAAACTCGCACACCACCGGAATGTCCTCGACATTCGGCTCCATCCGGTCAGACACCACCACGGACGCGAGAAAACCCTGACAACCAGAATCAAGCAACCGACGGGCTCGAATAGCAGAAATGAGGAATCGAGAAGAGGTGGAACGGATACCTTAGAAATAGAAGGTCCGCTTGCTCGGATGCTGGAAGTAGACCCTCTTCATTCCACAGTCCACCACCGCTCCATGAGTCTCGAGCCAATCCATGCCTAGAATCACATCATAATCCCGAAGCTGCAACGCGTACAACCTGCCTGGCATACTCCGCCCATCGATCCAAACCGGAACCTGATCGAAGCAATACGGAGTGATCATGAAATCACCCGAAGGCAACTCCACTGCCAAATCACAGGACAACTGGGTCACTGGCTCCTCGATGCTCAACGCGAAATCCTCCGAAATAAACGAATGAGACGCGCCAGAATCAAACAAAACACGAGCCGCACAACCCAAAATCTGAACGGTACCTTCCACGAGCTGCGACGCCACTGCCTCTGCCCTGGTCATGTGCGTGATCTGGCCTCGAGCTCTCTGCCTACCTCCCACACTAGCTGACCTGGGTAGCGGCGGATACTGTCCCTGCTGCTGCTGCCTCTGCTGCTGGGGAACCTGCTGCTGCGGCGGCCTCTGAGGACAGTCACGCACCATGTGCCCTGGCTGGTCACACCGAAAACAGATAATCGGCGCCGTGCACTGCCTGCCTGGGTGGAACCCACTACACCGTGGACACGGTCCTCGCGACCCACCCACTGATCCCTGACGCTGCAAGGGGATCGGCTGCTGTACACTGCCTGATGAAGCTTGCCCCTGATCCTTGGACTTCTTCTTGCCGAACCCTTTCTTGAAAAACTTCTTAACCTTCGTGCCAAAGGACGCAGATCCTGTCACCGACGCTGCCTGTGCCGACACTCCTGAACCACTCATCGCATGCTGAAAGGAACTCTGCTGGTGGGTAGCCGGCTACTGGCTGCGACCTGACAAAGACTACCCCTGGCTGATCGGTCCTCGGGTCCTCTGCATATCCATCTCCAAAGAAACCGCAACACGAGACGCTGTCTCTAGATCAGTGGCCCCGTTCGCAATCAGATGGTGCCTCAGCTCCTGCCTCAAACCCTGAACAAAATGCGCGATCTTCACCCTCTCATGCTCCATGATGTGAGGTGCATACCGACCCAGCTCGATAAATCGGGCCCTATACTACAACACGGACATGTCGCCCTGCACCAGCTCCAGAAACTCCTGCATCCGCTGCGTAGCAACAAAATCTGGACAATACGTACGCTCGAAAGCACTGACAAAGTCGTCCCACTCGACATGCTCAAGTGGACGAAGCTGAAAGGACGTCTTCCACTCGGAAGACCAGCACTTCCGAGCCGTACTTTGCAACTGGTTGTAGGCCAACACCACTCTGTCCTCGGCAGTACTCTTCGCAGAACTGAACACCCGCTCCATCTCATCAAGCCAATCACGAGCCGTATCAGGGTCTGCCTGGCCGCTAAAGTAAGGTGGATGGAACTGCAAGAAGTCCCTCACTGCTCGGCCTGGCCCACCCCTAGCTGACGAGCCCTCACCAGCCTCTCCACCGAACTGCTGAGACATAAGCTGGTACATGCCACGGAAGAAATCCTCGTCCCCCGGAACCCTCGCAGTAGCCGCGGCCTCGGTAGCTCCTAGTGGCGCTCTGCTATGCTCCTCCTGGTCCCCTTGGACCCCCTGCTGGATCTCCTGACCTCCAGCCGACTGCCCCTGCTGAGAGCGAGTGCTCCGCCTCGGTGCCATGCTCGCTCCTAAAGCAAAAGACAGAAAACACGAAAACGGTAAGGTCAATAAAAACGCACGATGCCCGATGCCAGTGTCAACTGTACATTATTGTTGTGGACTAGAGGACCACTGCAATCACCTATGATTCTCGCATAATTTCACAACCGCGCTCTGATACCAGCTGTAACGACCCGAGAATCCGATTATCGAGAAGGCCCGATAACCCGAGACTCGCACCGCCACCCACGAGTCCGAAGACTCGGAAGGGTTAGAAGGATGGTGTGGAAACTACACAAGTATCACAAATAATTGCAGAAACTAAACAGTTATAATATGAAGCAGAAAATAAATTAGCATTTTACATGGTCCACAATAGAAAATAAATAACAACAACAGTAGTCAACAACTAGTATAGAGACAAGAAAGAAAAGTACAGCTACACGGGGCATACCCCGGCTCTGACCTCTGGCACTACCTCTGGGCACCCGCATCACGCTGCACCCCAGACGCGCTCCCCAGGGGCGGCGCCTCACCTGAAACACTGTGAAAACACGCAGGGAATGAGTCTCGGAACAAGACTCAGTAGGGATCACTCGAATCCTACCTCGTAAAATGAGAAACCACTACGCTAGCGGTAGGAGAGTACCTCGGAAAGGAAAGCCATGTACTCTACTAAACAAAGGTCCTACTGCACGCAAACTGGCACACGTGCCACGGTAAGACAACCGAAGCTCAACGGTCGACCCGATAAAACCCGAAGGTCGGAAACACACGACTGACAGTCTGTCACTCCGTACTCGACAGGAGTACCTCCCACTAGAAGCACAGCCGGTAGCGTCCCCTGACGACTTACACCGCACCGCAGGTGAACTGCCTGACGTGGTAGCGCCTACCCAAGGCACGAACACCACACAAGTAACCACAAATAAGTGACTAGCTGGGGTCACGCCCGTCGACGTGGGTCCAACCGCCCCCAACCACGTGTGCACACACAGACCGCGCATCCCTTGTCTGGCCCTCTGACCGGTTTTCCCCTTAGCCGGACTCTGGCTGCAAGAGGTGGGGCCCGACGGCAACCGGTCCACAAACCGCCTCTAAGGGTAAGCCCGTACACCACTCCCTGGTGCGACCGGTACCGCGTACTGGTAGGCTACGACTAGTGGAGGGTCACTGAAGGAGTAGACTCTCAAGCCAACGGAAAATGTCACAAGGGCCGGTACGCGGAACGCTCCTTGTACCAACGCCGTCGCACGGTGACAAAAGCCGACAACGATATCTCCCGGTACACTCTGTACGACGAGAGACACGCTGACGCAACCCGTCCCCTTGAACGGTCCACACTGGGCCGCTCAGGGATGTGCGGTCACACAGGAACCGCACAAGGGTTTGAACGGTCAGATCAGGACCGTTCCACCCAGGGTCCAAACGGCAGATGAACGGCCAACACAGGACCGTTCAAACAGATGTGCGGTCAACTCTTGACCGCACGTGGGTGAGGAACGGTCAGCTCCTGGCCGCTCGTCTCCCAACGATAAAAAGCCTGGACGGTTAGTCCTTAGCCACACTTGGGGAAGAGCGGCTACGGCTTAGCCGTTCAGGGGTTGTGGGGTCAAGGCCAGACCGCACACCCAACCATAGCACTAGGGGATGTACGGCCAGCACCTGGCCGTACAAAGGGTTATGCGGCCAGCTCCTGGCCGCACATCCCAGTGCACTGCACAACGGTCACAACCAACGGTCAAAAACCCTAGGGTTGGGCGGTCGCTGTGGGGCCGCACATTAGGATATGCGGTCCCACGATAGACCGTCCAAGCCCACTGCGCGCCAAGCCCCAGCCAAAGCGCGCGGAGCCGATGAATGGTCCGAACAGGACCGCATAAGGGTTATGCGGTCATTGGTTCGACCGCACATCGCTCACCGGCGCGAAAACGGTCAACCCCGCCGGAATCGCCCAATCGGCCTCAAAACAAGCCCCACGGAGGGGGAAATGGCGAGAGAAGAACCCCCAAGCCCCCTAGCATGCTCCTACGCCCTTAAACCGCGAAATCGGGGCTCAAAACGATGGATCGGACGAACTCACCCCGCGGCATGATCAACCCTTACCGGCTCAAAATAAACCCCTCTCGACCTCGTCTCGAGCCGAAACTCACGGGGAAGGAAGACAAGAGGCTAAGGAACGTCACCCTACCTCCGGTTCGCGACGAAACGCTACGATCCGAGCTCGAAGCCGCGAAGAACGCCGTTAGAATCTTGCCTCCCCACGCTTCCCACGCTCGCCGTATGCCCGCACGATCGCCACTACGTCACCCACGTCCTCGCGCCGTCGCACCGCCGCCGTCTGCAGCCGGAACGGGGGTCGGCACAGTCGAACGGGAGAGAAGGAGAGAGAGAGGCGGCCACGGTCGCGTGAGAGAGAGAGGAAGGAAGAAGAAGAAAAGAAAAAAGAAGAAAAAGAAAAGAAAAGAAAATGGGAATATATAGAAAATCCAATTTTTTTGGAAAAAAATACCAAAAAATTAAAAAGTACATTTTTGGGATCCTCGGAACGCACAGATCGCAACGGTACCACTCGTGCCCAGGTGAACGGCCCGGTCCACCCGTAACGAGCTTCCGAAGAAAAAGCCGAAACACACACCGGAAATCGGAAAACACACGCGGAAAAGCCGCGGAACGCCTTCGGGCCTCCGAAACAACTCCGGATCGCGTCGATCCAAATATGAAGAATGACCGAAACGAAATTTCGGACACAACGGAGCCGGACACTCCGAAGATAAGATCCGGGACCCACGAAGTGGGATCCGAAAGGTCCGAGATATTACACTCACAAAGACCTTTAAACAGACCTAATGTTAGTCCGACCCGTACATGGGTGACGGCGGACCAGGACACCCGAATATGTGCCATGCATGCATTTGACGTAACCGGCGGTTGGCGGAATGGGGAATTCCCAGGCCTCCTAAAGTGGGCCATGCATGCATATTGGAGTTAGAGGTGGGAGGGCCAGGGGTTCCAAATGCATCCTCCTCCTTTCCCCTAGAGGATGGCGTATCTCGCAAGTGAGCGGGCTTGGTGGGTGTAGACGACCCGGCCCATGGGGAAGGAGTGTGGTAGTGGATTCCTTTGAAGAAGTGAAGTATATAAGGAAGGTCTAAGGGTCTACTAGGGAATGGGTCAAAGGGATCAAAGAAGGTATGACCCCTTGTGGTGGGTTCCCACAAGTCATGGTCCCCGATGTAAAAGTCTTGAAGGTGTGGATAGTCACCTTCATGCATTGTGGGTGGGACGGTGATCATGTGTAGGATGTATGGTTCCTCCCTTGGGCGAAAGGGTATGAAGTCGGGTTCGGCCGACATGCGGAGGAATAAGAGAACCTCCGTGGTGATACAACCCATGGTGTACACGGAGGTAATGGACCCTAAGGCGGGGTGGGTGAAGCTAAGACCAGTGGGTTGGTCGAAGCCTCGGGTCAATGAATGCGTCAACTGCCATTGCCACCCTAAACCCAAAATAAGGTCACCCAATGTGTCAACATGGTGACTAGAGCGGAATGTAGTGTGGTAGGAGTTGACGGGCACTAAAGTTAAGGTGGGGTTCATTGAAGGATATGGAGGCGGGACCAAGCCATCCTTGAGCCAACTAAGTAGTGGCTCGGCTATGTAAAGTGTACCCGTTAGAAACACGGGCGGCTCGGGATTTGGTGGCTCCAAATGAGAGGGCTCCAAAATAAGATCGGAAGGTGAGGGTGACAATGGAGCACTCTCGGGTGGTGAAGGCAATGGGGTAGGCAGTCCGATCGGCTCGGGACTCGGTTGGGAGGTAGTTGCTTGCCGAAGGGCAGCCAGGGCAGCGTCGGCTCGCTGTAGGTCGTCATTAAATCGAGACTCAAATGGCTCGACCTCCAGAGCGACCTTATAGGACTGCGCTAGAGAGAATGCGTCGCGGATAAGACATTCCAACTGGAAGTGAAGGCGTAAACCTCTCCGGAACTGAAATGCGGCCGTGGTGCTCTCCTCTCCCAAACCATATTCCAACCAATACTTATGATAGTCCCGAATGTACTCGGACACGGACCTATCGCCTTGGACCGATCGACATGGGTTGGCCATAGTTGCCAAGATGTGGGAATGAATCCCTAGGAATGGATATGCAAGGCCATTTTTTTGTTTTATTTTATAAGTAAAAGTTTATGCAAACTAATGCAAACTCCTAGACACGACTTAGACTGCGATGCAAATGCAAGTTGAAATGAGACTCGACTACAACATAGACTACACACCAAGACTTAACCAAAACTCGGTACGTGGCGGAGATAATCGATCCGAAGACCACTCGCGCAAGTGTGCGCCTTCCCGATAGGCGTAGCCTAACGGTCGGACAACACCTTTTTATATACCGATTAATGGTATGCAAATGCAACTTAGACCGACTTAGACGATGACTAGACGTAAATGACACTTTTTTTTTATTTTAGACACCCTAGACTCAACCCGGATGCTCTGATACTAAACTGATGCGGGACGGACCACGGACTCGACTCGAATTCGGAATGCGATCATTGGACTCTAAACGAACTCGCAATTGTCCCTTAGCGAGGGAAACGTGGGACCGGGGACGGGTAAGAAACCGGCCGTGAGTCACGGGTATCGGCTTTCCGTGTAGACTCGGATCGAGTCACGGGACGGTAACACTCAAACTCACTCTCTTGCAGCATTGATGAAATGATAACGGGCTAATAATCCTACACTCGCAGCGGCATTCAAAAGTATACGAATTGAGCAAAATGTGATAAGAGAGAGGTAGCGAGTTTACCTCCACACTCCGGGCGTGGGGAAGACGTTCCCGGCCAGTTACGGTAACTCCCGGTTAACAACAGTTAAAAACTTAATTACCGTAGTAATTCTATTACCCACTCCACGTAGGGAGATAAAGGGCTACAGTGGGCCCGGGAGGACCGACCCTGGGTTGACGGGCAGCAATCTGGAGGCGAACTCAGCACGAACTCGGCCTGCTGGTCCGACTCGGCACTATTGCAACTCGGTGCTGCGCCAACTCGGTGGCTGACTCGGTGGACAACAACCGATCCGTTCCAAAGGAACATTGCCTTCCTGATGTCTTCTGGAGGCGCCGCTTGGCTGGGATGATGGCGGGATGTCCCGGATTGACTCCCGGAAGGGGCGGCACCCGAAGTTGAATTTTGATATTTACTTTTGATTTTCCCTCGAACTGAATTTTCGGACCTGCACACAGAACAGATCTGTAGGCCGCGGCGGCGAAAATCACCACGCTCAGATCCGGAGGCCGATCGAGGCGTGGCTGGTACCGATGGAAAGAGCACTCAGGGATCTACAACATAATTTTTTTTTCAGCTTCATCCACCACACGGATTGAAAATAAAAACCTCTGAAAGCTGACTTTTTTTTCTGACCCGGACTGACAGACACACAGGGCAGCAAACAATCTGCCTGAAACACACCCTTGACTGAGGGGTAAACGATTTTTGTAGACTCTCAGAAAATTATGGTGGAAGGGGATATATGTGGGGAACACTCAGTAGTTTTTTGGAATGTTCTAAAAATAGATAAGGGGGTGAAAAAAATAGAACAAGACGACTCTGTACTGTAGATTTGCAGAATGACAGATTGACAGGGGTGGACTAGAAATTGCGGAAAAAATACCAAACGAACTCAGAATGAGGCATAAGGTATATGGATGGAAATCTAACAAAGAGAGGAACAAGCTCTCAAAATTTCAGCTCGATCAGACAAACACATAGAAAGGTAGATCCGCGGAGGTGGGGTTCTGTCCTGATTTGGACAGAATTTCGACGTAGCGGTGATGGCGGCGCGATGGCGGCTCGATGGCGGCGGCGGCGGCGATGCTGAGCTTCACACTCAGGGAGGTGGTGGAGGAGAGACTTCACACCTCTGAAATCTGAGCTTTCACAGCTCTAGAAGGGGAGAGAGGGGCGCCCAAGGGCTGGAGCAACAAATGGCATTTCTTCTCATTAATTGCTAAGTAATTCAAAAATTACAAGGTATATATAGAAAGTGTAAAAAGACTTAAACTAACCTCAGATCTAATTTTTGGGAGTGGTAATTAAGGGACATCACATTTTAGTCCAAACAAAATAAAAAAAGAAATCCTAATTAATTCTAAATGGGGGGGCGCTCCCTTGACCAAGGGGGGGTGGTAGGTGGAGGTGGGTGTAGAATGTCGACAATTTTCACCCTTTGTCCCCCATGTGTCAATTTGACTAGTCCAACCTTCTAGATGGCCACCTAGGATGGTTGACCAGCCCCACTTGGCCTAGGTGGACCAATGGGAAAGGGGTGAGGACCCCCTAGCTGGACCTACTGTCATTTTGCACAAAAACTCACACAATCCAAGGGAATGATAATGTGGCTTATCAAGCCTTATAATGGCGTACATACTTTCCTGAGGATATAAAAGCAAACTAAAAGATACAAATGTAAAATGAAAAGTTAATGCTCGGCGTCGATTCCCATCATTACTCCACGACCCACGCCATTTCCCCATTGAGGAACGAACGGCCACTACCATAACAACCCTTATAAATAGGTCCCCTGTCAGACCTAGGACGAATCCGCATACGGAGACGGACACACATATAGAGATAGAGACACGTAGAGAGAGACGAGTCCTTCGCCCATTGTTCCGAGCATTCCCTAACTTCTCCGAGCACTCCCCAGGCTCTCCGAGCACTCCAAGAGCATTCATTCAGACACACAAACTTGTCCACTCCACTCTTAAGCTCTCCTACCTCTCTCGCTCCTATAGTTCTCTCTAAAGTACGTCTCCGACTTAAGCATCGGAGGGTTGTCCCATGGGGTCACACCTAGGGCTCTTTCTGGCACCGTTCTCCAGTGCTCGTAGAATTTCACGGGTGGTCGGTCGCTCTTTCTCAACAAACAAATCTTAAAAGTGTGGTACGAGGATTATGAATCATTTTTTTACCTCTACACTTTTTGGCACCATATGTGGGAACGAGTACAAATACAGAGAGATCACTACTGTTTCCAGGCTCCTGGCCACTTCTCGGAGTACTCGAGATTCTTCTGAGCACTCTCTCCCTCACCTAAGCTCTCATCTCTCTCTCTCTCTCTCTCTCTCTCTCTCTCTCTCTCTCTCTCTCTCTCTCTCTCTCTCTCTCTCTCTCTCTGCTCTTCTACTTTCATTTGTGCGCGTCTTTGACTTAAGCATCATAGGGTTATTTTCTGGAATCACAGCCAATACTCCTTCTGACGTAATACTCGTTGGTTGCATATTTTCTCTGGGCGATTGGACTCTCTTCCCTATAAAGAAATCTTAAAGATGTAGATGAGGCCCGAGGTAACACTTTTCTATCTCTACAACGCTTGTTTGAAGGGTATTCCTGAAAATATATTAAAGTGAAGAGTATATTTGACAATATAAAATTTTAGAGGGATATATATCTAAAAAAGTTTAATGTATTCTCCAAATTGTTTCAAATCTCTCATTATTTATAGTGAGATTTTGTGCAACACCCTTGCTAATTACATGTCGGGGTGTTACAAGTGTAACATATTTTATTTTAAAATTTTTTTGAGTAGCCCTCATACTAAGTTATCGGAACTTGGATGCCACGTCATCACGTGACGTGACATGAGAGTCTATGTAAAAAAATTAGACCACTTTTGAATAGTGCGTGAGAGCCACGCACAAAAAAATGACTCATTGTGAAATGACATCATCATTCACACGGGGGTCTAATTTTTTTTTCGTCTCTCACTTCATGTCATTTGGTGACGTGACATCTATGTCGATATAATTTAACGTGAGTTACTCAATAAAATATATTATATTTACGCATGTAATTAACATGGGTGTTACAATTAACATTTTCTCATTATTTCACAGCTGTGTATATTGTGTATAAATATTTAGAAAGAGCTCCCACACGAGGAAGCTGAGCAATACCTTCTTCTTAGAAAAAAAAGAAACTCTGTTCTGTTTCTCTGAAGCTTTGTTCTCACAGGGGAAGGCTGATGAGGAGGTGATTGGGGAACGATGGCGACACTGATCCTCACATCCTTCTTGGTTGCACTCCTCACCGTACCCTTGACTTTCTACCTATTATGGAGGTCCAGGAAGGAAGAAGGAGAGGCCGGCCTTCCTCCGGGACCCGGCGGGCTGCCGCTTCTCGGCTACCTCCCCTTCCTCGGACCCAGTCTCCACCACTGCTTCGACGAGCTCGCGCGCACGCATGGCCCCGTCATGCGGCTCCGCCTCGGCGCCAGGCTCTGCGTCGTGCTCAGCTCGCCCGCCGCTGCGCAGGAGGCCCTCAAGGACCACGACGCCGTCTTCGCCGACCATGATTTGCCCGCCGTGGTGTTCGCCTCCGTGTTCGAACGCAACGACCTGCTGTGGGCGCCGGATGGTCCTCAGTATCGCACCCTCCGGAAGGTGTGCGTGCGGGAGCTGCTCAGCCCCGCCACCATCAGGGGCCTCTATGCCCTGCGCCGGCGTGAGGTGGCGTGGATGCTGGAGGAGGTCGGCAGGCGGAACGGGGAGCCGGTGAAGGTGCGGGAGCTGGTCTCCGCCGCAGCAATGAAGGTAATGACGATGATGCTATTTGGGGACACCGTGGCGGGGGAGGGTGACCCCCTGCTGATGGAGTTCCGGGAGGCCGCGGCCGGCATGGAACCATTACTGGGTGCGCGCAACGTATCGGATTTCTTCCCGGCGCTCGCATGGCTTGACCTGCAGGGCATCGGGCGGCGGGTGCGGAGGCAAACGGCGTGGCTCAACCGCATCTTCGACTCCATTATCGAACAGCTGCTGAGGACGGTGGAAGGCGGTGGAGGGGGCGAGACAGCGGCGGCGCAGAAGGCCAGGGATTTACTGCAGGTGGTGTTGGAACTCCTTCGGAAAGGGGATTTTCCGCAAGCCCCGTTGACTGTGATGCAGGTCAAGACTTTGCTTCTGGTTAGCACTCCCGGTCCATTCTCTCGTTCCCAGTTAGTTTGGATTTCTTTACCATGGGAAATGTCTAAAAGAGATAATCATATATAAATTTCTTAGAATTATTATTATTTTTCAATAAAGAAACTTTCATTTCAACGACAAAAAGATTAATTATATTCTTGAGAACAACACAAACCATCTTCATAAAAAAGATAATTTTTAAATAAATCATTATAACCCTCTTTATTAATCTAACTGTCGAGTGACGGCCAATCTCACGAGAGATAATGAGAGGAGGGGTCCACACTCTCCCTCACACACGTCACTAAATGAGTCCGGGCACAGTGTTCGACCAAGAAGGGTCGAACACGGTATCCCTACTCCTGCTCAATTAACAAAGAGAGCCTATTAGAATTAAATGATCAATATATTCTCCATGACGAGAGAGAGAGAGAACGGTGAGTTGGGGAGGGGTCTGCCGGCTGCAGGGGGGAGGTTCACGGCTGTTGTGGTTGCCTTTGCGAGGTAGCGAAGGCAGGTTGGGGAGGGGGAGAGCCTCCCCGCTCATCTTAAAGCTCCAGCCAAAAATGTAGTAAGAAGATAAGAACGAGCCCGTGGAGGAAGAGAAACCCACAACTGCTCGTGGATGATATCAGAAAGATCGAGCTTTGAAGACAGAAGCGGGATGCTGGGTTTGGCCACTCCCAGTGTCGACAGGGTCACGTTAAGCTACATCTCGTCGCCGTCGTAGTCGACCCAGACCTGCATCGGGTCGCCGCTGATCGGGGTGAGGTTCCTGAACTCCTTGGAGCCGTTGACGTAGTAGCCGGCGAAGGTATTGATGGACTTCATGCTATTGACGTCGATCCCCACGTGGTTGTGGTCCTCGAAATCGGGGTTGTGGATGGCGTCGAGCTCGACGGCGACGAGGTGGTTGGTGGCGTTGCCTATGGTGAGGGGGCTGAGGATGCCCAGGTACTGGCTGCCGGTGTTGCCGGTGAGTTTGCTAGTGGTGGAGATGAAGAAAGCGATGCCGTTGCCGCTGAGCTGGTTGTAGTCGGAAATGATGCCGAAGGCGAAAGCGGTTGAGAAGGAGAACGCTCTACCGGCCGGGGACCTCTTGGAGCGAATTGGGGCAGGGTAAAAGGCGTGTCCTTTGAGTAGCTTGGTGACTTAGAGAGAGAGAGAGAGAGAGAGAGAGAGAGCGGGGTGTGGTGGAGTGGGGTGGGGTGGAGAGGGGAGGGATATGCAGGGGGTGTTCACGGCGCAAGGGGAGAGGGGGAGGGGCTTTCACGACTGCACAGGGGAGGGGGGTTCCGGCAGCACAGGGAGTGTTCACGGCGCAAGGGGAGAGGGGGAGGGGCTTTCACGACTGTACAGGGGAGGGGGGTGCCGGCAGCAGGGGTTGGGGAAGGGGTTCCGGCAGCACAGTGGGTGGGGGAGGGGGTGCCGCTGGCAGTGGGAGGGGGTTCCGGCCGCTCAGTGGGGGGGGTGGGGGTGCCGGTGGCCGTTGGAGGGGGGTTCCGGCAGCACAGGGAGAAGGGGAGGTTCGTGGCTGCATAATAGGAGGGGGTGTTCCGGCGGCGAGGGGGGGGGTTCCGGCGGCGAGGAAGGGTCGCCGGCTGCAGGGGGATGGGAGATTCCGGCAGGGAAGGGAGGGCGGCCGATGTGCAGGGTTCTTTTATTTTTTATTTTTAATTAAAACTGATTTAATCTTCCCACCGTTTAGTTAAAAAGTACTTATGATTAAGTTTACGGACGGCTCAACAATAATATTTTTATACTATTTAACTTAACATAATAATATGGCTGTTAATATATTTTTATATTTTTATTATTTTACTTCTAGCAATAATCTATTTATAAAGATCTAAACAAATGGCCATCGTAAGCTCGAACGCAGAACTGGCAGATAAGATCATACAAGATAAAACATCAGGAGGGCTCAAGGGGTCGATACCGTAACATATCGAGATAAAAAATATTATATATATATATATTATATTATATTATAATTCAAATGATTTTTTAACACAGTGAGTTAAGTGACTCGTTCTTTAATGAGGTGTCCATGATTCGAATCTTACCTTTACTTACGCGTTTCAAATCGAGTATCTCACGTTTAAACTTGAAATCTCTCAATTAATCGATCTACAAAACATATTCGATATAAAAGATTTAAAATAATATATAAAACATTCCAATTACTTCACAGACCGATCTGTCCCGATCTCGGTTATATCCCACTGATTTCAAGACTGACCGGATTGAATAAATATTCCATTATAAACATCAACAAGTGTAACGTAGGATTTTAGATGGATATAGAGAATAAAAAATAATTTAGAGATATATAAGATTATAAGGTATGATTTCTTTTTTATGAGATGGTTAAACGAGGAGAAAACTAAGTTAATTAATTAAACAAAAGGTAAATGATTAAAATATACCTTAATGTGGGGGTATGCGTGATAATATCATAATATGCTACTTTGAAAAGCACCATTGAACACCGTTTCCATTTTATAAGTTAAAAAAATGGAAAATCGTGGGCATTCTACACGCCAAATGGAATGTCAAAACAACTAAAACAAAAGTATAAGAATACGTTAACTAGTCTGCATGAATCAACTGATCAATGCATTAAAGTTGGCTAATTAAGACTCAATTAGAAACTAGCTTACTGAGATCTAGCAACTTCGGCCAATTATATATGGATATAAATGAATTTCTTAAAATTAAAGTGTGTTTTATCTCAACTACCCCTAGAGGCTAGAATGAATTGGTACCTTGTTTGTTAAACAGATACTTCAGATGTATCTAGTGTGTCATGAATCAGTTGCCTAAGATAATCTAGTAGAATATATATATATATATATATATATATATATATATATATATAAGAAATAAATTTATAAAAAACAATTAGTGGAAACATATTAACAGATATACTATTACTTAAGATTAAATAGTACATAAATGTAATATAAGACCGTCTAAACGTGATTTATTTTGTAATTTTTTTTGTCAAAAGTGAATTGACTGTAAATAAAAAGATATATTTATATTATTTAATTTTACATAATGGTATTGGAGAGGGGGATTTCTGTAGCCCACCCAAAGAGCAGCCCAACAAAACTCAACAGGGTCCAACGAGACAAACTCACCCGAGTGATAGTCCACGGGGCCCACTCAGGGAAGAAAAGCCCAATAAACATACACTCGAGAACCAACCCTCCCCGGCGGCCCCTAGGCTCGGAGGGCCCGAGTGATGGTCAGGTCACAAGGAAGGTCCGGCCCAGGCCGTTTTTCCGCTCGGGAGAGACAGGCGCCAGCCGACCTATCCGACCCCTCCTTTGACCGAGCTATCCTCCTCGCCCGGACAGGGCTGGCGTTTCAGGAGCTCGGACTGGACGCTAGCCGTTCGCGCTGCCTTTAAGAGTCCCCAACGGACAGGGGAATCAACCAGCCACCGGGTTTCAAGGCGATAATGCCCCCACGATAAAGGCCATGAAAGCCCACGTTGAGGACGTAACTCCCGCCGGAGACCCCCCAGCTGACAGGACTCCTGAAGGCGGCACACTACTTAAAACCAGGGCTACCCTCCGGTGGAAGGTAAGAGAAAAAAGGAAGGTAAAACTCCTGAGCGATCCGCTTCACCCCCCCCTTTTGGTGGAGAGGAGTCTCGCGCATCAGCTTTCCTCCTCCCTTCATTGCTTCCACCACAGCTCTACTGACTTAGCCATCGGAGGGTTTCGCCTCAGGGAAATCCCCTGGGCCCTCTGACGCGTTTCCCTGTCTTACAGTTCATCTCCTGGTGATCCACGGCCCGCTCAGGACGCAGCGCGAGATTTCACCTCTTCAGGTATGATTATTGATATATTTTTTAAAAAATTAATTTTAATAATAATTTATTTACAAAAATCTCTAAAAAAATACTTATCTAAAAAAGAAGTGTCGTCGTGTCAAGGATTCCCAAACATAGGCTCACCCTTTGCAAGAACTTTGGCTGTAGGAATTGACTGGAGCGGGAACAGACACAACAAAAAACATGGTCGAACGGGCAATGGCGGAGCCGCTATGTAATCCGGCAAAGCCAAAGAAGAGATCTCCGCCGTGGTTGGGAAGGATGGCACCGTCGAGGAGTCCCACCTTCCCAAGCTGCACTACTTGGATGCTGTGCTGAAGGAGGTGCTCCGCCTCCACCCAGTGCACCCACTTCTGTTCCCATATCGCCCGAGCTCCACTTGCACCATCGCCGGATATAAGATTCCAGAGGGAGCTAAGGTGTTCATCAATGCTTGGACAATACACAGGGACCCCTAGTATTGGGAGAACGCTTCAAAGTTTGAACCGGAGAGGTTTCTACGTGGAGACCGAAGAATAGATTACACTGGGAAAAACTTCCGTTATCTCCCGTTCGGGGCTGGAAGGAGGATATGTCCCAGCGTCTTTTTAGGAGAGATGATGGTGAAGTTCATATTGGCTTCTCTGCTACACAAAGTTGACTGGACGTTGCCCGATGGAGTGAAGTTAGATGCCTCGCAGATTGCGCTGAAGAAGGAAACCCTGGTTGCAGTGCCCAGGTTGCACTAAGATCTTACGAAGGGCTCTCATTCCTCCGTAGGATTACTTAGTATGAATAAGAAGACAAAAACTTTGTATCAAATTAAGGTCAATGTTAGTGTCTTATGGGGTGTTTGGGAGCAGTTTTTTTTTAAAATCTATTTCTATCTAAAAACTTATGTCAACATAATTTTGACTTAAAATTTAAAATTGATAAAAATTGACACTTTCTGTTTGACAGCAGTGTCGTAAATTTTAAAATTTGTGTAGATGTGTTTGTCAGATAACTCTCCATATGATCTGGAATTCCTCCGTCGTAGCCTCCATCCTCCTTGCACACGACGAAACGCTGGAGGGGGGGCTGTGGAGGGGGAGGGGGGTCTTCCCCTCCGGGTCGCCGGCACCTCCGGCAGTTGCACATAGAGAGAGAGAGAGTGAGTGAGAGAGAGAGAGAGAGAGAGAGAGAGAGAGAGAGAGAGAGAGGACGGAGAGAGTGGGAGAGAGAGAGAGAGAGTAGAAGAGGGGGGGGAAGCCGCCGGGGGAGGGGAGGGCGCCGTAGGGCGGGGGGAGCTGCCGGGGGAGGGGAGGGGGCCGCCGTCGGGGGAGGGGGGGGGGAGGGGGCGCCGTCGGGGGGAGGGGAGGGTGCCGCAGGGGGGAGGGGGAAGCCGTCGGGGGAGGGGAGGGCGCCGTCGGGGCGAGGGGAGGGTGCCGCAGGGGTAGGGGAAGCCGTTGGGGGAGGGGAGGGCGCCGCAGGGGGAAGCCGTCGGGAGGGGAAGGTGCCGTGGAGAGAGAGAGAGAGAGGACGGAGTGAGAGAGAGAGAGAGAGGGGGGACGGAGAGAGTGGGAGAGAGAGAGAGAGCAGAAGAGGGGGGGAGCCGCCGGTGGAGGGGAGGGCGCCGCAGGGCGGGGGGAGCTGCCGAGGGAGGGGAGGGGGCCGCCGTCGGGGGGGGGGGGCACCGTCGGGGGGAGGGGAGGGGGCCGCAGGGGGCGCCAGGGAGGGAGGGGAGGGGGCCGCCGTCGGGGGGAGGGGAGGGGGCCGCAGGGGGCGCCAGGGAGGGGAGGGGAGGGGGGGTTCGCCGGGGCAGTGAGGGGGAGGGGGGGGTTCGCCGGGGACGGGGAAGGGAGGGGGGCCGCGAGGGGGGGGGGGGGTTCTTGTTCATGGGTCTCGGATCTGGTTTCTCGGAATGTCTGACTCCGTTGTGTCCGAAACTTCGTTTCGGACATCTTTCGTGTTCGGATCGGCGCGATCCGGAGCTGTTTCGGAGGCCCGGAAGCGTTTCGCGGCTTTTTCCGCGTGTGTTTTCTGATTCCCGGTGTGTGTTTCGGTAATTCCTGCGGAACCTCGTTGCGGGTGAACCGGACCGTTCACCTAGGCGAGTGTGGTACCGTTGTGATCAGTGCGTTCCGAGGATCGCGAGGGCGTGATTTTCTATTTTTCGGGATTTTTTCGATTTTCCGGATTTTCCTATATATAACCCTTTTCTCTCTCTCCCCTCTCATTTCTCTCTTCTCTCCCTCTCTCTTCTCACGCTCTCTCCTCTCTCGCTCTCTCTCCGGCGGCTGACGGGGTGGAGCGTGGGTGAGGTGGGGACGGCGCGGGCGAGGTACGGGCGAGGATGGATGATGATTGAGGCGGTGGAGGCGCGGTGAAGCTCGGCCGTGGGTTCGTGGAACGGCGAGTTTTAACGGCGTTTCTTCATGGATCGGCATCCACGGTGCGCTGTGAAAGCGTCACGTGGTGGACTGAGAGAGAGAGATGGGGTTTCTCCCTCTCCGAGTAATAAAGGGTGAAAGAAATGAGGATAAAATAATGGAAACGCGCGCTGTAGGGGATATGAAAGAACGGTGGACAAGTACGACCTACAGATGACACTCTAGTTGAGACAGAGAGAACTTAGACTGGCCGAACTCCGGTACATGGCGGAGATAGGGGTCCGAAGACCCTTTCGCACAAACTGAACCCCTTCCCGATAGGCGTAACCCACCGTTCCGAGAGCAGCTTTTCAGATACCGAATTCGAGTCCTGGGACTCTACGTAATAGAATTTGACAGACGGGAAGACACGTAGACTCAGAAATTGTAACGATATATCACTCCCCGAACAGTTACAAGAACAATATGAATAAAAGCACACCACCACAGGACATTGGTCTTTGCGGGGTTTTAACAACAATATTGCAAGATGAGCAGTAATTAATATATGTACATCTAGAAACCACCGCGAGACATTGGCCTTACGGAATTTTTTAAAGTAATATAAATAATAAATAAAAGTATATATATATACCACCACGAGACATTGGCCTCTGCGGGATTTTTAATACATTATAAATAATAAATATAAATATATATACACACCACCACGAGACATTGGCCTCTGCGGGGTTTTTACTATAACATAGATAATAAATATAAGTATATAAATATATAAACCACCACGAGACTGTGGCCTCTGCGGGGTTTTTATTGTGACATAAATAATAAGTATAAGTATATATATATATATATATAGAAACCACCACGAGACTGTGGCCTCTGCGGAGTTTTTAATGCGACATAAATAATATATATATATATATAAATTATATATATATAAATTATATATATATATATATATATATATATAAACCACCACGAGGCTTTGACCTCTGAGGGGTCTTTAATGTGACATAAATAATATAAATAATAAATATATCACCACGAGACTGTGGCCTCTGAGGGGTCTTTAATGCGACATAAATAATATAAATAATATATATATATATATATATATATATATATATATATATATATATATATAAACCACCACGAGACTATGGCCTCTGAGGGGTCTTTAATGCGACATAAACAATATAAATAATAAATAAATAAATAAATATATATATGTATATATAGAAACCACCACGAGGCTTTGGCCCCTGAGGGTTCTTTAATGTGACATAAATAATATAAATATATATATATATATATAAACCACCACGAGACTATGGCCTCTGAGGGGTCTTTACTATAATTTAAGTATATGTGACAGGAAAGGAAAAGGGATCAAATAAACTGCCGCGAGATGTTGATCTCCACGGGATTTTAAAGCGATGATAGGGGAATGCTGAAATTAAATAGTTAGGAGTTAGAAAGTAAAGTGCAGAAAATAAAATGCTGAAACAGAAACGGTCGCGGGAGATGACCCACCGCACCAATTAGGAGTTAGATATACAGAAAGTAAATCACAGAAACCGCCGCGGGGAATAATCCTCCGCGCGGGTGAGGCCAGAGACAGAAGGAGATAACCGCTGCGGGAAGTAACTCTCCGCGGGTGTTATTAAAAACGAAGATGATCAAAATGAAGCGCGCGTTAGGAATTTTGTGATCGCCAGGGACCGAGGGTCCCGAGTGGATTGATCGCTTTTGCCTTTGACGCGGGAATTGCGTGGGTTCCTTCTTCCTCTTCTTTCGATAGGCCGAAGAAGAGGGCCTTTAACTGGTTACCCCTACACAAAGAACAAACAGAGAAAAAATAACTAAATGAGAATGACGGCGGTGTAGTACCAATCCTTAGGTAATGAAACTGTAAATAACATAAACGAACACATACCTGGTTGGTGTGTTTAAAACCCCTTTAGAATTAAAAGGGCAGGAGAATGATATGATGAAATGCGCAAACACAAAGACACTCACAAGGGAGGCCCTCTTGAAGAGAAAGGCATGGGACATATGCTAAATGATGCATGCAATATAATTAACTGACCGAATAAAAATAAGGGGGAGAAAAGCTTACCGGGGAAGACCGGCGACGAGCTTTGAGAAGGACTTAAGAGCGGACTTCAGAAACTAGTTAAGCCGGACATAAGAACACACACATACAAGCATATACATATGAATGATAAATATACTTATGTAACCATATACTTAAACATATTAAATATATTTAACATATACATAAACACACACATATATAAACATATTCGTAAATTGGTCGAAATAAAAGAACAAGAATTTGAGAAAGAAGACGAGAAAGGGAGAGAGAAAACTCTTTTTTAATTTATTTTTAAGACTTTGTTTTAGAAGAAAAAGGATAAGATATATATATATGATACATATGTGTATATATATTGTGTATATATATAATATATACAAGAGAAAGAAAGAAAGAGAGAGGGAGAGAGAGAGAGAGAGAGAGAGAGAGAGAGAGAGAAGAAGTGAGAGAGGGAGAGAACCGGGAGGGGGGAGAGAGAGAACGAGATGGAGAGAGAGAGAGAGAGGCGGTGAGAGGGGGAGAGAAAGAGAGAGAGGTTGAGAGAGAGAGAAAGAGGGAGAGAAGAGAGAGGGGGGGACGCGACAGAGAAAAGAGAGGGGGAAGAGAAGAGAGAGAAGAGAATAAAAAATAAAACAAATGAAGAGAGAGGGGGTGGAGGAAGAGAGAAGAGGAGAGAGAGGGAACCGAGAGGGGGAGAAACGGCGAGAAGAGAAAGAGGGAGAGAGGGTGAGTGAGAGAACGGGAGGGAGAGAAAGCAGAGGGAGAGAGAGAGATAACGAGAGTGAGGGGGAGGAGGGAGAGAGAGACGAGAGAGATAGGGAGAGAGATCGGGAGGGAGAGGGAGGTGAGAGAGGGAGAGAACCGAGAGGGAGGGGAGAGAAAGAGAGAGAGAGAGGTCGCCGCGGCGGGAGGCGACCGGTGGCAGCGGCGCCGGTCGTCGATGGTGGCAAGGGGGGCGGCGGCAGCGAGCGGCGGCGAGGGTGGCCGCAGGGATGTTGCATGGCAACGGCAGGGACGACGACGGGGGGCGGTCGGCGTGCTCGCGGGCTCGCGGGGGTCACGGTGCATGCATGGCCGGAGGGATCAGCCGGTGACGAGGGGTGGCGCAGTGGTGTTGGGGACGTGCGAACGGCAGCGGCAAAGGGCGTGCGACCGGCGGACGTGGGCAGCGAGGCCGTCGACGACGTTGGCGGAGAGGGGTCTCGCGGGGGTGAGAGACAGTGGAGGTGGTTGCGGTGGTCGCGTACGGTGGGAGGTGGAGGTGGGTGCAGCGGCGTGGCGACGCTGCAGTGGGCGTTGGAGCCCGGCCGGTGGTGAAGTGGGCGACGGCGGTGTCTGCGGTGTCGTGGAGAGGAGGGCCGATCTGCAGTTGGGGTGGTCACGGCGTCGACGGGGAGCTGGATGTTGCCGTGGCGGAGTGAGGTCGTCGTGAGAATGCACAGAAGGTGCTGCGGAGGTAGTGGCTGGCGGGAGAGGCTGTGAATGAGAAGGGAGATCCCGTTCTCGCGGACGTGCGGAGAGAGAGGGATGGAGAAAGAGGATAGGGTGGCTGGCTTTCCCGATGGTGAGAGTGGACGAAGGTGCTCCGGCAGTGGAGGGCTTGTGGGCAATGTGGGTGAGGGTGCTGACGTTGCATGTGAGAGGAAGTGAGAGGTGAGGGGTGCATGCACAATGGGGGTCTCGCGGGGGAGATGGCCAGAGGGGGTTGTGTGTGTTGGGGAATGAGATGGGGGAATGAGAGAGTGAGGTTGTGGTTTTTTTGGAGATTGGACGTGGGAATGGGTTTTGGCGGCCGTGAGAGCCGGGGAGAGTGGGGGAGTGTACGTGTCTGTGTGTGCCGTGGGGAAGAAGGGTGTGTGCAGTGAAATGAAAGGGAAAGAAAGAGACGGAGGGAGGGTGAGGGAGAATGTGTGCGGAGGGAAATGAACAGGGAGGAGGGGGTTACGTGAGAGAGAGGGAAGAAAATAGGGGGAGAGAAAAGGATGTGAGGATAATAAATATATTATTATATATTATTTGTTTTTTATTATTATTTTGTTTATTTTTATAGTTATCATATCTTTTTACTTTTTAATTAATATATTTATTTTATACATATAGTAATCACTTATATATATATTTACAAAAATATTATTAAAGAAAAGCAATTACATTTTTTTTATGTAAACATAATTATACACACATTTTTTTGGATTTCATTTTCTCTTTTGTTTATTTATATGTACACATATTTTAATTTTCTCCCTTTCACAAAATAATGCAATTTAATCATAATTATGAAAATCACTCAAATAAAAGAAAATGTAAGCCACTTAAGGGCATTACGGTACAATATGAGATTTTCCCACCGTAACGTCCGAAATGGCGTGTCTACATGCGCGAAATCTTCGGTGGAGGTAGAGAGATGGACCCCCAGCTCGTGCGCTTCATTTTCCGCGAGTTTCGTAGGCCGTGGTGAGCCGAGCGGGTCGTTTGGGGTGTTTTTGGGGAAAACCATGTTTTGGGGAGTGATCGCCCGATCTGGCATTTCGTTGCGTTTTTGGCCGATCCAGGGGTTTAGATGCATGCCTAGAGGCTTGGGGATGGATTCCCCTTTGTTTCCCCATCACCCGGGGGTGATCGGGGCGTAGATCGGATTTTTGGGCGTTTTCCCGCCGTTCTCGATTTTCCGAAATGGTCGCGGTCTACCAGTAACCGCGTTCATTGGTCGCGGTCCTCGGAGAACCTCGTTTGCCTAAGAGCGTCGGCAAGCGTCGCGGACGTGCGATAGACCATTTTTGTCTAGTCGCGGTCGTGACCCGACCGTGACTGTATGGTCGCGGTCTTAGGGCGACCGCTACCATCGGGCTGCGCCTGGCTAGACTCGGTCGTGACCCGACCGTGACTACTTAGTCGCGGTCCCCGGTCGACCGTTTCTAGGTGGTCGCGGTCCCCAGGTGACCGTGACTACGTTGCGGTTCCCGTTTGCGTTGTTTTGACCTCCGGTCGACCCGGTTGTGACCCAGTTGTTGACTTTAGGTCTTGTGAATGTCCTTGACACCCCGTGGAGTTCTGTGACTGTGTCTTTAGGTGTCCGAAGATTCCGTGTTACCTCGATTAGTGTGCCCGTAGGTGTGGTGGGTCCGGGTGACCTCGCGTGTCCCGGGCTTTCGTGTTACGCTCGATCAAGTCACCGTGTATCGGTGTGTGTGCGGTGGGGTCTCCCCCGCATGTCGTGGGTTTCCTTGGAAGGTGATTCCCGTGTGGGCCATGTGTTTGGCCTTGGACTGCAAGTCCAGTTATCCGGCCTGGGGCTGGAGGTTTCCCGCCTGCTCTGGGATGGGAAATCGACATGGCGGCTTGCGTGTTGCCTTGGGAATCGTGCTTCTGTGTTTTCCGTGTGGCCCGTGTGGGTGGCTTTAGTCCTTTGCGTTCCCTTCCCGAGGGAGTGGTCTTGGCGGCTCGTGAGTTGTCTCGGTACTCGTGCTACCGTGATTTTAGACCTAGAGATTGGACTAGATTGACGGCCTTGTGCTGTTGCGTACAACGGTCTTGACCCCGAGTCTTGTGACTCAAGGACCGTTGGGTGTAGTGCGTCTAGAGGACTGTCCAGAGTCCAGTGGCTTAGTGCCACTTGAGTTTTCTCGACTCTCGCGCAGGGTGCGTGCGTGACCGTGGTCTGCGAGTCCTATTTCTTCTCCGACTGTGGTCGCCGTGCGACGGTGCTGGTACGTGGGATGGTCCCCGTACGTCGTCGGATTCGGACGTTATTTTCCGTTGATTTGAGAGTCTACTCCTTTAGTGACCCTCCACTAGTCGTAGCCTACCAGTACGCGGTACCGGTCGCACTAGGGAGTGGTGTACGGGCTTACCCTTAGAGGCGGTTTGTGGACCGGTTACCGTCGGGCCCCTCGTCTAATCAGAGTCCAGTGCCAGGGGAAAACCGGTCAGAGGGTCAGACCAGGGACGTGCGGTCTGTGTGTGCACACGTGGTTGGGGGCGGTTGGACCCACGTCGACGGGCGTGACCCCAGCTAGTCACTTGTTTGTGGTTACTTGTACGGTGTTCGCGCCTTTGGTAGGAGCTACCACGCCAGGCGGATCACCTGCGGCACGGTGTAAGACGTCAGGGGACGCTACCGGCTGTGCTTCTAGTGGGAGGTACTCCTGTCGAGTTGGGAGTGACAGACTGTAAGTTTCCGTGACTTTGACCTTCGGGTTTTCGGTCATGTTGACCGTTGAGTTCTGTTGTCTCACCGTGGCACGTGTGTCGGTTTTCACACCGTGAGACTAGTGCTAGTGGCTTTACCGAGGTTGTGTCTTGTTGTGCGGTACCCGCGATTGGATGGTCGGGGTTGCACCTTGGACAGCGTGTCCAGGTCGGCTGTGTCCGGGGGACAGGTCTCTACGGCGTGGTTGCCGTGTGTTTTTACTTCGGTAAGCGGTACTAGTGTAGTTCGATAGCCTCGACCGCGAGGTCAGGGTGTGTTTCTGGTACAGTAGGAGTAGTTGTAGTGCCGTGTTTCGACCGGCCACCGGGTTTGTTGTTCCTGCTGTTGCGGTTGCTCTCGTAGCCTTCCTTTCCGGTACCGCCGTTGTTTTCGGTTGGGGTTCCGCGGGATCCCTGCTGAGTCTCTATTTTGGAGACTCATTCCCTGCTTTTCAGGTGTAGCGGTTCTTCCTCGAGGTTCGAGGGCGCGGAGCGGAGGTTCTCAGTTGCCAGCTTGCCGGGCCGAGTGTTTACTTGGCATGTGGTACGTTTTACTTCTTTAGACTGTACTTTCTGTTGGACTAGACTCTGTTGTAGCTGTAGTTGTTTATTTATTTCTGTTAATTGTTGAATTGTCCTGCTTTATTTCCTATTTCTTTGTGCCTCCACACTCCTTTTAGTCCTTCCGAGCCCTCCCGGCTCGTGGGCGGCGGTTCGAGTCTCGGATTATCGGGCCTTCCCGGTAATTAGATTCTCGGGTCGTTACAGTTGGTATCAGAGTGGTGGTTGTGGACGTACATAGGAATTTGAGATATTGCAGTGATCAGAGTCCATACGGTCTAGTACAGTCGGCAGCTGGCTTTGGGTTTTGTGTTCGCTTTCCGCCTAGTTTCTCGCTTGAGAGCTTGAGTGCGCTGTGCGGCGCTGTGAAGGTGGTTGTTGTTCGCGGCTTTCGTGCCAGCATGGGGTCGAAGGATTGAGGTTGAGAGCCTTCTCTCTCATCGGTGGTGGCCCTGGTTGTGCTGCGTTGGGCAGAGGTTACTGGCAGGCGCGAGCTCGCGATGCTGCGTTCGAGGAACCTGCAGCGTGGTCAGGTGGCTGGGGATGATTTTTCGTGGTTAAGTGGCCGTGAGCATGCTCTGAGGGAGCTGCTGTCGATTTTGGCCACTCCAGCTTGAGGTTTGTCCAGCCCCTGTGGTGTTCTGATCGAGAAGTGTGCTCGGGTGAGCGGAGGATCTTCTCGGTGAGCTGCTGTTTCGTCGAGCCTGATGTCCTTGTCGTGCTCTGTGGCGTCAGAAATGACGTGTCGGTCCCGATTGTTTTGCGGATTTCGAGGCAGGATTGGGCTGTGGTGTCCCAGTAAGTCTTGCTCCTGCACTCTTGTGTGTGAATGGGTTGTGTTCGCCCTGGAGTTGGCTTGAGATGTGAAGGCTCCACGGCGAGTTCGGGACTCGAGGATGAGCGTCGGCGGTTGTTGTTATGGCTCGTGTTGCGGCTCTTGGCATGCCGTGTTGCAGTTCGAGGAATTGCAACAGTGGTGCATCGAGAGATGCTGTGATTGTGGTCCGACGTGACTCTCGTCGAGTGTGTCGGAGGCGCTGACCTGATGGAAGCGATGGTTTTCCTTGGTGCTGTTTCTAGCATGCGCGAGGTTTGAGGTCAGGTCGAGCGTGGAGTTCTTCCGTTGGTCGGAAGTGGGTTGGTTCCTCCTTTGGCTGGGGAGATTGTGTTGGGTTAAGGTTCGTCGTCTTGCATTGCGTGTTCGGATTGGTTGGCCTTGTGTGCCGTGAAGTCCGTGCGAGACGTGTTCCTTGTTTGGCAAGGTGGTTGCCTGTGAGAAGTTGCGCCCGTTCCCTTGTCGTGTAAGGGTGTTGGAGCTTTTCCAGAAGGACGAGTGCTAGTTGGGCGGTGTTTGCTTTCTCGGCTGTGTGCGCGGATCTGAGTGCGCAGCGGAAGCGTGGTGAGCTTGTAACCCATCGGTTCAGGATCGTAGCGTTGGTTGCTACGGGCGGATTCCTGAGTTTGCGTTGAGCATTGGAGGATTGATTCCTTGGTGTGAAACGTGTTGTTGCCGTGCCGTTACTCGAGATATTCTGGTTCTTGGCACTGGCAAGATGGAGTGTTGAGAAAAGTGCTGGCTAGTGCGCCGCATGAGTACCCTGTTCCTGTGATGGAAGCCGTGTCAGGCGTTGGTGTTGGACCCGGATGGAGTTGTTGAGGATGTCGCCTGACGATGGTCGAGGACGTGTTGGTCAGAGTCGGTGGCTTGGTGCCCGACTTGTGTTCCCAGTCGTGTCCTCGAATGAGATCATTTTTGGAGAAGTGATCTCTGGCAGGCTGTGGGTTCCTGTTGGTAGCTGCGAGTGACTGGTAAGGGTAGTCTCGTAGCCAACCGCGGTGAGATGTCTGTTGCTTTGGGGACCAGTGAGCATTATTCAGGTGGTGTCCCGTGGCTCTGTGGTAAGGGCGGAATCGGGATTGGCAGGTGTCCACTTGGATTGACCGAAGGATTTGATGAGACCAGATAGAAGAGTGACGCCTGTGGGCGGAGGCCTTTTTGTGAGATTGGCGTCGGAGGGTGGTCCTTGATGGGACGTCAGTGTCACGATGGTTATCCCTGGTATGATGACTAGCATGGGGTGGTTCTCCTGTAAGTCTGAGTCGAGTGAGGTGATGACTGAAGACACCAGGATCCTATCAATTGGTTTCGTCGTGCTTCCCGAGAGGGTCGAGTTGGTGCGATGATCGAGATCGGACGTGGTATCCGAGAGGAGTGCAGCTCGAGGTGTGGTATCGGTCTGTGTGTGAGTCGACGAATGGCTTGCCGAGGTTTGGAATGTTTCCTTCGGACCCGGTGAAGGACCAGGAAAGAAGGAAGAACCTGGGTGAGCGATTGGTGATCGTCGGCGCGTGGTCTTTTCACAGGCAGAAGGTGCTGGTTGTCGGGGCTCGAGCGTGGCGAGAGCCATGTGCCAGCGAGACCTTTGGTGGTCGTTTCTGTGATGTGCCTTTTTGGATGGGATCTGGGCTTTGTCGAAGTTTGTCTTCTGACAAGAGTTGGCACGGTGTTATGTCCGGCTTTCGGCTTGCCATGTGTGAGATGTTTCTTGGTGTTGAGCCGATGTTCTGGTTGCGGTCTGCTGAGAGGGCTGCTTGAGCTGGTGGAGGCTCTATTTTGGTTGCTCCCTTGAGGAAGGTGTGCGACCTGTCAGCTGGCTGCGGAGCTGATGTGCGATTTCTCTGCCGACCATGGGATGGATCGGTGGCTGTTTTCTCGTGCGAGGGTTGTGATTCCTTGGTGAGCAAGATTGTGGCTGCGGTGCCATGGTGGATTCTCGCGTTGTCTGAGGTGATGCCGGACTGTGTCTTCTGGTATATGCCTACTCTGTTGGCCGGTGTGCTCGGCGCGAGGAGCGAGGTGTTGCTTGTGATTGTAGGTCTGGCTGTGTCCCTCAGGATCAGTGTTTTCATGAGAATCAAGATTTTTTGTGCTGGGGCTCTGACAGCGTTGTCAGGAGGTTCAGTGTTCTTCCCCTGTGACTTTGTGTTTGGTCCTGAATTTCGAGGATGAAATTCCTTTAAGGGGGGAGGGCTGTAATGCCCCGGATTTTTTGGATCCTTGTTCGTGGGTCTCAAATCTGGTTTCTCGGAATGTCTGACTCCGTTGTGTCCGAAATTTTGTTTCGGACATCTTTCGTGTTCGGATCGGCACGATCCGGAGCTGTTTCGGAGGCCCGGAAGAGTTCCGCGGCTTTTTTCGCGTGTGTTTTCCGATTCCCGGTGTGTGTTTCGGTAATTCCTGCGGAACCTCGTTGCGGGTGAACCGGGCCGTTCACCTAGGCGAGTGTGGTACCGTTGCGATCAGTGCGTTCCGAGGATCGCGAGGGCGTGATTTTCTATTTTTTAGAATTTTTCCGATTTTCTGAATTTTCCTATATATAACCCTTTTCTCTCTCTCCCCTCTCATTTCTCTCTTCTCTCCCTCTCTCTTCTCACGCTCTCTCCTCTCTCGCTCTCTCTCCGGCGACCGACGGGGTGGAGCGTGGGCGAGGTGGGGACGGCGCGCGCGAGGTACGGGCGAGGATGGATGAGGAATGAGGCGGTGGAGGCGCGGTGAAGCTCGGCCGTGGGTTCGTGGAACGGCGAGGCTTTAACGGCGTTTCTTCGTGGATCGGCGTCCACGGTGCGCGAAATCTTCGGGAGATGGACCCCCAGCTCGTGCGCTTCATTTCCCGCGAGTTTCGTAGGCCGTGGTGAGCCGAGCGGGTCGTTTGGGGCGTTTTTGGGGAAAACCATGTTTTGGAGAGTGATCGCCCGATCTGGCATTTCATTGCGTTTTTGACCGATCCAGGGGTTTAGATGCATGCCTAGGGGCTTGGGGATGGATTCCCCTTTGTTTCCCCATCACCCGGGGGTGATCGGGGCGTGGATCGGATTTTTGGGCGTTTTCCCGCCGTTCTCGGTTTTCTGAAATGGTCGCGGTCTACCAGTAACCGTGTTCATTGGTCGCGGTCCTGGGAGAACCGCGTTTGCCGAAGAGCGTCGGCAAGAGTCGCGGACGTGCGATAGACCGTTTTTGTCTAGTCGCGATCGTGACCCGACCGTGACTGTATGGTCGCGGTCTTAGGGCGACCGCTACCATCGGGCTGCGCCTGGCTAGTCACGGTCGTGACCCGACCGTGACTGCTTAGTCGCGGTCCCCAGTCGACCGTTTCTAGGTGGTCGCGGTCCCGAGGTGACCGTGACTACGTTGCGGTTCCCGTTTGCGTTGTTTTGACCTCCGGTCGACCCGGTTGTGACCCAGTGGTTGACTTTAGATCTTGTGAATGTCCTTGACACCCCTTGGAGTTCTGTGACCGTGTCTTTGGGTGTCCGGAGATTCCGTGTTACCTCGATTAGTGTGCCCGTAGGTGTGGTGGGTCCGGGTGACCTCGCGTGTCCCGGGCTTTCGTGTTACGCTCGATCGAGTCACCGTGTATCGGTGTGTGTGCGGTGGGGTCTCCCCCGCATGTCGTGGGTTTCTTTGGAAGGCGATTCCCGTGTGGGCCATGTGTTTGGCCTTGGACTGCAAGTCCAGTTATCCGGCCTGGGGCTGGAGGTTTCCCGCCTGCTCTGGGATGGGAAATTGACATGGCGGCTTGCGTGCTGCCTTGGGAATCATGCTTCTGTGTTTTCCGTGTGGCCCGTGTGGGTGGCTTTAGTCCTTTGCGTTCCCTTCCCGAGGGAGTGGTCTTGGCGGCTCGTGAGTTGTCTCGGTACTCGTGCTACCGTGGTTTTAGACCTAGAGATTGGACTAGATTGACGGCCTTGTACTGTTGCGTACAACGGTCTTGACCCCGAGTCTTGTGACTCAAGGACCGTTGGGTGTAGTGCGTCTAGAGGACTGTCCAGAGTCCAGTGGCTTAGTGCCACTTGACTTTTCTCAACTCTCGCGCAGGGTGCGTGCGTGACCGGGGACTGCGAGTCCTGTTTCTTCTCCGACTGTGGTCGCCGTGCGACGGTGCTGGTACGTGGTCCCCGTACGTCGTCGGATTCAGACATTGTTTTTCGTTGATTTGAGAGTCTACTCCTTTAGTGACCCTCCACTAGTCGTTGCCTACCAGTACGCGGTACCGGTCGCACCAGGGAGTGGTGTACGGGCTTACCCTTAGAGGCGGTTTGTGGACCGGTTGCCGTCGGGCCCCTCGTCTAATCAGAGTCCAGTGCCAGGGGAAAACCGGTCAGAGGGCCAGACCAGGGACGCGCGGTCTGTGTGTGCACACGTGGTTGGGGGCAGTTGGACCCACGTCGACGGGCGTGACCCTAGCTAGTCACTTGTTTGTGGTTACTTGTACGGTGTTCGCGCCTTTGGTAGGAGCTACCACGCCAGGTGGATCACCTGCGGCGCGGTGTAAGACGTCAGGGGACGCTACCGGCTGTGCTTCTAGTGGGAGGTACTCCTGTCAAGTTGGGAGTGACAGACTGTAAGTGTCCGTGACTTTGACCTTCGGGTTTTCGGTCATGTTGACCGTTGAGTTCGGTTGTCTCATCGTGGCGCGTGTGTCGGTTTTCGCGCCGTGAGACTAGTGCTAGTGACTTTACCGAGGTTGCGTCTTGTTGTGCGGTACCCACGATTGGATGGTCGGGGTTGCAACTGGGACAGCGTGTCCAGGTCGGCTGTGTCCGGGGGACAGGACAGGCCTCTACGGCGTGGTTGCCGTGTGTTTTTACTTTGGTAAGCGGTACTAGTGTAGTTCGATAGCCTCGACCGCGAGGTCAGGGTGTGTTTCTGGTACAGTAGGAGTAGTTGTAGTGCCGTGTTTCGACCGGTCACCGGGTTTGCTGTTCCTGCTGTTGCGGTTGCTCTCGTAGCCTTCCTTTCCGCTACCGCTGTTGTTTCCGGTTGGGGTTCCGCTAGCTCCCTACTGAGTCTCTGTTTTGGAGACTCATTCCCTGCTTTTCAGGTGTAGCGGTTTTTCCTCGAGGTTCGAGGGCGCGGAGCGGAGGTTCTCAGTTGCCAGCTTGCTGGGCCGAGTGTTTACTTGGCATGTGGTAGGTTTTACTGCTTTAGACTGTACTTTCTGTTGGACTGGACTCTGTTGTAGCTGTAGTTGTTTATTTATTTCTGTTAATTATTGAATTATCCTGCTTTATTTCCTATTTCTTTGTGCCTCCACACTCCTTTTAGCCCTTCCGAGCCCTCCTGGCTCGTGGGCGGCGGTTCGAGTCTCGGATTATCGGGCCTTCCCGATAATCGGATTCTCGGGTCATTACAAATAAGGTCTGTGCACATTCTACCCGTGCACTTATAAGGTAGATGAACATCCATTCATCATGTGACCAAGGTCTATGCACATTTGCTTAGCATGTTACCAAGGTCTGTGCACATTTGCACAAATGTACTACAAGGTCAGTGCATGTGTGCATCTAGACTTATATGGTCTGTGCACATTTCCACATATGTATAATAAGGTCTGTGCACATTTTCATATACGCATTATAAGTCTGCATGTTTGCATTTTGCACTATGAAGTCTGTGCATCTTTAATTTATACTTAACTGAAACTCATTCAGTGACTTTTCATATCATTAAGTCATTGCACATTAGCATTCGCTCATGGTCACAATGTGTTTGACGAAATGCCTCTGATTCTTTTTTCAGGAACTTAAGTGTGCAGAGGGTAAAGTCACGTGGATCGAGACTCAACTTAAACAGACACGTGATCCAAAAACCTTAGAGAATTATATTTCTGAAAAGTTTGGCAGGAGTGTTCCCTCCACACACACTCTGGGAGAATCTCATAGGGACCACAGGATGAAGGCTCGATCCTACCACGTGGGGCAATCAGAAGCAGAAAGAGTCATCTTTCTTGTCCAATTTACCTCCGACACTCCTGCTCCTATATAAGGAGACTTCTGCGGAGAAGAAAGAAAGAGAGCACAAAAGAGAAGTGGAGAGAGGGGAGAACAATGAGAGAAATAGAGAGAGCAGTAGAGGAAGACTGAAGAGAACGATTGAGAAGAAAAGAATTAGAAGAATTTAGAGTGCAGCAGAGAAGAAAAAGAGTTAGAGTGTTGAAAGAGAGAGCTCGTTGAAGGAAGAAGAGTGAAGATCTGAGAAAAATAGAGTACCGTATTTCTGAGAGAGAAAAGTGAGATAGTAAGAGAAAGAGAAGAAGAAGAAGAGAGAGAGTGAGATCGAGAGAAGAGATTGAGAAAGAGTGAGATTGAGAGAAAAGATTGAAGATCTTGAAGATATGTTCGACTGGCCCTTGGATCAGATCCAAGCCAATCTGCTCCTGCGAGAGCTACATTTTATTTGATTTCATTTTTAGCTTTCTAGTGCTGTATTTTCATCCTTTGTTTTCTCATTTCTTATTTCATCAAGCTGTGAGATAGCAGAGCAAGCTGTGATGCTCAGCAGGCGAGGTGGATATCTCGGACAGCAAGCTGTGATGCTCAGCGGTTGGTAACAAGCTGTGAGGCTCAACAGTTTGGGATCACGTGTCTGTTTAAGTTGAGTCTTGATCCACATGACTTTACCCTCTACATACTTAAGTTCCTGACAAAAGAATCAGAGGCATTTCGTCAAACACATTGTGACCATGAGCGAATGCTAATGTGCATTGACTTAATGATATGAAAAGTCACTGAATGAGTTTCAGTTAAGTATAAAAGATGCATAGACTTCATAGTGCAAAATGCGCGCAAACATGCAGACTTATAATGCGTATATGAAAATGTGCACAGACCTTATTATACATATGTGGAAATCTGCACAGACCATATAAGTCTAGATGCACACATGCACAGACCTTGTAGTGCATTTGTGCAAATGTGCACAGACCTTGGTAACATGTAAAGCAAATGTGCACAGACCTTGGTCACATGATGAATGGATGTGCATCGACCTTATAAGTGCATGGGTAGAATGTGCACAGACCTTATTCGTGCAAAAGTAGAATGTGCACCGACCTTATTTATGACTAAGGGACGGTGTGCATCGACCTTACTTGTCTTCGCTAACATGTGCACAGACTTCGGTCTATACATGTGCATCGACCTTGATGCAGCATGTGCACGAACTAAAAACATGCATCGACCTTCTATATGCCCAAGGAGAATGTGCATCGACATTGTTTTGCACAAGGCACAATGTCACGTCCCGTACTCTATACCGTCGAGGTATTGTCCGCTTTAGCCTACCGACCTCACGGTTTTGTCCCTTTATAACAGTGATCGGCTCCAGAATGGGGGACTTCCCAGGAGGTCACCTATCCTATTACTACTCCCCATTAAGCACGCTTAACTTCGGAGTTCTTTTCAAGAATCTAGCCGATACTTCAAAAGACGTCTCGGTGATATAGAGTACAACTTAGCTATATTTGAGGGTGTTACACACAATGTGCATCGACCTCAATATGCACAATACAGAATGTGCACCGACTTTCTATGTAAGGAAGGCAGATGTGCACTGACCTCATGTATGTAGCACAGACTGAAAAATCCATTGACCTTACCTATTCTGACAGATGAATTATGCACTGACTACTTGGCATTGACTTTCTTGTCACCAGCGTTGACAATCTATCACCATTTTTGAACAGTCATTGCTTTGAGTCATTTTAAAACTTGATTTGACAGATTTTCATACTGATATATGAAGATGATGAGATTAGTAATAAATCCATCAAAATTATATAATGATTCATAATATTTGTCATCATCAAAATTTCAGAACCACAGGGACACAACAGTTATTTTTTAAATGGCATCAGGAGGCCTGACTCTATTTAAATGGTGCCCTTCTGGAAAGACTTCAATTTGAAAAGACCCAGAAAAATTAGAGAAAAATCTAAAAAATAGAAAAAATAGAAAAAAAAAGATAATCAATAAAAATAGGGAAAATCACTCAAATAAGTCGATTTGAGGGTCACATTGGGGTATTATAGTGTGATAAGATATTTGCTCAAAGTGGTGTCAATTTGGCGTGTCTACAATTGCTCTGTCTTGGCATCTGCTTTGCAAGGGGGTGACACGGAGTGGCATGAAATGAAATAGAATGGAACAAAGTGTAGAGAAGTGTAATGAAATGGAATGAGAAGTGACAAGGGACTGAAAATTAGGTGCTAAGATGTGATGAGACACACTATCAATACCACCTGATAAGATTTTTTTTCAAAGTTCAAGATGAAGCAATCTTAAAAAGGTTCAATGAAATTAACAATTGTTTAGATAGAAGAAGAATAAGTGTACGTACACGCGGGCACGAATGAGAGAAAAAGAACTGGATCAACTTCCAGCGTCGGGAAATTATCCCAGGTCATAAACCTGTAGGTTTTCACCATTGGAGAGCAGTTACCAACCATGTATAGGTGTTGCAGCCAAGGTGGATCTAAGAAGTAAAGGATGAATTGGGAGGATAGAGATCCAAATAAAGGACTTTTGAAAGCAACAGCTCAAAATGATAACAAGGAGAACCGATGACTCAATTCAGAGTGGAATATTTCATATCATGAGAATTAATAATCAAGTGACTCTCAAAATCGAGTTATAGGAAGAATTTTTCATAGTGAAATCAAAGTCCTACATGAATGTATATATGTTGGGTTCAAAGAGAAAAAATAAAAAATAAGAAATAGAAAGCAATTAAGGATAATATTATTAATTAGCTGTCCAGATTGGGTCAAGATACTGATTTCATGAGCTGATACTAAGTCAAAACCTATTTATCTGCGCACCAAGCCATAAAAGGGAACTATCATCCCCAATCTTAGAGGACTTAATGACCTATCTGGGTGACTAAGATTCTTATGAATTTATCATTATTTTTGATAAAGGGGAACTCAAATTTCAGATTTATCAAAGCCACACAGTACTTGATGTGATCTAATAATATAGATAACATATAGTAAAATGCATACATAGAAGTTAGTGGAGCAAGAATTATGGAAGGATAAAAAGGAGAATCATAATGCAATCACCGTGGGACCAGAGTGATGGCGGGACGGTGGGAACCAATATCTTTTTTCTTGTGCTAAAAAAATATTAGCCAAGATATCATGAAAGTTAACATACAATGAATGAAAGACAATTTAAGCATAGTGCGGATCATAGTATCAAAACATTTAAACACTTAAGGCACAATATAATAGAATAGACTTTTACCTACGATTTTAAACGTAGGTATAGATCCAAGAAACGTAGGTAAATTCTTTATACGTTTCCTTGTCTCGCTTTCAAAATGTGACGTTTCCTTGTGTGACTATTGGTTATATCTACGTTTCAATGGAACGTAGGTATAGATCGAAATATACTTACGCTTCAAAAATGTAAGAATAAACTAATTGAACCGTAGGTAAAACTCATCTTTGCACACGCACATAAGAGGATATACTTACGTTTCTGAAAACGTAGATCTTTTGACTACGTAGTGAAAGAAATATAGGTATTACTTTTTACCACGAAGCGTAGGAATAAATATTAGCATCACTTTTTTATAAACATAAGAAAAAGGACAAGTGTCAATTAAAAAAACGTAGGTGATTTGTTATTTTTTTACGTACTCATTGTGCACTCATATTACGCCGGTATACATTCATATAATACTTCTTCTATATTCATACACTCACATTCACTATATCAATATTAGCAAGAAACTCCATCTAAACTCCATTGTAAGACATAAAGCAGTTACAAAGAGCAAATCTTCCCTTATAAAAGCTAATGATATGGATATGCAACACCTCCATGTCTAAAAAAAACACCAAACCATCATATATGGTCATCTTTCACATATGATGAACAAACCTTTCACATACTATCTTCCATATATGGTCATCTTTCACATATGAGCAGTTTATGAATGGCAATGATGTCTTAAGCCAACTTAGGGACAAGAAATTAATGTGTTAGCCAAGGCATTCTTTCTCATGCAAATGGACATATTTATACTACATGTATTTTCAACCAACCAACACAGTGGCTAGCACAATGAACAAAATCATAAAATGCAAGAATTCATGCAAATGTGTGACAGAGGGTAATGTCTGAGTCTAGGCATTCCATGTCAGAAATAATTATTTACATAGAATAGTACCCAAAGAAAAACAAAAATAAATCATGAGATAGAGGGTAATGTCTTAGTCCAAGCCATCTCAGATATGGTGAATTCTGATCACTCATGTGCATTCTACGAAGTGAACGATAAGCAAAAATTATCACAGAAATCAGAAAGAACTCCAACATGCTTAGAGAATCACAGTAATTTGACATTTTTTTCACTTAAAACAAGAAGTTTCAACAAGCATTATTGTTACCTTCCCTTACTTGACTGTTTTATCATTTGTCGAGAGTAGGAATAGTGCACTGTTGACCATTTGACACCATTTGAATTACTTTGTTCATTTTGTCATATATTTTTTCTCTTTTGATCTTTAATATACTTATATACTTGCGGAATTACACGTTTGTCGATCCGTTCCACTGCGGGTTATTACTCTGATTTCATAACTTCACTGTTTTATCATTAGTCAAGAGCAGGAATAGTGCACTGTTGCCCATTTGACACCATCTAACCTTGTTTATCTTTTCTTCTATTTCCAAGCTCTTGAGCTAGGTAGTCAAACTGGAAAGACAGTGAAACATTATTTCAGGAGTCGTGCAAAAGATAATAGACACCTCAGGTTCATGACTCTGAAACTCTGTCTTGTACCGAAATTCAGGATGCCTTGCAACAGGAAAATCCATCCTCCCCAAATCCTTTGGGGGTGTATGCTGCATATGAACAATGCTACGAGAGATCTAAAGCAACGCCTGGTCAAGTTCCAGTTTTCAGAACAAATTTTGGAATATAAAGAGTATGCATTTCCAGTTTTTCATATGTACAATATTAGAGCATGCTAAAAAAACATTCACTATTGAAGTGCCATTTCCATTTTTTCATGTTTACCATAGAACTTGCAATAAAAGCATACACTAGTGATGGTGTATTGCTGATTTCACATTTGCTTTTTTTATGCCAGTACTTTTCTGATGTGCTATATCCTTGCTACCAGCTTGGATATTGACTTCAATACTTCAGTCAGTCTACTTATTCTTTATAACGGAAATTTCCTTAGGTGTTGGTTTTGTTCTTGAGAATGCCTCCTTTCATAAGATGGCCAGCATTTATGGTACATGTCCTTATGGGACAACAAATTTATTTTCTCAGAAGTCATGGGATAACATTCTCATTGTCAATAATTTTCTCCATGACATTTTACTTTTCATGATGAAAAATGGGAAAAACTTATTTTGTACCTTCGAAACCATAGCCTGAATGAAATGGCACATTATAGATCAAGGACAAAAATGAAGATCATGGGTGTGAGGTTCAAAAGAATAACTGAAGATTTCCACAAAAACATTATACCACAGCCCAAAATTAGAACTATATGAATTGCAGTTGATAGAAATATTATGACTCCTACGAAGAGAATTCGGTTGAGGAAGAGATGTATCTTGGAGATGGCAGGATTTGGAAGGACAATCTGAAATATTATAATTGTAACTCAATTAAATCATTTTAAAATGTCAAATCTATGAAACTGGAGAACGGTCATCGCAGTGTTTTCTTATTAATTTGCCCCGTCCATATATATAATGCATGCAGATCGGGTCGACGTGACCACCAAAAGGATGATGATCGATGGAGAAATTAAGAGCTGTTTGAACTTGGACTGAAATGCCTCCTTTTGAGTTGGGGTCGTGTTTGAAGGATTAGCGCGCTACAATATCGAATTGTTGGACTGTCAAACTTGAATTTTAATTAAGGCAAAGACTAGCTATAATACGGTCACATTTTTTTTCACATGTATTGATTTTAATCTTGTTGTTAAAACTATTCTAATATGTCTTGCATGTATAGATTGATTTAGGCTTCATCACTTGCACAATGACAAATGTGAATACATAGCTAGCCTGACAAACATATATACTCGATCAGAAAGTTTGATTTTTTTAATGATTAAACTATTTCTGATGATGGAATCTTAATGCAATGAACAAATTAAGTAGACTCTTCTCTTTAAGTTTGCTCTATCTCCACTCAAAGAGACCAACTTAAACATGGCTTCATGATTTGTGGAGAAAAGCACCACCAAGCAGCATATATATGTATACTATAGCTTGAGCTCGTAAACAGGTTGCATTATTGTAAAGAGGGACCATATATATGCGTATCCATGCGATGCCCGGCCCGCTACAGCTGCTCTCGAATTCTGCTTCACATGTATTCAGAACAGGTGTGTTACAATAAAATCATGGCCATGTACGTAGTGTCCACAAATTCTAAATGCACAAACAGGTTACACCCACAATATATATATATATATATATATATATATATATAACTTATGCAGTGCTTTCTCCATTTTCCGTTATATATATATATATATGCTCCATGCATACAACATCTACGTACTTAGGCAGATGTGGCAGGTCCGCAGGGGGGCATGTCCTCCTCAAAGTTGGGTGCAGCACTTAGAATGGGGTTCCTGCTGAAGAAGTTCACAGGCTTGAGGTCGAAGCTGGAGGAGACGGTGGGCATGATGGGGTAGTCCTCTTGGCAAGGCACGTGATGGAACCCCAAGGTATACCACACCACTATGTCCTTGTTCTCTATAGATCGCCCCCTAGTGTTCCACATGCAAATTAATTAATAAGAGAAGTTAGATAAGATATATGCATGGGGAGCGCGCGCAGGGTGCAATAGCTTGCATGAACGTACGTTGTCGCTACTGTTATTATCTTTTTGAGTATCAATTACAGATATTATATATTTTCACAAACTAATTAGCGTATTGAGATTTTTTTTACATTATTGTATGTGCCGTCATATTAAATAATATTTTTCAGTTATATTACTCCATCGGATCCCAAGTGCATGCTTCGAAATTAACTACTGGAATATTCTGTTAAAAATATAAATGTATAAGTCCTTTGACGAGTATGCAAGACAAATATAAAAGATGTTCGGATATGAATTATGAAACATGTGAAAGATTGTAGGGAAACATATATAGGTTATTATTTTAATTACATGAAGAGATTTAATTAACATGGACATATTGATTAGTTTTATCCTATGACCTTATATATATATATATTCCACCTAGATACTGAACGGCACATGCATATATGATGGCGAGAATATGTATGTTTTCAATAAAGTAGGATTTATCATGAGAGTATACGTACAAAAGAATATGAAGAATATAAGCATATATATATATATATATATATATAAAAGAGGTAACATCTGAAGACATATATATGTATATATATACATATGTAATTTACCCTTTTTCTTTGTCATTCCCATACGCACGTGATATAGGTAATTAAGAACTCGATCGGTTTATATATATATATATATATATATATATAAATGTACTGGTACAAACCTCCGAGTCCAGACCGCGAGGGTGTCCTCCCCTCTGCTCTGGTACGCAAGCAGCCCGCCGGCCCACTCCTCGCTGCGGTTGTACGGCGTCACCCAAATCTGCCACGTACGAAACCACGAACAACCATGCACGTCCGTCACACAACTCCGATCGACCCACCGGAGCTTAATTCTCGTCTGTGTGTGGGCGGAGCATGCAATTGGCTTATATAAATACATATACCTGGTTGTTGGTGAAGGCGCTCCTGAGCTGGGGGGGATCGTCGGGATCCAGCAGGCTCGCCGCCGTGGCCCCCGGCACGACCTTGTACCCCGAGGGGTTCCCGACGGCGGACGTCCGGGAGGGGTTGACGACGTGGAACTCGGAGGGGTCGTAGAGCTTGAGCCGGATCTGCGCGTCCGTCTCCGTCCGGGCGACCTGCCTGCTTACCTTCATGTAGCTCTTCCTGGGGGATTCCCCGGGGGAGGTCTCCTGCCTCGCCATGCGCACCTTGACGAAGGAGTTGTCGGGGCCGTCCACGTCCATGTCGAGGTAGAAGGTGATGAAGTGGTCGTGGACGACGCCGATGAGGTTCTCCATCAGCAGGGTGCCGTAGAGATCCTCCCCCTCCGGCACCTGGCTCAGGTTCGCGTACCTGGTCGCCTTCACCATCAGCATGCCTGTGAGCCCGACCTGCTCGGGTTCGTTTTTCGGATTTGTGTGGTCTCTCCGTCAGCAAATTAATTTCTTGTGGACAGCACTCACTTCTGGGTGCCATGCAAATTAATTATATATATAATCTTGCTACACAGGGCTGCCCATGATTAATGTGGCAGTAGTACGTACGTACGTACGTACGTACTACTATGATATTACCACAAGAACCATGCTCTTCATGCTCACATTACGATCTACGTACAAGAAGGACGATCGAGAATTGGCCGGCGACGTCGGCCTCAACAACAGAAAAACCGCCGCGAATACTATTTGCCATGTACAGATGCAAAACCGGTACGTTGTGTGAACAGTAAGATGTTAGATTCACGATGAATCTTTATTTTATTTTGATCGAAGGAATGGATATTGCTAATTAGTCGGACTTGCTAGGTCATGCATGCCCCCAATATAATTAATTGATTAATTAACCGAGTTACGTGGTCTTCGTACAACGAGGAATGTTACGATGCATCGCCATGTTGCCATTCTCCCCTGCAACACGCATCTTAAGCTGCAGGGATCGATCGATCGATGAGCAGATTCGGAGGTTACTTTGGCTTCCATGCATGATCAGCTGCATGTGAAGAAGTCTCCTAATTAAGTACGTGCGTTTGGGTGCTGTTCAATTACGTACCGTGCCATAAAATGATGTAAAATGATATTACTCCTCGGTTTTTCTTCACATATGATGTTCTACAGATCGATGTTTCAATGTCAAAAAAAGATTAACTGTCGTAACGCTCTTTTTTCTCCGACATTTTTTTTTGTTTTTCAATATTTCTAAAATGATACTACGTATTAAATTACGTACGTACGTACGAACAAAATCTCCAAAAAAATAAAAATTAATGGTTCATTTGAAAACTAAAGATTTATGATTTTGTATATGGTAAAACCAGCTGCAACATCTTAAGTGATGGATTCAGACTTTGAAGCTGTACCTTTATTCTGATCAGACCATCGGCTTGGAACTCCCAGTCGACGATGTAATCGTAGTTACCGACTGATGCTACCATCCGAGCAACCAGCGTCACTTTGGGTCTCGCTTCTCGAATCTGTTGCCACAGCGCACACACCGGACCAAAGCTTTAGCATCAGGAAAATGATGACCCAATCTGTCCGTCTGTTATTACTTAACCACGTCAAGAAAAATGTTACCATATCACATGCATTTTCACCATGTCTTTTTGCCATACTCGATAAAAAATTACTTACTGCCCACTACTTAATTAATTCAGTGGTTTTTCCATATATATATATATATATATATATATATATATATATATATATATATATATATATATAAATATATATATATATATATATATATAATGTAAATGACACATATGATTGGCATTGGGTGAGATATAAGCTGCAGGGTAGAGACTTCATGGAAGGATAAAGACTTAAGAAATGAAAGCAAATCGTCCCACCAAGACACCAACAGGAGCATATTCCGCACATAATTGTAAGTGCAACTGTCTCAACGGAGTAGAATAGACTAATATTACTATCCTAAAAGTGGACATACTTCTTTACAAAAAGGGAACTAATTTGAACCCACCACCTCCCGTCATGTTGCAAGGGCGACATCCTCCACCCAGAGTAATGTTTAGTCCACGCTCGGGTGTAATTACACATCTGGGGTGTGCACCGGTTAAATAGTTTTACTTTTTAAAATTTTTTATAACGTGAAGTGTAAGTCATCTTAATTTGTCGTGTAAGACATAACTCGATCTGATAGTCTAAAAAAATTTAAAACATAAAAAGTGATTTTTGAATAATTGCGCCCAACATTATTCACTACTTAAGAATTTTTTTTAAATAAACTGTCAAATTAGAGTTTATTTTTACCACGAGCAAGGACGACTTAGGACCCATGTTACCTAATTTTTTTAAAAATATATTAATTTGACACACAACCGTGTTAAAAATTACATCAAGATGTGCATTAAGCATTCTCCACCCCCAACCAACAAATAAAGAAAAAAGGAAAGAAAAAGTGGTACAAGACTGTCTTAATTCAAACATGGAGTGACCCAATCCACGTGAAGATAGTGCCTCTAACATATCTATTATAAATAAAATTATTAGTTAATATCCATATGACTTCTTAGTTTAGTTGGTTAGTACTTATGGTTAAATATAGTTGAGGTCACGAGTTTGAAAGTTAAATTATTTAATTTTTTTTTAAAAAAATTGACTTCGATTTAAATCATTTGGTAATGATTCTAGAGGGAGGTACTTCAATTTAGGCCGTTTGATAAGGAAATCTCAATTTTAAAAATTCATCTCATGTAACACACATGAATTAAATTATTTTTTCACTTTTAAATTTTGATTAATAGTCTTAATAAATTTTAAACATATTTTTAAAATAATTATAATATATTTAACTAATAAAATTTAATAAAAATAATTTAAAAATAAATAAAATAAAATAAAATAAGATGAAGATGAATAGTGCTGAGATATGTGGTGTTTTGTAATTGACGGTAGGACAGTCAATGAGCCGAAATTAGGTCAGTCCGGCCCTAGCTCGACTCATCAATTTTAAAGTCTAGCAAAAGTTCGAGCTCAAGACTTTGAGTGACCATGTCGGACGAGGCATTCCCTCATCATCGTCTCCTTATCGGCATCTAGCCATTGGGCCCATGGTTTGACGTACCAATCCCGTATGCTGTGAATCACACGTATCGAAGCGTACCAGAAAGAATCTGGTTCGTGCGGGGTGCGAGATGCAACTAGTTAATTTATTGGGTACTACATGCCTAGAACCATACGTCCCGCTACGTATCAGAGCGGTTTAGGGTGGGACCCTCATTGGTATATGTAGGACAAGTGGCTCGTGTCAGATCGGAGTTAACATATATATATATAAAATAGTTGACACATTTCGTATAGATAAAATTATTAGGTATGATTTATTAGCCCAGTTGATAAGTGTGTTTGGTTAAATATGTGTGAAGTTGTGAGTTCAACATTTAGGTCGGTGATGTTTTTTTGGAGCTTCAATTTAGGCTATTTGGTATTGATTATAGAGGGGGGTACGAGGATGAGAGAGAGAATATTTTTTAATATTGAAGATGCAAGATCTCGCACCAAGTCTTGAGCCGTCCGATCTAGGGTGATCACAAGATGCGGCCACTCCAGATGATGATTCTGTAAAGAGGGAAGAAGATGATCAGGGGACTCAGGGTTGTAATTCTGGGGAAAATCCTCTGATGCCTAAGTCAGCGAGCGCTAGAAGCAATGGGTAGGGGTGAGTACGGTTTGGTTTGGTTTGGTTTGAAGAGAATTTTTCTCAAACCAAATCGAACCGAATTAAGACTTCAACCCGAACCAAATCACCAAATTAATTCGGTTTGATTCGATTTAGTTCAGTTTGAACCATATGCATCTCCCCTTTTAGAAATTAGATTAGATTCAAATAAGAGTAGAGAAAGGTAGGATAGAAAAATTTCTACCAAATAAAGTAAATATTAAAAATATAACATAAAAAGTTGTAACTTGTAAGAACAAGCTCCATAATATTTTTACATAAAAAATTAAGAAGTTCAGTTACAGTAAAATGGAAGGTGATTTGAAACCTATTTCATATAGTCGAAAACCCCACTAGGATGGCGGTGACTCACCTTTTTACATTACGGTTTATAGTTACATATACACTTATATTAACTTGACAAAAATATCTTTAAATTCGAGTTATTCGGTTCGGTTCGATTTCCTAAACTTTAAAACCAAACCAAACTAAACCAAACCGAACAGATAGATTTGGTTCGATTTACTTTCTGGGTTGAAACCGAATAATGATCACCCCTAGCCATGGGCGAAGGGGGCGGGAGAAAAGAAGGGCCGAGATTGATCTTCACTAGTTGAAGTGGCTCAGAGTGGGCTTACCTTTCTCGAGGGGTTCCTGGGGTTTATATAGCGGCGGGCTCCCTCGCTAGGGTAGCAAAAGTAGGGGATCTTGAGGACACCACGTTCGTCTGAAGGAGTCTTTGCAGTCAAGGACTCTCACCTTCTCCTTATCCCATGGGTCTTTGCTCCTAGATACCAGCGCAACCTTCGCTGAGATAAGTGCCGGGAGCGAGAATCTGGCCCTAGTCCGCTAAGGAGTCTTGATGCCGAGCTAATCCCTAGAGTATAAAAGGGGCCCTCTACGGCCTCCCAGGGGGCATTTGACTGACCCCAAGACCGCTCGGTATAACCTGTAGGCTTTCCCCACACGTGAGGGAGGGGGGCCGACCAACTTGGCGTCGAGCTAGAGCTTGATGGACGGAGTAGGCTAGGGTCAAATGAGGCATCTAGGTAAGTGGGCCCTGTGGAAGCTGTCACTTGTTGGGGTAGGTAGGCCTTGATGCGCCTAGTTGGGCCGCGCGTCTAGTGGGCCGCGAATTTCTCCCTCTTTAAATATATTTTTTATTTAATCAAAATTTATAATTTAAATTAATACAATTTGTATAAAAATATTTTTTAGTAAAATTCATTAAAATATGTATTTATATTTTTTAAATTTTATGTGATCTAGTAGACTCGTCAATTAGAGCTATTAATGGGTCAGCCCGGCTCGATAAGTCTGCTGACATGGCTCAATTTTGGGCCAGGCCATCAGGTCTTTTTCGACTAGTGGGTTGGGCCTAAAAACACCTGCCAGACTAGCTAGGCTTGCAGCTCGGGGCCAGACTTTGAGTTTGACTCGTAGGCCGGCCCAACCTGTTCTTATTTTTTTCCCCTCTTGAAAATTTTATTATATTTAATAAAAAATTAAAAATATCTTATTTTTATTTAACTAAAAAAATAAAAACTCTTTTTAAAAATAAATTAACATCTAAAATTCTAATTTATTTAGTGAGATTATAAATTTTATATTCTTATTTTATTCATTTAATTTATCGGGCCTGACTCGACCCAACTCGACATAGCTTAGGCTTGAGTTCGGACTGAACTTCAATGTTGATGAGTCAAACTCAGGTCGAGCCGATATAAGTTTTGCCCGATCCCACCACATTGACAGCTCTCCACGTTTCTTTTTTAGATTACCCTTGGAAATGTAAATAAAAACCATACTCCAAGTCTCTATACTTATCCTATATTTTCTAAGGCACATGAAAGATAAGAATATATATTGTACTTATCCTTTTCTTTAAGATAAGGAAAGAGAGGTTATATTTGAAATATGCTTTTGTCAATGAATGTTAAGGAGGGGTAAAATCGCCAGGCCCATTACGGCCGAGTGCCGCCTGGCCCAATGTGGCCCATTCTCGTCAGGCCCAATATGGCCCTTATTGACCAGACCACAGTCCAGGAGCTACACCCATTCAGGCCCACTCAGGACTGGCTAGCCCACGAGCTCGTACCTCACATATGTGCCCCCCAGACGCCACGAAACCCTCAAACGGGTGACCGTTGTCGTCGGAATCATAGGAGTTACCCCAACAGGCGTCGGGCCTCACTCACGTCACAGAGATGCTCACCACAATGCCTTTTAGATCCTCAGAGAATGGGCAAGGGACGACCCCGATGATCAGGCAACCCTTTGCTCCACTAACCACAGCCTCACTAAGTGAGGAAACAGACGACCCCAAGAAAAATCCTATAAATAGGATCGTAGACGGACCACCACGGACAAAATACAGAGGACTCACAGTGCCACAAGTCCACATCAAGTCTCCATCATCTAGAACGCTCTCCTAGGCACTTAGTATCTCATCCGAGCACTCCCACCCTCTGAGCACCCCTTCCCTCTCTCCCTTCATTCCTCCTTATTTTCATCCAGTCGTTTTACTGACTTAAGCATCGGAGGGTTATCCCCTGAGATCACATCCAATGCTCCTTCTGACGTGATGCTCATTGGTTGCAGGTTTTCACGGGGTGGATGATTCTTATTACAGATAAAGAAATCATAAAGGTGCAGTACGAGTTCCAAGATAACACATTTCAATCTCTACACTTTTTTGTCATCTTCAGTGGAAAGACGACGAGAAGTCTTGGCACCCCGTGGAAACTACCGCAATATGAGCAACCACCGGGGAGTTTTGAGCTCCTGGCAAGCATCTCGAGTAGTCTTTACCCACTCCCATTCGCCCCGAGAGGCGACTCCTTCCCCCCAAGAGAACACCGCTGTGGACGAACTGGTCGAGATGCGCCACCAACTCCATATGTTGACAGAGGCATATCAAGGCCTCCTCGACCGATAAGAGGAACAGGGCCATGCACCAACCATACCCCATCGGAATGGCGGGTCCCCCACCATACTGGAATCACGCCGCTTGCACAAGTCATCCATGGTTTCTACTGCTCATACCCCTCATCCGCATAGCCAACCTTTTCGATGCCTTGCTGGCCCACTCCACTCCAATCCGAAGATGGCACAATGGCTGAAGCGCTATGAGAAGGTGGAATGTGAGCTCGAGGGGAAGATCCACTACATGGATGACATCCTCCAGAGAGTGTGAATGAAGGTGCTGATCGATGACAACATCAACTTCCACACCCTCTTCTCCCAAGAAATCAATCTTGGAGGCACTCATCCCTCTGAGATTTCAACTTCCAATGTTTACCCCGTACGATGGCACTACCGACCCCGCTGATCACTTGCACAACTTCAAGTTCAACTTGATATTTCACCAGGTCTCGGATGGGGTCTAGTGTTAGGCATTCACCACCACGCTATGAGAGAATGCTCGGGCATGGTTTGAGTGTCTTCTGATTGGATCAATCATCTCCTTCCAGCAAATGAATAGGTTGTTCAAAGAGAACTTCCTCAGCTGCAAGAAGGAGGTAAGATCCGAAGTTAACCTCCTCGCCATCAAGCAGGGCCACGAAGAACCCTTGTGGGATATGGGAAATGGATTATTTCATTTTTAGTTTGGGACTATTTATTAGGGGTTTTATTTCAGCATGGGGCGTGCCAGTCACATTCGCGACAAATTTTATTATGTGCTCCATCTGACCAACCAGACAAAAGTGCAGTGATCACGTCGGGACCCAGAGTCCGTCATATCATAAATGTTATGACGTTAATTACATTCTTCTGAAAGAAGGAAAACCCTTGATTAATCGCCAAGATAGAGAGCCGCCGGGGCTAAATGAATATAAGTAGATGCATAGAGCAAAAAGAAGTATGTGTTATGCAATATAAGATCTAAACATGCACTCAAGCACACGATATGGTAACATTGTGTCAACTCGACCTCCGGTACATGGCAGAGAACTTAGATCCGAGGATCTCCTCACGCTCGGTGAGAGTTTCCAACCAGACTTAATCTGACCTTCCGCAGATCACCGTTTAATATACCGGAAGATCGAGACAAGCAAGCACATAGTAAGATAGATAGATATAGATATATATACTCGTACCTATGTGTATATGTTTGTACATGCACGCGAATGTGCCCGGGTTGGTTTCATTATTATTGTTATTATATTTTATATTTTATTATTTTTTTGTTATGGGCTGACCATGGGCCAGGCAGAGCGGAATAGTGGAAGATAAATGGGAAGAGGTGGCAGTTGAACAAGGGTCCCTGATTAGTCATCAGTCGATGAAATAGCAATCAGTTGACTGACGAAGATTATAAGTCGACCTGGACTCACAGTAGTCGACTCAGGGTATAAGGTTATATCGGCACGCATGAAAGAAGAGAGGGGGATGAGGAGGTGGACCGGCGCACAAGGATGAATCGGCGCAGGGAGAGCGAACCAACGCATAAGGAAGCTAGCTAGGAGGGAAGTAAAAGTGAGTCGGCACAACGAAAAGATGAGAGAAGGGAATGGAGTGAAGCGGCGCGGGGGCAACGTGAATCAGCGCACGGGGAGATTAGAAGGAGGGAAGAAGTGAATCGATGTAGAGGGAAGAACCCCTGCGCCAATACACTTAACTTATCGTCAGATCACCTGTTGTTGAGGCTAGCGGCTGATTCATATCGTTCCTCATCCTGGGGATTTTTTTATTCAATCAAGTGAAATGAATTGGAAGCTCAAGCAAGCCATCCTTTAGCTAAGATTGTCCCTCTGAAGAAATCATCTCATGTTCTCATGAATGGCCTCAGTAAAGACAGGTTGGCGTTAACCTGGCAGGAGAAGGGTTGACGCATGGGTGTATGGGGTTGACGCAGGGTTACATGAGGAGATTGAGGAGTCGAGGCAGGAGCATGTGGGGTCGACGCAGGGTTACTGCTAAGTGACGCATTCCCCTCCAAATAGGGACAACTCCTTTCATTCCATTTTCTTTGTTCATGACATAACATCGAATGTTAAATTCAGGGGTCATGTATTGCTCTTTTATCGCGCATCTCACTCTCTTATGTGCACGTGTGAGTATGTTCCCTCCCTCATTGAATCCCATGTTCATTTTTGAGAGCAGCAAGGACCTGGGGGTCCATGAAGTACATGTGAATCAAACATATCATTCTTATGGAGCTCTAACCCACATGTTGAAGTAAGGCAAGTTCATTTGTTCAATCCTTGTTCGAGGTTCATACTCGAGCACAGGTTTTGCAAGGTCCGGGATGGGGCTCATGCATCACGACGCAACATGAACTTCAGAACTAGTTCACTAACACAGTGCATGTATAATTATCATCAGTTTATTATTATCGTTTCCTTTAACTCCAATTGAGATAGGGAAATCAGATTAAACGGAAAAGTCGGGGAAAGTCGCGAGTAAATTTCGGTAGCATCTCCCCTTATCTCAGGAATTGTAGGGAGAGAGAGAGATCCACCCACGGAAGATTTCGAGATGAACTCATAAACTGCCGGGAGGTCGGAGACGGCGACCCTGTGACCAGCATTGAATGCGGAAGCTCCGAGGACCAGCCTTCGAGGGGCTACGACAATCCATGGTCAATATTGTTTGAAATTCCAAACTCCCAATTAATGATGTTGCCAAACGTGTGGGTATCACTGTTCACCCTCTAAGCGGGGTTCTCAAGAGACCATATCATGAAGAGATAAGTCCTTGGAAACCCAAAGTGATCTAAGAAGGTCGGTCACCGAGAAATGATGTAACGAAAATCGATCAGGCATCAACAAGATAATTTGAGTAAAGGGAATGTATCCCCCTTCTGATGTGCTGGACCCATGTTTGCCAGCATTGACGAAAGACACGAACGACTATATTGTCGCCCCGAAGCTAGGGACCATATACATATGCTGTAGAAACTAGCAAGCTTTAGGTCCAGATGGGCATACAGAAATTGATGAGTCTATTGACCTAAAACAGAATTAATACACCACTCCAGAAGGAATAGAAACCGTCTACGAATTAATATCCTGAGCATACACTACCAACCCTCGCTGAGAGAGGAAGCATTGATCGCATACGTAATGTTTTCTAATAATGAGATTCCCAGATGCATGCATTTCAGCGAATAGGGACTGCGCCAGTGTATGACTGGCCCAAGAACCATAATGATCACCGTAGGAGGCAATGACCTTACCCAGAAGAATGAAAACAACTTTAAGACGCACGCTGGAACCCTCACAACTCATAAATGTGAGTGGAAGGGGCTGACAGCTGTCTTCATAGATGATATATCGCGCACAAATGATGCACAATAACATCCACATTAAAACTGAAGGCAGACTATGCATCGAAGAAATTAGCGCCAAAATAATACAGAGGGGTCCATCAGAAGCGACGGGGGAGGTTAGTGTTGCCCGTGAGGGCGTGACCAGTGGTCATTCAACCATACTACGAGATCTAAACCACCCAGGCGATCAATGGATTACAAACGTATATCCTTAAGCATGCCACCTCACGCCTAGGGGATGAATCTCTTTCAATGATTAGGAACGTACATGTAAACTACCGAAATCGAAGATGAAGAAGGAAACAACATATGGGAGATTAAGTATACCCCAAAACATTGAGGGAATTCATTCATTTATTCAGAGCTCCTTCGGAGCATCCATTACAACTCCCAGCCACTGGAGCCACAGAACGCATACGAAGATACATATAAAAAAAAACTATCGCCCGAAGGGCTTTCAAGGATCCACAAGAATTCGAACCAAAACTACAACGGAGACCATTACACTCTGCATTACAAACTATAGACAGGTGAGGGTATGATCAAAGAGGGAGGGGGTTTGACGGAAAACGAAGATGAGAGAACTATTGGCCCTTCTGGGCCTTATTATAGAGGGAACCCACCTAAGAACTGGACGAAAAAAAACTCTACTCACAGTGCTGCAACAGTGGAGAGATAGAACTCCGAGAGGGACTGGATCTTCCTCGCTCTATCTTAATCCTCTCTTGATGTTCTCCTTTTTTTTCTTTCTCCTCCTTTCTCCCTTGATTCTCTGATGAGCGGCGCTCGAGAATAGGGCATTTTATAGGGAAAACAAGGGCACTAGTGAGCGATGGGACGGAGGGCATGGCACCAGTTCATCGGCCCGCCTAGGCTTGGCAATGATGCGCCAATTCATCAAGCAGAGAGGGCTGGGCCGACTCATGTTGGCGCTGATTCACCTGGATGAAGAAGGGGGGCATCGATTCATATTGGCTTGCGTCGATTCATTGAGCAAAGAAAGGGACGCGCCGATCCAACATCAAGGAGGGGTGCACCGATTCACCCTGGCCATTGAAGGCATTTTGGTAAATTCATCATCTTCGTTGATCTGTTAACTCCGGACTGACCCAGACGGATGATCGACGTCTGACACTGCCTCGAGTTTGACGTAGCGCCTCTGGAATGTCGATTTCGAAGTCTCCGAGCTCCGATTTGTAATTTCAAGTGGTTTCCGATACGTGCCGAACCTGTGTCAGATTACTCGAGTTTCATCCTGATTTGACCTTCGGCACTGTGATTTGTGCCACCATGCCTGTTCCGTGGATATGTGGGCCAACTTCATCGAGTGGGCTATCCCTCAAACTAATCTCGCCCTGATTGGGCAACTCTTTTGGCCTCTTACGGACCTTTTCGACATAATGTGTCCCTTGACCGGGTCACTCGGGTTTTCTGTTGATATTAACATCGGCACCCTGTTTTGGGGAACCAGGGATATTTCTTCACCTCGAGAGGTTTCCATATCAGGTGGCAGATCACCAGGCATATTTTCATCCACATCGAACGAGGTGTGAGGTTTGTTCGGCACGAACGAGTCGATGCCAATTTGTTGGGTTTGTTGATTTTGGCTTACCATATAGTGTTGCCGAGCTATTTTCAGACGTTCCAAGATGAGGAGTTATGAGATCCTGATGCTCCATCAGGTGACCTAGGGCTTCAGCAAGATGAGTGGACTTCCTTTTAGGATTCTTTTAGCTTCTTCACTCTCGGCCAGCTGTTCCCCTGGCTATTAGGGCGTGCTTGCTTTACAGTGATATTTTAGCTGTCAACATGGGACATCGCTGCCTGCTTCCGCAAGGAGTCCCTCTACATCCCGTGCCTTGACATCAGCATCGCTGTCACAGCGCTGGCACAAGTCACTTGGGATGTCATCCTCCAATGGACGCTAGGGGTTGAGTCTCTGGCCACGGTAATAGAGCTCCTCACCTTAGCCTAGAAGCACAACAACTACGAGGAAAGTGCAGCCTCCCGAGGCCGAGAGGCCGTAGGAGAGCATTCTGACCGAAAGTGCCCGATCGAGTTCCCCTGCCAGGATTAAAGCAAACGTGAGCACCGTGATCCGAAGCGTCGCGATCAGGGCGTGCCAAAGGGGAGAACCTCCTCTAGGCACTACACTCCCCTGACTACTCCTCCCGAGTAGATCCTTATGGATATCCATCGGGAACCATACCTAAGCTGGCCCAAGAGAATGAAGTCTGATCCTCGGACGATGTATCAAAAGAAGTACTGACATGTCTACAACGACTATGGCCATGACACTGCAGGCTGCATCTAGCTCAAGGATGTCCTCAAGGATCTAATTCAACGAGGACTCTTGGACAAGTTCATCACCAAGGTTACTGAGTGACAACACCAAAGGGCTAACACTCCGCCCCCCATTGATAGCCGACCCAACGAGAGGGACATCATGATGATCTCTGATGGGCCAGCTTCGGGTAGAGACAGCTCCAACAGATGTCGTGCCTACGCGCACCAGGTCAACCAGGTCAAGCACGACATTTTTAGTTGTCGCAGCTCACCTGCAAGGGTCCCTGTGCATGATAGCATGAAAGAGCCCATCGTCTTTTCAGATAAGGACTTAACAGGTGTGACTACTCATTTTGACGCTCTAGTCGTCTCTGCCATGATTAACCATTGTACTGTGTGTTGCATACTTGTTGATAATGGAAGTGGTCCTAATATGATTTCGTATGATTATCTCCTTCTAATGGGTGTGGATCTCTCTTGCCTCACACCACTGCATACCCCACTCTTCGCCTTCTCCAGCTCCACGGTCTACCCCAAATGGTGGGTCTCCTTACCGATCACTTTTGGGACTGGCCCTAGGGAGATGACCTTCATAGCCGATTTCACGGTCGTGCGAGGTATGACCGGTTATAATGCCATCATCGACCGAGGGATCCTTGGAGTACTAAAGGGGGTTCCGTCGTCGTATCATCAAAAGTTGAAGTTTCCCATTCCCTATGGAGTGGGCGAAGTTTGAGGTGACTAGAAAGAATCCCGCTGATGTTACTTGATCTCTACCAGGGAGAGGACAGTGGAAGAAGCCCCACTTGAAAAGAAGGCCAGGACATATGATCTCGGACCTAGTGGAAGCACAACGGTCAAGGACCTCTTTCTCATTCAAGTCGGCAAGGATCCCAACTGCTCCCTATGGATCAGCACACTCCTACCAGAGGAAGAAAAGAGGGCCTACCAACGCTTTCTAGAGGCTAACTAGGACCTGTTCGTCTGGTCTGAGGATGAAATCCCTAGCATCTCTCCTGAGGTAATTACTCATCAGCTTAAGCTAGATCCGCACTGTCACTCGGTACAGTAGTGACAACGTCACTACAATCCCAAGTGATAGGCGATCATCCGAGAGTAGGTAAATGATAAGCTACGCTCAAGGCTGCTGAGACCCACTCAGCTCCCTGACTGGGTCACAAATGTAGTCCTAGTTCCCAAGAACAATGGGAAGTGACATATGTGCGTCGACTACACCGATCTCAACAAAGCCACGTCAAAAAATAACTTCCCCATGCCGTGCATCGACGAGCTCGTTGACATGACGTATGGGCATGAGATGCTCAGTTTTCTGGATGCATACTCCAGATACCACCAGATCAGCATGCACGAGCTTGCCCAACAAGAGACTATCTTCGTCACCAACCACGACCTATACTGCTACACCAGAATGCCATTCAGACTAAAGAATATCATAGCAGCATATCAACGTCTCGTCAACCACATGTTTGACTCCCAGATCGACCGCAACATGAAGGATTACATTGACAATATATCTATCAAGAGCTTGCATGCAACCGGCCACTTGGAGGATCTGGTGGAGACATTTGCCACCTTGCGCTAGTATAACATGAAGCTTAGCCTGAACAAGTGTGCGTTCGGGGTCCAATCAGGCAAGTTCCTCGGGTTCCTAGTTACCCACCTAGGAATTGAGGCTAACCCTGAGTAGATCAAAGTTGTGTTTGAAATGAAGTTCCCCGAGCATGTGAGGGACATATAGAGCCTCATAGGATGCGTCGCCGTGCTCAACCGTTTCCTGTCTAGAGCAGTCGAGCGATGCCTCCCATTCTTTAAGCTGATCAAGCAGGCCAATAGATCATCAGAGAAAAGAGGATGCATCGAGTGGGATCAAGAGTGCGAGCAAGCCTTCGAGGAACTCAAGAGGTACCACTCCTCGCCACCAATCCTCTCCCTGGTGAACCCCTATTCCTATATCTATCTGTGATGCAGAGCATCCTCAGCGTCGTGCTCACTCGAGAGGACAATAGGGGCATGAAGTCTATGTATTACATCAGCAAGGTTCTCCAAGGGGCAGAATTCAGGTACTCACGAGCTAAGAAGTTTGCCTTGCCTTTGGTAAAGGGTGCTCGGAAGTTGCAACAGTATCTCCTCTCTCATGCTATTGTGGTTTCGACGGACCAACCCTTACGCCAGGTTCTCCAAAACTCTGACACCTCAGGGAGACTGGTCAAATGGGCCATTGAATTAGAAGAGTTCGACATCTGCTTCTGCTTGAGAACTGCCATCCAATCCTAGGCCTTAGCCGACTTCGTCGCCAAGTGTACGCTCCTCGAAAAGAAGGATGATGCACCATCATCGATGCCTATCTGGAAGCTGTACATGGGCGGGTCATCCTGTGCAAGCGGGAGCAGAGCGGGCTTGGTCCTCGCATCGCTAGAAGGGATTGACCTTCAATACACCTTGCATTTTAACTTTCACGCTACAAAAAACATAGCCGAGTATGAAGCCCTTATCTTTGGCATCCGAATGGCTAAGCACCTCAGGGCTCTCCATCTCCACGCCTATAGAGACTCATTGCTGGTCGCCAATCAGGTCACGAGAGAATACGAAGCCCGAGATCCAGCCACGTCAAGTGCCTCTAGAAGATTAAAGAGATTTCTTCGGATCTCATGCACTTCGAGGTGTTACATATACCGAGAGCAGAGAACGTTTGAGTAGATGCCCTTTCTCACCTTGCCTCCTCCATGTTAACAAGCTCCTTGTCAGTTTTGATTGAAGAACCCCAACAGCCGAGCACTGGGTACCTGAGCCTCAAATTAACGCCATCAACTATGAGTCATCATGGATGGGCCCCATCTTGGGACTATCTCTATCGACAACAACTCCCCAAGGATCACTCAGAAGCTAGGTGATGAGTACGAGCTCGGGCTGCTCACTTCACGCTCGTCGATGGATGCCTCTTCAGACATTCACTCTCTTCGCCTCTCCTCAAGTGTTTGTTCCCCATCGAGGCTGAGCAGGTCATTCGCGAAGTCCACGAAGGATTCTACGGTAGCCATGTCAAAGGATGAGCGCTCGCCAAAAACCTACTCAGACAGGGATATTGATGGCCAACCCTACAGTAGGTTTGCCTCAAGTATGTGCGGAGCTATAATCAGTGTCAAAGGTATGGACACCTTCATCACCGACCTGCGACCCAGCTCCACACCCTCATGGAGCCTCACCCTTTCGCCCATTGGGTAGTGAACATCCTTGGTTCCTTCCTCAAAGCTCAGGGGCGAAAGAAATTTCTAATCATCGCCATCGACCATTTCACCAAGTGGGTTGAGGCAGAACCACTCACCAAGATCACGGGCGAGGCATCTTGGAAGTTCATCCTATGCAACGTCATATGCCGGTTTGGGATCGCACGTGTCCTCATGGCCGACAATGGCCATCAGTTCGACAACACTATCTTCTGAGAAAAGTTCTTAGAACTAGGGATTTAGAACCACTACACTTCAGTGGGACATCCCCAGGCCAATGGCTTGGTCGAGAATGTGAACCGGACCCTCCTTTACGACATCAAGACTTGTCTATAGCAAGCTAGCGAGTCGTGGGTGGACACAGTGCCTAACATCCTATGGGAACACTGTAGCACTGCTCGAGCAGTCACTAGAGGAACTCCCCTACATTTGGCGTTTGGGGCCGAGGTCGTAATTCCAGTGGAAATTTCCAACCCAACGCTATGCATCAGCCAGTTCGAAGAGATACGGAATAACCAAGCATTGCGAGAGAACCTAGATCTACTGTCTGAAGACAGAGCCAGAGCCCTGGCACGTATACTTGCATATCAGTAGCAGTTGGTGTGATACTACAATGCTCGGGTGAAGGAACGGCTCTTTTTCCTAGGAGACCTCGTGCTACGTCAAGCCAGTGTCGCCGGCCCACAAGTAGCAGTCAGGAAGTTGGCTCCGAACTGGGAAGAACCCTATGGGATTATAGAAGTGCTCAGGAAGGGGCTTGTAGCTAGGCTGTCCTCCCAGGATGGCCGAGAAGTCCTCTGCACTTAGAACTCTATAAACCTCAAGGCTTATTATTAGTGAAGGTTGGAGTACTCCCATTTACCATCCGCACCATCTCCAGTACTTGCAAGGACTCGATTGGTAGCAATATGCTTCCAAGAAGCAAGCAGAATAGCCTCCTCCTTTTTCAGGAGGAAGACGTGCGCTCCCCGCCAAAATCACAAGGGTACCTCTACACATCCAAGAGGTGAGACATCACCTCCTCTTCAGGAGGACAACTGACACTCCCCTCCAAAATCACAAGGGTGGCACTATGCTTCCAAGATGTGAGACGTCTCTTACTTTTCAAGAGGAAGACTAACACTCCCCTCCAAAATAGGAGTTGAGTCATTCATGGTTCACCAGTACGATAGTGAATCACCGACCACTCCTCAGTGGTACCTAGCTCGGTACTTCATAGAGGTGAGCATGTGAGTGCCCTCCTCTTCAGGAATGAGTTGAATATGCCCCTCTAAAATCCGCAGGTAGTACCCAACTCAGTACTTTCTAGAGATGAACACATGAGCATCCTCCCCTTGGGAGCGAGACAAATACACCCCTCCAAAAATGGAGCCAAGTCATTCATCGTCCACCAACTGCCCTGTCCTCTTTAGGAGGACGACCATGAATCCTCTTCAAGAGGACTACCATGAACCACTGACCACTCCTCCAGTTAACTAGCCCATTTTAACCCGGCCAATATCCTTAGGGCTAAATAGGCTCCAACAAAAAATTGGGGCCTCCCAACCTAAAGACTAAAGTCCCGATCCCCTACAGTTACCGTCTGAACGCTCCGGACGAAGGCAAAATCAACCACACAGATGCAGAGCAAGGGAACATAAAGTTTTATCTTACAAAAAGGAGGGGGTACAAGGGGCTCTAGTCATCCACCTCATAGCTGTACAAATCGGGGGTAAGACTTAAAACCCCCTTGATGGTGTAGAAGCGGTGGACCTTCCTCGGTGTAGCACACCAGACCTCCAAATAGCCCCTCTGGAAGTCATCGGACGCCCCATCCGACCTACTGCTCTCCACCTAGGTCTAGCCGCTGTCCGGTTGTGATATCCCGGATCTTTCGGATCCTTCCTGTTTGGGTTCCGGATCTACTTTCTCGAAGTGTCCAACTCCGCTGTGTCCAAAATTTCTTTTCGGACATCTTTCGTGTTCGGATCGGCGCGATCCGGAGTTGTTTCGGAGGCCCGGAGTGCATCCACGGCTTTTTCACGCGTATTTTTCGATTTCCGCGTACGAGTTTCGGTAAATCCTGCGGAACTCCGTTGCGGGTGAACCGGGTCGTTCACCTAAACGAGAGTAGTACCGTTGCGATCGGTGCGTTCCAAGGATCGTGGAAACGTGATTTTCTATTTTTTGATATTTTCTAAAATTTCTGTATTTTCTATAAAACACCATTTCTTTTTTCTTTTTCCCCCTTCTTTCTCTTTCTTCTTCCTCCCCTCTTCTTCTTCCTCCCGTGAGAACCGCGGCCCCTCTCCCTCTCTCTTCGATCGACGGTGATCGCGGCGGGCCTCTCTCCGGCTGCAGACGGCGGCAGGGTGACGACTCGGCGACGTGGGCGGTGGCGAGGCGATCTCGTGGGCGTGCGGTGTTCGTGGGAAGCGTGAAGGAACGGGGTTTCTATTGGCGTTCTTCGTGGTTTGAGCTCGATCCGGCGCGTCTCGACGAGGAGCGAAGGTAGGGTGACGATCCCTAGCCTCTTGAGTTCCTTCCCCACGATTTGTAGGCCGAGGCGAGGTCGAGAGTGGGTTTTATCGCGCTGGGAAGGGTTGAGCATGCCGCAGGGAGTGACCGCCCGATCTATGGTTTTAGCCCGTGATTCCATGTTTTGGGGGCGTAGAATCATGCTAGAAGGCTTGGGGGTCGGTTCCCTTTCATTTCCTGTTCAATGGGGCTCGTTTGGGGCCGGAAATGGCGAATCCCGACGAGTTCGCCGTTTTCGTGTCGGCAAGGGATAAACGGCCGAACCAGGGCCCGTTTATCCCCATGCGCTGCCTAGACGTGACCGCCCTTCGGCTCGGAGCGCTGTGGGGTAGGCGCGGTCAGTCGTGTGATCGTTCTTCCCCATGAGCGGCCCAAGTCCAACCGTTCATCCCGTGGTTTTTGACCGTTGGCTTGTGACCATTGCACAGTGTCTTGGGGTAAGCGGCTAGGGGCTAGCCGTATGTCCTCATGAGCGGCCAGGGGCTGGCCGTTCGTCACTTGTGCCGTTGGTGGGATATGGGGCCTAGGTGGGTCCGCTCATCCCCTTGAGCGGCGACGTTCTAGCCGCCCATGTTTTGCACCGTTTGGACGATGAACGGCCGGATTGGACCGTCCATCCCCCACGAGCGGCTAAGGGTTAGCCGTTCTTTTGTTTGAGCGGCTATGGAGTGGCCGTTCGTATTCCGTTTGGACCAGGGGTAGAACGGTCCTTTGTTGGCCGTCCATCCCCTGGAGCGGCCCGTTCCTGGCCGTGTGTCTCTTGTGCGGCCTAGGGATGTCCGTTCAATGAGTTTATCTAACCGGTGTTTCTTTCTTGGCCGATTTGAGTCCCAGGGGCGTGGGCCTCGGTCCACGTGCCGACCGCGGCCTGACAGATGTTGGGCATCGTGTCGAGGCCAGGTGTTGTGGTACTGTGTAGCCCCGGGAGGTGTTGTTCTCGGCTTGTGTCACCGTGAGACGGTGTCGGTACGAGGGGCGGTCCTTGTACCCTGTCCGGTTGAGACGTTGTTTTCCGTTGACTTGAGAGTCTACTCCTTCAGTGACCCTCCACTAGTTGTAGCATGCTTACACGTTTAATGGTCCCACTAGGGAGTGGTGGAGAGGCTACCAACAGGACGGTTTTAGACTAGTTTCCGTCGGGCCCCGCGTCTTACAACCAGAGTCCGGTTGAGGGAAAAACCGATCAGAGGGCCAGACCAGGGACGCACGGTCTGTGTGTGCACACGTGGTTGGGGACGGTTGGACCCACGCTGACGGGCGTGACCCCAACTAGTCACTTGTTTGTGATTACTTGTACGGTGTCCTTTCCTCCGCTAGGGGCGATCGTGCCAGGCGGACACCTGCGGTACGGTGTAAGACGTCAGGGGACGCAACCGACTGCGCTTCTAGTGGGAGGTACTCCTGTCGAGTCGGGAGTGACAGACTGTCAGTTAGTGTCTGTGACTTCGACCTTCGGGTTTCTGGTCATGTTGACCGATGAGTTCTGGTTGTTTCACCGTGGTGCGTGTGTCGGTTCTCGTGCAGCGAGATCGGTGTTGTAGTTGTAGGGCATTCTCTTCCGAGGTACTCGCTTATTGCTAGCGTAGCGGTTTCTCCGTTTTGCGAGGTAGGATTCGAGTGATCCCTACTGAGTCTTGTTCTGAGACTCATTCCCTGCGTGTTTTCACCGTATTTCAGGCAAGGCGCGGCTTCAGGGGAGGGCGTCTGAGGCTCAGCGTGGTTCAGGTGCCCAGCGTTAGTGCCAGAGGTCAGAGTCGGGGTATGTCCCGTGTAGCTCTTTCTTGTCTCTGTACTACTTGTGGACTACTATTCTTATTTTGTTATAGCTTGTGGACCATGTATCATGTAAAATGTTAATTTATTTCCTATTTAATTATATAAAATGTTTAATTTCTGTAATTATTTGTGATACTTGTGTAGTCTCCACACTATCCTTTTAACCCTTCCGAGTCTTCGGGCTCGTGGGTGGCGGTACGAGTCTCGGGTTATCGGGCCTTCCCGGTAATCGGATTCTCGGTTCGTTATCGCTGGTATCAGAGCGTAGTTGTGGAATTATACGAGAATCATAAGTAATTGTAGCGGTCCACTAGTCCACAGTAATGATGTATAGTTGACGCTGGCATCGAGCACCGTGTGTTTTTATTGACCTTGCCGTTTCCGTATTTTCTGTCTTTTGCTTCAGGAGCGAGTATGGCGCCGAGACGGAGCACTCGCTCTCAACAGGGGCAGTCGGCTGGAGCTCAAGAGATCCAGCAGGAGGAGCAGAGTAGAGTGCCACCAGCGGCCACCGAGGTAGTGGATACTGCGAGCTTTCCGGGGGTCGAGGATTTCTTCCGTGGCATGTACCAGCTTATGTCGCAACAGTTCAGCAGAGAGGCTGGTGAGGGCTCGTCGACCAAGGGTGGGCCAGGCCGAGTAGTGAGAGATTTAATGCAGTTCCATCCACCTTACTATGGCAGTCAGCCAGACCCTGATTTGGCTCGGAGTTGGCTCGACGAGATGGAACGGGTGTTCAGTTCCATGCGGTGTACTGTGGAGGACAAGGTGATGTTGGCCTACAACCAGTTACAGGGCACGGCTCGGGAGTGGTGGTCTTCCGAGTGGAAGACGTCCTTTCAGTCACGTCCCCTTGAGCAGATTGCGTGGAGTGACTTTGTCAGTGCTTTCGAGCGTGCTTACTGTCCAGAGTATATTGCTACACAGAGGATGCGTCAATTTTTGGAGCTGGTCCAGGGCGACATGTCCGTGTTGCAGTACATGACCCGATTTGTTGAGCTGGGTCGTTATGTGCCTCATATCATGGAGCATGAGAAGGTGAAGACCGCGTAATTCGTACAGGGCTTGAGGCAGGAGCTAAGGCACCATTTGATCGCGAATGCTGCCACTGATTTGGAGACAGCTTCTCGTGTAGCGGCATCCTTGGAGATGGATATGCAGAGGACTCGGGGACCGATCAGCCAGGGGCAGTCCTTATCAGGCCGCAGCCAGCAGTCGGCTACCCAGTAGCAGGGCTCTTTTCAGCATGCGACGGGTGTTTCAGGAGCGTCGACACCGGCGGCGTCAGCGACAGGATCTGTGACTTTTGGCTCGAAGTTCAAGAAGTTTCTCAAGAAGAGTTTCTGTAAGAAGCACAAGGATCAGAGGCAGACGTCATCGGGCAGTGTACAGCAGTCGATCCCTTTTTAGCGTCAGGGATCAGTGGGTGGATCGTGGGGAGGGTGTCCCCGGTGTGGCGAGTCGCACCCAGGCAGGCAGTGCACGGCGCCGGTGATTTGTTTCAGGTGTGACCAGCCAGGGCATATGGCGTGTGACTGTCCTCAGAGGCAAGAGCAGCAGCAATAGTTTCCTTAGCAGCAGCAGTATCCCCAGCAACAGAGGCCACAGCAGCAGCAGCAGCATGGGCAGTATCCGCCGCTACCCAGGTCAGCGAGTGTGGGAGGCAGGCAGAGAGCTCGAGGCCAGATCACACACAAGACCAGGGCAGAGGTAGTGGCGTCGCAGCTCGTGGAAGGTACCGTTCAGATTTTGGGTTGTGCGGCTCGAGTTTTGTTTTATTCTGGCGCGTCTCATTCGTTTATTTCGGAAGATTTCGCGCTGAGTATCGAGGAACGGTGACCCAGTTGTCCTGTGATTTGATAATGGAGTTGTTCTTCGGGTGATTTTATGATCACTCCTTATTATTTCGATGAGGTTCTGGTGTGGGTTGAAGGGCGGAGTTTACCGGCCAGGCTTTATGCGTTGCCGCTTCAGGACTTTGATGTGATTTTGGGTATGGATTGGCTGGAGGCACATCATGCTTTGGTGGATTGCGGCTCGAAGAGGGTTTATTTCCGGTGACTTCGTGGACCCACCTTCTATTTCCAAGGTATTAGGTCTTCCTCTCCCCGCTTCCTTATTTCAGCTATTAGGGCTCGTTGTTTGCTTGATGCGGGTTGCCAGGGTTTTCTCGCTTCTGTGGTCGTGGCAGACCGGATGGAGCCGGATGTCGAGGACATTCCGGTGGTGTGCGAGTTTCCCGATATTTTTTCGGAGGACTTACCTGGATTGCCTCCTCAGCGGGAGATTGATTTTGTGATCGAGATTGTGCCTGGTACGGGACCTTTGTCAAAGGCTCCTTACCGTATGGCTCCCGCTGAGTTGAGAGAGTTGAGGGCGCAGTTGCAGGAGTTGCTGGCCAAGGGGTATATTCGTCCTAGCTTTTCCCCTTGGGGTACGCCAGTGTTGTTTGTGAAGAAGAAGGATGATAGTCTGAGACTGTGCATTGACTACCGGCAGTTGAACGAGGTAACCATTAAGAACAAGTATCCGTTGCCGCGGATTGATGACTTGTTCGACCAACTTCAGTCTGCTCGAGTGTTCTCGCGGATTGATTTGCGGTCCGGTTATTATCAGTTACGGATTCGAGAGTTTGACATGGAGAAGACTGCGTTCAACTCGAGATATGGGCATTATGAGTTTCTGGTGATGCCGTTTGGGCTCACCAATGCCCCTGCAACGTTTATGGATTTGATGCAGAGGGTGTTTCGTCCCTATCTGGACCAGTTCGTGGTCGTGTTCGTGGACGACATCCTTGTTTATTCGCGGTCTGCTGAGGAGCACACGTACCATTTGGGTGTGGTGCTGCAGACGTTGCGAGATCACCAGTTGTATGCGAAGCTCAGTAAGTGCGAGTTCTGACTTCGTGAGATGCACTTTTTGGGGCACGTGATCTCTGGTGATGGTATTTCCGTGGATCCCGCCAAGGTCGAGGCAGTAATGTAGTGGCTGAGGCCGAGGTCTGTGACGGAGATCCAGAGTTTCTTGGCGCTTGCAGGTTATTATCGGAGATTTATCTAGGATTTCTCTCGAGTTGCGGCCCCGATGACCAGACTTACACGGAAGGATGTGCCTTTTGTCTGGACTGATGAGTGTGAGCAGAGTTTCAGGGAGTTGAAGAGATTGCTCACCTCGGCTCCGGTGTTAGTTTAGCCTTCTGGATCAGGAGGTTTTGTGGTGTGTACATATGCTTCCGGGGTCGGATTAGGTGCTGTGTTGATACAGCATGGTAGAGTGATGGCGTATGCTTCGCGGCAGCTGAAGTCACATGAGGAGAACTACCCTACCCATGACCTTGAGTTGGCAGCAGTGATCTTTGCGCTGAAGATCTGGAGACATTATCTGTACGGTGAGAGGTTCGAGGTGTTCACTGACCATCAGAGTTTGAGGTATGTGTTCACTCAGAGGGACCTTAACCTCAGGCAGAGGCGTTGGATGGAGTATATGAAGGATTATGACTTCACCCTGTCTTATCAACCGGGCAGGATGAATGTCGTCGCCGATGCGTTGAGTCGAAAGGTCGCGGTCAGTGCCTTGATGTTGAGGAAGTGGAGGCTCTGGGAACAAGTGCCCGAAGTGTCATTCAGGCTCAAGATTCCTCGAGAGCCAGAGTTAGCGGAGCTCGCGAGTCTGACTGTCACGCTTGCTATCCGCCGTTAGGTGACAGAGGCTCAGCATGCAGACCCTGAGTTGCCCCAGATTTTGGCCATGGTTGAGGTGGAACTCGGCGAGGAGGGTGCTGTGAGATTTCGTAGCAGGATGTACGTCCCAACCGAGGAGCGCGTTCATCATGCGGTGTTGCGCGAGGCTCATGGGAGCAGGTACACCGTACACCCGGGTGCAACGAAGATGTATCGGAACTTGCGAAGGCAGCTCTGGTGGCCTGACATGAAGAGAGATGTTGCCGAGTTCGTGGCCAGGTGCCTGACCTGTCAGCAGGTGAAGGCAGAGCATCAGTGACCAGGAGGTGTGCTTCAGCCCTTAGATGTTCCCGCGTGGAAATGGGATCATGTGACCACGGATTTTGTGGTGGGATTACCGAGGACTCCGAGTGGGCAGGACAGTATTTGGTTGCTGGTGGATAGGCTGACGAAGGTGGCTCGGTTGTTACCGGTCAAGATCAACTGGAGTGTGCCCAAGTTGACTCGTCTCTATATAGAGCGGATCGTGCCTTTGCATGGAATTCTCATTTCCATTGTGTCAGATCGAGATCCACGTTTTACTTCTGGATTCTGGAGGAGTTTCCAGCGAGCCCTTGGCACGGAGTTAGCATTTAGCTCAGCATATCATCCGCAGTCGGACGGTCAGTCAGAGAGGAGCATCCAGACTTTGGAGGATATGTTGAGGACCTGTTGCCTGGAGTGACAGGGGAGTTGGTTTCACCACCTACCGTTGGTGGAGTTTGCCTACAACAACAGCTATTATTCGAGCATCGGCATGACTCCTTATGAGGCGTTGTATGGGCGTCCGTGTCGGACTCCACTTGATTGGTTCGAGGTTGGTGAGCGTGTTTTGACGGGACCGGAGTTGGTGCAGCAGTGTGTGAATGTCGTGCACCTGGTTCGTCAGAACATGTTGGCGGCCTAGAGTCGGCAGAAGAGCTATGCTGACCGGAGGAGGCAGCCTCTCACTTTCACCGTTGGCGATCGTGTGTTCTTGAGAGTTTCTCCGATGAAGGGGGTGATGCACTTTGGATGGCGTGAGAAGTTGAGTCCCTGCTATGTTGGTCATTTCCTCATTGTGGAGCGCATCGGTGAGGTTGCTTATCAGTTGCAGTTACCCCCTGAGTTGGCGTCGGTGCATGACGTGTTTCACGTCTCGATGTTGCGGAAGTATATGCCTGATGACTCTCATGTGCTTGAGGATTCTGTTTGGCCCGAGGTGACTCCAGATCTTTCTCTCCCAGAGTTTCCCGTCCGCATTGAGGATAGGCGAGAGCAGCGCCCGCGGAACAAGGTCATCCCCTTGGTTAAGGTGGTGTGGCAGCGGCACTCTGGTGGTGAGGCTTCTTGGGAGCGTGAGGACGAGATGCGTCAGCAGTTCCCTTACCTGTTCGAGTGAGTCCCCTCTTCCTCCCCTGAGCTTTGTTCTTAAATTTCGGGGATGGAATTTGTTTAAGGGGGGAGGGCTGTAATATCCCGTATCTTTCGGATCCTTCCTCTTTGGGTCTCGGATCTACTTTCTCGGAGTGTCCGGCTTCGCTGTGTCCGAAATTTTATTTCAGACATCTTTCGTGTTCAGATCGGCGCGATCCGGAGTTGTTTCGGAGGCCCGGAGTGCGTCCGCGACTTTTCCGCGCGTGTTTTTCGATTTCCGCGTACGGATTTCGGTAAATCCTGCGAAACTCCGTTGCAGGTGAACCGGGCCGTTCACCTAGACGAGAGTAGTACCGTTGCGATCAGTGCGTTCCAAGGATCGCGAAAACGTGATTTTCTATTTTTTGATATTTTTTAAAATTTCTGGATTTTCTATAAAACTCCATTTCTTTTTTCTTTTTCCCCCCTTCTTTCTCTTTCTTCTTCCTCCCCACTTCTTCATCCTCCCGTGAGAACCGCGGCCCCTCTCCCTCTCTCTTGGACCGACGACGATCGCGGCGGGCCTCTCTTCGGCGGCGGGGCGACGGCGCGGCGACGTGGGCGGCGGCGAGGCGATCTCGTGGGTGTGCGGTGTTCGTGGGAAACGTGAAGGAACGGGGTTTCTATCGACGTTCTTCATGGTTTGAGCTCGATCTGGCGCGTCTCGACGCGGAGCGAAGGTAGGGTGACGATCCCTAGCCTTTTGCGTTCCTTCCCTGTGATTTGTAGGCCAAGGCGAAGTCGAGAGTGGGTTTTATCGCGCCGGGAAGGGTTGAGCATGCCACGGGGAGTGACCGCCCGATCTATGGTTTTAGCCCGTGATTCCGTGTTTTTGGGGCGTAGAATCATGCTAGGGGGCTTGGGGGTCGGTTCCCTTTCATTTCCTGTTCAATGGGGCTCGTTTGGGGCCGGAAATGGCGAATCCCGGCGAGTTCACCGTTTTCACGCTGGCAAGGGATAAACGACCGAAACGGGGCCCGTTTATCCCCATGCACGACCCAGACGTGACCGCCCTTCGGCTCGGAGCCCTGTGGGGTATGCGCTGTCAATCGTGTGACCATTCTTCCCCATGAGCGGCCCAAGTCCAACCGTTCATCCTGTGATTTTTGATCGTTGGCTTGTGACCGTTGCACAGTGTCTTGGGGTCAACGGCTAGGGGCTAGCCGTATGTCCTCATGAGTGGCCAGGGGCTATCTGTTCGTCACTTATGCCATTGGTGGGATATGCGGCCTGGGTGGGTCCGCTCATCCCCTTGAGCGGCGAGGTTCTAGCCGCCCTTCCCTCAAGCGGCTAGGGGCTAGCCGCCCATGTTTTGCACCGTTGGGACGATGAACGGCCGGATTGGACCGTCCATCCCCCACGAGCGGCTAAGGGTTAGCCGTTCTTTTGTTTGAGCGGCTATGGAGTGGCCGTTCGTATTCCGTTTGGACCAGGGGTAGAACGGTCCTTTGTTGGCCGTCCATCCCCTGGAGCGGCCCGTTCCTGGCCGTGTGTCTCTTGTGCGGCCTAGGGATGTCCGTTCAATGAGTTTATCTAACCGGTGTTTCTTTCTTGGCCGATTTGAGTCCCAGGGGCGTGGGCCTCGGTCCACGTGCCGACCGCGGCCTGACAGATGTTGGGCATCGTGTCGAGGCCAGGTGTTGTGGTACTGTGTAGCCCCGGGAGGTGTTGTTCTCGGCTTGTGTCACCGTGAGACGGTGTCGGTACGAGGGGCAGTCCTTGTACCCTGTCCGGTTGAGACGTTGTTTTCCGTTGACTTGAGAGTCTACTCCTTCAGTGACCCTCCACTAGTCGTAGTATGCTTACACGTTTAGTGGTCCAACGAGGGAGTGGTGGAGAGGCTACCCAGAGGACGGTTTTAGACTGGTTTCCGTCGGGCCCCGCGTCTAACAGCCAGAGTCCGACTGAGGGGAAAACCGGTCAGAGGGTCAGACCAAGGACGCACGGTCTGTGTGTGCACACGTGGTTGGGGGCGGTTGGACCCACGCTGACGGGCGTGACCCCAGCTAGTCACTTGTTTGTGGTTACTTGTACGGTGTCCTTGCCTCTGCCAGGGGCGATCGTGCTAGGCGGACACCTGCGTTGCGGTGTAAGACGTCAGGGGACGCTACCGACTGCGCTTCTAGTGGGAGGTACTCCTATCGAGTCGGGAGTGACAGACTGTCAGTCAGTGTCTGTGACTTCGACCTTCGGGTTTTTGGTCATGTTGACTGATGAGTTCCGATTGTTTCACCGTGGCGCGTGTGTCGGATCTCGTGCCGCGAGACCGGTGTTATAGTTGCAGGGCATTCCCTTCCGAGGTACTCGCTTACTGCTAGCGTAGCGGTTTCTCCATTTTACGAGGTAGGGTTCGAGTGATCCCTACTGAGTCTTGTTCTGAGACTCATTCCCTGCGTGTTTTCACCGTGTTTCAGGCGAGGCGCGGCTTCAGGGGAGCGTGTCTGAGTCTCAGCGTGGTTTAGGTGCCTAGCGTTAGTGCCAGAGGTCAGTGCCGGGGTATGCCCCGTGTAGCTGTACTTTTCTTTCTTGTCTCTGTACTAGTTGTGGACTACTGTTGTTATTTTGTTATATCTTGTGGACCATGTATCATGTAAAATGTTAATTTATTTCCTGCTTAATTATATAAACTGTTTAATTTCCGTAATTATTTGTGATACTTGTGTAGTCTCCACACCATCCTTCTAACCCTTCTGAGTCTTCAGGTTCGTGGGTGGCGATACGAGTCTCGGGTTATCGGGCACACCGGTAGTGCTTCCTCATGAAAGCAAAGGCGCTTTAAAGACTTCTCATGCACCCTCGCCTAAGGAGGAACCATAATGTTGATGTGACATCTCCATACCAGGGAAGAAGAATCAGGGAAAGAAGGTGTGATATGTTTAAGGGCCTTTCCCTAGCCACCTAATAATAGTAGGATCGTCCTCTCAGAAGGCCATGAAACCTCTTTCCTTAATTGGGAACCTGAAATGAGGTAGGAACCTTGGAGACTGCCCTGGTCATGGGGCTTTACTCCCTAGGAAGTCTAACAATCCAACTCCATTAGAGAAACCTAGCTAGTTTGGGCACTGCCAAGGCCCTTGAAGAAAACCCACCATCGAAGCCCTCAAACATCCAACTCATGACAACAAAGTGCAAGGAAGGTACTCTTTTGATCATTCCAAAAAGAAAAAAAGGAAGAGAATTTACAAGTAGAGACACCTTTTTGGACGTGCCCAAGACAGAAATAAAACAAAAAAAGAAGAAGCCTTCGGTGGCATCAGGCGACGAGCGAGCTTCCCTCAGCATCAGTACCACCCCGCTCGACAACAGGAACCATGGGAGTGGCTCCGAATGATTGAGGACTGTCCGGGCGGGTGATCAGGTCCCTGACCTCCCCATGCGGCTCCTCAGACCGTTCAGCCTCCACTACCCCAGCCTTGGACCCCTCTAGCTATCCCTCCTCATCCTCCTCATTTGGGTAGGAGGGAGGCGAGAGTTAAAGGACTAGAGCCACAGTGGCCTGGGCGACACCCTTCAAGGCAGCAACCAAGCTATCCTTGAAGCCAAGCTCCTTCGTCGGCCCATATATGTCAAGTGCCTCATTGTGCAGCTCAGTCGTATACTCGGTCGACTCCTAGAACCACACGACGACCTCCGCCACTGTAGTCAACGCCTTAGCTTTGACTGCCCAAACGGAAGCCTCCAACATCGCCGCCCTCGCCTCGGCCCCCTCTGTCCTCACCTTCATCTGTTGCTAGGACACCTTTACCACCTGGACCTGTCCATGAGGGATGTCCTGCTCCTGGTCGGTGACCTCCATAGCTTGGCTCTCGACCTCCAGGAGTGTCTGGAGAGACTCCCTCTTGTCCTCCAGTGCTCGGACCTGCTTGGACAAGTCCTCCTGCGTCTTCCGACCGAGGTCCAACTCCTCCTCGACCTTAAGGAAGTGGTTGTGCCACATAACTAGTGCCCGTCCCAATGACACCAGGCTAGCCTGGGTCATCTTCACAAGGGACCAGGCGGCTTTGGACTGGAGGGACATCGGCTGGTCCTTCCGCTCTAGAGACTTTTGCATCAGCTCATAGCAAACACATAAGGCTCTGGACCCTCTGAGGCTCCCCGACAGGTAGCAGGCTCAAGAAGGTCGAGACAAGCTACCCAGGCTGTGCAGATGTAGACGGGGCCTACAGCGGGGCTAAAATCGTTGGAGCCGACGGCAGTGGCGACATGGTTGACGATGGTGACTAGGTGGCTAGAGGCATCGAAGTCTCTACTGGGGTAGGTGCCGAAGTCTTTGCATTCTTCCTCCTCTCCCGCCGATGCTATCGATCCAACGCCACCACTGTCTCCACGTCCAACCTCTTGCGCTTGTCCCCTGCCATGATGGAGGACTCACTCGGCAAGCTACGGGAGATGCTCAGAGGGAACCGACCAACGCTTAGGGTTGCCTCCGATGACTCCAACCCTGATAGACTCGAGATGGTAGTCAGAGGTGGCGACGAAGGCGTTCGGTGGCCAAACGTTCCTTCTCTAGCCTCTGCCTACAGGGGGCGATAGCTCAGGCAAGCGGGAGCAAGCGGGATGGCGATTGACAACGCATAGACAGCCATGACCGCTACTTGGGGGGCTGCAGGGGGGTGCACGTAGTCATGTAGATGAGCTTTGGATGACTACAGCACAATTGTCTTATACTCGAGCACCGGTTCCACCCTTTGTGCACTGAGAGGAGGCTTGGAGACACCTGCAAGCAACAACAATAGGAATCAGACACCTGTCCAAAGCATCGTACCCTTGCAGCATTAGGCCCTACCAGGCAGCAGTGAGGGGGCTCAACTCCAAAAACCTAAGGAGGGTGGGGGTTAACTTCAGGCCAACGTCCATATGATCGGATGGTAGAGCATCGCCTTGATAGTGATTGCCTCCTCCTTGGTCAGCTGTGGCGGCTTATCAGATAGACATGCCTGGCTGGTGGTGGCGAAGCCCCAATTGCTAGCTCACCTGACACCCCTTATACCTTTGTCAAGATTGCAAAGCACTCCTGCTAGTGCTTGACGTTCGAGACAGTGGGGGAGAAGTGGTGGAAAGTTCTTTTGTTCCTAGCCCTGAAGTAATAGGCTAGCCTTGAAATCGGGACAATGTTGGGCACTAAAGAAGTGATGGAAGAGCCAGGCGACAGGGGAAGTCTTCACTTGATGGCAGCTATAAGCAAAAGCACGAAGGATTCTCAAGGAGTTGGGTGACAGTTTCCTTGGCTCCTGACCATAGAAGTGAAGGTCACTCTGCAAGAAGGGAGGAACATGAATGCAAAATCCGACCTTGAAGACCTCTACGGACATGCTGATTCCCCCAAGGTAGGTGACCCCCAGGTACTCATCTACGGTGGGGAAGAGGAAGAGGACGTCGACATCTGTTGGGATTTGAAAGGCCTCCCTTAGATCGAAGACGATGTGGGAGGACACGTTGACGAATGGATGGGAAGGATTGGGCTGGGCTCTGGAGGTACTCGGAGCACCACCACAGTTGCCCGCTGCACCACTAGAGGACTCAGACTCTTGGGAGAGGATGACCTTCCTAAGGGGAGCCATGGAAATGATGAAGTAATTAAGGGAAGCATAGGGGAACCTCACCAGACGCTAGAGGAGGATCAGCAAGCACGATCTCCCCTCTCCAACGTCCTCGGTCAGAGAGGGGGGTCGTAGAACTGCCTCCTCAGCCACTTCCCGCCTCTTTTTAAGACCCTCAATGGTAGTACAATCTCCCCTCTCCGATGTCCCACATCGAGTGACCTGTCAAGAGGCCAACCATCACTATCGGTTTGCTTGGCGGGAATGCCTAAGGCTGCACCATCGACAGTTCGATTCTACTTCCCCAGAAATGAAAGGACACTGTCATGACAGCGATGTCACTCCGCACGAGTGAACTTGCACTCTAAGGAAGGTGGTAGGTAGTGCAGTACCCTATGCCTAGAGATAAGGAAGGTTCAAAAAAGATCGACTGAGCATACCTCCTCATTCGACCTCATCCAATTCCTCCCGAGCATCCTTGCTGCTCGGAAGTGGGGGGCTAGTGAGGAGAGGTAAAATCACCAGGCCTACTACGGCCTAGAGACGCCAGGTCCGAGATATAGCTTGTTAATGCCAGGCCCAGTACAACCCTTATTTATCAGCCCACAGTTCAAGAATGATGCCCATTGGGATCCACTCAGGGTTAGCCAGCCCACAGGCTCGTACCCCATGCATGTACCTACATCCCAGATGCCATGAAACTCTCCAACGGGTGATTATTTTTTTCCAGAATCATGCGAGTTACCCCAACAGGCTTCGGGCCTCACCCACGTCACTGAGATACCCTCCACAATATCCTTCTAATCCTCAAAGAACAAGCAAGTGGGCAGTAGATGACCTCAATGATCAGACAACCCTTTACTTTGTTAACCACGACCCCACTAAGTCAAGAAACAGACGACCCAAAGGTAAATCCTATAAATAGGGTCCCAGACATACCACCCCAGACATGGAATACATCGGACACACGGCGCCAAAAGTCCATAGCAAGTCACCATCCTCCAGAATGCTCTCTCGAGCACTTAGTTTCTCATCCGAGCACTCCCACCCTCTTTCGAGCACCCTTATGTCTCTCTCCATTCTCCTCTACTTTCATCTGATCGTCTCACTGACTTAAACATTTGAGAGTTATTCCTTGGGATCACACCCAAGGTTCCTTATGATGTGATGCTCATTGATTGTAAGTTTTCACAAGATGGGTGATTCTTCTTCTCAACAAAAAAATTGTAAAGATGTAGTACGAGACCCAAGTTACACATTTTAGTCTCTATAAATATTAACCTTAAGACATGTATGTTAGTCATGCGATATATTTGGAAGATAAAAATAATTATAGATCTATTAGTACAATAATTTTATTGTTCACACATGTGCTAGAAGACCTATAAAACATACTTAATTATTTGTGTAATCTTTTAGGCCCAGTTTGAGATTCGAGCAGGGTTACCGTGTTCGACCCCAGAGGGTCGAACACGGTAACCGACCCCGAATTAACATGTTGTGTGTGAGATGTCGCGTCGGCCCCCCGCGGTTTTCTCTCTCTTCGAACGCGGCATCCGACCTACAATTCGATTTACAAACGGGACCTTAAAATGTAGAAACCCTATGACTATGAGAGACGCTAATAAAATGTCTAGAATTATAGTGCTGTTATCTCTACTAATTTAATCTTTTGTATCTATTTTTAATATTTTTAAAGAAACAATAAAAATTTATTTCATGAATAAAATAGAGATAGAATAACTACCATCTACACCCTTCACTAGCATCCCGAATTATCATTATATATATATATTATTCTTTTATTTTTTATAAGTTTTCTGATTACCTGCATCCCAACGGAGTCCTCGGCGTGTCGCCAGGCCACGTCCCCGGCGTACCGCTCGAAGAGGCACACCATCCTCTCCGTCACGTACGGCGTCCCGTCCGCCGCCGCGAAGACCCCGTCCATGTAGTAGGCGTTCCGGGGGCAGTCGTTCAACGGCACCAGCGGCAGCGCCTCCCGGCCCATCCCGTACTCGCCGGCGTCCATGTACGTCTTGAAGTACCACCCCTCCGTCGGGTCCATGTACGGCACGAACAGCTCCGACGTCATCCCCTTGTATAGCACGCTCCGCCGCTCCCCGGTGTCCGGGTCCGCCACCGTCGCCGCCGATACCACCACCCCCGCCCGCGGGTCCGGCCGCAGGTGGAACTCCCACCCCGCCCACCGCACAGTGTGGCCCCCCTCCCCCACCGCGAAGCTCCGCCCCCTCGCCTGCTCCATGGACATGGGGTTAATCCCCTCGGCGGCGTCGACCCGCCGGTGCTGCGCCTCGTACCTGTAGTCTGTGCCCTCCGCCCCCGGGACGGGTTCCCCACGCCACCGGTCGGACACCTGAACTACGCCGCCAGTGTCGAGGTCGACCACCACCGTGAGACCCTCAAGGGGGCGCATGTAGTAGTTGGCGGTGCCCCGGTGGGAGTAGCACTGCACCTTAAGCAGCCGCCGCCCCTCCTCCCGCGGGCCGTACCACCCCGTGGCCAGCGGCGTGCACGAGAGGTCGGAGGGGTCGACCCCACGGGTGCGGACGGCGCGGACGAAGGCGGCGTCCGCGAAGGGGGCCAACTTAGCGCGGGAGACGTCTTCGTCAGTAAGCATGGGGTAGCCCGAGGAGGCGTCGTCCACGACGTCGGCGACGACCCGGGAGGCGGACAAATCCACCGTGAGGAGGTGGGACCGGCCGCGGAGGAGGGCTACCACGGTGGCGCGGCGGGGGGGGAGGGGGTCGCCCCGCCGCCACCGCAGCACCGTGGGCTTGTCGGGCTCATCTAGGGACAGCGAGTGGATGGTCGGGAAGGTGCCGGCGAATGGCGGGTGGCAGGAGAGCACGGAGCGGACGGCTGTGATCTCCTGGTAGGTCAGGGGGTCCAGCGGGTGGTGGGGAACCCCTGTATTGTGACGGTGGTGCTCCTGTAGCCGGGGTCGGAGGGGGTCAGCGACCTTGCGAGGGCAACGGGTGGGGAAGAAGGGGAAGCAGTGATCAGACGGCCAAGAGGGCTCGAGGAGAGTGGACGAGCTGAGGATCACGACCACCATGAGAAGGGTGGGGAGGAGGAGGAAGAGGAAGCACCGGCATGGCGGGAAATTCTCCATGGCGCGCTAGTTGGGGTTGGGGGAGAGTAGGTGATGGACCTATTTGTGGAGAGTGGGAAGTAGGACTTTGGCTTTGGGGTTAATAAATGGGGATTGGGGTTAATAGATGACAAGTTAGGAGGGAGTAATCCGCCAAGGTTCATTAAGGTTTCATTTGCTTTGTTTTTGAAAGTTGACTTTTGGTCTACTTGTAGAGAAATGTATAGTAACAAAACAGACGATTTAAAAAGCTCAAAAATCTCTTCTGAAAGAGTTGTTTCTCTCTACATATTTTTAAAAAAGTCAAAGCCCACCATGTTGTTTCAAATGAGGCCTAAGGCCCGAAGACTATTGACCCAAAGGCCCAATGATGACTGGCCCAGGCTCTAGACTCATGCCCCGCGCACATAATGGTCCCACGATCTACGTAGCACATGATCTGAGAGTCGTTATCCCCATAATGTCTTACTAATGGACATTAAGGAATGACCCACGTCCCCTTGCCTCCTGTCGAGCTAATGGCTAGGCATCTCACGATCCTACGATCTCGATCGAACAAATTAACTGTCCCACCATCAAGTCAGGTAATGCATACGATAGAAATGGACTAGAGGAGGACCCTATAAGAAGCCCGACCAGGGGGTAAGCACTCTAAGCCTACTAGCACCCTACACACTCAACTTCATATTCCTTCCGAGCACTCCAACCATCATCCGAGCACTCTTCATCCTTCCCGACTGACTTAGGTTTCAAAGGGTTATCCCTTGAGATCACACCTGGGACTCCTTCTGATGTCTCTTCATTGCTCGCAAGTATTCCCCTCGGATAGCCTTCCTCCTTCCCAAAATAACAGATCTTAGGGGTGTAGCTCATGGTTCGAGGAATCACTTTCAACCTCTACACTTCTTGGCGCCGTCTCCCGGAAGAGAGCGGACAGTCATTGCTCTTCGAGGAAACTACTACAATGTGAGCAACCTTCGGAGTGCGGGTGACTCCCGAAGAGCTAGCCAAAATAATATGGAGGGAGAGCACCCCTCTCAAGGGAATTAGCAGCACCCCCTATCCAACCCTACAACTAAGGAGCTGGTCGCGATGCTCTAGTAACTCCACCTGTTAACAGAGACCTATCAAGGTCTCCTGCAATGGTAGGTGGAGCAAGATCACACTGCGACTGCTCCTCCACATAATGGGAAGGGCAAGTCCACTGATGGCATCTCCCATCACGAGCGGGCACCCTCGGTGGCTTCTGCTGCCTGTACCCCACACCCTCGTGATGAGTCTCCTCGTTGCCTGGGAACCCATCTTCATTCCAACCCGAGAATGGCCAGTCGACTTCGGCGATACGACGACATTGAACGTGAGCTGGAGGGAAAGACGTGCTACCTAGACGACATCATCTAGGCTTCCAAAAGATGAAGGGGCAGGTCAACGAGGAGGTCAACTTCCAAGCCCCCTTCTCTAAGGATATCCAAGAGGCGTCGATCCCCCAGAGCTTCAACTGTCGACGTTCGTGCCTTACGACGGCACCACTGATCCAGTCGACAACTTACATAGCTTCGAGTCCAACCTGATCTTACACTGCTCTCGAACGCTATGAATTGTCTAGTCTTCATATATCACTGCCCTCCGAGAGAACGCCCGAGTGTGGTTCAAGTCCCCGTCGGCGGGATCTATCTTCTCCTTCGAACTCTAGATGAAGAGGATGTTCAAAGAGAACTTCCTCAACAGTAAGAAAGAGGAGAGAACCGCCATCAGTCTCCTCCTCATTAGACATAGACTCGAGGAACCCTAGTGGGACTTCGTCTCCCGCTTCTGGAGACACTTTCGCCACAAGAAAAGGTGGAAATAGGGACAAACACTTCCGACAAATAATAAGCCGTCTGAAACTCCGTCGAAATTTCTGGCGGATATTTGTTCGTCGAAATTTCCATCATAATTTTCGACGGATGAAACACCATCAGAAATTTGTGCCATGTAATTAACATATACTTTAGAATTTTCGACAGATGTAAATTCTCTTGAAAAATCAATCGGAATGTCTGACGGCATTTTCGATGGATAAAATTCCGTCGGAAGCTCCCGCCAAAAACTTAGAATATACACGGGTTATTCTATCAGAAATCCGTCAGAAAACTTTTTCTTCTTCCCCGAGCCCTACCCCACCGTCTCCCACCCTCTCACTCTCATCTCTCTCACGGTGGTCTCGCTCTCTCTCGCTCTCTCTCTCTCTCTCTCTCTCTCTCTCTGGCAAGCGGTGACACAATGGTCTCTTCGTGACAGTGGCAACTGGGATGCGGCACGAAAACCCCTCCCCCTCTGGTAGACACGCATCTCCCTCTCCCTCTCTCGCCATCTCTCCTCTCTCGCCATCTCCCTCTCCCTTTCTTGACGTTTCCTATCTCACCATCTCCCTCTCTCGCCGTCTCCCTCTCTCTCTCTCACCATCTCCTCTCTCACCGTCTCCCTCTCCCTCTCTCTCTCTCTTCATCTCCCTCTCCCTCTCTCGCCATCTCCCGCTCCCCCTCCCTCTCTCTCTCTCTAACACACACAGAGAGAGAGAGAGAAGCTTGGCTCCTCTCCCACTCTGTCACACTCTCTCTCCCTCTTTCATTCTCTCCCTCTCTGAATCTCCCTTTCTCTCTGTCTCCCTCTCTTACTCTTTCTCTAACACACGCACTCACGGAGAGGGAGGGGCTGAGCCCCTCTGTCTCCCTCTCCCTCACTTTGTCTCACTCTCTTACCCTCTCTCACCGTCATGCACACACATACACAGAGAGGGAAAAGGCCCCCTCCCGCTCATTCACCCTCTTTCTCTGTCTCTCACAATGACGAAATTTTCGTGCAGGGCAATTAGCGTCTGGGACAGCAATGGGCTTTGTTCTATCAATTGGGAGAATTAGCGTCTGGGACAACAATGGCCCCCCTCCCGCTCATTAAAAAATATATTATTATATTATATTATATTTTATCTTATTTAAATTTATTATTTATTATCATTATGTTTGTGTGTGTATTTGAATTTATTGTTTATTAGATGAGACAGAGAAGGGAGAGGGAGGGGGTAGGGTGGGGTGGCCTTCCGTCGTCTGGTGCGTGTGTGTGTGTATGCCAGTGAGACAGAGGGAGAGATCAAATATGGGGGGTGGGGGAGGAGAGGGTTCTGATGTGAGAGGGGAGGGGTTCGGTGGGGGAGGGGAGGGTCTTTTTTTTACCTTAATTTGTGGTGTTTGTGTTTTTTAATTCTATCTATTGCAATCAACTATTCAAATGAAATAAATAGTTTAATTTGATATTTTTAAGTTTATGATTTATTTATATGGGATGTTTCATGTCAGCTGAGGTGCGTGAGTGTAACTTAACATTACACGCACCTCGGGAAAGCGTGTTAAGTCTGTGTCAATGAACCTTCCCATTCAAGACTTTGGGATTGATGTGTTTGTTCTCATTTTTATGAGAACATATATATCTAACTCAAAATCTTGAATTGTCATGTTCAGACAGTCTGTGAATATTTGATCGCACTTAAGTGATCATTTACTATATGTGTTTATATGGTTTGTTAAAAATTTCTCACGTCTTCTCACTCTTATCTGATATGCCATTATTAATTTTGACTATTTTCTTAACCACTTACTAGTAAGCGTTTAAGAAAATTTCTCAATCAATAAATATTTTTGGTATATCGGAGAAGTGTGGGAAGGTGCTGTCGAAATTTTTAACAAATTGTACAACATATACAGTAAGTGATCGTGCGATCAAACCTTCATGGATGGGTTAAAAGATGAAAATCTAAATAATACTTCGTTCCTTTTCAAAGTGTCTGCGCCGAATGATGTGAGGAAAGAGTCAGGCTTATTTTCTGGAGTAATGATTTCAAAGTTGTTTGTGTTAACATTTAGTGGGTGCAGAAAAAATGTTGACAGATCGTTTATGGATGTATTGTAGAGTAGTTGACCGGGTGATGTCTGTGGAGTTTAAACATGGAGTTGAGAGTTTCATTCAGTTTGTATTGGGGAATCAAAGTGCAGCAGCAGATTGTGAGGGACACATTCGATGCCCTTGTTCAGTTTGTAGAAATGTGAGGTGGATTTCACCATGGGACGTGCAGCATCATTTGTACAAGAAAGGGTTTATGGAAGGTTATATGAATTGGACGTGTCATGATAAGGATGTCTTATTGTATGAGTCTAACAATGTTATAGGTACAAGTGGATATATGGATATGGTTGTAGATGTTGCTGGCCCCAACTTTAATGCTCATGAGGAACATGTATACCAAGAAGAAGCACCAAATAGGACAACCAAAAAAATTTATCAACTATTTAGGGATGTTGATGAGCCATTGTGGGATGGTTGTCAAAAGCATACTCGATTATCTATGGTCTCATAGTGGCCAAACATGAAATATGAAATTCACATCAGTGAGAATTATTTTGACCATCTTCTCCTCCTCATCAAAAGTATGTTGCCTCAAGATGAGAAACTGCCTGAAAAATTTTTACCGTACAAAGAAGATGGTCAATGAGCTAGAACTTAGATATGTGAAAATAGATGCATGCCCTAATCACTGTATGCTATAGTACAAAGAGGATGTAGATAAGAGACCATGTTCTATTTGTCATCATGATAGATTGAAACCTAAGAGAGGGGACAATTCAAAGTAAAATGATGTACCTGAAAAGTTATTGCGATACTTCCCTCTTACGTCTAGAGTGCAGCTGATGTATATGTCCTCAAAGATAGCTCAACATATGAGATGGCTCGTGGAAAGAGCACGCCATGTTGATGATCTAATCAGTCATCCTACTGATGGCGAAGCTTGGACTCACTTAAGTCGTGCTCATTCTACTTTCTCAAAGGAGCTACGTAATGTTATGTTAGATTTATGCACAGATAGCTTCAACTCCTTTGTAGATTGTTTATATAATGATGTAATATAATTGATACTTTAAAATGGTCTATTTAAACCGTTTTATATTATAATTTAATTATATATTTTATTTTTCATTGTGATGTGTAGATGTTGTGCTCTGTTTTTATTTAAACATGTTTTATACGAATTTTATAATTTTTTTTTAAAAAATAGAAGATGTTTTCGATCAAAATTTTGACGGATAAAATAATATGTCGGAAACATTCCGACAAAACTTTCGACAAATTACTTTTTCTGTTGGAATTATTCTGATGGAATGTCTGACAGAGTGTTTGTTCCGTCGGAATATTTTCTGACGGAATTTCAGATGGCTTATTTTTACGTCAGAATATTTCGTCGGAAAATATTCCGACGTACATAATTCCGTGAAAAATTTTCGATATATTTTCGATATATTTTGGGGCCATAGGAAATTACCGACTAAGAATACCCGACGGTCTATTTTCATCAGAAATACGTCAAAAATCCGTCCAAAATTGATTTTTCGACGAAAATTCAACGTTGGAAATGCCGCATTTTCTTGTAGTGTTCACATCCCTCGCCTGAATGTGAGCATTCCCACCACTGCCCAGACATAGGGCATGGGGGACACTATTCAATGACAATCCAATCCCCCATGATGCTCCAAGAACTACTTGCACTAGCCTAGAAGCATGACAGCCGCAACCAGAATGTTGTTGTGCTTGGCCGAACAATGTGAGGCAACAATTCTAAGAGGAAGCGCTCCACCGAGCACCCAGGACACGATGGTGGCAAGAGGGAGCAACGTGAACGTGATGTCCCAAGGGCCTACAGGCAGTACACCCCTTTAACTGGTACCCCAGATCAAATCCTTATGGAGATCCGAGATGAATCATTCTTACGATGGCCAGTGAAGCTAAAGTCTGACCCAAACAAGTGGAATCCAAGGAAGTACTGCCACTTTCACCACGACCATGGCCACAATATTGAGGATCGCATCTAGCTCAAGGATGCGATCGAAGACCTCGTCTGCTGAGGCCTCCTCGACAAATTTGCGGCCAAAGCGATGGAGCGACAGAAAAGGAGGGGACATACTCCTCCACCCATTGACAACCAATCTCTCGGAAGGGAGATCGTGATAATCTCCAACAACGTAGCTTCCGGAGTGACAACTCTAGCGGTACTGTTCATATGCAAGGCGGGTAAATCAGGTCGAGCGCGACAACTCTAGCCATCGTGACTTCACTGCAAGAACCCCCATTAGGGATCATCTTAAAGGCCCATCATGTTCTCAGAAGAGGACTTGGAGGGCGTGACCACCCCCTACACCAGCGCCCTGGTTGTATCAGCCACCATAAACCAACAAACCGTGCATCGTGTGTTAGTTGACAATGGAAGTGGTCTAGATGCCTTTGCTTACGACTGCCTTCGCCTGATGGGTGTGGATCTTTCTCTCCTCAGCCATTTGCGCACTCCTTTCTTTGGATTTTCTGGTTCCACCGTCTATCCTAAAGGTCAGATATCTCTTTCGATCACCTTGGGAACCGCCCCATGGCAAACCACCATCATTGCCAAATTTACCGTCATGAATGGAATGCCAGGCTACAATGCCATTATGGGACGCGGTATACTGGGAGTGCTGAAGGGAGTCCCTTCTCCATATCACCAGAAGCTCTAATACTCTTCACGGGGTAGGAGAAGTCTGAGGAGATCAAAGGGAGTCTAGGCGATGCTACTTGATCTCGATGAAAGACAAAGCGATCGGCACGCCTCTGCCCGAGTCCAATACCAACAAAGGAACCCCAGTCAAGGACCTCTAGCTCATCCAAATTGGGGAAGACCCCAACCAAGTTCTGAAGATTGGTTCCTTGCTATCTAAAGGTGAAAATGAGGAACTCAAACACCTCTTGGAAGCCAATGAAGATGTGTTCGCCTAGTCGGAGGATGACCTTCCAGGCATCGCTCTAGCGATGATCACTCAGAAGCTCAACCTGGATCCCAACTACCGTTCGGTTCAGCAGTGAAGCCGTCATTGCAACCCCAAATGACAAGCGGCTATCAAGGAGTAGGTAAGCGACAAGTTGCATTCCGAAATACTGAGACCTACCCACTATCCCCAGTGGGTAGCCAATGTAGTCCAAGTAGTAAAAAGTAATGGGGGAGTGGGGAATGTGCGTCGACTACAACGACCTTAACAAGGCCACCCTGAAGGATAGCTTTTCCATACCATCTATCGACCAACTAGTAGATGCAACATCTGGGCATGAAATGTTAAGCTCTTTGGATGTGTATTCTAGATACCACTACATAAGCATGCATAAGCCTGACGATGACAAAATTACCTTCATCACTGATCATGGGCTCTACTGTTACACACACATGCCTTTCAATTGGAAGAAAACGGGGGTAACTTATCAGTGGCTAATCAACCGCATATTCGACTACTAGATCGGGCGCAACATAGAGGTGTACATTGATGACATGCTCGTCAAGAGCCACTGAGTATTTGAGCATCTGGCGCCTCATGGAGACGTTCGCCACTCTTCAAAAATTTAACATGAAGCTCCACTCAAACAAGTGCGTGTTCAGAGTCAATGAGGAGTGGCGGTCGTGTTATGGAATACGGGAACACGATTTAATGTATGTGATTTTAATGGGATTTGAACGGCGCTGATAGCAGTCCCATGGGAGCGTTCACATGGTGCTATCAGTCCCTATATATATATATATATATATAAGAGAGAGAGAGAGAGAGAGAGAGAGAGAGAGAGAGAGAGAGAGAGAGAGAGAGATGTAACTGCACATCTAAAAAGATTTAAATTTGAGCAACCAAACCCACGGAAGCTTTTCTCATTGCCCCTTGTGGGTTCTTATAGTTGGCGTATCGGCTTAAGTCGATCCTAGGATAATACTCAGGCTATCATTGAAAATTTTATGTAATATTCAATATTCTAAAACAATTTGGTGAAAGCTGAGTTGGATTGGCTGTACATTAATTAGGTGGCTCAGTTCATGCCATTTTAGAGGGCTGGATCTGGTTGGATGTAAGTTGATTATTATGTGGGATGTGTCATGTGGAGCTCGGTCCAACATGAGCCAATGTGATTGGAATCGCAACTTGAAGGATGGGGTTTATTGTTCTGATTGTTAGTTTTAAATTAATGGTTTGGCCTTTGACTTCACACGTCTCCTCTATACCTGATAAAATAATGATTGAAAAGAAAAAAAAATGCATTGTCCACGCTGCTTGTCCAGTTTTCCATGCCATGTGTTACATCAAAAGCACCGGTGAACACCGTATTCATTTTAAATTTAAACAAGGGTGAATCATAGCCAGGTGGAACGACCTCAAATAACTAAAACTGTAAACACAGTCGCCAACTATATACTTAACATAAATATTTAGCACAGAAGTCATCGACAAATCTTTTGTAAGAAATATGGGGCCTCTGAGATATGATTCTTAGGATGCCAGGACTCACGAGCTTCATATATTGCTTGTACAGTTTTCCATGCCATGTATTACATCAAAAGCACCGGTGAACACCGTTTTCATTTTAAATTTAAACAAGGGAGAATCATAGCCAGGTGGAACCTCAAATAACTAAAACTGTAAACACAGTCGCAAACTATATATATATATATATATATATATATATATATATATAGAGAGAGAGAGAGAGAGAGAGAGAGAGAGACCCTTTCAAGATAATTCCAACTTAAAACTTCCATTGTACTTGAGTCTCGTACCAGCGGAGAAACTCCGGCCAAGGACCTCTATCTTATCCAAATCGAGAAAGACCCAGCCGAGTTCTGAATATTGGTTCCTTTCTATCTAAAGGTGAAAAGGAGGAACTCAAACACTTCCTATAAGTCAATGAAGATGTGTTCGTCTGGTCAGAGGATGACCTTCCTTGCATCTCTCTGTAAGTAATCACTCACAAGCTCAACCTGGATCCCAACTGTTGTCCAGTTTAACAGCGAAGGCATCTTTGCAACCCTGCATGACATGCAGTTGTCAGGGAGCAAGTAAGTGACAAGTTGCGCACCAAATTACTGAGACCTACTCACTATCCCCAATGGATAACCAATGTAGTCCTAGTACCAAAATGTAATAAGAAGTGGCAAATGGGTGTCGAACACATCGATTTTAACAAGGCCACGTCGGAGGATAACTTCCCTATGCTACGCATCGACTAATTGGTAGACGAGACATCCAGGCATGAAATGTTAAGATTTTTGGACACATATTCTCGATACCACCAGATAAACATGCATAAGCCTGACGATGATAAAACCGCCTTTATCATTAATCACGGGCTCTTCTGCTACACACACATGCCCTTCGATTTGAAGAACGTAGGGGCGACTGGTCAACCAAATGTTCGACTATCAGATCGGGCGTAACATGGAGGTGTACATTGATGACATGCTCGTTAAGAGTCTTTGAGCATCTGTTAGACCTCGCGGAGACGTTTGCCACTCTTCGAAAATTCAACATGAACCTCAATCCGAAAAAGTGCGTGCTCGGAGTTTGCTTAGGTAAGTTCATGGGATTCCTTGTTACTCACCGAGGAATAGAAGCCAACCCCAAGCAAATCAAGGTGGTCCTAGAAATGAAATGACTTGAGAGGGTGCGCGACGTGCACATCGTCGCATCACTCAGCCACTTCTTGGCCAGAGCTTTCGAGCGCTACCTACCATTCTTCAAGCTGATCTGACAGGCCCACAAGTCGCCAGAAAGAGAGGGCAAGTAGACTGGGACCAAGAGTGCAATCATGCATTTGAAGAACTCAAAAGGTATTTATCCTCGAGCTATCCGTCCTTTCCAAACCTCGGGTAGGCGAGCATCTATTTCTGTACTTGTCTGTGATCTCCAAGTACGTTGAGCGGTATGCTCGCCCGCGAGGAGGAGAAAATCATGAAGCCAATGTACTACGTCAGTAAGGTTCTCCAAGGGGCAGAGCTACACTACTCCCGAGCAGAGAAGTTCGCCCTTGCCCTAGTGACTGTCGCGAGGAAGTTGAGGCCATGCTATCTCGTTCACACTATTGTGGTCTCCACTGACCAGCCCCTACACTAGGTTCTTCAGACCTGATGCTTCGGGACTATTGATCAAGTGGGCCATTGAATTGGAAGAGTTTGATATCCAGTTTCATCTGAGAATCGCCATCCCAAGCTCTGGCTGACCTCGTCACTGAATGAATGCTCCCTGAGGCAGAAGTGCTCAGAGGATCCCCCCACGAGCCAATATTGGAGCTATATGTGGACAGATCATCATGCTAGTCCTCTCCTCACTAGAAGGGATTGAACTCCAATATGTCATGTGATTCCAATTCCCAACATCAAATAACGTCGCCAAAAATGAAGCGCTCATCTCTGACTTCCGCATGACCAAGCACCTCAGAGCTACTCGCCTCCGAGCGTACAATGACTCTCTCTTAGTCACCAATCAGGTGAAGGGAGAGTACGGAACTCAAGAACCAGTTACTACTCGTTACTTGTAGCGGGTCAAGGAAGTCGCTCAGGGCCTCGCATACTTTGTGGTCGTCCACATGTCGAGAGCGGAGAATACCCGAGCGAACGCACTCTCTCGTCTGACGTCGTCATCCGCTTTGATCAACTCTCGGTCAATTCTGATTGAGGAGCTACAACAACAGAGCAGCGAAGAAGCCGACGGTCAAGTCAATGCCATCGACTCTGGGCCAAGGCTCGAACCTAGACCGCTCTCCCCAAAGGGAGAGCACATGTCCATTTAACCCATGGCCCTAGGACTAGGTTGCAGCGGGAACAGACACAACAACAGCCACTTTGAATATATCCAAGTGTCTTTGTTCATATTGGCTTCCCTACCACACAAGATTGACTGGACTTTGCCTGATGGACAGAAGTTAGATCTCTCGGACGAAGTTTGGGATTGTGATGAAGGAGGAGGAAACCCAGCTGGTTGCCGTGTCCAGGCCGTTGCTATAAATCTCACAGGAGGGGCTCCATTGCGTGTAAGGATGCGCCCACTTTGTCCCTGCTTAAAGAGGTTAAAACGTTCGTGCTGGACACCGCCCATCTATGTATTGACATGCCGAGGCACAAAGGACCCATGGTTGTATATAACATGAAAGCATTATAACGCCTTTTGTGCTACAGTAAGAGTGTGGGTACAAAAACTTTACAAGCAAGAGTACCATATATGTTAGCGATGTGATGTCTGATTTCTCTATCGTACGTGTTTGATCGATATGGAAGAAGAGAGTGCACATTGAACCATTCATGGGCATCGCGAGACAAATAGTTGATCTCGTAGTAGTAGGTACGAAAATATTGCACCGTTAAGTTTCTCTGTCCATAATCGTACGTCCTTTTACAGTGAATCTACCCGGACTACCCTATCTATGCTAATTTGGTGGAACACAAGCCCAAATTAGTCTGGATTTTATAGCTGTTGGAAAATGCATTGTAAGGATCAGGAGGTGCTGGAAAATCTACATCAATTGACCATTGGACCCCATTTACTATAGAACAGCTCAACATTTGTAGATGCCCCCAGGTAAAATTATGTATGTCTTTCTAAAATGCTAAAATAATATGCATTTCTCCTTATCCAAATAATATTCATCGTTACATGTTCTTTTTTAACTGTAGGATGCTCTAAAGAAGACTTGATGATGGGAAATAGGGTGCATTTGTTTGAGTTTATTGGGGATGCTAATCATTGAAATTCTCGGCAAAATTTTAAGTCGAATCAAATATATCATTCGTCTTCGCATCTAGATAAATTTTCTAATGAGAGAGAAAGACACGTGAGAAGGGGAGTTTAAAAAATCCTCTCATGGTGCTTCTCGATGCATATCCATCAATTAATGTCAATGTTTAATACCCATGTAACATTTAATCATTAGTTTAATGTCATATTTATGTTAACTCAATATTTAAAAATTGAGATGAGAAGGATTTATGACATGATAGACAAAGTGGTGAGAGGCGAATGTGCGAAGATGTCCCAAATGTAATTTTTTCTTACAAAAATTTCTGACATTCTGATGGATCGGTGAAGGGATTTTTAAAAAAAATTCCACTGAGACCATCCGCTGCAAATGCGGCCTTAGATGCATATCACATAGATGTGCACTGTAACCGGGTGGCTTTCAGCTTCTAATTGCATGCTGTGTCCTAAAAGGTGACGTAACTTGGGACATAGAACGGATAACCCAACCCAATTTCCCTTGGTCATATTGGGCCAGGTTTGATCACACTGAAATGGACTCAGACCAAAAACATTTGGGGCCGAATTTCAAGTTGGGTTTGTCAGGCTGGTTCCGAAATCGCCCCGTTGGCCCGATTTCATGGCGCATTAATTTAGTAAGAGTTTCTTGTGTGAAAATTATTGTTAGATGAGAATTTGTAAAAAAATTTATTCTTAAAAATATATTAACAGACGTATCACGGCATAAACTCAAATAGTGTATAAATGTCATCACTATAACTGCATGTTATTTCACCCGTCAACTTAATCGTAATTAATTTTAACTTGATCTATGAAAAGATCAAATCACCCTCAATTAAAAAAATATTAAATATAAAAAATCATGTTATCCCCTCCCCCTCCTCCTGGCTGTCGGATCCCTCTCCCCCTTCCCTAGCCACCGAACGTCAGTGCCGGTGTGGGGAAGAGGGGCTACAGTAGTGGGGAGTAGGGCCCCCCTCCCCATCCCTCCTACATCCAGTTAACCCCCCCCCCCAAAAGTCGAATCCATCCCCCTTCCCCTGGGCATCGGAGCCCCCTCCCCATCTCCATGCGAAGCCAGACCCCACCCCCCATCCTCCCCTTGCACAAACGGGAAAGCCCCTCCCCCTCCCCTGGCCACTGGAGCCCCCTCCCTCCACTTGACCACCGAACCCCCCTCCCCTAGACACCAGATGCCATCGGATCCCCCTCCCTCTCCCCTAGCTACTGGAGTCCCCTCCCTATCTCCCTACGAAGCTAGACTCCCCCTCCCCTGGCTATCGAAACCCCCCCCCTCCACCTAGCCGTCGGACCTTGCTCCCCCACCCATGGCTGTCGAATGTCGCCAGATGCCATCAAATCCCCCTCCCCATCTCTCTATGAAGCTAGACCCCTCCCATGGGCACCGAATCTCCCTCCCCTGGCCGTCACATCTCGCTCCCCTTCCACCTGGCCATTGCACTCTCTCTCTCTCTCTCTCTCTCTCTCATATATTGGTCATTTGACACCTAACCAATGGGAATATTAGATATCTTTTTTGAATATTCACTCTTTTATCGATAGAAGTTAACCACGATATCATTTATGCACTATTTAATTTTATGAAGTGATATATCGTTAATATATTTTTAGGTATGACTTTTTTTACAAATTCATGTTTAATAATAATTTTTATGGAAAAAACCCGTATAGTAATAAGTGATAGAGTTTGTCTTTGGTGCGCACCCAAAGTAAACAACAAATAGCATGTCCCCCATCAAACGGCCCAAAAAAAATTGAAAAGGAGATGCTCCATAAAATTTTAAAAAAAAAATTCACATAGTATGATCCTTTTTCTAGATCTTCCGATGATAGGATGAGCCATACATATGAGATTAAAAAAAGGAAGAAATTTAAAAATTGGTGCAGACATAAGGTGTGCAATCACCTAGGCCATGCATCAAGACTTACCAACCCAAAGCCTGAAGTATATCCTATTAAGACGAGCTAGCATAGTTGCCATGGCAAGTAAAATCTCCACTTTTCTTACACTTCAAAGGAAATATCGATGTCATTAAAGAATATGTTTGCCACGCTAGGACAGGAGGTTTCGTCCTCCTGGAACCCGCGGTGTTTCGTTGCGAAACCCCGGAACCTCTTCCCGCCCTGGTTCTTAGCCCAGGTTTTCCCGCCTGGCTCCTTCAGTGTCCCCCCAGGCGCTCACCGGATCTCCTCCTCTCCCGGCATTACCACCCCTCCTAGACCTTCTCCAACCCACCCGTCTCGTTCTCGGCCACCGAAGCTCTCTCCTCCGGTGCCCTGTTTTGCCGAACCTCCCCACACAACCATTCCCCCACCTCCCACTATCCCCAGCACCCCTCTGACCAGCCGAAACCACCCCCCTCTTCTCTCCCGAACCTTCGCAAGTTGAACCCCGGGAGTCCTGGACGAATGGCCTCCTCCCCCCCTTCACTCAGACCTCGGGCCCCCGACCCCCATTCACCCTCCCCCTGTACCGGGCCCCCTCAAACTCCACGAGCCACATCCATCCCCCACTAATCTGGACATCCACCCCCAACACCCCCCCAGCTGTCAAGCCATGGTGAACACAGATGAAGTACCAATGCTAGAAGACGAGGAAGAAATCAGAGAAAGGTTCAGAAGATTGGTGGTCCGCGGGAATGCACAAGAGGTGATCGATGCCAGAATACCCGCCAGAGAAGGCCAGGATCGGTGGAAGTTCACCCTCATGGTGAAAATTCTATCCAAGTCTCCAATCCGGGTCGCGGGACTGAAGGAATGGATGGAGAATATCTGGAAACCCAAAGGTGAGTGGAAACTCATTGATTACCCCAATAATTCTTATCTGGTTAGATTCTCCGATCTAGCAGAGGTGGACACTGTCTGCAAAAGGTCCCCATGGTTCTTCAAAAAAGAAATAATGCTTCTCCAGAGAGGACAGCCGCACATGTCACCCACCCAATACTCCCTCACAAGAGCAGATATCTGGGTCAGAATCTATGATCTACCGGAGGAGCTCTTGTCCCCAGCTGCAATTAAATTGCTCGTAAGCCAACTGGGTGATCCATATGATCCGATTCCAAGAGAAATATCCTCATGGGGATGGTTCGCCAGAGTCAGGATATCTATCCACATTAACAAACCCCTCAAACAAACCATTCAGGTGAGGCTCCCCGGAGATCATATTAGAACCTTTCAAGTGGGCTATGAAAGACTCCCTTGGTTCTGCCACTACTGTGGCTGCTTGGATCGTGAGTCCGAAACCTGTCAGGAACTGGAGGAGCTCAAACAACACATCAAGCAGTCATACTCCCCACAACCGAGACAGGAACTTGTCAACATGATCGACTTTGAATTTGGCGACTGGATGAGAGTAAATTTGGCTGTGAACCTCAGTGCAAAGGCCAATTACTCAGGGAGAGCCCAAGCTGGCCAAGACACATTGGGAGAAGGCCCTTCCCTCTCAGAGAGCCGTTCTGAATCGAGGAAGACGACCCCTGTTCAGCCACACCAGTCAGCCCACAGTGCCTACAGTCACCCCCAGGCCCGTAGCAAACAAACCAGGGCCCACTTCTGACAACTGTTGACTCAGAAGCACACCCCAGCCATACCACTTTGTCATTCCACACATCCCCCCACTCCCCCGCATCGTCCCCCTTACCCCCAGTCAGTGGCACCATGCCATCCACCACCAGCCACATTGTACCCGAACCTCCCCATCCGGTCCCCCCCCACTACCACCCAGGCCATCCCGGCCCCCACCTACCCACCAGTAAATCCACTTCCTCCCCAACTCCCCAAGACAAAATATCAACCCACACCTCCATCCCTCCCACTTACTCTGACACCCCTCACCAACTAACAGCCCCCCCACCTACCACCCCCAATATCAAATTACAGAAACGGAAAATGCATCCACCTACAGAGCCTCCACCAGAGAGCCAACCAAAAAAAGCCAAACACATCTCCTTTGCCCTCCCCCTAGAACCTTTCCATCCGGGTTCAACCAAAACCAACCATCCCCCACTAATCAAACCCCACAATCCCAAACAAGCTGCCAGAGCTAAAAACAGTGCCCATGGAACATCACCCTCTAACCAATCCTTACATAGAGCCACAAAGGTTGATGCGGCCGACCTCAACGAGCCGCAAGGGGATAAATGAAGATCCTCTCATGGAATTGTCGGGGTGTGGGTGGTCACTCCATAATTTCATATCTAAACCAAATAAACCACTCCATTAAACCTGACCTTGTCTTCCTATCCGAAACAAAAGCTTCCTCCATCACAAGCAAAACCTTTTTTGCATCAAGGAACTTGGAAAACTACTGCGTGATAAATCCTCTGGGCAGAGCAGGGGGTCTCTGGATCTGGTGGGTCCCAAATCTTCAGGCTCAAATCCTCCACACAACTGGAAATTGGGTGGCTCTGGATATTGAATACCCCCCACAGTAGCACTGGATCATCATATGTATTTATGCCCCAGCTAGAAGAACTCTTTGATAGGCTTTCTGGACAGAAATTTTAGAGTTTATCCACACCCACACAGCCCCCACCTTGATTACAGGCGACATGAACTCAATTCTGGAACAAGCAGACAAAGCAGGGGGCTCCAGAGTCAACCCGAGACAAGTCAAAGAATTCCAGCAATTTATTCTAGACACCGGATTACTTGACCTCGGCTATGACGGACCTGCATATACCTGGACTAATAGAAGGATGGCAAAATGGCACATTAAGGAACGTATGGACAGATCACTAGCAAATGTGGAATGGAGACTTCTCTTCCCCCAAACCTCAGTCCACCACCTCCCTCGCATAGCTAGTGACCACAACCCCATTTACACAAACCTGTGGGGTAACAGAAAAAGGAGGAAGACGACCTTCAAGTTAGAGTCCATGTGGACCCGGCGAAAAGATTTTGAAACAATGCTGAATCATTGCTGGAACAATTCCACCCCCCTACATGTGAATTACCACCACAAGACCAAGCAACTGCACACTCAGATCCGAATATGGAAGCGAAAGAATTTTGCAGACCCCCACCACCGAGCTGAGGAGATTCACAAAGAGATGGTAGCAGTCAGGTCTCTGCCCCTCACAGATGAACATGTCACTAAGGAAGCCAAACTGGGAAAGTCAATACGAGGAACAGATGCTGATGATTGAAGAATTCTGGAGACAAAGATCTAAGGCCCATTGGTATAAGGAGGGGGACAGGAGCACTAAATTCTTCCATACTAAGGTGCTGGCCAGGAGGAAAACAAATAAAATATCCTGGATAAAACTTCCAAATGGCAGCTGGACAGGGGACATTCCCACCATCAAAAACCACTTTTTCCACCACTTCACCACCCGATACACATCCACAAAACCCACAGTCCTCCCATCTGACCTTCCCCCCATCCAATGCCCCCATCTCACTAACCGAAGATCAAAATCTCCACTCCCCTCCCTCAGACAAAGAAATTGAAGATGCCATATACCACATGGACCCCAGGAAATCCCCTGGACCAGACGGCTTCCCCCCCCTCTTCTACCAAAAATTCTGGAACATCCTCAAACCACAATGCACAGAGCTCATCATTTCCTTCTTCCACACACACACCCTTCCCCCAAACCTCAACCACACACATATCACCCTTATACCCAAGACCCACCCACCAGAAACACCCAAGGATTTCCGGCCAATTAGCCTCTGCAACGTGCTATACAAAGTCATCATAAAAATTCTTGCCACCAGAATCAAACCTATCCTACACAGAATAATATCCAACAACCAAAATGCTTTTGTGCCTAACCGTTTCACCTCTGATTGTATTGTTGTTGTTCAGGAAATGATGCACTCCATCAGATCCAAGCAAGGGAAGGGCGGGTCCTTCGGACTCAAAATTGATATTAGTAAAGCATATGATAGTTTAGAATGGGCATTCATACAAAGCACCATGACACAGCTTGGTTTTTCAGAAGCAACCCGGAACCTCATCAACAATTGTACCAGTACAGCCTCCTACTCGATCAACATAAATGGAGAACCCACAGGTCTGATCTCCCCCACCAGAGGCATTAGACAGGGCTGCCCCCTCTCCCCATACATGTACATCATGTGTGCCGAGGTCCTTACCGGAATGATCAGGGAGAAAGTGGCTACGGGGAAAATACATGGTCTCAAGGTCAACAGCAGGGCCCTGGCTGTCACCCATGTAATGTATGCCGACGACATCTTCATATTTGGGAAAACAGAGCAACTTGAGATTCAAGAATATATGGACATATTCCAACAATATGCAGCTTGGTCTGGACAGACTATAAACAAACAGAAATCAGGTTTTGTATTCAGTCCCAATACCCCCCCAGAAATGCAAAATCACATCTGCAACCTCACTGGTATCAACCTACTGCCTGCAAAGGAACTATATCTGGGGGTTCCACTAAGACCAGAGAAGAGTCGACTCCTCCAATTCAGGTTCCTGGAAGAGAGAATCAACAACAAACTGAGCAATTGGAAGAGCAAAATCTTATCCCCTGCTGGAAGAGCCACTCTCATCAAATCAACCCTCCAAGCAATTCCATCCCATATCATGGCAACTTCTCTCCTCCCCAAAGGTATCCTCAGGAAACTCAACCAGTTACAATGCCAGTTTTGGTGGGGGGAAAGTCCTGGCTATAGGAAAATCCACTTATGCAATTGGGACAAAATCAAACAACATAAAAGTGCTGGAGGACTTGGTTTTAGAGACCCATATACCTATAATAAAGCAGCAATTATGAAAGTGGTACGGAGATTCATCCGAGAGCCCCACACTGTTTGGGCCTCAATCCTGAGAGCTAAATACCTAAAGGGCATGAACTTCTGGGAGGTCCAGAAACCAACCAACTGCTCACATACCTGGACTGCATTGCTGTCAGTTAGAAAAGAAATCAAGGCCGGATTATTTCAGTTGATCCAAGATGGGAAAAATACCAACAAATGGGATGACAAATGGATTCCAAACAGACCTGGACCACCACTTACCATGACCGGCTGTGCTCCTGATTCCATCAACCTGGTATCATAGCTCATCTCACAGCAACAATGGAATCAGAACCTGATCAGAAGTATTTTTGAAGAGGACACCGCGGAGGGAATTCTCAACACCACCCTCCCTCAGTTCCCCCTCTCTGAGGGAGATTGCACCATCTGGAGTCACTCCAAGGATGGTCAATTCTCCATCAAGTCCGCATATAGAATGCTGGCAGAGCAGGCCTTACCACCATCCACCTCAAGCAACAAAGACATTTGGAAGCTCATTTGGCACCCCCATATCTATAGCCGGATTCCCCCAAAGATCACCTTCTTCATATGGAAATGTCTTGCTGGGGCTCTCCCTCTTAACTCCAAAATTGCCCGAATCAGCAAGAAATTGGATCCTCTCTGCCCAGTCTGCCACAGCCAAGATGAATCACTTCATCACCTCCTCTTCTTCTGCAACAAAGCTAGAGCGGTCTGGAAGATATCCCCCCTAAACTACCACTCAGATGCTGACCCTAAAGCTTTGGAAGACATGATGCTAGAGTGGGCTAAGCCTCCCTTCTCTACAGGGAAGCATGACCTGTAGGTACTCACCTTGAGCTTTGCAATTATGTGGCAACTCTGGGTTGCCAGGTGTAAACAAGCTTTCGAAGGATCCGATGACCATCCACGGCAAATAATTGCCTCTGCCCTCACTCTCCATCACAGCTGGAATGCCAGCTGGAATGCTCCCAACAAGCCAATTACTCACCGGACCACTACCTGGCGCCCCCCCAATGCACACAATTTGAAGATAAACTCTGATGATGCTTTCCATGAAGGCCAAGGTGCAACTGGTATTATCATGAGAGATTCCTCTGGATCCACACTCTTCTGCCAATGTACCTATTTTCAAGCTCAATCCCCTGAGATGGCCGAGGCCCTGGCCATGCTACATGCTCTCAAGCTAGCTGCCGATCAAGATCAGCCGGTGACAGTCGAAGGCGACGCCCTCAACATTGTCAACTACATCAATGGAGCCTCCAGCCCCTCCTGGAGAATTTACTCGATTATCCAAGATTGTAAGAATCTTCTGTCTGCCTCCTCAGTCAAAGTGTGTTTCACCCCCCGGTCTGTAAATTTGGCACCCCACACACTTGCTCAGGAGGGTTTCCGCACCAAGACCTCTGCTTCTTGGTCACCTCCTCATCTCCCCACTTGTATCCAAACTTTGGTTTCCTTACCTTAATGAATATCTATCTCCTGTTTTACAAAAAAAAAAAAAGAACAAAATCATTGAGAAACATCTCCCATTAAAATTAGTGAATATTTTTCTAATAATGATGGTAATTAATCATATTCTTCACTCTTTTGAAAAATTATAGTTCAGATCGAATCAAATAAAATTAAATAAGATTAATACAATTTGATTTGATTTGATTTGATTTAAAAGTCATTAGATTTTGTTTGATTTGAGTTAAATCTTTAATTTAATTTAATTTAATTTGAAAAAAAAAATATTCAAATCCAACCAAACCATCTTCTCTCTCTCTCTCTCTCTCATTTGGAGAACGGCCATCCCAGTGTTAATTTCCTTATTTGCCTGTCCATATAATACATGCAGATCGAGCCGATGTGACCACCAAAAGGATAATGATCGATGGACAAAGAGCTGTTTGAACCAAGATTTACAGAGTCGTTCGAATCGACCGTACCATTTTTTTAGTGGTATGATATGGTAGCGTACCGTAATACATCGCTAGATGCCAATAAAACTTTATTACTTCATAAATGTTATTATAGTAAAAAATATTTAATATTTATCTATGACTTGGTAATTGGTTAAGACCTCTTTTAATTGAGGCGGAGGTTAGCGGTTAGAATCTCATGTGTTTCATCCTTTTGAGCATCAATTTAGAAGATAAATAAAAGAAAAAAACATAATAATGGGTCTTTTATGGGATTCAAACCCGGATTCACTCTCAAGTCGACAAAGTCACTCAACTAACTCACCTAATAAAATCTTTTATATTTAAAATAAAATACTAAATATATAAAACGTATCGGTTACGTACCACAGATCGATCGTACCGGTCTGTGACTAATATGGTCCGGTACGGACGGTTCACCCCTTACCGGATCGATTTGTAAAATCCTAATTTGAACTTGGACTAAAATGTCTCCTCTTGAGGTGATTTTTTTGTGACAAACATTTTGATGGAGCCAATAAAACATATTTATATGGTGGCAACAATTGTTGCCACGTAATGACGCATCTAAGACGGTGACTCTGAGTTGTCGCCGTCGTAAAAGTTTTATGCGATGGCGACAACCCGCCGATGTTTTAAACAACTCTAAATGCTAATTTTGTCTCCCTTTGAGTTCATGTAAATGTTTTTTTGTATTTAAATCAATATTAAATGTATATTCATAAAAATATCATGACTTAAAATAATTTAATAAATATATTTTTAATTTTATTAATATAGTGTAAAAATGTCATTATCATAACTCTCCATTATCAACCATGAATTTAACTCTGGTTAATGTTAACTCTACATGAGAAAAGATGAAAATATCTATGTATTAAAAAAAACTCATCTCCTCTCTCTCAACTTTTACCCTCTCTCATTGTCAATGAAAGTTAACGATAATGATATTTCCGTACTATTTTGACAAAGTTACTAATGTATTTCAAATATAATATTTTTACAAATAAACGTTTAACAGTGATTTATGTAAAAAAACTCTTCATTTAATTATAAGTAAGCCATATTCAAAAAGAAAAGAATTTTCAGAGAAAAAGATTATAAGAAAAACATAAACATCACCAACTATGTAGTATGTAGGATAATTATTCTATGAAGAATGCTTTCATTTGTTTGTTTTATTACAAAATATTTCACTAAAAATATTTCCATTTATCGTTTTCCTTAAAATATGACACTTATTGCTCTTCTTATTTAATGATACACACCATTTAATGGAAAATAATGTAGATCCACGACCATTTACCAAAGACCCAACATGTGTCGACGCATGAAGGTCGGCCCAGACTCTTTCCCGAACCCAAGGGCCTAGATGACATTGGTCGAGTCAGTGAGACTGGGCCGGCCCAATAACTTCAAAAGCAGATGCTCCGGTGCCCTTGGAGCTCCCTCAGTATCTCATGCCAGAGTAATACCCGCTGCAACTTTGGGTTTGCAATTGCAAACTTGACACCGTTGATCTACGTACACATAACATGATACGAGGGAAAACGAAAAATTGTAGACTGTACATCTTTTTCCTCTTTTCACATTACATTGGTCTATATGGATAGATCGGGGTTGAGTTTGCAGCAAATTTGTGGATTTGGATTTGCAGTAAGTATTACCCATAGAATAGTTTTATATTTATATTGAGATTTTTTCATATAAATCTCTACAAACTTAACGAATTGTCAATTAATCCTTAAATTACAACTATTTTCATGAAAGTTCCTCTAATCTTTATCCTTATACAAATAAATCTCTACCGTTAGTTTTGTTCGACCAAAATTAATCGGGTCATAGTTAACTTGACCCAAAGTTAGGAAAATACGCCAAGTTATACCTAATTAGTAGAGAGAGAGAGAGAGAGCAGGGGGATTTTGGCAGGGAAGAGGGGCGCTCTGTGTAATGCCCTGAATCTCTATTGGATCTTTATTAGGTCTTTTGGATGCCTTATTTTTAACCGTTCACCATTTCTCTTCGTTCTCTCTCGTTTCTGGGTCTCTCGGCGCGGGGTGCACACCGTTGCGGAGTTGGCCAAGGCGAGGACGCGATGGAGTGATCGGGATGCGGGATGGGACGGCGATTTGAGCGTGGCGGGCGCGATCCCTCGGTGGATTCGAAGAAGGCGCCGTTCGCGTCCGGGTGGTTTTCAACGTGGTTTAGTCGCTTCGGCGCGCGGTTTCTTCGGTGGAGGTAGGGAGATGGACCGCCACTTCGTTCTGCACGTTTTCCCTACTTCCGTGCGTAGTTTGGTGCTCGATCGAGGGAGATCGGGCCGGTTTAGTGAAAACCGTAGTTTTTGGGATTTTCAGGGTTCGCCGGAAAACGACAACCATTCTTGGTTTAGTTAGTATCAAAATGACCGTTGGGATGTCTGGATCCCATTCGCGTTAGTTTCGTGTCGATCGGTCGTCATTCGAGGCCAGTAGGAGTCCGGGAACCTCGGTGACTTGTTTAGGGTCAATTTGTCTAAATCGCCCCGATCTCTTGTTTTAATGCATGCATGTGGGCTTTTTAGCCTCCAGATGTTATTTTTCATGGTTTGCCTCTGTTTCCCCTGCGTTTCGGCATGAATGGGGCGTGCAACGGGCCGATTCGACCTTCCCCTTGATTTTCCCGCCATTCTCGGTTTTCCGAAATGATCGCGGTCCACCAGTAACCGCGTTCACTTGGTCGCGGTCCTAGGAGAACCGCGTTTACCCAGCCGAGAGAGTCGGCAAGAGTTACGGTCTTGCGACAGACCGCGTTAGACTGTGTGGTCGCGGTCCTCCGGTGACCGCTACCATATTTTGGCGCCTGGCTAGTCGCGGTCCCCAGGCGACCGTGACTGCCTGGTCGCAGTCCTCCGGTGACCGCGACCATCGTTTTGCGTCAGGTTCGTGTAACGCGTCTATGGTGGTGCGCTCGGTCCTGTTGTGGCCGTGATGGCTGTTGGGCTTTTCGGTGTGCGGCTGTGTGTTTGTTAGTCCATTTTAGGTGATGTTAGGGGCTGTTTAGAGGTAGATTTGTGGCGTGTCTGTGTGTGTGTCTATCTAAGTTAGGGTGGTGTCTGTCGTTCCCGTGATCTGGCCGCTTTTCCCGTGGACGTCGGTTGATGTTCCTATGAAGGTTAAGACTACGTTTCCGAGTCTGTCGGCAGCTTCTTGTGCTGCCTTCGGTGTTTGAGGTACGGGTGACAGTGCATGTCTGACTGTCTGTACTTCAGCTCCGTATTTCATGATCTTCTCGTGTTGTTGCCTTCGTCACAGACTCGTTGTGACAGATCGCGGAGCGGGGCACTTTCCGAGTATACGGTTTGTAAGCTAGTCTCCGTCGGCTCCCGGCTGCACCGTAGCGTCCTACGGGGGGAGAAAACTAGCTAGAGGCCTGGCTCTAGGCAGGAGCCAGTGTGTGCACATGTGGTCAGGGGCAGAGGACATACTCCGACGGGCGTGACCCTGACTAGTACTTGTTACTGTGGTTCCACGTGGGTCTGTGACTCAGCCGAGCTCGCGTAGACGCGATCGGTTGGTAGTCGAGACACTTGTGGTGTGTGTTCCGCGTGGGTCTGCGACTCGACCGAGCTCGCGTAGACGCGATCGGTTGGTAGTCGAGACACTTGTGGTATGTGTTGCGGTGCAGTGTAAGACGTCGCGGACGCATCTGGCCGTTCTCCTGGTGCGGGGGTTCTCCGGTGCACGGCGCGCGACTCCCGTGCTTTTCCTGTGTTGTGACCTGCCCGAGTTAGCCTTCCCGTGGCTAGACTCGAGATCTGTGTGTTGTCCTGTGCACGACGCTCCGGTCGTGTCGTCTGCGTCTGTCTAGGTCTTTTCTAGACTTTCTTTTGCATACTGTTGCTAGGAGTAGTTGGGGGCCGAGGTTAGTTCGGCTTTCCTCCTTTTCCCTTTTCCTTGCTGCTCCCTACTCCTCTTTCCCTTTCTAGGCCTGCTTGCCGGTTCGGGTTATTCCCCTCGTCCTTACATGTTCCCTACTCCTGCTTCCCATTCTTTTACAGCTTTCTAGTGTTGTTTCTCGCTGCTGTTCCTGTTGTTCCGTGTTACTGCGTGTTTTTCAGTGGGGATCCGCGTGACCTCTACTGAGCCAGTGACACGAGGCTCACCCCTGCTTTTCAGGTGGAGTGACGTGTTTGTTCTGCTTCTGCGGATCCTGGAGTTCGAGTCGTAGCTGCCAGCTGGTACCTCCATCGGACTTCGCCCGACTTCTCGGTACGTCTTTTCTTCCTATCGACTGTACTGCTAGACTGTTGTCTTTAGCTTTGGACTTGACTCTGGTATATAATTGTTTAAAATCTATTAATAATAAAAAGTAATTTTACTTCTACTACTTTAGCAAACCGATCTAATAAAATTTAATTGCTTGCTGTTATATCTGTCAGTTCAATGTACTACACGACAGTCCTTTTTCCCTTCGGAGCTTTACCGCTCTTGGGAGGCCTCGCGGGTTCCAAGTGGTATCAGGTGTATTCGGTAGTCCTACCGGGTATATACGGTATCCGAATCCGGGTCATCACAGATGGTATCAGAGCGTTGTTGTGTAAAGTACATGGGAATCTCAGATATACAGTTTCCAGAGTCGTAAAAGTCCAGTACAGTCTTCAGCTGGCGTTAGGTTTCGTGATTTCCGTTTCTTGTCGTTGTGGGTCTTTTCTTGGTAAGCTGCTCGATGCATGACTCGTTCCTCTGTAGTCGTGTGTCCAACTGCTGTCATGCCTTGAGGTGACCCTGCTTACAGTTGTATTCCGTGGTTCTGTGTCCTGTGCGGAGCCGGAATCCTGCAAGTGCTGCTGCTGTTGTTTTTATAAGTGCTGTTTCTTTACGATTTTGTCTGTCTATCGGTGCTGCCGTTTTGCTGTCGTTTCTCCGTGAAGCTGTAGCTGGTGTCCCGTGTGCCAGGTGTTCCTTGTCGCCTTTGGCACGGGAGTCGATGATGTTGTCAGGCTGTCAGCTGAGAGACTGTGTTTCCTTGTTTAAGCTGCTCCCTGATGTGTCGGTCGTTTTGTTTCTCGGTGTTTGTGGTTGTGGCAGTCGTGTCTCTTTCCCTGTGAGACGCAAGCGACGTTGCCTTGCTTCGGGGGTGTCGGACTTCTGTTCACTTGTGGCATGCTCACTCCCGAGCGTGTACTCGTGATAATGGCCTGACGTTGTTCCTCGGGCTTTGTTCCTCGTGTTTTGTGTCGTTTCGTAGCTAGGTTGTCGGGTTGTTCTTCCCTGCTTACCCTGGCTAGTCCTTAAATTTCGAGACGAAATTTCTTAAAGGAGGGGAGGATGTAATGCCTGGATCTCTATTGGATCTTTATTAGGTCTTTCGGATGCCTCATTTTTAACCGTTCACCATTTCTCTTTGTTCTCTCTCGTTTCAGGGTCTCTCGGCGCGGGGTGCACACCGTTGCGGAGTTGGCCGAGGCGAGGACGCGATGGAGTGATCGGGACACGGGATGGGGCGGCGGTTTGAGCGTGGCGGGCGCGATCCCTCGGTGGATTCGAGAGGGCGTCGTTCGTGATTCGGTGGTTTTCGGCGTGGTTTAGTCCTTCGGGGCACGGTTTCTTCGGTGGAGGTAGGGAGATGGACCGCCACTTCGTTCTGCACATTTTCCCTACTTCCGTTCTTAGTTTGGTGCTCGATCGGGGGAGATCGGGCCGGTTTAGTGAAAACCGTAGTTTTTGGGGTTTTCAGGGTTCCCCGAAAAACGGCAACCGTTCTTGGTCTAGTTAGTATCAAAATGACCGCTGGGATGTCTGGATCCCATTTATGCTAATTTCGTGTCGATTGGTCGTCATTCGAGGCCGGTAGGAGTCCGGGAACCTCGGTGACTTGTTTAGGGTCGATTTGTCTAAATCGCCCCGATCTCTTGTTTTAATGCATGCATGTGGGCTTTTTAGCCTCCAGATGTTATTTTTCATGGTTTGCCTCTGTTTCCCCTGCGTTTCGGCGTGAATGGGGCGTGGAACGGGCCGATTCGGCCTTCCCCTTGATTTTCCCGCCGTTCTCGATTTTCGAAATGATCGCGGTCCACCAGTAACCGCGTTCGTTGGTCGCGGTCCTAGGAGAACCGCGTTTACACGGCCGAGAGAGTCGGCAAGAGTCGCGGTCTTGCGACAGACGCGTTAGTCTAGTCGCGGTCTTCAGGCGACCGTGACTGCGTGGTCGCGGTCCTCCGGTGACCGCTACCATAGTTTGGCGTCTGGCTAGTCGCGGTCCCAGGCGACCGTGACTGCCTGGTCGCGGTCCTCCGGTGACCGCTACCATCGTTTTGCGTCAGGTTCGTGTAACGCGTCTATGGTGGTGCGCTCGGTCCTGTTGTGGCTGTTGGGCTTTTCGGTGTGCGGCCGTGTGTTTGTTAGTCTGATTTAGGTGATGTTTGGGGCTGTTTAGAGATAGATTTGTGACGTGTCTGTGTGTGTGTCTGTCTAAGTTAGGGTGGTGTCTGTCGTTCCCGTGGTCTGGCCACTTTCCCCGTGGACGTCGGTTGATGTTCCTATGAAGGCTAAGACTCGGTGGTGTCTGTCGTTCCTGTGGTCTGGCCGCTTTCCCCGTGGACGTCGGTTGATGTTCCTATAAAGGTTAAGACTATGTTTCCGAGTCTATCGGCAGTTTCTTGTGCTGCCTTCGGTGTTTGAGGTACGGGTGATAGTGCATGTCTGACTGTCTGTACTTCAGCTCTGTATTTCGTGATCTTCTCGTGCTCTTGCCTTTCGTCACAGACTCATTGTGACAGCTCGCGGAGCGGGGCACTTTCTGAGTATACGGTTTGTAAGCTAGTCTCTGTCGGCTCCCGACTGCACCGTAGCGTCCTACGGGGGGAGAAAACTAGCTAGAGACCTGGATCTAGGCAGGAGCCAGTGTGTGCACACGTGGTCAGGTTTAGAGGACTGACGCCGACGGGCGTGACCCTGACTAGTACTTGTTACTGTGGTTCCGCGTGGGTCTGCGACTCGGCCGAGCTCGCGTAGACGCGATCGGTTGGTAGTCGAGACACTTGTGGTGTGTGTACCGCGTGGGTCTGCGACTCGGCCGAGCTCGCGTAGACGCGATCGGTTGGTAGTCGAGACACTTGTGGTGTGTGTTGCGGTGCAGTGTAAGACGTCGCGGACGCATCTGGCCGTTCTCCTGGTGCGGGGGTTCTCCGGCGCGTGGCGCGCGACTCCCATGCTTTTCCTGTGTTGTGACCTGCCCGAGTTAGCCTTCCCGTGGCTAGACTCAAGGTCTGTGTGTTGTCCTGTGCACGACGCTCCGGTCGTGTCGTCTGCGTCTGTCTAGGTCTTTTCTAGACTTTCTTTTGCATGCTGTTGCTAGGAGTAGTTGGGGGCCGAGGTTAGTTCTGCTTTCCTCTTTTTCCCTTTTCCTTGCTGCTCCCTACTCCTCTTCCCTTTCTAGGCCTGCTTGCCTGTTCGGGTTATTCCCCTCGTCCTTACCTGTTCCCTACCCTTGCTTCCCTTTTTTTACAGCTTTCTAGTGTGGTTTCCTGCGGCTGTTCCTGTCGTTGCTGTTGTTCCGTGTTACTGCGTGTTTTTCAGTGGGGATCCGCGTGACCCCTACTGAGCCAGTGACACGAGGCTCACCCCTGCTTTTCAGGTGGGGTGACGTGTTCGTTCTGCTTCCGCGGGTCCTGGAGTTCGAGTAGTAGCTGCCAGCTGGTACCTCCGTCGGGCTTCCCCCGACTTCTAGGTACGTCTTTTATTTCTATCGACTGTACTGCTAGACTGCTGTCTTTAGCTTTGGACTTGACTCTGGTATATAATTGTTTAAAATCTGTAAATAATAAAAAGTAATTTTACTTCTGCTACTTTAGCAAACCGATCTAATGAAATTTAATTGCTTGCTGTTATATCTGTCAGTTCAATGTACTACACGACAGTCCTTTTTCCCTTCGGAGCTTTACCGCCCTTGGGAGGCCTTGCGGGTTCCAAGTGGTATCAGGTGTATTCGATAGTCCTACCAGGTATATCTGGTATCCGGAATTCGGGTCGTCACACTCTGCATAGGGGTTCCGGTGGGAGGGGGGAGGGTTGAGCAGCGAAGGGGGTTTCGGTGGGGAAGGGGGGCACTCTACACAGGACTCTTGGCTTGGGAGGGGGGGTTGAGAAGCAGGGGGCTTCCGGCGGGGAAGGGGGGCGCTCTGCACAAGGGTTTCGACGTGTGGGGGGGGGGGGGGGGTGTGTTGAGTAGAGGAGGGGATTCCGGCAAGGAAGAAAGGGCGCTCTGCATAGGGGTTCCAGTGTGGGGGGGGGGGGTGTTGAGGGGGATGGGGGGCAAGGGTGACCTGGGTGTGTGGTGGTAGATGTGGAAGGGAAAGAGAGACGGAAAAGAAGGGGGCTGAGGGCGGCGACCAATAGGTGGCACTGGTGGCGTTGGCGGGTGGGGTGGAGGGAGGGTTGCGTCGTTCTTAGCAGACAGTGGTAGTGGAAGGGTGGTGTCGTCGCAGAGAGGGCCCAACGGTGACCCTCCCAGGCGGGGTGACATGTTCCTTGTGGTGGTGAGATGGAGGTGGGGGGAAGAGGGTGTTAGAAGGCGATGAGGCACCAGCAGCAACAATGCCTATGAGGTGGGGGAAGACGATGAGGCTCCGAAGATCGTAGTTCGGGTGGGTGCCGCCTGGGGTGCCGCCACCCTAGAGCTCCAACTGAAGTACCGAACCACCGCAAGCCACCAAAGCATCCAGAACTCCGACAATCTCTCTGTGAGGATCCCCCCCATCCATCTCCGCTAGGGACCGCTAGACGCTCACTAGAGCGTTGCCTTTCCCAGATGCCGCTGGCCAGCCCCAATCTCCCCTCAAGCTCCACCACCGTGGAGTGTAGCCTGATGGTGTCAAAGAGCCCAGGAGAGAGAGAGAGAGAGGCCCACGTTCGGGAGGGTAGTTTCATCTTTTCTAACATTCTATCATCCCAAGATTAAATATTTTGAAGAATATTCTCTTTCTTTAACATCTGCAAATCACATGGACTTTTTATTAAGAGTTTGAAGATTGTAGAGGATTATAAGATAATCATTGTAATTCAAAAAGTAATTGATAATTCATTAAGTTTGTATGGACAAAAAAGAGAGTTAAAAAATACAACGAAACACCCTAGCATCACAGGACCAAAATTGATAGCGCCCAACAACATAACCTCCCCCATCAATATTATTGTCAAAATTAATATATTGGCCAATGTGTATGAATCATGATACATCAACCCCTTAGTCTGGTACAGTCATTCAAAAAAAGAGAAATAATACATTGAGGAAAAAAAACCTCTTCAGTGAGAAATGATTGAGAATGTGCAAAATTAATCTTCTTTTATCGTTTTATAAATATCTGTATATACAGAATTAGGAGTATCAACCAGACCGGGCCGGTCCGGAGGCCCGGTTGGCCCGGCTCGATTTAAACAGGGCCAACCGCAAAAGTTGACCCAGTCTTAAACTAGGGCGCGGCCCAGAGCCCCTCCCTCCAACCCCTCTGTTGGTCGGAAAAGTCCTCTCTCTGTGTCCCGAGGCCTGCGTTCCCGACGGTGCCGGAAATCGCGCGGCAGCCGATGACGAAGGAGACCTCTGAAGCGGTCGAGTTTCTTCCCTGGTTCGAAGTCGCCTTCGAACCGGATTCTGTTCCTGGCCTCGCTTACTCCAAGGTGATCCATCTACTCGCTTGTGGTCGAATTCCCTACCGCTGTGGAAAAATTTTGAATCTGTGAAAGAAATTCTTCGTGTCACAGTAAATCATGTTGAACATAAAACTGTCATATATATAGTCATTCGGTGAGAAACACCGACACTGAATCCCCCCTCCAAAAGGAGCATATCATCGATTTGTGGGCCTGCGGTGATACGTTAGTGAGCCGAACGTAATGGGCGACCGATTTTTTCATGGAGTAACACGCGGTGCAAGTCGTTTTTTTTATAAAAAAAATTTGAGATCTGAGTGTCAAAGTCACTCTATTTTGACGTGAAATTCATGTCATAGAATAGACACGTTAATAAAAAAATAGGTATGAATATTAACTTTAAACCCAAGTTATTATTGATGTGATTGTGTTTTTTTTTTTAATTTCTGAGCTGTGAGTCTCAACTCACTCTACTTTTGCACGTGACCCACGTCATAAGATATCTTGATTTACATTACAAGAAAAAAAAGTTAAGTGTGAATACTATCTTGGGGCCCAAGTTATTATTCACATCCATTTATTATGTTTTTTGTCATAAATTTTAAGTTAAATGGGAGGTTTGAGTCTCACGGTCAACTAGGGAGACTTGAGCCTCACATTAAAAAAAAACTCAAAAAAAAAAGACTGCAATTGCAGCTAGCGTTGCAGGAAACATTACTCATTTTTCACACAGGAAAGAGATTATTGTAATTAAAACTTGACAGTGTTGCCGTATTGTGTAAGCTGGTGCAACACTGACCATCAAAAACTTCGGTAAACTCATTCAGTAAGATGTGAGTATTCCTTTCCATGGTCAACTGGTTTGCATTTGTGAGCTGCTGGGTTGCAAAATTCATTTTTTTTTTTTTTGGGGGGGGTGGGTTTGGTTCTCTGTATGCATATAAATTTCCATAGCTTGATCTTTCTCCGGTAATTTGTCATTGTATGCATGTAAGTATGTCCTGTGTTACACTTGTGGGTTGGTAGAAGTGATGTAGTCATATCCTTTCCATGGTGACCAATCACTTGCCCTTGATTTCACAGGTCCTTTTGTCATTATCGAGCTTCGCACATCCTCCTGAAGGTCAAATGATAGTTGATGTTCTGCTTGTCTTTACATCCTATCCAGGCTTTCATGCTTTTCCCAAGGAAATCTGACAACTAGCTGATGTTGAATTGATGGAAACGGAAGTACCTTTCCGTTAATTGACCAACTATTCGTTGATCTCTTCATTCTATGATTTATGTAAAAAAAATAGACCCCTATTGTTCATTAGTACCGATATAAAATAATAACAAAAAACAGTTGACCATACGGTCCATACTAGATATTTATGTTTTTTAGTGGTTCCGGTGAAGAACTTCACTGTCTCAGTGACCAAGCACATCTCTGGACTCGTTGATACCACAGACCTATAAATTAAAAGGAAGAAACCAAGTTGTATAATGCGCAAAGTTTCCAGGAAAAATAAAGGATTGCAGCTAGAAGCTTAATTAGTGGCCTTGGGATCATATAAATAAAAAAAGCACAGCTTCTCAAGAACGGGAATTCCATCATTAATCCAGAACTTATGCAGGAACGGATCCATTTATATTGCATGACCATTCCTCGAGTAACTCCCTCGGTCCGTTTCCCTCTAAAATGTGACTTCAACCATCTCCCAAACCATCACAATCAACCTGTTGGGAAATTGGTGCAGCTATATATACTTTTATCAAGAAGAGAGGGCCATCAGCTTTGTTGTAGAAAGGAACAGCCATCAGCCTCCTCCTTACCATATCTCATTCAATCCTTGTGTAATTGACTTGCTATTTACCAAGTTCAGATGTCTTTCTTTTCCAATTATGCACCTAGCAAAGTTAACCCAGAAATAAAGCTGTGGTGTGGTATGGATGAGACTCTGTCTTTACTCCACTCGGTCCAATTATGAACTGTGGCTCCAAGATTGGCTGCCATTAGTGATGAATCTCTTAGAGACTCCTGTAAGAATGTTTTTGTTCCCACATCAAACAGATCCCACTTTATTTATTATTTCTTGTATTTGGTTGTTGTGCACTTCTGTGACCCAAGATTCTAACTGAATGTTTTGTATGAATCCTAGTACTTCAATTTTCACGGTGCTACGGTTGTTGACAACTTAGTGAAGAGTAATGACATCCAATATATGCTTGCTGCACAAGAAACCCCTGGTCTGCATGGGGTTAAACTATAACATTCTGAAGAGAGCTGGTGTCGATGGTTGTGTAGGCCAGTTTCCTGTTGAAAAGTACGCCAATGAGATCAAGCCTTTCGTAAAAGTGCAGGGGATGCAAGTCAGCTGCAGGTTACTGCTGCTGTGGAAGCTCAAAACATTCTGAAGAGAGCTGTTGTTGATGGTTGTGTAGGCCTGTTTCCTGTTGAAAAGTACGCCAATGATCGAGATCAAGCATTTCGTAGGAAGTGCAGGGGATGCAAGGCATCCATTGACTGCTGCAGTAACTGCTATTGTGGAACCTCAAGATCTTTATGGCTTATATTTTAGTGGGGTGAATTTATTCTATGCTGAATGTGGTGGTGCAGAACACCCTCCCCCCCCCCCCCCATTCCCCAAAAACATTTGTGCATATCCTTCAGATGCAGAGTCGATGTGGAGTTCTACAGATGACGGAGAGGCCTATTGGAGATACGGTGGTTGGTCTGAAACAACTTAGTGCCGATATGCAATGCACTTGGGTACTAATTGCCCTCCTCTTCTTGTAAATGCAAATGGAGGCCTTCCAGGTTGTAAGGTTAGACTTCTTCCAAGCTTTTTTTCTTAATTTGCTCTTCACGGGGCTAGCACACAGCTGAGTATTTAAGTGATAAATAACAGTGCTTTTGAGCTATTTCTGGGTAATGTCACATTTGTCTGCTACCTCCAAACTAAATGCTGGAGTGAACTGAGAAGAAATTCGGAACAAGATTGGGAAAAGAAGCAAAAGGAGAAATGAAAGAGAACATGGGAAATTCAGTAGAGAAAGATGCATATGGTTGGTGACAGATTGGACTGAATGATCGAGAAGCATGCAGGGAGAAACAGAAGAGCATGCTTCACAGGACACTCTCATGACTCAAGCCGACCAATGTATGCATGATGTTCTCAAACCAAATGTACAGAAAGGAGGCACTAGTAGAATTCACCGGTGACCTTTAACACTTGTACACAACCTATGGTTTCTATTTTGTTCCACAAGAATACTGTTTCGAGAGATGACACTGTTTAGGGAGGTACATATACCGATGTACGTGCTTAAGTACATATGAAGGTGAAGCAGCAAGATTGTTGATAAGACTGCAACTTCTGCATGGTATCTTTCCTTATATAGGATTATCATACCTGCATCTGTTGCTCAGTAAAATTTGGTTCTTAGCTTGGATATACTGCTCCTCTTCCAGGTAAGACCCCCTGGATCAATCAGTAGTGTGCCTTTGACTGCACTGCTCATGGAGCTCCCTTAGCTTGGAGGCACGGAAATCGAAACCACATGCAAACTAATTTCTATACCATATGTGGAGATGACACAGCGTCATGATGGATGGGACCGCGGTTCTTGATCAAGGGCGGACCCGAGACACCATGGTGTTAATAATGCCATCCTGAGGACGAAATTACGGAATGTGTGACCAGTGAGGTAAAATATTTGGCAGGTCTCCTGGTAATGCCTCATCAAGTGGTAGTGCTGAGGGAGTGCAGCTGTCACAGGTGGGACTGCCACTGTGAAGACTGGCACGGGCAGTTTGCAGGTACTTCTGGGCCATCCACAATCCCTCCCTATACATCATGCTAGTTTAAATTTGAAGATCTGAAGAGTCGTTCACCTCTTCCATCCTTTTTTCTCTCGATACGGATTCCACTAGCCACCTCTTCGCTTACTATAAGTACAGCAGGGATGTGAAGTTTCGCGTGGTCCTCGAGAGGCTGGGAGCTCACTGTTACTTGGACGGAGAACAGTGTCACTGTCATGGGTCCGCGACGAGACCCTTCCAAGGGGAAACAGGTGCGAGCTAGCGATGCTGCCATGAGACTCGCCGTTGTTGCGCTTTTTGCTGATGGTTTAACGGTCACAAGGGACGCCTAGCCAAGTGGACAGGATCCATCCCCACTCCCACCTTTCCTTAATGGGGTCTTCTTCATGAACCCTTTCAATAGGTTTTTGTGTTTGGTGGCTTCTTGGAGAGCGTAGGAGACGAAACGGGTGGGTGCTGCTCACCCCAGAGCTTGAGCTTCTCCTCTAACAAATCTTTTTGCTCTGTGTTTTTTGGGTGTTTTAGCTTGTAGCGACAGTGGAGAAGGGGGACCAGGCGATCACCAGATGGCAATGCCACTGTTGCTCGTGGCCTGCGCGTCCCTGCTACCATTAGAGTTCCTGGTAGCACGAGGAAGACTTCCCCCAAGAACTACGACGTGTTACAGAAGTTCACAAACTGAAGCAGCCCATGGTGTGGCCTGGACGGCCTGGTCACTACCTCAAACAGCGGTTTTTTGTCTAGTATATATAGTTTATATAATTATATGAGGCGCAGAAAAAAGGGTTCTCTATGTTTGTACAAACACTAATCATGCCTTCAAAAGCCGGTTCTTTGAGCACAACTCAATTTATTAACGAGTTCTATGCTTGGGTGAGCTTGTTTCACGGCCTTGCCAAATTGGGCCCAGCGATTGGAGTTCTTCTTGTGCTCTGTTCACTATTTGGAAATTTTTATACCAAGCTAACAGGAAGTGAAGCATCTTTACGTCCTTCTCCCCTCCCTCTTCTTGTCGTCTTTCCCATTGAAGGGAATCCAAGAAGAGCCCGAGGCAGGAGGGTGAGCCAGCCCAGGCATCTCCACACTGCTACCACCCACGGAAGAACTCCCCCCACCCTCCTCACGCACCCATGCTTTTGGAACCTTTTTGCTTGCTGGCCGCAACCTTCACTTCAGCCGAGCTTCCTGATCAGGACGAGAGAGCACAAAAGCCCCTTATCCGGGCGCTGGCGCCATTTGGATACCTTGCCCTCGTCCCGGAGCCACCCCGCTCTGCCGACAGCTGTTGCCAGCTCTCTCGGCACGTCTCGTGTGCAGCTGTGCGGGGTCCTCCTCGTCCGCCGTGGGTCCGGCGCGGTCTGCTTACCTGTCGCCGGTGGCGCCACCCTTCAGGACACATTTTTGAGGTAGGGGGGGCGTTGTTTGTGTTGGCTTCTTGTAAGCACGAAAGATTAGAGCCAAGTCTTCTCTCTCGTGCGGGCTATTAAAGACTGCGGATTAAAGGGAAAGGGTCGTCCTATAAATGCATCACATGAGCACACACGAGATCTCATCAACCAGGAGCCCCCGCCAAGGTTGCCCCCCCCCCCCACCACCTTTTTTTTTAATGGGTTCCCCGATCTTCGTCTCCATGGGAAGATGGTGATCAATCAAATGCGGAGCAAGAGTGCAGACCCAGCAAGGAGTTGCTGCAGTGTCCAAGGGGAGTTTGTTAAGTTTCTTGTTGAGCTTCTCCCCGCCCCCCACGGGCACCCAACCGATCCCCCCCCCCAAAAAAAAAAAATCTCAACTTCATTGGATGGTGAAGAATGGAGAGAGCCCTAGTCCTACATGTACATGTAGAGAGAGAGGGAGAGAGATCTGAGGGCCTCGATCCATTGGGACTCATTCCTCTACTCCCTTCCCCAAAGCCCAGGATTTTTGATTCATAATAAAGGAGAACAATAAGAAGAAGAAGAAGAGGAATTGAAAGGAAAGCTTACATACAAGAGATCCCCATGAAGAATTGGAGAGCATCAAAGAACAGATAACACAATATTATAATGTGTGCGCAGATAAAGCAGGTGTGATCTGAGAGAATCCCCCAAACCCCTAATTTTGGCAGGGGGAAGAGGGGAGGAGAAGAGGGAAGGAAGGGGGTGGGGGTGGCAGGTGGGAGGTCCTCCTCTCCACGCCCTCCCCTCCAGCTCAAGATGGAGAAGTCCCCCTTCCACCACTACCATCCCCACCACCACCACCACGGCCAGCGCCTCCTCTTCCGCTACCCGCTCCCCAAGTTCGTCCTTCTCTCTCTCCTCCTTGTCGCCCTCTTCTTCTTCTTCTTCCACTTCTCCCCATTCCCCACCTCCGCACCCGCCGGCGACCGCCGCTTGCTGCGCAGCGCCGCCTGGGGCGGGCCCGCGTGGGAGAAGCGGGTGCGCTCCTCCGCCCACGTCCGGCGCCCCGCCGAGGCCGGCCGCCTTGGCGCCTCCGTGCTCGTGACGGGTGCCGCCGGGTTCGTCGGCGCCCACGTCGCCGCGGCGCTGAAGCGCCGAGGGGACGGCGTCCTCGGACTGGACAACTTCAACGACTACTACGAGCCGTCCCTGAAGCGCGCGCGCCAGGCGCTGCTGGAGCGCGCGGGGGTCTTCGTCGTGGAGGGCGACATCAACGACGGAGCCCTTCTCCGCAAGCTGTTCGACGTCGTGCCCTTCACCCACGTCCTGCACCTCGCCGCCCAGGCCGGTGTCCGCTACGCCATGCGAAACCCCTCCTCCTACGTCCACTCCAACGTCGCCGGCCTCGTCTCGGTGCTGGAGGCCGCCAAGTCCGCCTCCCCGCAACCCGCCGTCGTCTGGGCCTCCTCTTCCTCCGTCTACGGCCTGAACACCAAGGTGCCCTTCTCGGAATCCCACCGCACCGACCGCCCCGCCAGCCTCTACGCCGCCACCAAGAAGGCCGGCGAGGAGATCGCCCACGTGTATAACCACATCTACGGCCTCTCCGTCACGGGCCTGCGCTTCTTCACGGTGTACGGCCCCTGGGGCCGCCCCGACATGGCCTACTTCTTCTTCACCCGTGACATCCTCCGCGGCAAGCCCATCTCCGTCTTCGAGGGGCCCGACCACGCCACCGTCGCCCGCGACTTCACCTACATCGACGACATTGTGAGCGGGTGCTTGGCGGCGCTCGACACCGCCGAGAGGAGCACTGGCACCGGCGGCAAGAAGAGGGGCCCCGCCCAGCTCCGCATCTACAACCTCGGCAACACCTCCCCAGTCGCTGTCTCCGACCTCGTCGGCATTCTGGAGAAGCTGCTGAAGAAGAAGGCCGACAAGAAGGTGGTCAAGATGCCCAAGAATGGTGATGTGCAGTTCACCCACGCCAACATTAGCCTGGCGCAGAGGGAGCTCGGGTACCAACCCACCACCAACCTCCAGACTGGTCTCAAGCGATTCGTGAGGTGGTACCTCGACTACTACTCCTCGGGGGGTAAGAAGAGCAATTATAGCTTGTAGTGTTCGTGGTGGTGTTGGTAAGTGCTGGTGGTAGCAGCTGCCACACGACATGGCTTCATGTCGACTTGGGCATCTTCCTGTAGGTTGACCAACTCGATTGTTCAGATTCTTCTTCTGCAATTTACATTTTTTTCGGCGATTCTTTCCCCTTGTTATTTTGCATGCTCCTTTTTCACATCTCTTGGACATCTGATACCTGCATATAAAACAAAAAGATAAGGGAAGGAAGGAAGGGGATTTTGCTCTTCGGAGAAATCATCTTTCCGTGCCATCAGAAACCAGCGGTTCTCTTGAGATGCCCTGGAAAAAGAAAATGGTACCATTTATCTGTTTTTCTTTTCTTTCATTCTTTGTTCTTCCCCCGTAAGCTTCCCCACGGTCATCCTTGCCCTTTCTATTGCAGTAATTTGTAGTTCACCATCTTGCTGGCTGTATATGACTGATTACACGAGCATATGCTATTTGATGGAGCTCTTTCTTTTTTGTGTGACGCAGTTCCAATAAACTGATAGTTTCTGTGTTAATGTCTCTTGGTTATACTTTTTCATGTTATGGAACTGAAGTTTATCAGCTTGGAAATTTCTGTTTCTTGTATTTTAGCTCCACATGGAATACTTGCAAAGATGTAGTACAGTGGGATATTGCTTTAGTCAGATTGCCATTTTAGTTATTGGCCCATAATCTTGAAGTTGCTTTTCAATGTCATGGACTGGTTTTTCATTGAAGAAATTAAGGTTTACCTGCTTTGCGATCTGCTCTGTGAAGAGGGAAAATTTTATTGTATTGAATAATTTCGAAAGTCAGTGTTTTAACAAGTACAAAAATGTGATGGCTACTTTTTTGGTGCCTTGTGATTCACTTGTCACTGTCTGCAATTGAAGTTTATCTAATTTTGTTTGAAGGTGGACAAAGAAAAGGATTGTGTCATTATCATTTGGGTTTTTTAAATTTTTTAGGAAGTAAATTAGAAGTCATTATTCGTTCAAAGCTTAAAGAGAAGTGCATCACTAATCATGGGAATTAATTATCTTACAATAATCACACACAGCATTAAAACTCTCAGAGTGAAACAGAGCCACAAACAAAAAGAGAACACAATAAATTCTCTACACTCTATCAAGATAGTAGGATTATGAGATCATTTTCTATTACCACAGGGCATTAATTACTTCATGAAATGAAAGCCCTCCATCCTTGGCTGTATTAAAGACTCTTCTGGTGGAACCACACTGCTGCTCTGCGCACCAGTCTTCCGTCCATTTTACTGTTCTCCTAAGAATATTGAAAGTGCTGTTGAAATGTGCTTTAGACTTCCTCTGGTTTCTCTCATATCATTCTGCTCATAACGAAGCTGAGAACAATATAAACCACTCCTATCTGCAAATATTGAAAGGGCAAGCAATATTCCATCATTTCTTAGCTCTTATACATTATCAAACCTCCGTCAATAAAAGCCTGTGCACTTTATTCCATTAGACACACAACACTGCGGGCAGAGGAGATGCTCTATGTTGTAAATTCTGCAGATCAAGAATGAACTTTTACATGTGACTAATTTTCTCACTGCCCTTTCAAAAACAATTGTTTTTGAAGGAACAAGTTTTGATCGAGCCACATTGCTCCACCATACTCTTCCTCCACTATCACCAACAAGTCTCACAAAGGATCTTACGGAGAAACGGCATCTTTCATCTGATCTCTACATCTTTCCTATCTTCTTGATTGTTAACAAGACGTCAAAAACAAGCTGTTTCGGTATTCATTCAATTCAGTGTCTGTGGCCTGTGGATACCCTAAGCTGAATATTCTATTGCCATGTTCTTTGTTGGTATGTACCTGCATTACCCTTTTACCTATATCACTAGGTATCTGGTACAGATTTTTGAATTGTGAAGAGAAGGAATCCTCTGCACGCCAGTGATCTTCCCAATAGCAAAATAATGTACCATCACCAATTTGAAAAGTAGCAGTTATATTTATAAAATCAGATGTCTTGATTACATTCTTCTACATAGAAAGAAATGGAAGGGGTTTTAGATTGGATGGTGCACCATCTACTGGCATTTCTGAAGTGCCTTTCTCTGACAATCTTTACCTTCATTGTCCTCCCCATCTTCCATAACCATTTGGCTAACATGGCTTTAAAGATTGTTCGGGCGGCCCTTTTTGTCCCTCCATCTCTGATTTGCAATTGGTTCAAAAGATTCCTTGGATTTGGAAGTGGTTTACTGAGATGAAAGGCCCAATCTTTCCAATGTTATTCATCATAACCATGGTGCAGAAAGAACAAATTAAAAAATGTTTCTCACTTGCCAGTGCTTGATCAGCTAGCAATCTCAACTTCTTCCTTGTCAGTTACGGATTTTAGTGTGTTCTTACGGTAATGAAATCTCTTGTCCGATTGCATTAGCTTCATGTATCATTTTGCTGTTCCACGTTGTCTTTGGAAATTTTGGTTAACATTTCTCGTGATGCATTTGAAATGGTTTTTTTTTTTTGAAAGTGATGCATTTGAAGTGGTTGTTTCAACCATGGCTGAACAATGCAGCTGCTATCTCTTACCTCGCCCTAATGAACGACTTTGGCTGTGTTCTAGAGCATCCCGATTTAACATTTCTCCTGAACCTCCCGTCCTACTCGGGATTGAACTGCTTTGCCACTATCTTGATTCTTGGGAAAGCTCAAATTTGTTTCAGTTTTTGTCAGGATTTAACTTCCTCTTGGAGAGTTATACATGTGAAACGTGTACTGCTTCACTATGGATGGGTGTTCAAGTTTCCTATGTTTCAACCCTTGTCCTCAGAAGTTAGGGAGCTTGGGACTGGTCTGCCAATCCTCGTTCGGTTGTAGGAGAACGTCCTGTTGCCAAGGGAGCTTGTGTACTCTTCTCAATTATGTATCACAGGTGATTCCCGTTAATGCAGCTTGTGCACACATCTCAATTATGTGTCGCAGGGAATTACAAACACAACCCCTCAGGACAGGGCGACAGCCCCTTATGCTGTCCACATATCCCTGGACCCGGACCCATTTCCAAAAGTAAAAATTTTCACTTTGTAGCGTACAGCATGTAAAAATTATTGACTGTTGGTATCGTTCAAAGCTGCTTTGGGGGACAGAAAGCAAACGATGTCCCTTCTGCGGCATCATTTGAGGATTAGCACTGAAGGGGGCACCCCTGCCCCTCCACAGCATAGTGGTAGCACACCGCGCCCTCCACTCTCTCTCTCTCCCTCTCTCTGTGCCCACCGGATTCTAACTGTCCGACAGTATCATTTAAATCAAAGCCTTCTGATACACCTTTTTCCATAAGTTGTTTTTGGAGGGCCAGCCGTTCTCCGATGCCTTCTTGAACAGTGCCCAAGAAAAGCCAAGTGATTCGGATTCCAGACGTTTCCAAGTGTTCTGATGTGGTTTGTGCAGCTGGACATAGCTAGCCCTTTCTCATTATTTCGACAACAGTGCTGAAAGAATACTATTCCAAAATTCACAAGTTTTAATCCATCGTAATCCCTGCAGCCCAACCCTCTTTTTCTCTCGATTTATATATATATATATATATATATGAGAGGAGACCGGAAGAACTTAGGTACGAGGCAATATTTAACAGACTCCTTATTGTTTGAGGTGGATATATGTTATTGAACTCTTTGTTGTCTTTATACAGTTTAATGTCTTTCACTGGGTAATCTGTATTTATTCATCAAAAAAAATTGTGGAATGCTGATGCGTCGTGCCCTATGAAACGTGATATGTATACATTTAATTCGACTTCTCTAATTTAGAAATTAGGTGCTTGAGACTATTTTGGCTTTCCGAAGCGCTGAATTTAAAGCTCAGTGCCCCAAAGATGAAGAGAACTGAACTAGAAATTTAAATTTAGGTCCCCCAACGATGGAGTGGAGACAGACTATGGAGTACACATTTCCAAAAGATGTGGCGAATAACGTTCTTACTAAGATGTGTATGCCACTGCAAAAGGTAGGCATTGTATATATTGAGATCCAAGGATAATTACATACACTACCCTGTAATTTTAAGTACTCCACTTTATAGGTTGATTTGTTGTTATTTATCATTTTATTTTAGATATATTTGAAATTTTAAAATTTAAAGGAACATAGATGTCAATTGTGAAGATTGAAGATCGATAGAGTATTATAAAATTTTAAGGTCACTTTTATTTTTTTACTTGTATAATTACGTAATCATGAATAATAATTATTGTAGAGCCAGAAAATTGATCTCTAGTTCTAGTATCACATTTTTTCTATTTATTTATCGGGGAAGATCGTCTGGCACTCGTGGCAGTCTGTAAACACGGGGAAGATCATCTGATACTCGTGAAAATATGTAAACGTCGGAAAGAGCACCGAGCACCGTTTGGAATAGAGATGATCATAAGCTTAAACAACGTATGTCAATAAGCTTTGCCTCTTCTGAGTTTAAACAACGTATGTCAATAAGCTTTGCCTCCATAATAGCCGATCAATCCATTATTAATTTGACGGGTATGTGGAGGCCTGTGTTTAAGTGCTAGGAAGAATATTAGAGATGATCATGGAAAGATTAGATCCAAAATAATCACGTAACTAAGATGGAATAATCGAAGCGACATCCGATTCGTTTACCAAAGCGACCTTAAGAGCAATATTAATAACAAGTTAGAATAAGTTAACCTTGGTGGACCCGGGTGAGATATTTCTTCGATTTTTAGATTTTTAATTTGATAACCTATCTTCACCAAGATCGGATATTGCATTCCATGTGAGAGGGTCAAATAAGTTAACCTTAGAAGATGGGTATTAACCTTAACCGACCCCCGATATGATAACTCTACTATCAATTTTAGTTAAGGGCAGGTAGGAAGAATAACTCACCCTAACCCGTCATTATTCAATTATCAAAGTCGCCCTAACATCATAATCTCATTTTCTTATTGTTTTTTTCTAAGCACATCACAGCACACGGCAAAAGCTGAACTTCGAGTAGCACCTAACACAAGGGGAAGAAAAAGGAGAAACTCCTGAGCTCAAGGACCCATAAACCACTATTGCCTCATCGGTTATTATTACTAACACGGTAGCCATCATCTCTAGCAAGTGAGATTACCACGAGCGGGTGCCACCTGGAGTTGCCGGCAGTACTCCTGGTAGTACCTGACTTGCTTGCCCACTACCACCAGGTTCCTCCCGCTGCACTCGCGTGCTCGCCGTTGATGGCCTGAGCGGTGGCCCTGGACCCCTGCTTCCCCATCACCGGTCGCGTGCACTATATCCAAAACCACATTGACACCCTGAACGATGCTCACATGTCGTTGGCGAGTCTCGGACGCCTGTAGACTGTCGAAGCCCCAGGGCCCTCGCCATTGTGGTTCCACGACAACTGCAGGGGGCCGCAGTCGCAGTACTTCTTCCCCAGAACGTAGGGTAGTCCTTCTACTTGATGTCCGTGTCGCAGTACTCCCCCTCGTTGTCCTCCACCTTGCAGAGATCTAGCGGGCATGGGGGCATCAATGCAGCTACCACAGAGCTAGCTAAACAGGAGGAAATCGAGGAGGGTTGGATGGGGAGGTGCCTTAAAGGGGGATGGGATGCCCCCATACGATTGCTGGGTGGAGGAGCTGCCTGGCCCAGGAGATCCTTGGGAGGTTGTTGCTCTACCTGCCTTTCCTGCAAGCCGAGGCATAGCTCCTTGAGCTCTTTGAGTTGATCCTTCAACTCCATAACTTCAACAGCCATGGCTGGAGCAAGCGGTGGAGGGAAATCGCTAACGGGAGACTCATTGCGAGCGACTCCATTGTGAGGCACTCCACGGAAGACTCCGCCATTGGGGCAACGACTACTGACTTTTAGAATTCCTCCATGGAAGGGCATGGCTTTTCGCTCAATTTCCCACAAATGGCACCATATATAGACTGTAGAGGTTAAAAGGTGGTCTTTAAGATTAGATGGTAGCTAGGATGGAAAACATTCTTGAGACGGATGAGAAAGGGAAGTCGAGCGATGATTTGCACACGCAAGCAGAAGTATTCCGAGGAGGCCGGGGGTTGTGTCATGGGAGAAAATCCAAGTTAGGGACTGAAGGAGTAGAACCACATGAACTCAAGAGGTAGGGTGTGCAGGTTTACTTGCTCAGAGTGATTTCCCGCATATGGAGGATCGTGGATCTCATTGTCGATTGGCTCTCCTATTGTGGAGTTGGGTGACATGGGCTTGACCCATCTAAGAGGCATCGTCCGCTAAAGTGTTGGAGAGGATCCAAGAGGATCAAGATCGTGGCTCGGTTTCCCATGTCCTTTATGTCTCCCTCCCCCTTTACTCCGTCCCTCGCGAGCGAGTAAGGAGTAAGGGTGATCATTATTCGAGTTCAACTCAAAAATTAAATCGAACTGATAGATTTAATTCTATTTGATTTAAGTTGAAATTTAAAATTTTCGGTTTAAGTTCAAACCGAACCGTATTAAAATTTTTGATTTGATTTGATTCTGAAGTTTAGAAATTAAATCGAATCGAATAACCCGAATTTAAAGATACTTTTGTCAAGTTAATATAAGTGTATATCTAACTATAAACTCTAATTCAAAAAGTCTAATTCCCACCATCTTGATAGGGTTTTTCACTGTATGAAATAGATTTCAAATCACCTTCTATTTTATTGTAACCGAAGTTCTTAATTTCTTATGTGAAAATATTATGGAACCTATTCTTACAAGTTATAACTTTTTATGTTATATTTTTAATATTTACTTTTATTTGGGAGAAATTTTTCTACTCTATCTTTCTCTACTCTTATTTGAATATCTAATCAAATTTCTAAAAGGGGAGATGAGTATAGTTCAAACCGAATCAAATCGAACCAAACCAAATTAATTCGATTTGATTCCAAAATAGTTTAATTTGACTTAGTTCAAGTTGAAGTCTTAATTCGGTTCGATTTGATTTGAGAAAAATTCTCTTCAAATCAAACCAAACTAAATCGTACGCACCCCTAGTAAAGAGGTGATGTCATCCTTGACACTGTTGGGGCTTCCTGGGTAGGTTCTCCCTAGGGGGAGGCTCCCGGCCAGGAGTCTAGCTATTGGGGTTGTGGGCCCACTCGTTTGAGGGTGGATACAGCCGGTGTCGCCCCACTCACCTTAGTGGGCTTGTTGGGCGTAATTGGGCCGCCATTTGAAGAAGACCCATCTTACCCTCCTTTTACTTGAATAATAGGAACTTTGGAAGGTGCTGCACCTGGGCTTTCGTTGCTTGAAATTTTGGCTACATAATTAATTGTTTCCATTTTTTTTTCTTTCTTTTTTTAGGGTCAATAAGGTGGCAATCATAATTAACCAAGTGAGAAAGTAGAACAAGAGCAGAAGGAAGGATTCCATGGACCTTACTTCCACCCGAATTTCAATATTTGCAAACTCTGCCTGTTCAGGTTAACTTTCAGGGTGCCCTTTCTATTGTTTTGGTTCCCCGGCTCTTTTATGTCTACTTCGGTCACTTGTGCACCAAAAAAGGAGGAAGAAGAAGAAAATCAGACTCCTTACGCTATTCATCGAATGTTATAAAGTTTCTGAAGCATGTTTCAATTTTTAGTTGGAGGTCACTTTTAATTATCTTGCACTCTTCAACACGAAAAACATGTTGTAGGTTAGTTTGGATGGTTGCAGAAGTCCATGTTTTCCAACAAACTCGTATTGATTCCCCTGTCTAAGAATCTATAATTCGGAAGTTCTAGTTAGAAGTTAGAAGTAGCCTAAAAACTACATGCATAGCTTCCAAGATCTGCCATCCTTCCCTCAAAATAACAACACCGAGACTTAGCAAAAGTTTAAGAACATTTCTAATCAGAAACTGCACCAAACCCAACCTTGAAGAACTCGTTTAGAGCTCCTTTGACGAGCAGATACATAAGTGAGATAAGCAACCGATGAGAGAGATAAAAAGTGGGTCCCACCTTTTCTCCCCGCACAACTTCCATTAACCGGTCAAATATGTCATCCCACCCGGTTGTCAAAGGACCCCTTAAAAAAAATCTCTCCAAAGCATTAACTAAAGGATTCACACGAATCCAAGCTTAGAAAATATCTCATCTTCTTGCCTAAATGAGATAAATGCATTTTGGTTGCAAGATTTGGTTGTTAGTCGCGTTCCTTTGGGAACAAAAGTGAGACCTCCGGTAGTCCCCACCATGTGCATCGACTCTGGTTACCGGAACACCAAACTCTAGCGTGGGTCCACAGAATTTCTACTTATTAGAAAAAATAAAACGGTGTATATTTCCTTCCGAACATCCCTGTCAATGGCGGAGTGTACACCCTACCCCCCCCCCCCCCCCCCCCCCCCCCACCCCCCACCCTTCCAAGGGAGAGGTCTCGGGTTTAGTCTCAGGTTTCCCCCTCCCCGTAAAAAAAAAAAAAAGAGTTGCCCATCAACAAAAAATTCCTTCCACGCCTCTTGCATTCCCTTTTGTTACGTACAGCTTAGATGGATCCATCCCAACAAAACTTAAATCCCCATTTACCAGTATCAGTGTTAGTGTGCCGGAGAAGTCTTTCGTTTTTCTTATCTTCCACAAGAAGAGGGAGATGACAGAAAAATGTCTGATCATTCAACGAAAGAAGGGGGTTAAAATTTGAACCGAAACATGTTGCTGTTAATCCACTTCAACGGGATAAACAAAGTGCCAAATATGATTCGTTCGAGTGGCATTACATTTTACCGAAGGATAGTTGCACGGGCCGGATTCCCTGGGGATCATTAGGGCCACTTTGATAACGGGTTAAGTTAGGTTAGGATGAGTTAACCGGGGTCGAGTGAGTTGTTCCTTGTTTGATAATTTTTTTATTAACCTGGGTAAGATAGGGTTAAAGTGGATTAACTCATTCCTAGGAAATAGGTGGAATGAGTTAATCCACCCGAGTTAGGGTTAAGGGTGAGATGGACTAACCCGAATAAGTCACCCACCCCTAACCTAACCCGTTAGAGAATTCGGGATTAAGCTTAGGATCTAAAGCATCTCTGGAAATTCCATTGATGGTCGTCTTCCCTGATCATTGGAATACACGAATATAAGAGTTTTAGCCTCAATTTGATACATAGTTAAGTCTTATGTGAGATAACTCAACTTGCATAAGTTAGTCTATAGTTAATCTATTTGATTTGATGGGAAAGTAATTAACCCGAAAATAAGGAGGCAGGCTAACTTAATTTTTTAATCCAGTGTAACTTGATAAGTATAGAGTTAACCCAATAATAATAATAACTCAATTGTCACGTTTGTCCCACTTTTTTAAATTTTTTACTCGTGGACATGTGTTCATTCTAAATTTTTAACCTAATAATTAATCTAATTAAATAAATTTAAAATGTAAAATGTCATTAATTAGGGGTTTAAGTTACTGATTATATTAACTTTAAAAAATATTTTTAATATATTCAATAGAATGAATATATCTTAAAAATAAAATATTTTTGATAAATAACATAATTAATCTCATTAAATAACATTTAAAACATTGAAACGTCATTAATTATCGATTTAGGTTACTGTATATCTTTAAAGAATAATTTATTTTAATTTTTAAATATTTTTAATATATTTTATAAAATGAATATATCTTGAAAATAAAATATTTTTGATAAATAACATAATTAATCTCGTTAAATAACATTTAAAACGTTGAAACGTCATTAATTACCGGTTTAAGTTACTATTCTTTTACAAAATAATTTATTTTAATTTTTAAATATTTTAAATATATTTTAGAAAATGAATATATCTTGAAAATAAAATATTTTTGATAAATAACATAATTAATCTTATTAAATAAAAATTAAAGTGTTGAGACGTCATTAATTACCTATTTAAGTTACTATATATGTTAATTTTTTAATTTAATTTATTTTTTAATATTTTTGATATATTCTATAAAATGAATATATTGTGAAAATAATTTTTTTTGATAAATAACATAATTATTCTCTCTAAATAAAATTTAAAACGTAGAAACGATCATTAAATACCATTTTAAGTTACTGTTTTTCTTGATTTTTTATTTTATTTTATTTTTTAAAATATTTTAATATATTCAATAAAAATGATTATACTATAAAAATAAATTTTTATTTAATGAATAGCATCATTATTTTAACTAAATAAAATTTAAAAGTCAAAAATATTTTAATCATTATTTAATATTGACATAAACAAAAAGGATAGAGAGAGACCGATGGGGGAGAGAAGAGGGGAGCATTTAGTAGAAGGAGATGGCATCTATTATCCTGGGTTAAGAACTCACCTCCAGAGCTGAGTTTCAAAACTCAGAAATAACCATGGGTTAACCCTAAATCTAACCTGATTAAATTAAAATGACGAACAAAGCACAGACAAATTTAACCATGGGCTAACTTCAAAATATCCTAGGATTAACCCGGGGCTAAGAATTAGATCGAAGCTTGAGATAGCCCGGTCTGATCCAGTATCCATTGAGATCACGGTCGACCCTAGCTACATCTGTTCAAGATTGTCCAATTTCAGACAATTCTACCTGATTCAACTTAAATCACTACTGTTCTTTTCTTTTCTTTTCGGGGGGGGGGGGGGGGAAGAAAATTAGAAGAGGATCCAAGATTGGATTGGCGTTGGCTAATCTTAATCTCCGTCGGCTTAATCTGATTTAAGAATTGGGAGATCCTGTGTTCGAACCGTAATGGGAATCGAGAGATGGATCTGCTTGCTTTCTTAACGGCGTGTTCAACAACTAACAAAATCTAAACACTCAAATTATAATCACTCGAATGTACCGCTTCTATTTTTCCAACAGCAGCAACAACAACGACAAAACCATAGCATTTCAGTGTCAGTCCCTAAAAATATACCTGAAACACAGCATGCTCTCATTTTTCATCTAAATGGATAGAAAGTCGATCGACAGCAATCGATTGAAAGCTAGGCTGAAAAGAACACCAACAACGGTGATTTGAGAACTAACAACTCTTGCAAAAAGGCCTACAATAATCCAACGAGGATTATTATCCAATATTTACTTTTTATGATGATAAGAACTAAAATTCATATATATATATATATATATATCATTTGAAAAATCACAAGGAGTCTTGTGGCGCCCATGAATCAGACATGGGTTGATATTCTCTGGTCATCACAAATTAACTCACCCTCTTATTCCCATAATAAGCCACTGTGTTGCACCAGCACCACAGCACTGGCTTGATTTACACCTCCATTTTTCCTTTTTATTCTTCATCATTCATTCTCCTCAACTATCTCACTGTTATTATCATCATTATTAAAAGCTGTACGTAGCTAGCCATCGTCTCTCTAGCAAGTGAGCGTGCCACCACCGGGCGCCACCCCGAGCTGCCCGCAGTACTCCTGGTAGTACCTGGCCCGGTTGTTCATGGCGGCCGGGTTCCTGCCGTCGCACTCGTGCTCGCCGTTGATGGCCCGGGTGGTGGCCCCGAACCCCTTCCCCATCACCGGCCGCGCGTACCGCATCCAGAACCATAGGGACGCCCTGAACGACGTCCGCGCGTCGCTAGCCAGCGTCTCGGGCGCCCGCAGGCCGTCGAAACGCAGATCCCGGCCCGCCGCCCCGTAGTTGTAGTTCCACGACACCTGCAGGGGGCCGCGGCCGTAGTACATCTTCCCGGGGGCGCAGGGGTAGTCCCCGTACTTGCTGCTCCTGTTGCAGTACTCCCCCCTGCCGTCCTCCTCCACCTTGCAGAGGCCTGGCAGGCATGGTGTCGCGCGTCAGTGCTGCAGCTGCCAGACAATTAAACCTATCTAGCTAGCTAAACACAGGAAGAAACCGAGGGGGGTTTGGGTATGGGGAGTCGCGTACTTCCGGTCTCCTGGGTGACGTGAGCGAAGAAGGCAGCGACCTCGCGCTTGGCGTCGTCCTGCGACAGCCAGAGCCTGCCGAAGTTGGGGACGGACCTGGCGGCGTCGACGAAAGCCCCCCAGGTGTAGAACCCCCGCCCGGGGCAGCCCACCGCCGGCGCCCTGCTCTTGATGCCGTCGAAGAACTGTAGGGTGGCGATGTTGGCGACGTCGATGGGGAGGGGAGTCCAGCAGGGGCCCTGCCTGCACTTCTCGTCGCCGCAGTAGTCGAAGCCCGTGCCGCAGTAACCCCACCTGCTGCAGCAGAGGCCCCCCGCGCAGCCGCAGTTCTGGGCGGTGGCCGGCTCGGGCGACAGCGCCGTAAGGGATGCCAGCAGCACGGTGGCGAGGAAGGTGGCGTGGGGCGCCATGGGGAAGGGCATGCAACAAGTGGGTTGTTGGTGTTGCTCCCGCTGCTGCTGCTGCTGCAGTCTGGTGGTTGCTTTTTAAGGATTTGGCATGGAGATGGGGATTTATAGGTGTAGAGGGGCCTCCGGCCCTCAGGTGTGGTGTGGGTGTTGGCGGTGGAAACGCGTCCTCTTTCTTGGAAGGGGGGGGGGGGGGGGGTCCAGAGAGAGAAACCGAGTGCGGTCGTGCCAGTCTTTTGTTGACGAAGGGAGGAAGTAAAGGGGTGGGTGGTGCCGGTCTTTTGAAGCTGCTTCCCTCCCTCCCTTCTACACGGATGGAAGAAGACTTGACGAGTGGCCTTCTAGCACCACTGCCACCATGAAGTTTTCCAATGAAGAAAATACAAACGGACACTGACTTCCAACCGTGCTTAAGATCCTCCCATAGATGAGAAAGTGCCTTTCACTTCACTTTTTTTACACCACTTATACTCTAGTAAATCTCAAACATTCACCTATTTTTTTATATTTACTCTTTTTTATTTAAGAAAATATTTACTATAGACACACATCAACGTCCCTTAATCCAGCAGATCATTGATGGGACGGCATGACTTTTACACTAAAAAAATATGAATTATCTTAGTACGGGGGAGTCGAAGGACGTCCCCCATCGAATCAGGTAAGTCACTCCCTTAATCCGATAGGAAGTCAGTTGGTCCTGCGAACCACCATAGAGGTTGAATAAAGATAATTGAGGGATCCTGTTTTCTACCCATAAGGGGAATGAGACAAGAATCTCCTAGATGTCTGTCACATAATTTCTTTTGAATGATTGTTTTTTGGAAGGTGGTATGAAGCCACAGTTAATTAAAAATGTAAAAACAGGAGGTTACAGACCCTTACAAAGGAGCTAAAAAAAAAGCATCTACCAAGGAGGTAGAGCCTTGCCAAACCCTATAAACAGAACCCACTTCGAAGAAGAGACACAGACAAGTACACAATTGAGGATTTTCTGCCTTTCCAATTTAGACAGAAGAGAGCACTGATGCAAACATATCCCTCTCGCTGACAAGTGCCAATCATGTAAGCACTCGATACAATTCTGAACAGAGACCAACTTGCCTGATGCAGTGGAAACACCTAATATCTGATTTGAATTTAAGCACACTGTCCGCAGTTGAGATTCTAGAGGAAAATTCTGATTTAAATCAGGAGTTTTGAGTTCCACACATGCTTATACCAAGGAACTGTCCATCCTCTTTGGGCCAACATGTAAGTAACAGATTTGACGGAGAAATTCCCTGATTTTTCCCACTTCCAAGTTCTGGTATCTCCATAAAGCTTGATTTGTACTCTTGCCGTCCAACAAGTGAGAGAACTGTAAGAATTATTTCCATTCCTCCTCATTTAAGTTTCTTCGAAACTCTATATTCCACCCCCGACTCTCTTCCGAGTGAGACCACAAAGAACTAGTACTCTCACACTAGTCTTGCAGGCAATGGCATAAAGATTGGGGAAGAAGTCTCTTGAGAGATCCCTTATTAAGCCAAGGATCTTCCTACAACTTTGTCTTTTTGCCATCGCCCACGAGGATTTCTGACAAGCAATTACAAAAGTCTTTGGATCTCGAGTTTTCTCCAAACACTGGATGGTTGATTGCTGAGGGTTCCTCCTAAAAACCACTCGTCATTATTTCCCAAATATTTCTTGGCCACTAGAGTGCACCTCAATGTTGAATCATCCGTGTCTGCCCTCCGCAGCCACTTCACAAGCAGAGCTTGATTAATAGTTTTAATAGGTGTCCAACCAACCCCACCTTCATCCTTAGGTCTACAAACAAAATCCCATGCAGTGGGATGAACACCCTTCTCTTCCGGACGTCTGCCCTTCCGACAAAAGCAAGTTATCAAAGGCTCAAGCCTATGACACACTTTGTTAGGAATCTTAAAATAGACAATAATAGATAGCAATGCTAGATAAGACTGTTTTAGATAGAACCCAGTCACCTTAATGTTGATTCCCACTAATACACTCTTCAAATAATTTATCTTGAGACCTGTCACTGCCTTTAATAATCTGAGAATAATTCTCAAGTTGATTAGCTTATCTTCCTCGACTGAAGCAAACAAGCTAACCTCTTCATGGCTTCTCTCTGCTGTGACCCCAGTAATAGGACTTGAAAGCTTAGCTGTCTTTCACATGGCACTCAAAACCTGACTTACAATAACAAATAACAAAGGGGAGAGAGGATCCCCTTATCCAAGTCCTCTAGTGCTTCCCCCAAAGAAGCCATGAGGGGTACCATTCAGCAAGATTGAAAACCTTGCAATCTGAGCATACTATAAAACCCATTCAATCCACTTCTCTTTAAAACCCATGATACGGGGAACATGCAATAAGCAATCCCAACTAACTCTATCATAAACTTTCTCAAACTCTAGCTTGAAAAGAAGGCATTCTTTTCTTTTTAACTTTCTGCTCATGCAGACACTTATACACTGCCATGCAATTGTCCAAAATCAATCTCCCAGAAATAAAGGCTGATTGATTGTTGTCCACTAATTTGTTGACGAATTTCTTCAACCTACTAGCCAGAGACTTGGTGATAATTTTATAAACTTCATTCCGCAAACTAACTGGGGGTACCCATTGACTGATTCAGCATTCTCTTTTTTGGGGGATTGACACTACAAAGGTAGAGTAGAAACATCTGACAGCTGCAGGGTTTCTCTCAAATTCCAACAGAGCAGCCATTACACCTTCCTTCACAACCTCCCAAAAGTGTTGATAGAAGCCCATAGAAAAACCATCTAACCCTGGAGACGTATTGGGATCCTTACTAAAAGAGATTTTTTAATTTCCTTCTCTGCGAAATGTCTGATAAGGGTAAGAGCTTCAGATTCTGATAATTTGTTGAAGACTTCACCAAAAATCTGTGGTCTCCACTGTTCCTCTGTTTTAAATAATTTCCTTTTAATTCTTAAGGGCATCTTTACGAAATAACAAAATATACAACTCGAATTATAATCATTTAAATGTAGAGCTTAATGCAGAAAGGACGCAAAGATACATATGGAAAATGAGCTACAAAGTTACGTATGAAGCTGTTAGTAGCATCCATTCCCTGAAGCCCGGAAATTTAAAAGGGTACAGGTTCTCTCCCAGGCCAAGTTTCTATCTTTTCAAAGAACTTGACAGGAACGACTCCATCAAAACCTTCTGTTAATATCACTTTGTTGTCTGAAACGTAAAGCTTCATTCCCTCTGCCAGAAAGAAAGAGAAAGAAGGATTAAAAAAACACAAAAAATTCATGCACGATAATAAATAATTACCGAAACTAGAGGAAAAATTCCATTCTGGACACAACAATACATCGTGAACCATTAACCTCAAAGAAGATTGATTTTTCTAGCATCTTACAAGAAACAATGGTCGAATTATATTTTAGAAATAATAACTGAAAAAGCAGATATTGAAATGGTAACTAGTTGATGGCTCACTTGTTAGATCGTATTTACGGAAGATTACAGGAAAAAGGCTGTTTCCCACTGCCTACTTAAATTGATGATTCAGCCTGGATTCCAGGTACAGCAGGAGCAATCAGCCCGCCTCTAGTTTGTTTAAGTTGAATTAAAATATTTTAATTAATTTGGTTTTACATCGGATTCAACCGAACAGATTAATTTTTTTAAATTTAGTTGGTCCCGTTGTGACTCCTTCAGTTTGGCAATAATTTACCCTGAACCAAAGTGAACCATGCACAGCCCTAGTGTAATAGTATATGAATTCATCTTCTTGGCAGATATAACTAATCCATTTGTCAGAGTACGTTGAGTTGCTGCCAAAGTGCCAAATATTAGTGATATAGTACCTTGTAATGCCTTTTTGACATCCAAGAAGATTAAGATATTGACATCCCGGCGCATACCTGAAAGGGGGGAAGGGGGAACATGACAGATAAAATGCAAATATGAATGTGAAACAACCATAAAATGTCGCGAAACAATGAAAAATATGGAGATAGTTAACGACCTAGAGGATCAAAAGTAAATGGACGTTTGACAAAAATGGCCAATTAACATACATGTGAATTTCAGCCAATAATATTTGAACATACATAAAGATGCAACATAACAATTTCATGCATCCACTTTCTATGAATCCCAATAAAGAAAAATAATCCCAACTAATCCCACGGCAAAGAGTAAGAACAATTTAGACAAATTACAATCTAGAACTTCACTTCAGAAGTCCATGATAGTTCTCTTTATAGAATGCAGACCAGTTTAAATAAATGCAAATTATTTTGGAAAATAATGAGGGGGTGAGAGAGATTATGACGGACCGATGGTTGCAACAGAAGAAGGTTAGGGGGAACTGTCTGCTCTTGCGGATGGAAAGAGAGGAAGATGAACATTCGACCCTCAACCCCTCTCCCCACCCCCCCCCCCCCCCCCCCCCCCCCCCCCCCCCCCCCCCAAAAAAAAAAGGAACAAACAAACAAACAAAGTGCAGACTGTAGGAAGAAGGATGATCCACCGACCCTCCCCTGTAACCCCTTGTTGACCCCACAAAAGTTTTATATTTTCAGAGATTTCTGAAGAAAAAAGATATATAACAAGGGTCGACAAGATGGCTCATCAATGCCGTTCGAAGGCCCAAAAGAAAGTGATCTTTGACAGTTCTTCAAATGTGAAGAAGCTAAAATTAAGTGCATGAGAAGTATGTGTGTGTGTGTGTGTGTGTGTGTGTATAGAAGACATGACATATGCTGTCACCCACAAATTCTCAAAAGAAGAAGACAAGATGGAGATTCTCCTTGCAGACAAATAAAGATCCACGTGTTGAAGTGGGATTTTTTAAAGCCGTACAGAGGTATTTTTACAGCAGAAAAGAGCCAAGGAGGCCTCTCCGGACCTGGCAGGCCGGAGGGGGGCCTCCTCCGCCCTGCAGGCAGGCCGGAGGGACCTCTCCTTCGCCCTGCCTACAGGCCGGAGGGGACCTCCCCTCCGCCCTGCGTAGGCCGGAGGAGGAGCCCTCCGCCCTGTGCAGGCCGGAGGGAGAGTCCTCCCAGGGTTTTCTCCGCAGCCCAATTATAAAAAAAAGGAAACTGAAAAGGAAGAGAAAGAGACTGGGAGGAGGAGAAGATGGCTTGCCGGTTGGGATTCCACCGGAGGAGGGCCAAAATGAATCCTCCGGTCCCCTCCCAGCTACTATAAAATGGACAGGCTTAGCAGCAGCGCAGAGGGGTTGGAGAGCTTCCGAAGAGGCCCAAGCAGCAGGAGGCAAGAGTTCTGGGAAGACAACAGAGCAGGCCCGTAGGGAAGAGTTTCCTTCTGGGAAGATGTCTTGTTTAGCATGAGAAGGGGTATGGTCACAACAAAAAAGGCCCCCCGGGAGTTCCGATCACCTCCTTTGAGAGTGGTGAGCCTAAGAAACTCCTCACCTAATGCTATTCTATAGGGACAATCAAAATGTACTGAAGGAGAATGAAAGGGAGAGAAAAAATGAAATGAAGATGCATTCAAAAAAATTGAAGAAAAAATGAAGGCAAGTGTTAGAAATTTGTTGAAATATCCTCAGTGATTAGAAAATTGCAGAAATACCCTCAATGGGTAAAAAATTGCAGAAATACCCTCAGTGAGTAGAAAATTGTAGAAATACCCTCGGTGGATAGAAAATTGCAGAAATACTCTCGGTGGTCAGAAAAGTTATAGAAATACTCCCGGTGGCGGAAAATTTCCAGAAATACTCCCGATGACGGGAAAATTACAGAAATACCCCGATGGTGGGAAAATTACCAAAAATAGCTTAAATGGTGGGAAAATGTAAAAAGACCCTGAAATATCATAAAATTGTGGAAATACCACATTTGTGGGAAAGTTGTATGAAAGTCATTGGTCAGTCTAGAAACTGCACAAAGTTCTCGATTTGTCTCAAAATCACCAAAGAATGGTTGGCGCCGTTTGCACGACTCGGTGGAGCGAGACCACGCCCCTTCCTTAAAACGGTGTGCGCTCTCCTGAGTTCGGCTTATGGCTAACTATCCAAATCTATGTATCTTTTTCATGGCCAAGAGATATCATGTCCGAAAAGTCAGAAATTGATGAAATAGTAAATAAACCCCGAAAGGTCAAGAAAATTCATACTCGGAATACCTAAGAAGTCAATACATGACGGGCTATTTCCGAGAAGTCAAGAAATGAATACTCGGAATACCCAAGAAGTCAAATGACAGGGTTATTCTCGAAAAATCAAGAAATCAAGACAAGGAATGCCCAAGAAGTCAAATGACGGGACTATTTCTGAGAAGTCAAGAAAGCAAGTCAGCAACGCCCAGGAAGTCGAACGACGGGCCGATCTTCAAAAAATCAAGAAATGGCAGATATGTCCAGGAAGTTAAGAAGTGACGGGGCTATCTCCGAAAAGTCATGAAATGAAGACAAGGAACACCTGTAGACGTATAAAATTGTACGCTCGTATGTCCCGCCGAGCCCCCGCATTAATGTCAAAACAAAAGAAAGAAGACCCGATAAGACTGGCCATCCAGGGCTCCGGGAGAACATTACCGCCTAGCAAATCCTCACATTTGCACGTGCGCATTAAATGACAAAGAAAACACAGGAAACCCCTCCTGAACCTATACACTGCTATGGACTCATCCTCGAGTCCTTAACGGTGAAGAAAGATCCCAGAGAGTACACAACTGCAAGTCCCTGAAGCAAAGGCAAATGCCCCTTTCAAACGGCACACTATGTGCCCTTTCAGCGGCACACCGCCTGGAAGGCCTTCAGCGGCACACCCAACTCGTGCCCTCCAACGGCACACTCTGTGCCCTCCACCGGCACACCCCTTGGAAGGCCCTTTCAACGGCGCAACGTCCCAAGCCCCTTCAACGGCACAACAGCCCGTTGCCCTTTCAAGGGCACAGTTTTTGTGCCCTCCGGCGGCACACCGTCTGAGCCCCCAACGGCACACTTCAAACTGGCCCCCCAGCGGTACAGCCTTCATGCCCCTTCAACGGCACAACGTCCTACCCCCTCCAGCGGCACAGCGTGGGATTCCTTAGAACGGTACAGACCGGCAGATGACTCAACGGTCATTAGGCAGACCCCTTGGTGCGCAACTCGGCCACTTCAACGCCAGCTAGCACCTGCCTCGGTGTCGCCCTCTGGTTGGATGAGAGAGATCCTCACCTGATGAGGAGAAGACAGAAGTCAACCTCGGATGGCAGTGCCATCATGACATCTGCCCCCTCCAACGGCCCACATATAAAAAGCCTCTCACAGAGAGAAAAATGCATGTGAAGGAGAGGCGATACCACCCATACGAAGAGAGCAGCACAGTGAAGAAGAAGAAGAAGAAGCAGAGAAGAAGGTAGAGGAGAACCCGGAGAGAGAGAGAGAATGTGCTGTGTAATGGAGAGGGAAGGATTGCAGAGAAAGGAACAATCACCCTTCCTCACTCCAACCCTCTCCCCAACTATTTTCTTTCTTTTCTCTTCCTTGTTTCTCTTCCCTGTTCGTTTGGATGTACTGTATCATGTTTGGCCTTCGAGCCATGACCTTTGTTATTTCGAGTTCGTCGTGAATGAAACACCCTTTTGGTTTTGCCTTCCTTTGTTGAATCTGTTGTTTTCTCCCCACCGTTGGCCTGTGATCTCTGTTGCATGCTTCCTCAATTTTCTAACTCTTTGTTTTACTGGCTTGCCCATGTCATTGGTTTGCTTAGCGGTCTGCTTAGACGGACGATTAGTGCTTTTGGTTTGGTGAGACAAGGCTAGCCACCTCCTTCTCTCGGTGATGTTCAGCAGATTGTCCCCCTTTCCTTCCCATACAGCTCCGTTAGAATGTTACAGTCTTCTCCGTTAGAATGTTACAGTCATCTAGAGCATAATAATCCCGATCCTCCCACTTCAGAGCATGCCATAATAGCTAGTAACAGATTGGTTACCTTGTCTGAGTTCATAAATTTCACTTGTCAACTAATAAATGCGAACCATGTCCTGCTTTTGACCAAACATTTCTTCGAAAAGGGTCCACATTTCACGGGCAGATCGCTTCCGAATAATTAATTTCTGAATATCAACCCCCACTGAATTGAGTAACAAAGACAAAACTACATTGTTTTCAAAATACCACTTGTCAAAAACAGGACCTCTTCACTAGGTTTCTTCAATTTCCATTGATGTAACCAATTTTCCCCCGGCCAGCAATATAAATCTCTGCTGCACCAGACCAAACCATACAGTTGCGTTCATTTAATTTCACCAGAGTGATTTGAAGTGGCACATTGTCACTCCCGGTCGTTGATGACAACATACGTGCAGATCCAATGGTTTTACATGTTGTATCGGACTTCAGAACCTCAGCCACACCTGACTAATAGTAAACGTCCACCAAAACACAGCAACAAGAAGAAGGAACCAGGGACCTCCACAGTGTAACCACAGCACACGAAAATGCACACAGCCGAACGCCTAACAGAGCACAGCTGGACACCAAACAGAGTTAAGGAACCTGACCTTTTTCACAAGTGTATGGGAGACAGAAATAAGAGATGAGAGATCATTCTCTCACAGCCCACACAGCAGGAAGGGACGCGAAGACACCAAACCTTCAACTCCAAGGTCACAACAACTCCCACCCTGCGCACCACTAGGGCTTCACAAAAGACACAACAACCCAGGTCTTCAAGAGGAGGCACCACCCATCGTCGCTGCTGGAACCACAGAGCCCAAACCAGGCCCAAGCTTGATCAGAATGATCTGATACCATGAAGATTTTTTTAGGTTTAACACGGTTCTGTGTGAGAAGATAGAGAAAAGAAGAGAGAGAGCAGAGGAAAGAGGAGAACGGAAAAGGGAGGTGGAGGAATAACTACAGGGAATCGCACCCAGCACTGCTGGCGCCTGCCCCCCCCCCCTTCTTTTAGCATTGTTAAATTAGGTTAAACACTACAGCCAGAACTAAACTACCCCTGTTACACAGAGACATCTGCAGGGGTGGTTTGGGAAGAAGGAAAAAAACATGAATAAGTTAACCGGATCCCTCTTATTGGGACTAGTAATGAACCTGAGTCCCAATAAGAGGGACCTGCAAAAATGAACTAACAACCAGACCGAACCAGCCCATTATTGGGCCGGTCTGACTTCACACAACAGGGCCCAATAAAGAGACCTAACCGCTCTTTATTTTTTTCATTTTTTTGGGCCATTCGATAGAGGATTGGGCTGTACAGACAGAAAGGTAAAGTGGGCCCCCACCTCACCATATTTTCAAAAAATAAACAAAAAAAACTTGGTGCACACCCAAGATGTGCAATTACCTTGGGTGTGGAGCAAAGACTGGCTTGGGTTGCTTATTCCGGATAGCACAATTATAAGCAGAAAAGTGTTAGCATTCTTTTTTTAGGTTGAGGAACCTCTCCCACCTCTCTCGGTTGTACTATATCTATTTATTACTAATTAAATTGGTCGTACAATCCACTCTTTCCTAAAAAAAGGTGGACGTCAAAAATGAAAATGAAAACAAAATATTGGCTACATCATATGGCTTCTATAGTGTCTACAATAGTATCTTACTCAAGAAGTGAGCAGGCTAGCTGATAATCAAAAACAGTTACTAGGAAAGCATACCACTAATCACTTGCCCATCAGTTGGCAACCCACTGGAAAAGTGTACATGTAACCTTGCCATGCATTTCAGACCAGATTGCAAGATTGATTCCAGGTTCCACTTGTAGGTTCCATGCACACAGACTGAATGAGGTAATAGCAGTAAGAAATAACCATGTCCAATTAATATAAGATGCAAGCTGAGAACACTGATGTCCAAAGTGTATCACCTGGAATTTCATCGGCTGAGAGGATGGGCTTCAACAAGCTCTCTGAGCTAACAGTCTAGTCAAAAATGAAACCAAAAGTTAGCCATAGGACAAAACACTCACAGTGGGGTAAAAGCCACAGAGAAAATGAAGGAAAGATTAAAAATTATAGAGTGGTATAATTGAAAAGGGAATGCATGCATTGAGATGTAATCATACAATATATACATAAATTGGGGAAATAAAAGCCCAAAGAAGGACACATGCCTCTATTCATCAAGATAAAAAAGGGAGGATAAATGCTCCATCCACACCCACTCCCAGGTCCAGTAAGAACGGTGGGTAAGGCAAGAGTAATTCTTTCTAGTTCCCTCATCTAGAAAGATGCAATCTCCCTTATACACTTGACAATCCTCTACACACTACTGGATTTGTCTTAGAAGAGACAGTCATTCATGAAACTCCAGCTAACCATTTGAAAGAATTATTTAAAAAAATAGAAAACAACTTGTCTAATCCAAAAGTAAAATACTACCGTAATTGTGTGTCCCTGGTTAGCACGAATCAAAAGCTCCCCATTTTCCTCCAACAGGCTAAATCGCTGTTTGTTATCTCTTTTAACTGCCTGAATGTATTTCATGTCAGAACTTGTTGCAAAAGTCTAATCATTGAGAAAAGATATTTGATCAATACAATAACATATTCTAACTAAACTAAAATGCATCTAGCATCATTGATGAAGAGGGAACAAGTAAGAAGTGTCATTTAATCCACTGATCAGCGTTCTTGTCAAATATAATAGGTAATGGCAGTATGCCAAACAAAGAAAAGAGGACAGTGAATACTTTTCAATGAAGCAGAAGACCAGCCAATGAGTCAAGGACAAGAACAGATGAATTTGTGCATGATTTGATAATTAAAGCATCAAAACCAAAATGCCTTGAAAGTCTGCACAGAGATTCCACCACAAATTTCTCAGGTAACGGAAAGGCAAGAGATAATTAATATACCCGTTGAATCCAGTCAAAAGATATTGATTAGTATTACAGTTTGCCAATGCAGTTTAGCATAATCAATCTATTGGTACAATGTGAAAGGTAACGTAAACATACTAATCTAACAGAATTCACCTCTTTAATGTCTTCAATTGTGTGTGATCTTAATGGAACTTTGGCATACGTCACCATGTTCAACTGCAACAAGTCACACACTCGAACAAACCCATCACTTCGCATATCCAGCTTCAGCTCAGAGGCCATGTGACGTAAGATCCGTGTTCTGAAATTGACAATTTAGATAATTTGATTAAGAATTATGGACGTACAGCGGAAGGATGTATCATTTCAATTGTAAGGACAATAAATTAACATATCTGAAAGCCAAAATACATCATTCTGAAAGCCTCTAATATATCCTCACAAATCAAATAGTTTTACTCCCCTTTCGTTCTTAGATATCCCCGTTTATCCATCATCAAGGATAAAGATAACCTCATCTGATGTCTTCACGATACAGACTATACCTCAAATTTGAGATGGTCCCACTAGGATAGGATAGCACCAAAAAAGTGAAACAGCTCCCGCATCATATCCCCATTCTTAGATGGCAGATTTGGTATTACATCTCTGGTTTACAAAGGAGGCCCAACATATCTAATCATAAAAAGGAGAGGGAACAAGGTTTGAGAACTCACAGGAGTCTTCCAAGGGCGTCGATCCTATCGTCCTCTCCGCCGCCCCTGCCGCGCTGCCGGCCCCTCGTCGCGCCAGACTCCAACCCCCTTCCGCCTCTCCCCCTCCCTCTCCCGCTGAAAGCAACAGCAGCAGCAGAAGAGCTAAAAGCTGCATGATAGATAGACAAACAGGACGAACGGATGCAAGAGGAAGAAGTGGCGCACCTTCTGCCGGGGGTGGAGGCGGCGGCCGCGGCGGCCGCAGCGGATGGAGACGAGGAAAAGGAATGGGAGGACGAGGGCTTGCCGCCGCGGCCGCGCGCGGAGCTGCTGTCGTTCCCCTCCATGCGCGGGAGGAGGCGGCGAGCGAAGGGCAGGGCCTCGGGGAGGAGAGCGGGAGTGATAACGGCGGAGGCAGAAGCAGAGGAGCAGCGCAGGGCGCGAACAGCACCGCCACCTGCGGAAGCTAACATTTTTAAGATCGGGCGGCGAGAGAAGGGACGGCGAGGGAGACGGCGTGCTCCGGCCCTGGGCGCTTGGCGGGGACTCGGGCCGGGCCGCCCACGTTGTCAGTAGACCGACCGGCCCGGGGACATTGTATGGCCCAGTCCGTTAAACCACTGGATCTCCCGGATCCAACCGTTCGCGAGAGATGTTCGTCCGGTCCGTGCTTAAAGTGTAGTTAACCGACTCATTCGGACTCGCCTCAACTCAACTGAGCCCGATATTTGGTCCGCATAGGATCTTGTAAGTCGTTATAACTTATTTAAATAATACTATAATATTAAAAAATAATCTTATTTTTTATTTTAAAATAAATAATAATCATTTATTGATATAACCATAGTCATAGATCTTACATTTTCTGGATCAAGAACCTATTGTCTAGTTTGTTCATTTATAGACTATCTAATAATAATATCATATTTAAAATTAGTTAAAATAGAACTAAATTAAATAATGCATATATATTTTAGATTGATGAAATAATAATTCTATAACCTAAAATATGTGATAAATAATTCAAGCATTATAAGATAATTTAATTTTATAATAATAAAAAAAATCTCAAATATATCACTCAATCAAGTCAATCTACAAATCATACCCACTCATACCAGATTAGTGAAGATTTGGTACAGATTGAATTCCAAGATCTACTCATACCAGATCAGTGGAGATCCGACACAAATTGAATTTCCAAATAGATGAACCTTGACGTATGACAGGCGATACTGGAGGTACATCATTATAACAGAATTGAGATGCTTTGTCTCTTGAGCAATCACGTTACTGAAATTTGATAGGAGGCGGCACAACTCTATTGAGACCCAAAGATACAAACATTTCGTACAAGGTGTTGCAGGCTTTAGTGTTTGATAGATCTTCCCAGACCACTGCATATCGGTCATGTTGGATCGTGGCGGTGAGGAGTTGACACGTAGGTCTGGGCACGGTACATTGTCAAGGTCACTGACCGCCCAACATAGGTGGCGGAGACAGTGGCGACGATCGAGGGGAAGCCGGCCTAAGGGCCGTTTGAAACTCCTTTGGGTCATAACTTTCGATGTAAAAGTTATTTACGGCTTTTAATTGTTTTCAAATGGGCAAGATAGTCCTTGAATTACGTGAGAAACAGATTTTGAGAAAGAGAGAGAATAAGACACAAAATTGTTCACTTTTCTTAATCCCCGGAAGCAGGATTACGAAGATTTTAAATAATCGTGAATTCCTGACGCACAGATGACAGTACGGATAAATTTTTTTGATAAAATATGTTTCTCCATAATGTTTTCAAACGCTGCCTAAGAGATAAAAGAGAGACGTGAGAGTGGAGGCTAGGTGCTCCGGTCACCGGAGAATGGCGACGGTGAGCCAAGACGAGGTGGAGGCCGTGGAGCTAATGGGCGGGAGGCTCTGCATCGTTTAGTGGCGAGATGGGGGATGTGAGGATGAGAGGGGGAGGGCCAGGAGGACGAGGAGTTGGATTCTTGGGGGGTTGAGGAGAGCCAATCGACAATCGAATTACGGTTGAGTTGAGACTTTAGAATGGAGAGAGATGGATATTTTATTAAGTAGTCCTTTTAAAATCAGTTTCTTCACATTTAGAGTTTACAAAAATTATTCTAATTTATTTTTATTTATAGTAAAGTATTATTCTTGATCTGATTTAATATTATATCATGTCAAAATGTACCTCAAAAGAATGGACGTGAATGGTACAAACGACCTGACAAATCTTAGTTGCAACATCTAAAATATTTCTGGAAGACAAAAGGCAAAATATTCCATCTATAATAATTTAGATATTTTTATTTTTTTAACTCCTACGATCTTTCATATTTGAGAATTAGTCTATTAAATCTTGATATTTGCTTATAAAGTCTCACAATAATATATTTATTTGTTAAACGCCTGTTTTAAGGGCTTTCTTGTAAATACATAACAAGTTTTTTCATCATGACGAGAGATTTTTTATTAAGTAACTTGAAATTTTAAGGAGTATAGTGATTGAAAATTAAACCGATTGCTGCACAAACCAAAGCCGCTTTTAAGTGACGGGTCCGGTCGAGTCCTGGGTAACCGGTATAAATGACAGCCCAAGCGACAGTAATGTATTCCGAGAACCCCATTTTTAAAGGGAAGATGATTACTTCCCCTATGCACGCGTACGTGGGAATGGATTATTTATACATATTGGGGTATACTTCAATTTGTACTAATTAAAATAGATTTTTTTAAAAATACCCTCTTTACAAATTTACTTGCAAAATTATTCCTCTTATCCTCATTCCTTTTTAATAACTCCCTTATATCACGATAGTACCAACAATGCCCTACAGTTAACCTCCATTGAACATTCAAAGAATATATTCTTTTTATTCATATAATTAACTTTTTTGATCAAAAGTCTCTTTTTTTAAAAAAAATGGATTTGATCAACATATTGTGTCAAAGACATAGAAAGAGAGAGAAAGAAATAGACATGAAGAGAAATAAAGAACTTATGATAGATTAGAGATATTTTGATCACTTTAAAATATAGTTAAAGACTAACTAGGGTTAAATGAGAAATTTTAACAAAATGCAAACAATTGATAACAACAAGGGTTTTTTTTGCAAGTATCGCGTGTAACAAGGTCATCAAAAATAATATGAAAATAAGACAACCAATCCAGCAAATAAACATGTAAGAAATATATTTTTACAAAAATCTCATTAAAATAAGAAAAAGCTATCTATTACAAAACAAGAGAAAATAACCTTTAAAATAGTGTAGGTCAAGGTGCACATGTTGATGCACGGTGATGGGTTCCCCTGCTGGCATCTGTATTAGTTAAAAAATATTTTAAACTAACAAGATTTTTTAATTTTTTTCATTGTCGAGCTTATCATAGTTTATTGTATAGGTGATTTTCTCTCATTTTAAAAATAATATTATCAGAAATTTTAAGGGTCAAAGTTGAGAAAAATGTTTGTTTTACAAATGCAAATATAACGCAGGTCCCTTTGTCTGGAGTTGAGAGAAGGTGACAACGACACATCAAAACTTGCCAGTGGCACTCTTCTTGTTCAGTTAGCTTCTTGTTCAGATGTTAAAGACATGGATGCTACATAAACTCAACTACCGAGCTCCTAATTGTCAAAAATGTTGTTAGAGATAATGTTTACAGCTGGACAACTTAACTCTGACCTCTAGATATAAACTTTTAAAAATTAAAAATAAAGAATTTGGTGCACATCTAAAATATGCGTATGCGTGGGTGTGCACCAAATAGAAATCCTAATTCGTCTTCTAATCCAATCCCCCAATAACGCTAATTTGGATTTGCATCTACGTTCTTCGCTCCCTGTTTTTTTTTCCAGGGATCGTGTCAATTGTAACCTTGGATGATGTCTTATGAGACATTTGATTTGACGCAGGATGTATTGTGTTATTAGTCGTAAGAGCAGTGGCTTCCAGATCCATGAAAATGAACTTCTTATCATCTTTTACTTTTGTATTATTATTATTCTTGAATTTTTTAGGTTCAAGATGTATTAGGTTATTAGTTTTAGGAGCAGTGGTTCTAAATGGGTGAAAATAAACTCACCATGACCTTCAACTGTTAGGTTTAGTTTTTTATAATTCTAGACTAAAAGTCGAAACAGGATAAAAAGATGCCACGTGAATTATAGGTTTTTGAAATCCGACGATTTACGGCAGTCTAAATATGAAAAAAAAAATAATGTAAAATAGTTTAAACTATTTAAGAATAATAAAAATATTCAAATCATATTGTTTTATAATATTTTTCAACGTTTCTAGCGATTCAGTAAAGGTCATGGTTATTTTAGCATGTAGGAACTATTTACATTATAAAAAAATCTATTTTAGCATGTTTTAAAATGTAAGCTGCCTGGATAGTTGTCAAATACTATTAGAATGCCTGAAGTAATCATCGTAGTCTTTCTCAAAAAAGGTCACACTTATAATCTTATGTTTAAAAACACCAAAGCATGGGAGATGTTTCTGAAACGGTAGGTGCAATACTGTTGAAAATGTCGTGTTTGTTTCTACGTGAAGGCCTTAAAGCCATATATGACATCTAATGTACAGTCAAAACCACTACAAATATATGCTTGGTATAATTTATAAAACCCTTTAGATGCCATGCAGAAGATTGTCAAATAAGAAAAACATTGTTGACAACTCTGAAGTTACAACTCGTCAACCGGGATGAAACACATATGTAGAGCACACGCTATACCCTCTATAATGCATCACACAATCTTCAGGCATCTTCCTGTCGGCTGCATGTAGGAACTTATTGCTACATCATCTTCATGCAAGGAACTACATCTCCTATAATTAAAGGATGGTAAGGGGCTCCCAACCTATATGGGCATTCTTCTTTCAGAGGACACTCCCACGCATATCACCCCCTTCCATAAACCCCATGGAAAGGGAGGTGAACAAGGAGTCTCCTTTCTGAAACCCTTCTTGATGCACGTACCGAGTGGATGGTAGTACCAGACCGAAAGTTTCGATAACTCAATTCAGAAACCTTACTTTATAATCGCATTTTAAAATTATGGAAAGAAATTGTAATTTTAATTATGAACTTATAAATATTTTCCTAATGAAAATAAAAGGGCATGCCCCAGATCCCAGAGGACAGTTCGACGAATACATTTAAAAATAATCTTTCGGAGTGTGAAATTTTTCAAAAGCCAAACAGTTGACAGTTTAGCTTCTCTTTTTCTAGCGAACTAAGCAAGAAGCTTCCACCTTCGTGCTATGTAGCCAAACAGTTGACAGTCTGGCTTCTCTTTTTCTAGCGAACTAATAGAGTTGATCAACAAGCTTCCACCTTCGTGCTACGTAGCCTTTAACCATCAAACAAGATCCACAGTGGTGACCTTTTCGAATTCTGTTCATTTTTTTGCAAAACACGGAATTGTACTTTTCTAAAAGAAGTCACCCATAAATGATAACTACGATGCTGAACTTGCAGATGCTCCAATTTAACATAAGTTATAAACAAAATTTATCAAAGCATTTGGTTGATTGGTTCAACATTAATGTTTCTGGTCCTACTCGGTGAAAGATGAAGAGAAACAAGCTCCCTCATTGGTGAAGTTCAGGTTACCAACCAAAAACATATCGCCACCCTCCGTTCTGGAAACATCCACGATCAAAATTGACGTCGACCCTCTAAGCCACGAGCGTGCTCGCAGTAGTAGACTCACTGCGGAACATTAAAGACGACGGTAGGATCAATTGTGACATACCGAGGAAAAACACCAACAAGGAGAATAAATAAGGATTGAAATAATTTCTGTAGTGTTGCCTGTCAATCCAAGACAGCAGAAAAGTATACCGAGTACAGAACAGGAAAGGAAAGAATGACCATCAGTATTCTTTCAATAAGAAACACGGCATCACAGAGTAAATGTAGGAAACTCTCATGTTAGACTGTTAGACTCGCAATTTAAATGAAGGTTAGTTCGATGCAAAACAAGATGCAGCTAGTAATTAATGCAAACCGCATGGGAGACACCCGACCCAGTCAATGGTGAATTAGATTCGGAAGCAACAAGCATTTTTGCATCCATGAACCTGGAAACACTCCATTGTCCCAAAGTTGTCACCATATACATGGTAGCCAGGCATCATTACATTTCACCTATGTGGTGCACATGGCAAGACAAAAAGTTGCGTGACCCACTTCATTGGAATGAAATATACAGCATAAAAATTACATATATACACACATATCATTCCTACACCGTTTATTTCATTTGCATGAAGTGGACCCCACGTCTTTCTCTTGTCACACACATCAAGAATCAAATGTAATGACGTCCAACAGTTTATCCTGTGAAAACATGGACCAATGAGAGCCATCATTGCAAGATGACATGGCACAACCACAAACATCGGAATGTAGCAGATATTGCTCTCGCCAATTCATGGCATTAACTGTTACATGCAAGTATGCAACATCTACTTAAAAGATGGCCCAACACATTTCCTAATCCCAACCCAGTGACAAAATCTCCAGCAAATGTAGGTAATGACTAAACGGTTCCCCCAAACACATTGTATAAAGATATGGACCATAGCTTCTTGTCTCCAACCAAAGAAATGACAAATTGATCCCTGGTAGGAACCATCTAGCTCCCACAAATGTTGATACACTTCCCAGTGCTATCATCCACAAGAACCAGATATTTGAAGGAAATTCATACTTTCCTAATCCACCCGACCTTGCAACACCACCAATGAAATGACTACAGAAGTTTCCCCTAGTTCCCTTCTCAAGGCAGTCTTATCTTCTGCTTCTGGATCGATCCTCACCTGGTGACTGAGCTAAGGCAATTAAAGTCGATCTGTGATCTCCCAATCACTCAGGTTCCTTCAAGCTTGAAGACCAAGAAAGTGACACCTATATCATCCACCACAATCAATTCACAATCACTGCAGTTTGATCCAGAAAGATGTTGGACACCTAAAAAGTTTATATCAAGAAAAATCTGACTGCACCAAATGCCTTCCCCAATTTTTTTTTGAAAGTGTATAGTACCACCGTTTATATAAAAGAAAAAAAAGAATGTACAAGTAATGCCTTCCCCAAACTTGCAGCCCTGATCACAGATAATCTTGAAGCTTGATGAGCCACAAGTGATGTCAACAGACTCAAACATTGCCAGCGAAGTTGTAGTGTGCCGTAGTTTGTCAGAATTAAAACACATACCCAGCCTCCCAAAGTTGTCATAATAAGCTGTAATTTTTTCAGAGTTAAAGACTCCATGCATCTGTACCTCTAGAATAATTTTCCCCCAACAACCGGTGTCTATGACCAATCCACTTCCTGAACCACTCAGATGACCATCTTGTAAGCAATGCTTCGTTTATAGTTGCATTAGGCCCCGGTCTTGATCTTCTTCCTTATACCCACATCCTTTCTGGCATCTAATAGGATGAGGCTGTCTCTTCCCTGTCTTTAAAAAAAATTAAAGGAAGAAACACTTCTTACACCCTCAGTCTTCTCTCCACTGAACTTGGAGTTCTCAAAAATCAAGATAGGTGAATGGGAGAAGAGCATTCTTGACAAAATTGCTCTTAGATAATCCACATATGTCTAGCTGAAAGTAACTTGCCACTGACCTGCCAATTTGTTACCAACTCTCTTTCTAACTGCATTCAATCTTACTGAAAAACTGCATTTGATCTTCACACCCGATGTGTTTGTCCGATAAGGCCATGGTATTTAATATGAAAAACATATATCAATAACGAAGTCCAGCATTTTGAGGCAAGTAATGGGAATCAAGAGGCCTCCATAACATCCTTTTTAGACAGACCCATTAAAAAAGGCAAAAACCAAAATCATATACCAGCCTAAATAAGAAGTAGAAGTACTAGAATTATACACCAAAAGAGACTGAACACCATCGAGGCAGGCGATCCACTTTCCAGCAGTACAAGTCGACCTCTATGGCCCAAAGATGTCATTTCTAAATTCTTACAGCACAATCCATTCTTGCATTGAAGGCTTGTGAGCATATAGTGCAGAATTGGAAAGTGAAGAAGAAACACCAATATACATAGCTACCCTGGCAACTTTGGCATAAACAACGTTTCTCTTTGGAATCTTAAGCTAGATATAATAATTGTTCTCAACAAAGAACATGCAGTGAAAGCCAATTCGAAAAAAATATAACATTCAGAATGATTTCATTGCAAGAAGATCAATTAAAGTTTCAAACCTAAAATTACAGTGGGGTGAGAGCTCAATCAAAAGTTGCAAAATTACATTGCTATGTGCCCACATACCTCAGCAAGAAAAGAGGTCAATGTTTGTAGTTAAAAAGTTTTTCCTTTTCTTGTTCATGAAGACAATTCCTAGAAGGGGAGAAAAATAGGTTCACTCCCACTTCCTTCTGGGTATATAGGTTGTGAAGTCTCAGACACTGCCAAGGGTGTGCTAGAAGAACTATAAGAAAGTGCTCTAAACTTAGAAAGGGTAATGCATGCAACGGTACAAGGTAAAGAGGAGAACATAGCATTGTTTCTTCCATCTCCAGGGGATTAGTGTTATCAGGTGGGAACATCTGCATAGCAAGAGAAAAAGAATGGGTAGAAAGTAGACTGAGACATCCATTATATTATCTCTACACAAAACATAGATTAAAACGAGTGGGAAGGTCCTTAACATTCTTAGATGGTTAAATCCTGACAAGGAAGATTTTCTGAGAGGGAACAACTTATAAGTGATCAAATGTGAAAGGTTATCCATAACTGAATGAAGAGCTGCCAGGGATCCTGAAACGCAACAGATAACCAATGATGAAAAGAGTATTACATGGTGAAAAGTCATTGGATAGGTTGATTTTCACATCAAACTCAAAAGAATCAGATAGTACCATCTCGCCAGTATTTTGTAATGGGTGTCCTACAGATCCAAAGATATGCATAAGATAATGCTGGATAATTCTATCAAAGCCTGAACTTAGAAGAACGGTGTAGATATTGAACTATGTGGGTTGAGGCAGCCTTTTGAAAAGATTGGTGCATATGTCACTGTACAAGCTACTGAACTATAAAATTCTTCAAGAACATGTTCAATGATATTATGAAAACCATCATAGTCCATTCACTGGCATTTCTTGTATATGGCAGACTTGATTATCTTTCTAATTAGAACACCGGCTGTCACATTGTTTCCACACAACCAGGCAGGTTCACAGATGTGATAAAAAAGGGAAGTTTTAACAAAATGTAATAACTCAAACAGGCAACAAAAGATTTTGAATTTTAATCTAATTTTCATCATTAACTCTGAGCTTAGGTTATCTGCATTTCACTCATCATCATTAAACCATACAAAGATAATTTTGAAACATACAGCCTAATGCTTCTAGAAGACACACAAACATCCAAAAAAAAACGATGACATAAATTCCTTCAAAGAACTATCTGCAAAGACTGATCGATTACATTCTAAATGTGTCAAACCAAAACAATAGTTGTAACTAGCTCACCGCATAGATGAATATCTAACAAACAGGAATAAAATGCATAAACACCATCATCAGCACAGCTACTGGCAAGTTGACAGCAATTTAACATTATCAGCTAGCCATCAGAAATGTAAATTGAAAGACACATTACAAAAAATTGCTTACATGTGAACGTGCAAAGAAGATTAAGTGAAAGCACTCACTATTTCCAGACAGGGGGAAGCTTCTTGGTCCTCTTGTAGTAGCGAGCCAGGCGGTGTATCCTGCTCTCCACAAGAATCAGCCGGAACTTGGAGTCCTTGTCCTTCCTGTTCCTCTCCAGATGCTTCCTGATGGCCACCGCCTTCTTGATCAGGTGGTACAGATCTTCCGGTATCTCCGGCGCAAGACCTATTTAGCAGCAGAGCTCGTCAACGAACAAAATCTACAAGCAAATTAAGCCCCCAAAAGGTCAAATTAACCAAGAGAACTAAAAGTTACCGTGAGCCTTCAGGATCCTCAGGATCTTGTTGCCGGTGACACTCTTCACCTGTGCGATACCATGCGAATCACGGAGAATAACACCAATCTGAGAAGGCGTCAGCCCCTTCTTCGCGAACTTGCAGATGTTCTCGTCCACCTGCCACGGCCCCCTAACTCAAACAACACAAGATCGAAGCAAAACACAAGCAAAGGATCGTGATCGTAGTAAGAAGGCAAACTCACGTCCTGCGCGGAGATCTTGAGCCAGCTCGCGGGAGTGCGCTTGTAGGGGAGGGCAGACCCGGAGATTCCCTTCCTGCATGGTCAAACAACGCAAGAGAAGAGAAGCAAACAAGATGAGACGGCGATAGCGGTGCCGGGAGGAGGCGAAGAGAGACGCAGGGGAGGGGGGCTTCGAGGATGGAAGAGGAGAGCTCACCCCCTGCTGTGCATGCGACCCATGGCGACGGCGCTCGTGAGCTCGCTGGCGGCGGGTGAGCAGACGGCGCGCGGCGCTTCGCAAGAGTGATGAGAAATGCGTGGAGGCCGCAGAAACCCTAGTTAGCCGATATATAGTAACGGATATATTTCTATATGGATTGTTATTGGTACCATCCCCGGCCCGCCCAAACCGGCCTGGGCCGCACACCGGGCCGAAAAACGAATACCAGTGCAGGGAGGCCCGACCCATTGTGCATTTACGCTCCATCGGGTTTGTTTGTTGCATCCTCTCAAGCTATTTTGCGTAGAGAAATATTATGACGTCACATTTTATATCGATTTTTTTTGTCATTTTCACTTAAATGGTCCAATTCCTCGTTTGGTGTTTCAAAAGGTTTGCTTAACTGAGAGCGTCATTATATTTGACCAAAATGTTGCTATGTTTTGTAACGTTCATTTGGGTTTCATACACATGAAGAAGTAAGGGGCATTCTTTTTCCTGACAAGGCAGTGCGAAGAAAAGAAGTAGGTTTTATTAGGTTTTGTATTCTCTGTGTTTTAAACCTGAGATTAAGTTATATGACGTACCTTAGTAGCATAATCCGATCTCATTAGACCTAATGGATGTTGGGTGTGATGTTGTGGATCATGAGTGAAAAGTCATCTACAGCCGCTTCACATAGCGCTTCCTGCTCAAGTGTGACGCGGAGCAATAGAGTCATTCTTTTATTTTATCGTAGATTATAGATTTTGACTTTTACAGGAGTCTTAGCTTTAGAGTTTAAAAAAACTGTCTTTATTTAGACTATCGTGTAGTTATTGGGGATCATGTACGACCTCGATAGTGGTATTTTGTTATTTTTATTAGGTTCAAAGGGGAGTCTTGTTAGGGTTAAGGTGTCAATATAAATACACTTGTAATCCTCTTTTCACATTAATGAAGAATTAGAGTTAGTATATTTTTTGAGAAATTTTTCCTTCTTCTCCTCCGTGAAAGAGATGCCCCCACGGTGGTCGCTATGAAAGGGAAGGTAAGATGTTTACATTTTCACCTCCGGTGATCTATGTGAAAGAGAGGACTAGCCTACACTCTCACCTCTTTGGCATGAAGTCGCTTCCCATTTCCTTCTTGCATGAAGCCGCCTATACCGATCCTACATAAAAATGGACCTATGAAAGGTTGGGAGCTTTTACTTAATTTGTTTATACTTTGTATATCTTTGTTTAGGATCAACCCTTAATGCATATCATACTTGCTGTGTTACGTACACATTTCGATGCAGATTTGGATCGGCTCAAATTTTACTCACATGTTCGTACATTCTGACCGAACAATCAGATAGCTGAAAAATTGAAAATATACAAACCAATAAAATCAGACACAGGAGCCCCGTGCTATAGCGCGGTGGTTCATCCTTTCCCCCGTGGGGAAAGGAGCGGGTTCGACTCGCGCCTCTATCGTAAGGCACGGGTTTCCCCACTAATTCTCTCTCCCCTAGAAAAAAATAGAATAACTATCGAAAAGAATAAAATAAAATCAGACACTGTGGGTTGCCGAGATAATGGATCGCAAATGTATGTGTAGGGCTCTAAGTGGGCCAGGCCTAAAGACTCTAAACACGCTCAAATCCAATGGGGCATTACCGGGTCTGAAATGAGACCCGATAACATTAATGGATAAATGGGTAATCGTGTCTTTTTCTTTTCCGGGACTGCCTCTTATTTATCCGGGATTGGAACTGAGACGTACCCAAAAGAGAAACATTTGAGTTAAACTACACTAAATTGAACTAGTCATGCATGCTCCTCGACGACAGCATCAAGTATGCCGAGCCGCTCTACCTGGGCAGTGCGATGGCTTCGGCGACTCCATGCTCACCGACCCCGATGGACGACTACCGGGCCAAGGAGGAATTGAACCCAGGCTCTAACCCAAATGATTCAGATTGTCTAGAGGAGAACGAAGCAGAAGTTCGGCAACAGTGATGACGTGGAGGTCTGCGGGGTGCGGCGGTGCCGTCCGACGGCCGAGACGGAACCCAAGCTCCGCGACGTCGAGGCCGTGCTCAACGCCTTATTCAAGTTCTTCCAGCTATACAAGTGGCCGGTGGTGGACCGCGCCCTTGGCTTGCACGAGCACAAGGAGAGCCAGTGGCTCTTCGTGCAGTGGCACGCCGACGACGCCCTCAAGGTGAGATCTCTGTTGGGCTCGACTCCTCCACGAGTGCTCTACAGTCTACACCAAGGCCCTCAGGATCATGTGCCAAGAACTGGGGCTACGTCCTACGTTCCCTACAACAGTACAGTGGGCATATCACCGCCAGCTTCCTCATGTTCTTCTTCTTCAACGAGGAGGGCTTCCACCCTGCAGACATGTGGATCACCTACGCGCCAGCTACCGATCAATATTGTCGTCCCCCTCGACGCCCTTGGGTTCGCCATGCTGATCATGTTCTCCGACTAGAGACTGTCGTGTCCCTTCGCGACATTGCTGTGAGCTCTCGTGGGTAGCTCGGGTGGCGGTGCGGCGAGTCGGCAATTCTTTCAGAAGAAAAAAATGTACTCAACCTTAATTGCACACTTTTGATGTGCAATTAATTAACTAAAGTTTAAACCTTTTTACACTGAAAATTTTCAATGATGGAGGTAAAGGTAAGACAAAAACCAAGGTTAAATAAAGAGTAAACTATCTTGTTAAAAGTAAGAGGATGTATAACATAGCTGCTGCATCCCTACTCGCAGTCTCAGAAAGCTCTTTATTAGAAGATCTGCGGATGCCTCACTTGAGTCCCACATGATCCCCTCCACGCTGATGTTGCCCATATCTTAAAACCTAGTACTTATTCACGAATAAAGAGGGAGATACATGCTAAACCTTCCCCTCAATCACCACTCAATTACATAGCAGGAGGTAAGACAGAGATTCAACTACTTCATTAATTAACTAGTGGTGTTTCATCTTCTGAGAGGCTCCAGCTATGCATCAGTTGACATATGATTTTGCATCCAATTAATTATTATTGACTCAAACTTAGATATCTTCCTCTGCCACACCTCTCTGTTCATGTTGGGAAACTGTATTGGAAAATAATGAAAAAAAATCCACACAAAATTACAAAAAATATAGATGTTCGCGCTGACCCCTTATTAATAAGGGGCTGTTTAACACCTTATTAATAAGGGCCTGTGGCACTTTTTATCCACCAATCTCAATGTGCCCAATACAGAGAAACTTATTCCTTGGCATAATGTCCATGTGATCATTGTCTAGCTTTTCCATTTTTATTCTTTTAATCATCAATTAAGTGTGGTAGTGTTGGTAATGGTATCCCTCGACTGTTCCACATAAAGAAGTCAATATATATATATACATATATTATATGTCCCTTAGCATGAATCATGGAGTCCGCAACCTAGTGAAAGTCTCACATTCAGCAATGTTGTCCACATAAGTACAACTTCTCCACATATAATTAGACTCTATGGCTAAACTATACTACGCACGAGAGGAGTTGCCTGCCTTTCTAAGATTCCGCTCTAACAAGCATATACGTGTGTGATTATTGGGCTTGTTCTAGAAAGCTGAAGTGAGGCTGACGGGGTGCCGCCTTCGCTTAACAAAGGCGTCGGCAAAGGTCCCTTTAGCGTAAAGAATGGAACCTCCCCTTTTATCGCCATGGCCATGCCTCTCGGCCCTGGAGTCCGCTTTTGACAAAGTGACCGGTACACAGAGATATATAATGCAAGAATCTAATCTCCCAACTCGATCCCCTTTTCCTGAATGAGATCTAGCCGTTGAGATTGTTTGACAATTAGTGAGTTAGAGGCCACTTTCATTCTCTCAAGTTTATCTATTGAAATCTCCTGGTGCATGACTCTTAAAAATTCTAAGGCCCTCGACCATGGGTTATATATAGGCTTAGTTCATGCTAAGCACGAGTCCTACAGTCTCAACAGCGTTGCTCTTCATAATTGCTTTACCAGGTAATCTAGTTTGTTGGGGGGAGTTGGGGTGAGTTGGGGGTGGAGAGAGAGAGAGAGATGCTGCCCATGGCCTTTGGATGCCAGCCTTTTTAGTTAGGCATGCAGGGCTCGCAGCTTACAGCCAAGTGAAGGGTGCTGAAACGATGGAATAAAGAACAAAGGCAATCCCACTCAGGCATGGCATGCCAACTAAGTAGACATTGGGCAATGGTCTGCTTTTCGGGAGAGAGATAAGGCTAGACTCGTAGGGGGGAGCCCATTTGGCAGCTGCATGCTTGCCCCTTTCCAATAAGAGGACATGTAGTTTATCAGATGATGTCTTTCTTTCCTTTGGCGCAATACTAGGCTCTTAGCACAGAACGCAAAACACCATTGGAGACTACCTTGTCTCGTTCCTCTGTTGTTGAGCTATGGATCTCCACACCTTCAAGACATCACCCACATGTATGCATCAGACCCACAACAACATACAAGGCCATGCAAATCCCACAACTGGCCAGAGACTGATGGGAACAGCCTACAAAGGAGGGATAGAAAGGAGGTGTAAAATGGACAAGAAATAATAAGTAGGCTTTAGGTAAATGGCTCCAAAGAAGTGGGTAGACTTCAAGAGGGAGAATCCAGAGGGACCCTATCCTCCTCCACCAGCCAAATCTAATGGGCAGATGCCCATCATCTCCCTCCCACGGGAAGCCATACATAGAGGCCAACCCTCATTCCTAGTTTGTTGGTGGTCCCTTCCTCTTTATTTGTTCATATCTATGGATGTGTATGGGTGTCCCACTCAAGGCCCTGCCGCATCACCCATTATTCTGCCATTTAGGGTTGGATCTGGGGGACCCTGATGGGGAGACCTTGTTTTCTACAGCCTCCACATAAATGACATGGTCCGGAATTCATCTTTCCTCTCCCCTGCAATAATAACAAGAAAGGTAGATGGGGGGTTGGGCACACCATGCATAGGGGAGAGAGCATCAGATTCCAAGGAAAGCTACTCTTCAATGGGCCTGCTAGGTCATGAGTGGCCATGCTCAAATTGAGTAGATACCCTTCTTACCATTTCAACTACAAGGATACCTCCTGGGAAACACAAATTGCATGTGTGTCCACCTTATGTACTACAAAATAAATATTGGTCATTATTAAAAAGTAACATTTCTTGACCTAACCACGCCCCTGCTATTGTAAAACATGAGGTTAAACGACGAGAACACCCCTGGGTATGGACAGTACCTTGCCTTGATTGTGAATAAAATGTTACCATGAAATGCGTGTGCATGCTTCCATAGAAGATTAGTTTTACAATTAAACTTTTAAAAAGATATCCATGCAATCAATCTATAACAATTAAAAAGTAAGATTCTCCGGTTAGTTGGTATGTCCCGATTTTCTGTCGGAATAAAATGATATAGTATCGTCCCGTTTCATCTCGCTCTATCTCGTAAAATGTCAAGATGAAAAAAATGTTTATATATATATATAATATATATATAAAATAACATAATAAAATTCTTTACTCAGTTGGTTAAGTGATTTATGCGTTCTATCTAAGATGTCTGGTGTTCAAATCTTGCACTCTTAGGATTTTAATTTTTTAAATTAAAAATCTTAAAAAGAAATAAAAATATATATATAATCGACATATTTCAAACTCAAATTACCCTTAAATCAGTGAAATCACTCAACCAACTTATTTATAAAATATTTTATATTTAAAATAAAATATTTAATTATATATAGTAGATCGAGTCATCTTGATCTGTAACTGAGATGAGATGGATAATTAGAGTTATATCGTCTCGATTTGACAAATCATTAAAAGAGACCCCCACGACCCCAACCCTCAAAAGGCTAAGAGCCTGGACTACGTTTATAAACAATCGGAGAGGTAAGATAATTTTTTTAAAAAATCTCTAAAGATAGAACAGACGATTCATGAGAAACTTTTGGGACTTTGAAAGTGCCCTCTTTTCTCTCTCTCTCTCTATGATCTCCAAAATTCGTTCAATACAAAAATTGACGGGACACGTGCACTTTTGGGAGGGATTATAAAGGGGTAAGAGTTATAATGATTGGAATCTTCAAAAAAATTCCCCAACATTATTTCCAAATGCAGTCTCACTTTCGGTTATAAATTGTGCCCTTCTTCTGGACTTTGACTGTACGTTGTCACCTGAGTTTACACGTGACCCACGGTGAAAATTTTGCGCTACATTAATGTCCCTTCCACGATGGGTATTGACGGTGAAAATATGTATCTGAGCTGTCTCTCTGGTCTCTAAAATCTCTCTAATTTAAAAATAGACGTACGGGGCATGTACATCTTTAGAAGGAATTACCCGGAGATAAGAATTTTAATTATCAAAATCCTCAAAAAATTTCTCCGATATTATTTCTAAATACAACCTGAGTCATGAAAGTCATGAAAATTTTCTGCTACACTGCCCCTTCCATGATGGGCTTTGACGACGAAAAATATGTACTTGAGCTATCTCATGCAGTTGACAGCATTACAGGACTTGGCATTCCTTGTGCTCTGTGATGTGCAAATAATGACATGGCATAGCAAAATCCACAATCTTCCCAAGGTCCACGAGCTGCCAAGGAGACGAGCCCCGTTAGAAGGTTTAGCACGACCTTTTCCATTGTAATATTTCTATTGTAGTATCATACATGACCTCTCTCCCTGCGTGGAAGAGGGGTAGCCCCCAAGAGTTGGGGGGTTTGCCAAGTTTCTGATTTCCGAGCACTTGGTAGAGGTGGCTCCGCTCTTTCGTCTTTCAGAGGGGAGAGCGTGTAGACGTTTCGCTTGAGATGTCGAGAGTTATTTTTCCGAGTATTGATATGTACTCCCATCCCAAATTTTCCTCTCTATTGTTCGCGTGGCCAAAAAAGAAAAGGATATGGTTTTAGAATACTTTATGGGCTTTCAAAACACGGTAGAGTTTGTGCTTGTATCCAATGATTTGTGTCTATTTTTTATGACAAATTAAGTATGTGTACGCTCTTTTTTATGTAAAGAATGTAAGTGTCTTCAACCATTTTTGTTAAATATTATTTTTATCACGGCTGTAATTATCTTATCCTTTTTTTCAAATGATTATTTCGGATTGGGAAATTTCACTACAAAGGTAATATTCTCCTCACAAGTTCCATTACTTGCGAGCAACATTTGGATCCACACTCCAAGAACCCACCACAAGATAAATCCTTCCTCTACACAAGCTGACTGGTGTGACTTTTCTTCGAGGACTACTCTCAAGGGAGGATATCGCCACCGATCCATGTTAGCCACTTCGATCTATTTTCCCCCGTTATTAGATAACCTCAATTGATAAAGTATTTAAGAGGAAGCATGATTTCTCAGGCTTTTGAACTTATGTTAATAAGTTAGGGCCACTTTAACAATGGAATAAGGTGAGTTAGAATAAATTATTTACGGGTGAACGAGTTATTCAAATTTGAGAGTAAGAATAAATCACTCGAGGTCGAATACCCCTCCGAGATGTTGGGAGGCCTCTTGCGGGTTGCCTGTATTGATCCCTCGACCCTCTATTCCCCTCCCCGTTGTTCCCCCCGATCCTAGTGCACTGGAGTATGATCAATAATAAAAGAAAGACGCACCCCTTTAAATGTGGCACCGGAGTATCTCTCATGAATACGTTGTAGATTTTCTCCGCCGAGTTATATTTGATACACCACTGGACTGAGTAAACCGATTAGCGGTGCATCAATTTTTTAAAAAAATTTGTTGACGTGAGACCCACGTCAAGCATTACTCTCTCTCTTCCTCGTAGTCAAGTCGTGCACCAATCCCCTCTTGATTCCGAGAACACCAGGTGACCACACATCTCCATCTTTTCATCACATTGTAGAGTAAGATTCAAACCTCAAACGTATGTAATTAATGTTGCATTAGCTTATGAGATGTTTTACTCTAGCTGTATTACCTTTCCTTGGGGCCCTCTTTAACGTCGTGGCTTGAGCTATCCATTGTTGTCGTTATTCGTTATTATGATTTGGAGCTAAGGAAGTGTTCCACGAGGAAATGGGAAAAGACAAGTGAAAGCTCAAAGTTACTTGGCTATGTTCACTTCTTTGTCACTGTTAATTTTGTCTCAAGCTCATCATCATTATCCTCGTCAGTTGCAGATAACCTTTAACAGATACTCACAGTATAAGATGGGTTCTGGCTGGCATCATGACTATTTTTGCTTCTTTCCAGCTTCAGCTCCCGAGTCATCAGGGTACAGGTTGATTGGCTGGCTAGGAGTACCTTTTTTTTAAAAAGAAGATAGCTCTTATAAGAGATTATTGCCAATCCTTTTGTCCTTCTCTGTCACATCACATGTTCATGGTCATAAAAAATAGATGTTTGATTTTAAACCCTTAAATTTTTTAAAATTAAAAAAATTCTCTTAATTCGCCTATTTAGTCAAAATTCTCTAAAATCTTCTTCGTTGTGTAAACAAGCCCCTACCGTCTCCCACCGTGAGATAAGGTCTGATTAGACTAACTTAATCATAGTCTAACCTAACTAGAGAGAGAGAGAAAAATCATAATGCCCTTGTCTTAACAATTATTATAAATGTTGAGATAAAAGGTTAAAGTGAGTCATTCTTCTTCTTCACAGTAGGAAAGGGTTTCTCAAACTCTAAAGTGGGGTCAGTGAGAGATGTAATATAATTCTTGAGGTAAGAGAATTACAAATTTACGATCCCTTATTAGTGAAGTGTATATGTTTAGTTAGGAATTGCATTGCATTGAGAATTAGAATTCTCGCTGAGAGCAGGGTTTGCCGTCCCGTCCCGACCCGCACCGACTCGCACGACCCGACCCGACCCAGGCGGGCGCCGGGTCGCACGGGCCGTGGGTCGTGGACGGGACGCACCGAACCGCTTTGTCCCGTGCGTCTCGCCACGTACCGGTGCAGTGCGAGGCGGGACCCGGCTCGGTACGAGCGGGTCAGGGCGGGTCGGCCATTTAACGGGCCGGCAAGAGGGGGAGGGGGGGCGCCGGAGGTGGGAGAGGGGGGTGGTGGGGGGCCGCAGGAGGTGGGAGAGGGAGGGGGCGGTGGGGGCCAGGGGGGCGATCTCGGTGGTGGGGCCGCTGGAGGTTGGGGGGCAGTGGGGGAGGGGGAGAGGTGGGGGGGCGGTGGTGGCCGCCGGAGTTGGGAGAGGGGGGGGGGGGTGGGGGCCGCAGCAGGAGGGGGAGGGGGAGGTGGGAGAGGTGGGGGGGCGGTGGTGGCCGCCGGGGGTGGGAGAGGGGGGCGGTGGGGGGCCGCAGCAGGAGGGGGCGGGGGGGCGCCGGAGGTGGGAGAGGGGGTGGGGGGGCGCAGCAGGAGGGGGGCGGTGGGGGGGCCGCAGCAGGAGGGGGCGGCGCCGGAGGTGGGAGAGGCGCCGGAGGGCCGCAGCAGGAGGGGGAGGGGGAGGTGGGAGAGGTGGGGGGGCGGTGGTGGCCGCCGGGGGTGGGAGAGGGGGGCGGTGGGGGGCCGCAGCAGGAGGGGGCGGGGGGCGCCAGAGGTGGGAGAGGGGGTGGGGGGGGCGCAGCAGGAGGGGGGCGGTGGGGGGCCGCAGCAGGAGGGGGCAGCGCCGGAGGTGGGAGAGGCGCCGGAGGGCCGCAGCAGGAGGGGGTGGGGGGGCGCCGGAGGTGGGAGAGGCACCGGAGAGGGGGCGGGGGGGCGCCGGAGGTGGGAGAGGGGGTGGGGGGCCGCAGCAGGAGGGGGAGGGGGGGCGCCGGATGTGGGAGAGGCAATGGGGCGGACCGGGTCGCTGTGAGACCCGCCCGACCCGACCCGTCCCGCGCAGAGACCGAGTCGGCCGGGTCGGACGGGTCGGCAAACCCTGGCTGAGAGTCAATTTAAAAAAGAGTTTTGAGATATTGAATTCACACTTTTAAGAAATAAAATTTTAGTTCTCTCCTCATTTAGATATCTTTATTAAAATAAATTCATGTTCACTAACCCATGAATTGATTTCACAGTCAAAACTCTCACTTAACTCACTTACTTAAGAATTTAATCCTCAAATAAAACCCAACCAAAATCCAGTGAAATATATTCACAATTGAAATACGATTCATAGACTGAATTTAATAACAAATCTCACTAACCCTAGCGAACTATGTTGTGCGGCGACAGATGAGGAGGACCAGGCAAGGGGGAGTCGGAGAGTGGGCCAGTCGGTCGGAGACAACGCCGATGGCGATGTCAGGATAGGAGATGATTTTCGGTCGCGCTAAAGTATGAAGATCTCTTTTTTTTTTGTCTGTCCTGATCGACAAACACCCCCCTTTCGCTGGCGGAGTCGCTGTGCATGGCCGCTGTAGGCACTGCTGCCGCCATTCCTTACTAGCCATTACTGCTACTGCCAATGACCCCATCAACTCCCTTACCCCATAGAGAGAAATAGATAGCGTAGAGGGGGAGGGCGCCGAAGGGGGAACCTCTCCCTCCCAACGCCAATAACCCCCCATGGAGAGAAGGAGTGAGAGAGAGTGTGTGCTTAGAGAGAGGGGGGAGGGTGTGGAAGGGGGTCTCTTCCACTGGTGTTGGCATCCCCACCCAGTGGGGTGAGGTCGCAAAGAGAGAGAGAGAGATCCCCTCTCCCAATGTTGGCAACCCCCTATCTCACACAATAAGAGAGAGAGAGAGATATATATATATATATATAGAGAGAGAGAGAGAGACTGAGGGGGCGAACCCCTCCCTCCCGAAGTCGGCAACCCCCCCCCCCCACAGAGTGAGAGAGAGGGGGGTGAAACGGAAAATACAAAAGTCAACGATTAGGAGAAGTAATATTCTCTAAAATATTCTATTTTTAGACGGCTGATAACTCAAGGAATTTTTTTAAAAGGGTTCGGAGATTTTAAGAATTTTTGACTAAATATGTGTATCGAGGGGTTTTTCTTATTTTTTAAAAAATAGGGACTTAAAATCAAATATCTCAAAAGAAAAGGTAATACGTGACCTTTCCGGGGAAAAGGTCATCCAATGATTCCAATCTCATGGTTACAGAGAGGCAGCTAAAACAACTTCTGTATATGACTTTGTGTATGTGGTTAAAGAGAGGGGGCTCAAACAACTTCTGTGCATGACTTCGTGTATGCTCCTACTAGCCACACCACAGAGAAGCACAAGAAATGTGGGTGTAAATCCCTTCTCTTGTAGTAAAACATAGTATGCTAGAAAATTGCTCATGTATTTGAATTTTCAACTAGCATATTATTTTTTGTTAAATTTCTCAATTATTGCAAGGGGAAAAATAAGTTGTAATGTGAGTTGGGCATTTGTTCTAGTGAACATCAGTGATTAGAACAACATCGGAACATATCTTATTCTTCTGAGGACAACAATACTTGCCTTCACATCTCCTACTTGGAACAGGACCATGTCAGACAATGCTAGACCCCTCAATTTCCCATCAGTGGCCCTAACCATAGTTGATGTCACCTCAATAAAGGTACCATGAATTCAAAGATTGAGCTTCCATTTGGTATCAACATAATTTTAGTCGGGATAAGGATAGGTCAATTTAAATATATATCATTAATCTCATGTTAGTTGATAGTGCAATAAATCAAGTGAGGATAAAGTTGCTAAAGTTGAGAATAACTTATTCTATGAAATACTTAGAATAACTTATCTTTAGATCCAACCCCAAACATGAGGATAAATATTTTTTATTTTAATTAAAAATTATCTTAATATCAAACAGACTTCTTATCACGGAATTTGAGTCACAAATGAGAATAACCTAAGTTGAGATATCTTCATCTTTTCCTAAACACACGAACCAGTTAATCCTTCTTATCTGAATACCAAATAGAGTTCTATTCTATGGTGAGAGTGCATGCATGCGGCTCCCTGAAGTTACATTAGAAAGAACATGCACTGGGCGTAGTGGCGGAGTCAGAAATATTTGAAAGGGAGTATAAAATATAATTAATATAATAAAAATTATTTATTTTCATTCAAATAGAAGACATTTTACAAGTGAGTTGTCCACGATAGATCTTCATATTATGAAAACGTTATATTATTATCTCATTGTCAATACTCTCGAATGCCTCCTTCTCAATATATGTCATAAAATTATCGTTCATCCATTGATCACCACAAAAATTACTTCAGTTTCAAAATCAGGTGCAGTGTTTCGGACGAGTGGGAGCTGGCTTTGTATTATGTATTCGAGATAATGAATCACAAATATGAATAACTGAGAGGGAGAACCAGGTTAAGCTATTGAGACATACAAAATCCCCGTGATTGAAAATACAAGAAACAAGAATTAAAAAAAAAGATAAAATCAAAGTCCTAAATAAAATGTATTCCCCAGGTAAAACCCCATGGTAAAGCCCTACGATTCCAGCAAAAGTCACCAAATAGATAACAGGAGAACTGAACAAGAGAGAAAACTCACCGTATTGACATAGACACTGGTTAGAGTGGAGTGGGGGGGGGGGGGGGGGGGGGGGGGGGGGGGATAGACGTGCAGATCGGAGAGACCTTCTACAAGCCTACAAATCAACCATGTGCACAACTCGATAGTCTTTTTTTATTTATGCTCAACCATAAAAAAATAATCACATAGCTACAGATAAAGTTTGTAATATCCCGGACCTTTCGGATCCTTCTTCGTGGGTCTCGGATTTGGTTTTCGGAGCGTCCGGCTCCGTTGTGTCTGAAATTTTATTTCGAACATCTTTCGTGTTCGGATCGGCGCGATCCGGAGTTGTTTCGGAGGCCCGGAGGCGTTCCGCGACTTTTCCACACGTGTTTTCCGATTCCCGGTGTGTGTTTCGACTTTTTCTTCGGAAGCTCGCTGCGGGCGAACCGGGCGGTTCCCCCAGGCACGAGTGGTACTGTTGCGATCGGTGTGTTCCGAGGATTCCAGAAATATATTTTTCTAATTTTCGGTATTTTTCCGAAAAATCGGATTTTCTATATAATCTCATTTCTTTTCTTTTTCTTTTCTCCTTTCTCTTTCTTCTTCTTCTTCCTCCTTCCTTCCCCAACCGTAGCCGCCCTCCTCTCTCCCTCTCTCTCCCATTCGGACGCGGTGAGCCCCTCCCCGACTGTTGACGGCGGCAGGGCGACGGCGCGGACGCGTGGGTGGCGGCGAGGCGAGCTCGTGGGCGTGCGGCAAGCGTGGGAAGCGTGGGGAGTTCGTGAAGCTTCTAGCGTTCTTCGCGATTCGTGGGTGATTCGGCGGAGCATTCGCTCCATTGAGGTAGGGTGACGTTCCTTAGCCTCTTGCCGATCTTTTCCGTGATTTATAGGCCGAGGGGAGGCCGAGAGGGGCTTGTTTGAGTATGCTTGGGGTTTTTCCATGATTTGGGGAGAGCCGCCCGATCTATGGATTTGATGCATGAATTCGCGTTTTGATGGCCTAGAATCATGCTAGGGGTCCCCGGGGGTCTTCCCCTTTGATTTCCCCCTCTCCGGTGGAGGTATGGGGGCGTGGATGGTGTTTTTGGCCGTTTCCCGCCGTTCTCGGTTTTCCGAGATGGTAGCGGTCTACCAGTAACCGCCTTCATTGGTAGCGGTCGGGTGGGGACCGCCTTCACCAGGATTTTTGACCGTTGGGACTCGTTCTGTCGGCAGGCGGTCGCGGTCGTGCGACTGACCGCGACTGCTGGTGGCGGTCAGGGGGCGACCGCTTTCAGCATGGGGTCCGGCACGGTCTTCGACACGGTTTTTTGACCGTTGGAGTCTGGTCGCGGTCTCCTGGAGACCGCTACCAGGTGAAAACGGTCATCAGGCGACCGCGTTCACTTTTCGCGCACCAGGATGGTCGCGGTTCCAGGAGGACCGCGACTAGGTGGTAGCGGTCCTGGGTCGACCGCGACCACTGGAGGCGGTCCTCCGGTGACCGCGACTCCTTTTCCTTGCCAGCCTGAGTCCCGGACGAGCTAGTCTCGATCCCTGTGCTGACCCGTAGTCCGACTGATGCGGGGCATCATGTGGGGGCTACACGTGGGGGTGCCGTGGGGTCCCGGGAGGTGGTGGCTCCGGCTTGTGTCACCGTGCGTCGGTGTTGGTACAAGGAGCGTTCCTCGTACCTGCGGTTGCGAAGTTGTTTTCCGTTGACTCGAGAGTCTACTCCTTTGTGACCCTCCACTAGTCGTAGCCTATCAGTACGCGTGTGCTGATCGCACCAGGGAGTGGTGTACGGGCTTACCCTGAGGACGGTTTTAGACTGGTTACCGTCGGGCCCCTCGTCAAATCAGAGTCCAGTGCCAGGGGAAAACCGGTCAGAGGGCCAGACCTAGGACGCGTGGTCTGTGTGTGCACACGTGGTTGGGGACAGTGGACGCACGTCGACGGGCGTGACCCCAGCTAGTCACTTGTTCGTGGTTACTTGTACGGTGTCTGCGCCTCGGGTAGGACCTACCACGTCAGGCGGTTCACCTGCGGTGCGGTGTAAGACGTCAGGGGACGCTACCGGCTGTGCTTCTAGTGGGTGGTACTCCTGTCGAGTACGGAGTGACAGACTGTCAGTCGAGTGTTTCCGACCTTCGGGTTTTGTCGGTTCGACCTTTGAGCTTTGGTCTTCTCTCCGTGGCACGTGTGTCGGTTTGCGTGCCGTAGGGTCTTGTCTTGTAGAGTACAGGGCTTTCCCTTCCGAGGTACTCTCCTACCGCTAGTGTAGTGGTTTCTCGTTTTACGAGGTAGGGTTCGAGTGATCCCTACTGAGTCTTGTTCCGAGACTCATTCCCTGCGTGTTTTCACCGTGTTTCAGGTGAGGCGCCGCCCCAGGGGAGCGCGTCTGGAGTGCAGCGTGGTGCGGGTGCCCAGAGGTAGTGCCAGAGGTCAGAGCCGGGGTATGCCCCGTGTAGCTGTACTTTCCTTTCTTGTCACTGTACTAGTCGTGGACTATTGTCATTGTCGTTATTTTCTATTGTGGACCATGTAAAATGTTAATTTATTTCCTGCTTAATATTATAACTGTTTAATTTCTGCAATTATTTGTGATACTTGTGTAGTTTCCACACCATCCTTTTAACCCTTCCGAGTCTTCGGGCTCGTGGGTGGCGGTGCGAGTCTCGGGTTATCGGGCCTTCCCGGTAATCGGATTCTCGGGTCGTTACAGCTGGTATCAGAGCGCGGTTGTGGAATTACATGAGAATCATAGGTAATTGTAGTGGTCCACTAGTCCACAGCGATGATGTACAGGTGACGCTGGCATTGGGCATCGTGTGTTTTTCTTGACCTTGCCGTTTTCGTGTTTTCTGTCTTTTGCTTCAGGAGCGAGTATGGCGCCGAGGAGGAGCTCTCGCTCTCAGCAGGGGCAGTCGGCTGGAGGTCAGGAGATCCAGCAGGGGGTCCAGAGGGACCAGGAGGAGCATAGTAGAGCGCCACGGGGGCTACCGAGGCCGCGGATGCTGCGAGGGTTCCGGGGGCCGAGGATTTCTTCCGTGGCATGTACCAGCTTATGTCTCAGCAGTTCGGCAGAGAGGCTGGTGAGGGCTCGTCAGCTAGGGGTGGGCCAGGCCGAGCAGTGAAGGACTTCATGCAGTTCCATCCACCTTACTTTAGCGGCCAGGCAGACCCTGATGCGGCTCGTGATTGGCTCGATGAGATGGAGCGGGTGTTCAGTTCTGCGAAGAGTGCTGCCGAGGACAGAGTGGTGTTGGCCTACAACCAGTTGCAGGGTACGGCTCGGAGGTGGTGGTCTTCCGAGTGGAAGACGTCCTTTCAGCTTCGTCCACTTGAGCAGATCGAGTGGGACGACTTTGTCAGTGCTTTCGAGCGTACGTACTGTCCAGATATTGTTGCTACGCAGCGGATGCGGGAGTTTCTGGAGCTGGTGCAGGGTGACATGTCCGTGTTGCAGTACAGGGCCCGATTTGTCGAGCTGGGTCGGTACGCACCTCACATCATGGAGCATGAGAGGGTGAGGACCGCGCAGTTTGTGCAGGGCTTGAGGCTGGAGCTGAGGCACCATTTGATCGCGAACGGGGCCACTGATCTAGAGACAGCGTCTCGTGTTGCGATTTCTTTGGAGATGGATATGCAGAGGACTCGAGGACCGATCAGCCAGGGGCAGTCCTTGTCAGGTCGCAGCCAGCAGTCGGCTACCCAGCAGCAGGGTTTCTTCCAGCATGCGTCGGGTGGTTCAGGAGTACCGGCATCTGCAGCTTCGGTGACAGGATCTGCGTCCTTCGGTATGAAGGTCAGAAGTTCTTCTCGAAGAATTTCCGAAAGAAGAAGTCCAAGGATCAGGGGCAGGCTTCATCGGGCAGTGTACAGCAGCCGATTCCTTTGCAGCGTCAGGGATCAGGGGGTGGATCGCGAGGACCTTGTCCACGGTGTGGTGGGACCCACCCAGGCAGGCAGTGCACGGCGCCGATCGTCTATTTTCGGTGTGACCAGCCAGGGCATATGGCGCGTGACTGTCCTCAGAGGCCGCCGCAGCAGCAGTTTCCTCAGCAGCAGCAGGTTCCCCAGCAGCAGAGGCAGCAGCAGCAGCAGGGACAGTATCCGCCGCTACCCAGGTCAGCCAGCGTGGGAGGCAGGCAGAGGGCTCAGGGCCAGATCACGCACATGACCAGGGCAGAGGCAGTGGCGTCGCAGCTCGTGGAAGGTACCGTTCAGATTTTGGGTTGTGCGGCTCGGGTTTTATTTGATTCTGGCGCGTCTCATTCGTTTATTTCGGAGGATTTCGCGTCGAGCGTCGAGGAGCCGGTGACCCAGTTGTCCTGTGATTTGGCAGTGGAGTTGCCTTCGGGTGACTTTATGATCACTCCGTATTGCTTCGATCAGGTTCCGGTTTGGATCGATGGGCGGAGTATGCCAGGCAGGTTGTATGCGTTGCAGCTTCGGGATTATGATGTGATTCTAGGCATGGATTGGCTCGAGACCCATGGAGCGGTGGTGGATTGTGGAATGAAGAGGGTCTACTTCCAGCATCCGAGCAAGAGGACCTTCTATTTCCAAGGTATCCGTTCCGCCTCTTCTCGATTCCTTATCTCTGCTATTCGAGCCCGTCGGTTGCTTGATTCTGGTTGTCAGGGTTTTCTCGCGTCAGTGGTTGTGTCTGACCGGATGGAGCCGGATGTCGAGGACATTGCGGTGGTGTGCGAGTTTCCGACGTTTTTCCCGAGGAGTTGCCTGGATTACCTCCCCAGCGGGAGATCGATTTCGTGATCGAGGTTGTGCCTGGTACGGGACCTTTGGCGAAGGCTCCCTACCGTATGGCCCCCGCTGAGTTGAGGGAGTTGAGGGCGCAGTTGCAGGAACTGTTGGCCAAGGGGTATATTCGTCCTAGTTTTTCCCCTTGGGGTGCGCCCGTGTTGTTTGTGAAGAAGAAGGACGGTAGTCTGCGGTTGTGCATTGACTATCGGCAGCTGAATGAAGTGACCATTAAGAACAAGTATCCGTTGCCGCGGATTGATGATTTGTTCGACCAACTTCAGTCTGCGCGAGTGTTCTCGCGGATTGATTTGCGGTCCGGTTACTATCAGCTGAGAATTCGCGAGTCCGATGTGGAGAAGACTGCGTTCAGTACGAGGTACGGGCATTATGAGTTTCTGGTGATGCCGTTTGGGCTCACCAATGCCCCTGCAGCCTTCATGGACTTGATGCAGAGGGTGTTTCATCCGTATTTGGACCAGTTCGTGGTCATCTTCGTGGACGACATCCTTGTTTATTCGCAGTCTGCTGAGGAGCATGCGTACCATTTGGGTGTGGTGCTGCAGACGTTGCGAGATCACCAGTTGTATGCGAAGCTCAGCAAGTGCGAGTTTTGGCTCAGCGAGGTGCACTTTCTGGGGCACGTGATTTCTGGTGATGGCATTTCCGTGGACCCCGCCAAGGTCGAGGCAGTAATGCAGTGGCCGAGGCCGAGGTCGGTGACGGAGATCCGGAGTTTCTTGGGGCTTGCGGGTTATTATCGCCGGTTTATCCAGGATTTTTCTCGCATTGCGACCCCGATGACTAGGCTCACGCGGAAGGATGTGCCTTTCGTTTGGTCCGAGGAGTGTGAGCAGAGCTTCAGGGAACTGAAGAGATTGCTCACCTCGGCTCCGGTGTTGGTCTTGCCTTCTGGATCGGGAGGTTTTGTGGTGTGTACAGATGCTTCCGGCGTCGGATTGGGTGCTGTTCTGATGCAGCATGGTAGAGTGGTGGCTTATGCATCTCGGCAGCTAAAGCCCCATGAGGAGAACTACCCTACCCATGACCTTGAGTTGGCGGCGGTGATCTTCGCGCTGAAGATCTGGAGGCATTATCTGTACGGCGAGAAGTTCGAGGTGTTTACTGACCATCAGAGTTTGAGGTATGTGTTCTCGCAGAGAGATCTGAACCTCAGACAAAGGCGTTGGATGGAGTTCATGAAGGACTATGACTTCACCCTGTCTTATCAGCCGGGCAGGATGAATGTCGTCGCCGATGCCTTGAGTCGGAAGGTTGCGGTCAGTACCTTGATGTTGAGGAAGTGGAGGCTCTGGGAACAAGTGCCCGAGGTATCTTTCAGGCTCAAGATTCCCCAGGAGCCAGGGTTGGCAGTGCTTGCGAGTCTGACTGTCACTCCTGCTATCCGTCGTCAGGTGACAGAGGCTCAGCATGCGGACCCTGAGTTGCCCCGGATTCTGGCTATGGCTGACGTGGAGCTTGGCGAGGACGGTGCTGCGAGGTTTCGTGGCAGGCTGTACGTCCCAGCGAGGAGCAGGTTCGTCGTGCGGTGTTGCGCGAGGCTCATGGGAGCAGGTACACCGTACACCCGGGTGCGACGAAGATGTATCGGAACTTGCGGAGGCAGTTCTGGTGGCCTGGCATGAAGAGAGATGTCGCAGAGTTTGTGGCCAGGTGCCTGATCTGTCAGCAGGTGAAGGCGGAGCATCAGCGACCAGGAGGTACTCTCCAGCCCTTGGATGTTCCTGCTTGGAAGTGGGACCATGTGACCACGGATTTCGTGGTGGGATTGCCGAGGACCCCGAGTGGGCAGGACAGTATTTGGTTGCTGGTGGATCGGCTGACGAAGGTGACGCGGTTGTTACCGGTCAAGGTCAGCTGGAGCGTGTCTAAGTTGGCTCGTTGTATGTGGAGCGGATCGTGCCGTTGCATGGGGTTCCCATTTCGATCGTGTCGGATCGGGATCCGCGCTTCACTTCTGGATTCTGGAGGAGTTTCCAGCGAGCTCTTGGCACGGATTTGGCATTTAGCTCGGCGTATCATCCACAGTCAGATGGTCAGTCTGAGAGGGCCATTCAGACTTTAGAGGACATGCTGAGATCCTGCTGCCTGGAGTGGCAGGGGAGTTGGATTCATCACCTACCGTTGGTGGAGTTTGCCTATAACAACAGCTATCATTCGAGCATTGGCATGGCTCCTTATGAGGCATTGTATGGGCGTCCTTGTCGGACTCCACTTGATTGGTTTGAGGTGGGTGAGCGTGTTTTGACGGGACCGGAATTGGTGCAGCAGTGTGTGGATGTTGTGCACCTGGTTCGTCAGAACATGTTGGCGGCCCAGAGTCGGCAGAAGAGCTATGCTGACCGTAGGAGGCAGCCTCTCGAGTTCGCCGTGGGCGATCATGTGTTCTTGAGAGTTTCTCCGATGAAGGGGGTGATGCGTTTTGGACGGCGTGGGAAGCTGAGTCCCCGCTATATTGGTCCTTTCGCGATTGTGGAGCGCATCGGTGAGGTTGCTTACCGGTTGCAGTTACCTCCTGAGTTGGCGTCGGTGCATGACGTGTTCCACGTCTCGATGTTGCGGAAGTATATGCCCGATGACTCTCATGTGCTCGAGTTTTCCGTTTGGCCTGAGGTGACTCCAGATCTTTCTCTCCCAGAGTTTCCGATCCGCGTGGAGGATAGGCGAGAGCAGCGCCTGCGGAACAAGGTTATTCCCTTGGTAAAGGTCGTGTGGCAACGACACTCTGGTGGTGAGGCTTCGTGGGAACGTGAGGACGAGATGCGTCAGCAGTTCCCGTACCTGTTTGAGTGAGTCTTCCTCTTCTTTCCCCTTGGGTTGTTCTCAATTTCGAGGACGAAATTCCTTAAGGGGGGAGGGCTGTAATATCCCGGACCTTTCGGATCCTTCTTCGTGGGTCCCGGATCTGGTTTTCGGAGCGTCCGGCTCCGTTGTGTCCGAAATTTCGTTTCGGACATCTTTCGTGTTCGGATCGGCGCGATCCGGAGTTGTTTCGGAGGCCCGGAGGCGTTCCGCGGCTTTTCCGCGCGTGTTTTCCGATTCCCGGTGTGTGTTTCGGCTTTTTCTTCGGAAGCTCGCTGCGGGCGAACCGGGCGGTTTCCCCAGGCACGAGTGGTACCGTTGCGATCGGTGCGTTCCGAGGATTCCGGAAATGTATTTTTCTAATTTTCGGTATTTTTCCGAAAAATCGGATTTTCTATATAATCCCATTTCTTTTCTTTTTCTTTTCTCCTTTCTCTTTCTTCTTCTTCTTCCTCCTTCCTTCCCCAACCGTAGCCGCCCTCCTCTCTCCCTCTCTCTCCCATTCGGACGCGGTGAGCCCCTCCCCGGCTGTTGATGGCGGCAGGGCGACGGCGCGGACGCGTGGGTGGCGGCGAGGCGAGCTCGTGGGCGTGCGGCAAGCGTGGGAAGCGTGGGGAGTTCGTGAAGCTTCAAGCGTTCTTCACGATTCGTGGGTGATTCGGCGGAGCATTCGCTCCATTGAGGTAGGGTGACGTTCCTTAGCCTCTTGCCGATCTTTTCCGTGATTTATAGGCCGAGGGGAGGCCGAGAGGGGCTTGTTTGAGCATGCTTGGGATTTTTCCATGATTTGGGGAGAGCCGCCCGATCTATGGATTTGATGCATGAATTCACGTTTTGATGACCTAGAATCATGCTAGGGGTCCCCGGGGGTCTTCCCCTTTGATTTCCCCCTCTCCGGTGGAGGTATGGGGGCGTGGATGGTGTTTTTGGCCGTTTCCCGCCGTTCTCGATTTTCCGAGATGGTAGCGGTCTACCAGTAACCGCCTTCATTGGTAGCGGTCGGGTGGGGACCGCCTTCACCAGGATTTTTGACCGTTGGGACTCGTTCTGTCGGCAGGCGGTCGCGGTCGTGCGACTGACCGCGACTGCTGGTGGCGGTCAGGGGGCGACCGCTTTCAGCATGGGGTCCGGCACGGTCTTCGACACGGTTTTTTGACCGTTGGAGTCTGGTCGCGGTCTCCTGGAGACCGCTACCAGGTGAAAACGGTCATCAGGCGACCGCGTTCACTTTTCGCGCACCAGGATGGTCGCGGTTCCTGGAGGACCGCGACTAGGTGGTAGCGGTCCTGGGTCGACCGCGACCACTGGAGGCGGTCCTCCGGTGACCGCGACTCCTTTTCCTTGCCAGCCTGAGTCCCGGACGAGCTAGTCTCGATCCCTGTGCTGACCCGTAGTCCGACTGATGCGGGGCATCATGTGGGGGCTACACGTGGGGGTGCCGTGGGGTCCCGGGAGGTGGTGGCTCCGGCTTGTGTCACCGTGCGTCGGTGTTGGTACAAGGAGCGTTCCTCGTACCTGCGGTTGCGAAGTTGTTTTCCGTTGACTCGAGAGTCTACTCCTTTGTGACCCTCCACTAGTCGTAGCCTATCAGTACGCGTGTGCTGATCGCACCAGGGAGTGGTGTACGGGCTTACCCTGAGGACGGTTTTAGACTGGTTACCGTCGGGCCCCTCGTCAAATCAGAGTCCAGTGCCAGGGGAAAACCAGGTCAGAGGGCCAGACCTAGGACGCGTGGTCTGTGTGTGCACACGTGGTTGGGGACAGTGGACGCACGTCGACGGGCGTGACCCCAGCTAGTCACTTGTTCGTGGTTACTTGTACGGTGTCTGCGCCTCGGGTAGGACCTACCACGTCAGGCGGTTCACCTGCGGTGCGGTGTAAGACGTCAGGGGACGCTACCGGCTGTGCTTCTAGTGGGTGGTACTCCTGTCGAGTACGGAGTGACAGACTGTCAGTCGAGTGTTTCGACCTTCGGGTTTTGTCGGTTCGACCTTTGAGCTTTGGTCTTCTTACCGTGGCACGTGTGTCGGTTTGCGTGCCGTAGGGTCTTGTCTTGTAGAGTACAGGGCTTTCCCTTCCGAGGTACTCTCCTACCGCTAGTGTAGTGGTTTCTCGTTTTACGAGGTAGGGTTCGAGTGATCCCTACTGAGTCTTGTTCCGAGACTCATTCCCTGCGTGTTTTCATCGTGTTTCAGGTGAGGCGCCGCCCCAGGGGAGCGCATCTGGAGTGCAGCGTGGTGCGGGTGCCCAGAGGTAGTGCCAGAGGTCAGAGCCGGGGTATGCCCCGTGTAGCTGTACTTTCTTTTCTTGTCACTGTACTAGTCATGGACTGTTGTTGTTGTCGTTGTTGTTGATTTCTATTGTGGACCATGTAAAATGTTAATTTATTTCCTGCTTAATATTATCACTGTTTAATTTCTGCAATTATTTGTGATACTTGTGTAGTTTCCACACCATCCTTTTAACCCTTCCGAGTCTTCGGGCTCGTGGGTGGCGGTGTGAGTCTCGAGTTATCGGGCCTTCCCGATAATCAGATTCTCGGGTCGTTACAAAGTTTCTCAACCGGCAGCCGTGATATCTTTTTACGGTTCTATTGTGCTGCTTTTATCCTCTTTGTCTCTTTTAGGTTTCTATCTTACAAAAAAAAATCTCCATCATCGATTTACGGTTAAACAACCAACCAATGAATGTGGGTGATAAATATCCACCATCAGTAGATATTTTAACTTAATCGTAAAACCTAGATATCCACCATCTAATAAGCTCAAAAAATCTAACAGGGGTGGGGGGCAAATACAAAGAGAGAGAGAGCGCGCAAAAGAGAGAGAGAGAGAGAGAGAGAGAGAGAGAGAGAGAGAGAGAGAGAGAGAGAGAGAGAAATTTACCAAGTCAAGGGGGGGCAATTGCCCCCCCTTGACCCCCCTGGCTCCGCCACTGACTGGGCGTCATAGGAGCTGGGGTGACCAACAAAAGCCACAGAAAAGAGTCGAACCCAATTTTGTGAGGAGATGAAAATAGATTCTTCGAACCTAAATTTTGTGCACTTTGTAAGTGAAAAAGATTGACTCCTTGTCACTTACGTGAGCCATACCATACAGCCATACAACATGTATCGTTTGGTGTTCCCGAAACAGAGAACTTATGGCATGGGTTCTTTCTTGCTTATCAGTTGTATGTCACCTTGGACACTTACCATGGCATACCTCTTTTTGTGAAGTAAATGTTATGTAAATCCTTATTGTCATTTTTATGTTAAAAGACAGATGAAAATCCTTAAGGCGTGACAAAGATGATATAATATTGTTGAGAGTAGCCGTTGAAGAGCACACCGACATTTATGCGGTTTAGAGGTTCAGAATGAACCCCCTACGTCATCATAGATGAGCAAATTTCACTATACAAACGAGAATCAGAGTACAAGATGGAGGAAAGAGCTCTCAACCCAACGCCCCATACACCCAAACTTCTCTTTAGAATTTTTTTTCATAAAACAAAACTAGAGAGGAGGAGGAGAAAGAGAAAACCATCTTCTGCGAGCTCGCCGACCAAAAGAAGACGATGCCACAATGGGAAATTTTGTTTCCCAAAATCCCCAGCAAGCCCACATGAGAGGTGAGTGGTTCTATGGAGAAAAGAAATGTGTCCTACGATTTTTGGGGGAGAAGAGTGCCGCTAGGACTCTATCTCCCTCGGGTTTTCTTAACAGGGTTGACCAAGTCAACCACAACAAATCTCCACCTTTGGCTTGGTCAACACAAATATTTTTCATGACCTTGATTGTAATGCCCCGGGTTTTTCGGATCCTTCTTCTCGGGTCCCGGATCTGGTTTCTTGGAGTATTCGACTCCGTTGTGTCCGGAATTTCGTTTCAGACATCTTTCGTGTTCGGATCGGCGCGATCCGAAGTTGTTTCGGAGGCCCGGAAGAGCTCCGCGACTTTTCCGCGTGTGTTTTCCGATTCCCGGTGTGTGTTTCAGAAATTCCTTCGGAACATCGTTGCGGGTGAATCGGGCCGTTCACCTGGGCGCGAGTGGTACCGTTGTGATCAGCGCGTCGCGAGGTTCGAGGAGGTGTATTTTTCTATTTTTTTGAAATTTTTTCGATTTTCTGGAATTTCCTATATAAACCCCCACTCTCTCTCTCTTCCCCTCATTCTCTCTTCCTCACACTCTCCCTTCTCACGCTCTCTCTTCTCTCCCTCTCTTCTCCGGCGGCCAACGGAGGCGGATGGGGGTGAGGTGGCGAAGCTCGTGGGACGAGGGATGGCGAGGACGGGTCGAGGGACGAGGCGGTGGCGCGTGGCGAGCCGGTTCGCGGGCGTGGAGGCACCAGCGGGGTTTTGGAGACGTTTCTTCGTGGATCGGCATCCACGGTGTGCGAAATCTTCGGTGGAGGTAGGGAGATGGACCCCCAGCTCGTGCACTTCCTTTCCCGCGAGTTTCGTAGGCCGTGGTGAGCCGAGCGGGTGGAATCAGGATTTTTTAGGTAAAACCCATGTTTTAGGGCTTGTGGGACGATCTCTCGTTTTACGGCGTTTTTGGCCGATCCAGGGGTTCAGATGCATGCCTAGGGGCTTGGGGATGGATTCCCCTTTGTTTCCCCATCACCCGGGGGTGATCGGGGCGTGGATCGGTGTTTTGGATGGTTTCCCGCCGTAATGTTCTCGGGAGGGTGTGACAGTCATTCCAGTGACCGTTACATGTGTGTAACGCGCCTGAGCAGGGGCGTTACATTCCCTTTGCTTTGGCTTTGGCGTTCGTGGGTGTGGCGGTCCCACGATAGACCGCCACAGCCATATGACGCGCCTGGGTGGGTGCGTCACATCCCCTGTTACCCAACTGAGGGCTGGCGGTGTGACGGCCCCCGGCGGACCGTTACATTCGCGTGACGCGCCTGGGGTGGGCCGTCAGGGGTGTTCCAACCGTTGTCGTTTGACCGATTGGGTGTCTGTGTGTGTAACGCGCTGGACTAGGCGCGTTACATTCATGTAACGCGCTGAGCCAGGCGCGTTACATCCCGTTTTCACGCTGGGAGCGTGAGGCGCGCGTGACGCACCAGGGCAGGCGCGTTACATTTGTGTAACGCGCTGAGTCAGGCGCGTTACATCCCGTTTTCACGCTGGGAGCATGAGGCGCGCGTGACGCACCAGGGCAGGCGCGTTACATTTGTGTAACGCGCTGAGCCAGGCGCGTTACATCCTGTGTTCCTATGGGCCGTGTAACGGCCTGCGTTAGGCCGCCAGGTGGATGTGACGGTCCCGCCTAGATCGTTACAGCCCTGTGATGGTCTAGGGTTAGACCGTCAGGCGTTGTGTTGCACCGAGGTGAGTTTTTGTGTTCTCCGCCTTGTTCCGCGATGTGTGGGTCCCCGGTCGACTCGGTTGGGACCCAGTGGTCGACCTGCGGTCTCGTGAGTGTCCCAGACACCCGTGGGTTTCTGTGTCCGTGTTTTGAGGGTGTCGGGAGGATCGTGCTACCTCGTTTAGCGTGCCCGTGGGTTTGATAGTCCGGGTGACTTCTCGCGTGTCGGGCTTCCGTGTTACGTTAGACCGAGTCACCGCGTGTCGGTGGGTATGCGGTGGGGTCTCCCCCGCATGCCGTTAGTTTTCCTAGAAGATGATTCCCGAGTGGGCCATGTGGTTGGCCTTGGACTGTGAGTCCAGTTACCGGCGTGGCAGCTTGTGCGTTGCCCTGGGAATCATGCTTCTGTGCTTTCCGCGTGGGCCATGCGTGTGGCCTTGGACTGCGAGTCCAGTTGCCCTACCTGGGGCTGGAGGGTTCCCGCCTTTCCCTGAGAGTGGGATTTGGTGCGGCGGCCTGTGAGCTACCTTGGGAATCGTGTTTCGACGTTCCTGCGTGGCCGATCGTGCGGCCCGTGGACTGTGCGTCCTGTTTCTTTTCCGACTGTGGTCACCGTGCGACGGGGCCGGTACGTGGGGTGCTCCCCGTACGTCGTCGGATGCGGATGTTGTTTTCCGTTGACTTGAGAGTCTACTCCTTCAGTGACCCTCCACTAGTCGTAGCCTACCAGTACGCGGTACCGATCACACCAGGGAGTGGTGTACGGGCTTACCCTTAGAGACGGTTTGTGGACCGGTTGCCGTCGGGCCCCACGTCTTGCAGCCAGAGTCCGACTGAGGGGAAAACCGGTCAGAGGGTCAGACCAGGGACGCGCGGTCTGTGTGTGCACACGTGGTTGGGGGCGGTTGGACCCACGTCGACGGGCGTGACCCCAGCTAGTCACTTGTTTGTAGTTACTTGTACGGTGTTCGTGCCTTTGGTAGGCGCTACCACGTCAGGCAGTTCACCTGCGGCGCGGTGTAAGACGTCAGGGGACGCTACCGGCTGTGCTTCTAGTGTGCGGTACTCCTGTCGAGTTGAGAGTGACAGACTGTCAGTTTCCGTGACTTCGACCTTTGGGTTTTCGGTCGTATCGACCGTTGTGTTTTCGGTTGTTTCGCCGCGGCACGTGTGTTGGTTTTCGCGCCATGGGACTAGTGCTAGTGGCTCTACCGAGGTTGCGTCTTGTTGTGCGGTACCCGCGATCGGATGGTCGGGGTTGCACCTTGGACAGCGTGTCCAGGTAGGCTGTGTCCGGGGGACAAGCCTCTATGGCGTGGTTGCCGTGGATTTTTACTTCGGTAAGCGGTACTAGTGCAGTTCGATAGCCGCGACTGCGAGATCGGGGTGTGTTTCTGGTACAGTAGGAGTAGTTGTAGTGCCGTGTTTCGACCGGCCACCGGGTTTACTGTTCCTGCTGTTGCGGTTGCTCTTATAGCCTTCCTTTCCGCCACCGCCGTTGTTTCCGGTTGGGGTTCCGCGGGATCCCTGCTGAGTCTCTGTTTTGGAGACTCATTCCCTACTTTTCAGGTGTGGCGGTTCTTCCTCGAGGTTCGAGGGTGCGGAGCGGAGGTTCTCAGTTGCCAGCTTGCCGGGCCGAGTGTTCACTTGGCATGTGGTACGCTTTACTACTTTAGACTGTACTTTCTGTTGGACTGGACTCTGTTATAGTTGTAGTTGTTTATTTATTCTATTAATTATTGTCCTGCTTTATTTCCTATTTCTTTGTGCCTCCACACTCCTTTTAGCCCTTCCGAGCCCTCCCAGCTCGTGGGCGGCGGTTCGAGTCTCAGGTTATTGGGCCTTCCCGGTAATCGGATTCACGGGTCGTTACATTGATACTTCTCCTTCAAATAAGATTATCTTAAATGAAAACATTAGAAAATGCTCATCTTCTCCAAAATCTCGAAGGGTATGCTCAAGTGTTGAAAATTTCAACTTGAATTTAGCTATTTGAAGAGGCTTTGTCAACATGTCAGTTGGATTATCGTTTGTTCCAATCTTCTTCACAATAATTTCACCCTAAGCAATTATTTCTCAAATGAAATAATACTTAACATCAATGCACTTTGTCCTTTTATGGTATATCTGATCTTTAGTCAAGTGAATAGCACTCTAACTATCACAATGGACAGTAGTCACCATCTGACCTGAATTGACTTCAATGAACAATTAACCATATTACTTCCTTTATTGTCTCTACAACTATCATATACTCTGCTTATGTAGTAGATAATGTAACAATAGACTATAAAGTAGCTTTCCAACTAACAACGTATCCATCAATTGAAAAAGTATAGCCAGTCAGACACATTCTTTTATCAAGATATCCTATAAAGTCTGAATTAACATATCCAGTCAAAATATCACTACTTTTGTCAAACTCCAAATAAGTACTAACATTATCTCGTAAATACCTGAAAATCCACTTTACAGCATGCCAATGTGCTTTATTTGGATTTACCATACATCTACTGACAACATTGACCGCCTGTGAAATATCAGATTGCATGCCGATCATAACATATATCATGCTGCTAACTATACTATAGAATATGTGACATATTTTTCTTCTTCTGTAAATCGTGGTGACAAAGAAGTTAAAAGACTAAAATGAGCAGCAAGTGATGTAGCAACTAACAAATCTTTTGATGCAATTAACATGTCATCAACATATACCAGTAAATACATAAAAGAGTCATCAAATAATTTTCTAAAATAGACACAACTATCAAATTTGCTTCTAGAGTACCCATACTGCACCATAAATGCATCAATTTTTTTATATCATTGTCTAGGAGATTATTTCAAATCATATAAAACTTTCTTTAGCAAATAAACATAGTTCTTCTTTCCTTCAACAACAAAGTCTTCAGGTTGCTACATATAAAATTTCTTTTTAAGTTCATCATGTAGAAAGGCTATTTTTATTTCTACCTATTCTAACTCCAAGTTCTGAGAAGCAACTAATGTTAGTAGAACACAAATAGAACTATGTTTCATAACATTAATCAATACCCTCAACTTGATTGTTGCCCTTTGTAACCAACCGTGTCTCGTATCTACCATTTTCAACACTTGGAGTACCTTCTTTCTTCTTGAAGACCCACTTTCAGTCAACCACTTTCTAACTATTAGGAGCCTCTGCTACTCCCAACTCCAATTTTTGTGAACACACTTAATCTTTTCTTGCATAGCAACTAGCCATTTATCTACATCCACATGAGATATAACCTTTGGAAATTTGGAAGGCTCATTAGCATCAAGTGTTCTCTACAACAGACAATGTATAAGCAACCATGTCTTCATAGTCATATCTCATGGGTGGTCTAATCTCTCTTCTATGTCTATCACGAACAAGATAATACTGTTGAACTTGTGGAGCATCCTCCACCTAGTGTGCATTAGGCACTTGAGTATGCTGGTACTGTTGTTGGAAAGATCTCTGATGTGAGCTTACACTCTCAAACTCCACCTGTTCTGCAATACTACACGGAGAACCTACAACCTGTGAATCAGAAACTTTCTTCTTTTGACGTAACGATGTAAATTTATCAAAAGTGGCATTCCTCTCAATCATAAATTTGGGTGATTTAGGATTAGGACACCAGAACCTGTATCCTTTGATCCCTGAAGCATAACTAAAAAAATGCACTTCTTGAATTTTCCATCATTAACATGAACAGAAGCTAGACAACTAAAAACTCTCAAATCAGAATATTCTTGAGGACTACTTGAGCCCATTTCTTTCAGAGTTTTAAAATTGGTGGCGGTGCCTGGAGATAAGTTCAAGTGACAAGATGTAGACATTACTTCTACCTTATAGTTAACAACATACAATGGGGTCTTTGTAAAAGAGTTCTATTCATTCTCTCTGCAACTCTATTTTGTTGTGGAGTGTATCTTACTGTACGGTGTCTCACAATACCTTCATTTTTACAAATTTTGTGGAGCAAAATTTCAACCTGTTATTTGTCCTCACTATCTTGATCTTCTTCCCAATTTGCTTTTGAATCAAAGCCTTTCACTGCTTGAAGTGTTTAAACACCTCATCCTTGTGCTTAAGTATAAACATCCAAACTTTCTTTTAATAATCATCAATGAAATTCAAAAAATACCATGCACTACTCTTTCAGGGAACACGAGAGGGACCCAAAGATCTAAGTTAATGTAATCCAGAGTAGCTTTAGTTCTATGTATTGTAATTTTAAAGTTGACTTTCTTCTGCTTCCCAAAAATGCAGTGTTCACAGAACTCCACCTTCCCAGTGCTATGTCCACATAGCAAGTTTCTCTTACTTAACAAAGTCATTAATCCCTTCGCATTCATATGTCTCAACCTCATATGCCATGATTTGGTCACATTTTCTTCTGACATAGATGTAGATAAAGTAGCTGATGCACCTCTAACAGTAGTGCCTAACAGGGTATATAAACCTCCAGATCTCCTACCTTTCATCACAATAAGTGATCCTTTGCTAATCTTGATAACTCCATCTTCAGTTGCAAACTTGCACTCATTAGCATTAAGAATGCCCAAAGAAATGAGAATTTTCTTCAAATCAGGGACATGCCTGACCTCTGTCAATGTTCTCACAATGCGATCAAACATTTGATCCAGACTGAACGAATTACAATCGTCCTGCATGGAGCATTGCTCCCCATTAGGATAACTCTACTATAAATTGGCTCATAAGTGGAGAATAACTATCTATTAGGAGTCATGTGATATAAACAACCCGAATCTAAGATCCAATCATCTTTGGATCGAGTGGCATCAACAGATATAACATCATGTTTATTTTCTTCTTTAACACCATTAGCTTCTGCGAAATTCTCAACTTTGTGCAGCTCCTTCTTAACATATTTTTACTATTTATTTTTGAGTTTCCAACAATTTGAAAGATATTTGTATGCTCTAGAAGCCAATTTATGACTTATTTGTATCTGAATTTTCATTTGATTGAAATGACAATTTATTCATTATAATGTATTATTTCATGTGATGATAGAAGTCTTAATAAAGTCTTTGAATTGTTATAATAGAGTATCAATCACAATGTGATTATGATAGTGAAATAATATTTCTTTTAACAATAGTTCTAAAAGTTCATAGTCATAGGATAATCGAGATAGGACATCAATTATCAGGATAGACTAGTATGCACGGCACATGCTTATATAATAAGGGTGATTGATCTCACAATTACTTGTGTGGAGACACTAATGTGCGTGTGTAGGTGTTCATTAAAGAATGAGCTCACTAAACTGATCTGTTCTGAACTCCTGAACGATTGATAATATCTAACTGTCAGTCAAGTGATTCATTGTCACAGTGGTGCAATTAATCTTTTGATTTGAGACACCAAAGATATCTTACGTGAGAAGCATTATACTTTGATGTCTGATTTATGAATCCTTTTAGAAGGCTACAACCAAATAATTGGGTGCTATGTAATTTACATGAAGGTGATTGTGTGGTCAATATGAGATCACTCACTCTCGATATTTTGGAGAGAGAATATCCTATAGAATCGTATCTAGAAAATCCCTCACCGGGGTTTGTCAGAAAATCGAAAAGGAGTTTTTAGTTTAACTATTTAGGATATGAACTATTCGATCAAATACTTGGAGAGCTTGACTTAATAACCATGTCCCATTTCTGATCTGGGACATTGTGTGGGTGAAAGATTATAATTGCACGGTAAATGATGATAGAAATGTTCTTAAGTGGATTTGGAATTCTTCTATTATCTCGGGGTCTCCGTTGTTGAGCATTAGTCATAATTGGTGAGCAGTATGAATTAATCATGTGATGATTAATTTAATAAAAAAGGGAGACTAATTAAAGACTTTAATTATTCACATAAATAATGTTAAAAGGAGTTGTGATATTATTTTATGTGTGCAGGATTAAAGAGTAAATTCTGATAATTATTAAAGAAGCTTAATAATTTAATTGCTCACTGCCAGTGCAATAATAGGACCTACAGGGTCACACCCAAATAGCTTTAAGTGGACCAGACTTCTATGTAATTTTCTAAAGTTGCATGGCTATATAAAGGAGGGTGGAGTGGGATGAGTCTTGATCTCTTCCAAGCCGCCTCCCTCTCTTTTCTCTCTCCCTCCAAGCCGTCCCCATCCTAGGGCACCAATCCCAAGGTTGCACCGCCTTTTGATGTCTCTCTCTCTCTCTCTCTCTCTCTCTCTCTTGCAAAGAAGAAGAAGAAGGAGGGCTTGGAGTTCATGAAGAAGCATTCTTTGTGGTGAAGAAGAGATCCAATTTGTGAAGAGCTTGTGTGGACATGTCTAGAGGCCGAGCACGTGCGTGTCTCAGGTCCACGGACGATCCTTATTCTTAATCGGTTGTGAGATCAGAATCTTACCCAAGATATAACGCATGAAACCCCCGTTTATGTTTTGGGCGTCGTAAAGTGATCCATCAATCTGAGCAACGATCCCTAGTCGATCTCTAGGTGGTGCAAAAAAGTTAATTTTCACTGCGTTTTTTGATCGCTCCATCTGTGTGTCATCTTACACAATCAACTTTGATGTACCCCTTTTTGTAACAATAATTGCATATTTTATTTCTAGTTTTGAATTAAAATGTGGATCGATTCAACACAATTTTCTCCGAATGGGTTTTCTACATTGGTCGTCCTCTAGGAACAAGACCCTCATAATGTTGTCTTTCTGTTACCTTCAACATGAAGAGACACTACTTCAGGTGTAGCTTACTTGTCATAGACTTTGTCATATATAACGAGTTGAGTTTGAGCCATAATCCAGCTATTATCTTCTCGTGAATAATATCCTGTAGAACTTCACTTGACAAGCACAACTGAGTCGCAGTCAAAGTCATTTTATCCAAATCTTGTTTCTCCTCTGATGATATCGTGGTTGGCATCTTCTCCCTCCCAAGTAGTGCCTTCTCCAACCCCTTATGAATCAAAAGAGCTTTCATCTTGACCTGCCATATGTCGAAGTTGGTACTCCAGTCGAAGTTCTTAATATCGAACTTTGTAGACATCTTGTATTCTTCACAAAACACCAATGAACGACCAATCTGGCTATGATACCAGTTTGTTGGGAGTAGTCGCTGTAGAACACTGACATCGTCGGGGAAATGAACACAGACAAATCATAATCTACAAAGAAAACAATTAAGAAGAAATAGAGAATAGAAAGAGCACACTAAAATTCATGTGGTTTAGAGGTTCAGAGTGAACCCCTTATATCCATAGGCAGAGAGGAGTAAATTTTACTATGCAAATGAAAATCAGAGTGCAAGATGGAGGAAGGACCTTCCAACCCAAAGCCACGTGCACCCAAACTTCTCTCTAAATTTTTTTTTCATAGAAGAGAACTAAAAAGGAGGAGGAGCAGGAAGAGTAAACTATCTTCTACTAACTCGCCAACAAGAAGATGATGTCACAATGGAAATTTTTTTCCCAACCCCCTCCCCCACACCTCATGTCAGAGGTGGGCAATCTATGGAGAAAAAGGTGTCTTATAATTTTTGGGGGGAAGATTCCCGTTGAGACTCTTTCTCTCTCTCGAGTTTTCTTAATAAAGTTGAGCAAGTCAACCGCAACAAATATTTTATAGATACTTTGATATAAGTTTACCAAAAAGAAATATCAAATTTATGTAAGGTGAGTATGTATGTAAATGTAAATAGACAATAAATTTTCATGCAAACTCACTATTAATAGATATATAAACCTAGGAAAAAGGTTAATATTTTATTCTATGTTTCAAAAAAATGCTCCAATTTAGGATGTTTTTATGACATTTTGCATCCACCTAAATAGCCCATTTAAGTATCATTTTTAATAATTTTAAACAAGAACAAGATTATATATATATATATGAGTAAGGTTTGTTGCACACACGGGTGTGTTGCACATCTTGGGTATGTAGTGTCTTTTAAATTTATTTTTAAAATTTTTTTGGCATGGGTCTCAAGTTACCCTAACTTTACGTCTAAGCCATGTCATCATTGGATTACCCAAAAAGAAACAAAAGAAAGAACCAGATCAGATGAATGGTTGTTGGGCTTATTTTTTGTAAATCTACCAGTTTCATTTTTAATTTTTTTAGATAATTAAATAGTGACATGACTTATACGGTAAGTTAAGATGACTTGGAACCCACATCAAAAAAATTTCAAAAAAATATTAAAAGACACTACACACGTAGGGTGTGCAGCACACTCGAGTGTGCAACAAACCTCTCTCTCTCTCTCTCTCTCTCTCTCTATATATATATATATATATATATATATATATATATATATATATATATATATATATAGATGCGGCGATCACATGGGACGGCCCCGTGGCTCGCTTCCCATGCAGCAGCAATCTGAGCCATCCTTTTACAATGAGCATCCACCGGTCCAAAATAATCAGCAACTTTACTTGTAACTGGTGAGTAGGGAAACTGGCACCGAAGGTCACCCCACCCCCCTTTCTACTCCCGGGAAGCCACAATAGTTGCCAAATCCAGGATTGGGAGATGCCAGGAGCCAGTTGTGTGGCTGGGGTGTGGGGGGCGGGAGCAATTCACACCTCCCCCACTGCCCCCACCTCCCCTTCTGACCTCTCCCTCCTTGCCCACCTTCCCTCCTCCATCCCCACGGCCTGCCCTCCCACCTCCCCTTGTTCCTCCTCTTCCCTTGCGCTTGCTATAGGTTTGGGTTCTCAGCCACTACATGGAGCTCTCGGCACTAGCCTTCTCTGTTCAGCTCACGGCCAAGTTTCTTGCAAACCTGGCATCGTCGTCTTCGTCTTCATCTTCGAGCACACCCCCCACTCCCCCAGCGAAACTTCTATCTGCTGGGTCAGCTACAACCCCTGATCTTGCAATGCATCCCCAGATGCGGCGAGGCCATCTTATCCTGGAACATCTTTGACCCCCCTGCAGTAGCCCCGATGCCTGCTCCGTCGGCATCTCCTAGTTCATCGCCCCCTGTGATGGCATCAGGATGTACTGCGCCTAGCTCTTCTACCGGGCTACTAGGCACTTGCCCGACCTCCTTATCGATGCCTTCGACACTTCCAAGCGCGTCACCAAGGCCGGCTCCAACTGTAGCCATTACAGACCCTTCCTCTTCCGAGGTGGTGTCTCCTGGCATCTCCTCATTGCCGGAGGCCCCTGGTACCAACAAGTCATCTCCAGAGGTGACAACGCTCTCAGATGCTCAGGGCGTGCAAAGGCCTTTAGTGCATCCTCAAGCTGTCGGAGACGTTTTGATACAGTTGACTACCGCGAAGAGGAAGACAACGACTCGATTCATGTTGGCAGAGAGAGGGCGACGGCCGCGAGTTGGCGAGGAGGGGGGAGGGTGACCTCCAGAGCCTGGAGGGGGGGTTGTTGCTGACACCCAAGCAATTGCCAGGGCTTCAATTCCCACGAGTACGAGGGGGGGTGACCTTCAGTGCCGGTTTCTCTGTTCAACGGCTGCAATTTTGGAGTGAAAATGTTGATTATTTTAGACGGTTAGATGTTCACTCTAGTAAAAGGGTACGGCTCATATCGCGGCCCCATTGGAAGCGAGCCATGGGGCGATCCCCGACCATGTGATCACCGCATATATATATATATATATATATATATAAGAGACATTCAGGTGGTGCCGACATCACCTAGTGCTGCCGCCGTCTCATCATCTCCCAATGTATTATTTTTTATTTATTTTTTAAAAATTTTTAAGTGGAGACTAAGATCTCCCATCTTGGAGTGAGATCAAGATAAAAAAATTAAAAAAGAGTGAATGGTGACTCGAGTCTGAAGTCACTATTCACACTCTTTTTTTATTTTTTTCTCGTCGTAGATCCCAAGTAAAATGAGAGACTTGAGTTTCATTCCAAAATAAAATCGACCTAGGTCCCACTTATTATTTTTTTTAAAAGTAAAAAATAGTGACTTAAGACGGCACCAAATGATGCCTACATCATTTGAATGATATATATAGGTATATATGGGCTTATTTATTTGGAGGATAAGGGTGAAATATCCGCCCTTATCCATCCTAATTGATTTGAGTACTCATACAAGATATTTCAATTGAGTTAAGATATATAAACTCTTATTCGATTAAGAGTGAGGTAGATTGTTCGAGTAAACAGATAGAATAAGATGGATTATTTTTTTTTCATATTTTTTGGGAAGATATTTCAGACTATTTTATCTCCCTGTCAAAATAAAATGATATATTTTGTGAAATATCTTACCCACGGTTGAGCTAACGCCTATCAAAGATAAGAACAGGCCCATTGGTTGCCTCCACAGGGCACATTTTACCGGCCAATAAGAGATTGACAACCGTCCATCGTTGGAGTCCTCGGCGTGGACGCTGGAGATGTCACCGGTTGTGTCACTGGCCCGCATAGTTCGACCTTCGGGTACACATGACACACGGGTGCAGCCAGAATTCCCAAAGATGCCTCATCCGTCAGATGCGCACTGCCCATCTGATGGTGTTTCTCTCGAATCTAGGGGCGCACCGCCCAATCAATGTATCGTTTCATCAGACGGCTCTGATCTACGCAACTCTGTTCCGGCCTTTTTTCAAAATATTCTTAAGAGAACGCGTAGTTTTCGAAATAATGATTTAGAAAGGTCTCTTTTGTTAAAAGAAGTCTCCTCGACCCTGCAAGCGAGCTTTACCAGTGTCTCTCTCTTCGGCTCTGCCCCCAAAACCACCCCGCAAGGACCGCAACAAAGCTAAAGAAAAGAAGAAGACCCGGACAGAGGAGAGAGAGAGAGAGAGGAAAGCTGGTATATATGCAGAGAGAGGTAGGGAGATAGAGAGAGAGTGAGAGAGGACGGTGGTGCTGGTTGGAGGAGATGGGTAGGGCGGCAGCTGCTCGGCTTCCCTGGCTGCTGTTGTTGGTGCACCTCTGTCTCGCCCACGCCGCTGCTGTGGCCGGGGGCGGGGATGCAGAGGTGAGGCTGCTCATGGAGCTGAAGGCGTCGCTGGACCCGGAGGGGAGGATCCTGTCGTCGTGGAGGGCGGAGGGGGACCCCTGCAGGGGCGACTTCGAAGGGGTCGCCTGCAACGAGCGCGGCAAGGTGGCCAACATCTCGCTGCAGGGGAAGGGGCTGGCGGGGGCCCTCTCCCCCGCGGTGGCGGGGCTCCGGGGGCTGTCCGGGCTCTACCTCCACTACAACGTGCTGTCCGGGGAGATCCCGCCGGAGATCTCGAACCTGACCGAGCTCTCGGACCTCTACCTCAACGTGAACAACCTCTCCGGCGGCGTCCCCCCGGAGATCGGCAACATGGCGAGTCTGCAAGGTGAGGGTTTTGGCGGAGCATCCAATGACGGCGTAGTGAGAAGCTCTTGCATGCGTCTTCTTCGCACATTTTGTTCCTCTCATTGTCATCGGCTGCATTGCATTGTGGATCTTTCTCATTTTTTTCTTGCATTCCCACTTCCTTTCTCACATAAAAATTGTAACTTTTCCACATATCAATGGTGCTGCAATGGTTTTGCTCGAAGTGAAAAAGTCTCTTTTGGTGCATTTGTGTTCTTTTTAAGGATTTTCTGACCTGGGTTTTATCCACCTTATTCTCTATACCTACTTTTTCGTACTTTTTTTTCTCTTGTACAAGCTGATAAAAAAGTGGCGCATTTTGGGTTTTCATGCATATTTTCCGGTATTTCCCCCTCTTCTCCTTCTCCATGTACTCAACTTGGGTTTTCTTTTACAATCGGTTCTACTTCTTTCGTCCCCTTGGTCACATCTTGCCGGTTTTGCTGTTGCTGCATGCTTTTTTTCTTGTTCTTTTTGTTCTTCCCCCGTTTTTTGATGTTGGGTTGTCTTGTTTTCTCCGCCTTTCGACAGTGTTGCAGTTATGCTATAACCAGCTGACCGGGAGCATACCCAACCAGCTGGGGCTCCTGAAGAACCTCAGCGTCCTGGCTCTCCAGTCTAATCGCCTCACTGGCGCGATCCCGGCGAGCCTGGGAGACCTGACTCGGTTAACTCGGCTGGATTTGAGCTTTAATAAGCTATTTGGTTCGATTCCAGGGAAGATAGCCCAGGTTCCGGATCTTGCAGTTCTAGATGTTCGGAACAACACTCTGTCTGGCAATGTCCCTTCAGGTAACCCATCCATCCTCTGTTGGTGTCTGGTGCGCGTGTGCATCCTTGTGTTTGAGTGCCTTTGTTTCTATGTTCGCGTGCATGCGTGTGTTTGTGTCGGTAGATTTGCCCGGTGAAATGAGCTTACTTGATTTCATTTTGATGAAGAGCTGAGGAGGTTGGGGAGGGGATTCCAGTATGAGAACAACTCGGATTTGTGTGGAGTCGGCATCCCATCTCTCAGAGCTTGCTCCTCTGCAGACCTCGTGAACCCTAGCAGACCTGAGCCATACGGACCCGGCTCGAATGGACTCTCTCCAAAAGGAATTCCACAGTCAGCTAATATCAGGACAGATTGCAATAACACCCACTGCTCAAGCTCTTCGAGGTCATCTTCAATTCCTGTTATCATTGGAGTCATCGCAGTTGTTGCAGGAGTCTCAGTTTTTGGTGCGTTGGCCTTCACTATGTACCGGCGGCAGAAACAAAAGATTGGTAGTTCATTGGCGATCTTGGATAGCAGGCCTAGCACTGACCAGGCCAAGGATGTGTATCGAAAGAGTGTGTCACCCCTCATCAGCCTCGAATATGCCAATGGCTGGGACCCTTTGGCTGATGGAAGGAGTGGAGTTGGATTCTCTCAGGAAGTGTCGCAGAGCTTTAGGTTCAACTTGGAGGAGGTGGAGTCAGCAACTCAGTACTTTTCAGAGGTTAATTTGTTGGGGAGAAGTAGCTTTGCGGCGACGTACAAAGGGATCCTGAGAGATGGATCTGTGGTTGCAATAAAGAGCATCAGCAAGACCAGCTGTAGGTCAGATGAGGGCGAGTTCTTAAAGGGGCTGAAGCTGCTAACTTCCCTGCAGCATGAGAATCTTGTGAGGTTGAGGGGTTTCTGCTGTTCAAGAGGAAGGGGTGAGTGCTTCCTTGTCTATGACTTCGTTGCAAACGGGAGCTTGTTGCAGTATTTGGATGTCAAGGGCAGCCAAGATGGCAGTTTTCTAGATTGGCCAAAAAGAGTTGCCATCATCAAAGGCATAGCCAGAGGTATGAATCATAACATGCTAGTTTTTTTATTGCTGACAACTCTGAAGTTTAATCATCATTTACAATTGCTAAAACTTTATCGTGCTATTAATTACCTGGGTAGCAGTTTAAAATGTAGGTGTGTGAAGCTTCATATATACTTGGTCACTTTTAGAGAGGTTTTGGCTGGTTCTTCTTGAATCTTGATGTATTTTTGCTTAAACTAGATTCACATGTTTGGGAGACTTATATAGGTAAAATCATTCATACATCCTTGGTGGGCAGCTCACAATAATCTATAGACTTGGGACTAGTTCTGTTGCTGAGGATCCACCGCAGTGCTGAAGTTAACTAGAACTCAAGACTCTTCCATCCCTTGCACAACTGATTTTCTTCTTATTCCCCATCCTGACAGGGATTGAATACTTGCACACAAACAGAACAAGTAAACCCTCTCTCGTCCATCAAAACATATCGGCCGAGAAAGTTCTCATTGATCACCACTTCAAGCCTTTGATCTCTGGGTCTGGCCTTCACAAGCTCTTAGCTGATGACGTAGTGTTCTCCGCTCTCAAGGTGAGTGCTGCCATGGGTTACCTAGCCCCCGAATACACCACCACCGGCCGCTTCACCGAGAAGAGCGACGTCTATGCCTTTGGTGTCATCATACTACAGATCCTGAGTGGAAAGCAGAAGGCCAACCACCTGCAGCTCGGCGCTGAGTCCAGCAAGCTTGAAGACCTCATAGATGAGAACCTTCAAGGGAACTATTCCAGACTGGAGGCCGCCAAATTGGCTGGCATCGCCATGGTTTGCACCGCTGAGACCCCGAGCCAAAGGCCGACAATGACATCAGTGCTTCAAGAGCTGAGCAGCGGTACTAATTGATGCCCCGTGTGCTGTAGCCATTGTTGTTATCAGCCATTGTTGTTATCGTGCTGTCTCATTAACTTAGATTCCTTAGCTGAGGAATTTTCCACTGCAATGGGCTAACAGAGAAAAAATGTCCTCTTGCTGCTAACTGCTGATGCCGTAGCATATATATGAATGAGAGCTGTCCTCTGCTGAGGAGCTCTGAAGTATGCCAGTGTATGTTAAATTAATGTAGTATTTTTCACCTCTTGTTGCATCTGTAGATCTGAAGGGAATGTGTTAACATGTGACCCCCATGGCTGTTGAGAAGAGAGACGGATGCATGCAGATGCTTGCTTGCAACTTTAGTGGACTTACCTCATCATTGTGTTTCTCTTTCCCGGCCATGCCCATATCTCCAAAAATCCATTGCTGCTAGGCCTGTGTGGTTCCTCCTCCCCCAAGGACAAAAATCTCCAACAGTTGGGCAACATGTGATACCAGTGTGCGGCCCTGTCTTGTGCGGATGTCATTTTGCTTGCTGTCAGTTATACTGTGACGAGCGAACACCATGGTTCCAACAGTGAAGTGCGACCGGGCCCCTCCATCCTTGGAATAAACTGTTCCCAGAGGCGTGCTGTCGATATATAACGAGGAACTCGAGGAGGAGGTGGCGGGTGAGGCCAGAAGGGAGGTATCTGCCATGTTCTAGCAGTGTTAAAAGAGAAGAGAAACCCGTTGGGGTTCTGTGCGGGAAGGTTAGATGCTTCACGGTAAAACTTGTTATGTGGGGGGAGGGGGGGATGGTGAGGCGCGGTGTTGTCGGGCCTCTGGTCCCATGTTGCTCGTGGCTATTTCTTCCGCAATAATAAGAGAATTTCCTTTTCTCTACCTTAGTTTTCTTTTGGATATAAGTGTTGCACACGTGTTTTTATGAACGAGTGAGCTGCATCCCATGGCATTTAAGCCCAATCAAAGAAAAAAAAATCAAAATTTTCTTTAGATAAACTCTTCCCCCAAACAATTTGGTCGCACCGTCAGATCAGTGATCCCTGAAATAATAATAATAATAATAATAATAAAAGAATGGACAGTCCTTTTTCTCTCAAAAATGGGCCAACCAAGAACGGCCCAATACACCTGTCCCTTCTTTCTATAGATTTGTTTCAACCGTCCGATCTTTGGGTTTTTTTTTCAACCTGATATGGATGCATTACTTGGAAAAGAGGTTAAATAAACAAATTAATATATATATATATATATATATAGATGCAGCATGGTACTCTATACTAATTTTACATCAGGGTGTTGTGCTGTAGAACTATGTAAGATATTGTAAAAGATTATTTGTTTCCATGAGAGAAAAATGTCCCTGTCTAATTCCCTTAGGACAAACTTGTACATGTGATCTCCATCTCCTGCATTAGGGTGTGGAGCTCCTCAAGAGAGGAGTATTTTTCTCTACTTTGGACAAATCTCGCGGTGAAACCTGAGCTTATCAAGGATGGAATGGAACCAAGGTAAGAAAAAGCCGAGTTTGGTCCGGCCGTCAGGAGATGGAGGAGGAGCAAGTCGAAACTGTTTTGGTGAAGTACTGAAAAGTCTGAAGCTCGGCTGACCAGCTCAGGGTGGTGAGGGAGAGCTAAGGTCAGATGGGCACTGTGAGAATGCTACAAGCTAATTAAAATTTTAGAAGGCCAGGATTTGGATCTTGGAAAAAATCGTTTGACAATTAAAATCAGTAGTAAAAGAAATGTATAACTTGATACTTACTGACATGAGACTTAACCGACGTGTCTCCAATGAGCTCCACATAATGCTTGCTCAAACTGCTGACCAATCTAATGGCCTCTGACCATGTTCATGGGCTAGCCTGATTTCTTGACGAGTAAGCCTGATTGCAAAACCATGGTGTGCTGCACACCTGGGTGTGCGAAGTTTTTAATTTTTTTATTTTAAAAAAAAATTTAAGTGATCCTCGAGAGATCTTAACTTGACTCTCGAGGTGCAGATCACGTCACCATTGAATTATCAATAAATAAATAAATAATGTTGGATCCATTTTTTTTAAAAGTTGGCCTGCTTTATTTTTATTTTTTTTAGATAATTAAATATTGACATGACTTACACCTAAAGTTAAGATATTTTGAAGGCCATTTTAAATAAATTTAAAGATAGTGTACACCAAATATGTGCAACACATCTAGGTTTGCAGCAAATCAAACTCTTTCTCGATAGGCTAAGCGGCTCTTTCGATAGCATGGGCCAATATTTGGACCCAAATTCCTTCGCTCAAATTGGGGTAGTTCATTGGGCCCAGACCGAGCTGGGTGAAGTCTGGACCGGCTATCTTCCTTGAGAGATGGACCCAACCATTTTTTATTTTGAAAGTTACTTCATCTCCCTTTAAGCTCTATGAAGTAGGTCAGTCTTAACATTTTCAAAGTCTTAAAGGGACTAAATCCTAAAATATACAGTGAATTAAATATATCATACATCTCACCGGCTTTCAGTCTTACCCTCGAACGTCCAAAAAGTAAGTCACATTGAAGGTGAACTTATGAAAGATGAGTCAACTACGACCAGTGCATACATCCGTGACAGTAAAATTACCTGTAACTTAACAAAAATCACTTTTATTATTTGATTCGATCATATATAATAGACTTCTTCTATAAAACAAGTTTTGTCTGTTGGATCGTATTCAAACACTAAGAGGTGGCGTGCTCTAGATCGACTGGAAGAAGGTCCCCTTGCATGGAGATGCTTTCCAAACCTTCTCAAGACTCGATTTCCTTTTAATCTTTTTTCAAAGATATATTCTAATAATTTTAAAATCTTAAAGCAACCAAAATAAGTACGGGTGAGGTGAAATGAACACACTACCACCAACGAAAGGCACACGAGGTGCTCACACAAGCACGATTCAGATCATCCTTTATTTCTGCACCAACTCTGGTCTAAACATCTTCCCACATTTGTCTGATCTTTTCGAACGGCGCAAACAAAGATAAAATAGACCTTGTTTGTTCAACCTTAAATAACCAAAAAAAAAAACTCATGTCACTTGGGAATCTGGAAACCCCCCATGCATGCAGAAACTACACATTATCATATACGTCCATTATCACCACGCAACACAGACAAGAACAAAGCTGTCTTCGGAGAGAGGACTGAGGTTTGGGAAATTAGTTATAGAGGAACTCATTCCCCTTTTAAAAGTGACAACCACAACAAGTTTTGAAACTACCACACGAGATCTCCTTGCAATCGGCAAAATAAACGACCAGTTTCGACGATCGTTTGGGGACAAAAGAGTGAGGAGTACACAACACCATAATTTTGCCCCAAGTCTAATAACAGGCAGAACACCACGAACAGCCTTGAGGCCCATCCATACCGCTATAACAGTTTTCTTGTTCACTGCCTTCCATTAGAAAAGTTCCGGCGCGGAGGGCGAGCTCCTGATACGGTGGGGCCGGGATGCTGCCGTTGTTCTGGTGAAGGAAGAGCCCACCCCCGCGAGGACTGTCCAGTTTGCACATTGGCACCCCCTGCTTTATCACAACAACAAAGAGCAAAACAAGGAACAGTTAAGCATATCAACCCTTCACCCAGATGCCTGCCAGGCTAGCACTCAAGTCTCAAATAACTAGTAAATCGGTTGTCTCAATAACATGAGATTCACGAAGCATCATTAACGGGTGCAGGAACTACTACAAATTTAAGTTGTTGCAGAATAATCTCTCATTTAACCGTGACTTTTCAATAACGGATATCAATGCTCTCTTGGCTTCTGTCTGCGGTAAAGGAAATCCTCAGTAAACACCGCATATTATTACCAGAAACATAGAATAGTGCGCATGCAAAGAGAGGTCTTTACAAGGATTGCAGACCCAGATCAGGTCCTTAGAACAGCCATGGCTGATCCCAATCTGGATCAGATCGGATTGGCCAATTCACATGAACTCAGGTTGATCCATGATCAGCCTGATTAAAAAATTAACAAAAAATTGAAGATAAAATCATAGAAAAATTATAGACATGCATTGAGACAAAAGATGATTAAAAATACCATATAACGTGCACTTACAACATAAAGAGTGGTAAAGATGATTAAAACACTAGTAATTAATTTTCCACAATAATTAAACAAGATCAATTAAGGCCCGGGAGCTGTGGGAAGTGTTGGAGAGTGTGAAGCCTATCATCTTTGACCCAGCCTCACATTACTGGTTGTCTTATCAGAAGCTAGAAGATTTACTTTCTTTCGAGGAGTGGCAGATTAGCCGGAAATGGAACTGGCGGTCACTTGTATGCGTTTCATGGTGTTAATACAGTGGCCACTTTGCAGCCGTGGGCTAAAAGGCCCATAATTCAGAAAATTTTGGGGGGCACTGTACCTCATATTACCTGAACTTGGGACGATTCAGTCTTTTTTTAAAAAAGGAAAGAAACAAAAACAATGTGAACCGGCCCAGATCGGACCAAAGCGATTGTGGATTCGACCGATCCAGGCAATGTAGTCAGAGGCAAAGGCGACCGACGGGTCGTCTTGTGCCTCAAACGCCTAGGCGAAGGCCAAAGCATTTGAGGAGATATTTTATGAAAATAATATATAATTCATAAATTAAAATATGTGTAAATATCTCAAAAAATACATACATAAAATCAATAAACTTCCTAAATTCATTCATTTCTAAAATCAAACAAATTTAAATAAAATTAACAAAACTAAATAGAAAATCAAACGGGCGAGACGTGCGGAGGTGGACGAGACCGGATTGAGATGGAGGCGAGACTTGTGGCCACCAAGGGTGATCAATATTCGGGTTCAACCTGAAAACCAAACCGAACCGATAGATTTGGTTCGATTTGATTTGGGTTGAAATTTAAAAAATTTTGGTTTGGTTCAAACCGAACCGTATTAAAATTTTTGATTTGATTTGATTTTGAAGTGTAGAAAATCAAACCGAACCGAATAACCCGAATTTAAATATATTTTTATGAAGTTAATATAAGTGTATATGTAACTATAAATCCTAATTCAAAAAGTCCAATCCCCGGCATCCTGATAGGGTTTCCGACTCTATGAAATAGGTTTCAAATCACCTTCTATTTTTTTTAAGCTGGGTAAATACCTTTCATTTTACTATAACTGAAGTTCTTAGTTTTTTATGTAAAAATATTATGGAGCTTATTCTTATAAGTTACAACTTTTTATGTTATATTTTTAATATTTACTTTATTTAGTAAAAAATTGTCTACCCTACCTTACTCTACTCTTGTTTGAATCCAATCTAATTTTTAAAAGAGAAGATGAATATGGTTCAAACCGAACCAAACCGAACTAATTCGGTTTGGTTTAGTTTGATTTCAAAATAATTTGGTTTGGTTTGATTTGGGTTGAAGTCTTAATTCGGTTCGATATGGTTTGAGAAAAATTCTCTTCAAATCAAATCAAACTGTGCTCACCCCTAGTGGCCACCTCCACAGCCTTTGATGACATAAGATCCAGGTGATTCCCACCCTACTCTGGTTGATTCCATAGCACCCAGCCTGTAACGCAACCACCCCTGCCCCCCAAACTAAGATTGCCACCTAGTGATTCCCAGGCCGATTCTACAATCCATGAGGTATTTCACTGTAGTAAACCAGTATTTCTTCCCTCCCTGTCATTTGTTTTATTTCCCTTTATGACTTGTGCACCAAGTATTTTTCTTAGAGCCCGTTTGGAAGGGATGGTGAGAGTGAGATTTTTTTGAAAATCCCTTCACCGTACATGTACCAGATATGTCAGAGATTTTTACAGGAGAAAAATTATATTTGGGACACCTCTTCACATTCCTCTCACACCACCTTGTTTATCCTACCATTAACCCTTCTTATCTCACCTTTTAATGCTGAGTTAACATATAAAGTTTGACTTTAAACTGCTGGTTAAATGCTAAACATCACATTAAATGATGGATGTGCATTGAAATCCACCCATAAGCTCCATAGGAGGAGCTTCTGGGGATTTTTTAACTCCCCTCCCCATGTGTCTTTCTCTCTAATTAGAAAATATATCTAGACACAGAAGTCGAGGAAAGACGATGCATTTGATTCGACTTACAATTTTGCAGGGGATTTCAATGATTGGAATCCCCAAATAAGCCCAACCAAACGTGCCCTTAGTCAATCAAGGTTTTCCGTATTGTAGGATCAAACCGTGCAGATTTTCCGACGGTATGATCTGATACGGTACAATACCGTGCCGAGAACAATTTTTTTAGCCAAAAAAAATTTAATTAAAAATAATTTTAATATTAAAAAAGGTACCGGATCGGATGGCACTATACTGGTGCATGCCACGTGCCGGTTTTCCATTGACACCGTCCGGCACGGCCGGTATGCACCGGTCCGGTGCGATCCGGCAAACCTTGCAGTCAATAGAACAACAGCAGACAAATCAGATACAGACATGAAATAATTGTTTAAAAGGCATGTTTTGTCTCTCAAGCATGACAAACTAGCGGCACCACCATCATCTTAAACTCCATAGCCCATTTCCGGGCTATCCATGATTAGATAAAATGCCTAGAGAAATGAGACATGCATACCATTGAACTACGATCATGCACAGCTTACCCAATTACAGACATCATCATTTCAAACTGGGTTTACCTGTTCCTTGCACAGGCTGACTGGACTGTTATAACCCAAACTCCAGCTGCGTTTGGTCACAAATAGACTTCCTTGATGAAGGCGGCTCAGAGTGCTGGAGTTGTTACCCGATGACGCTCTCCTGCTGCATTTAGTTGGCTTCAATCTGCTTCAGTGTAGTTTCCATTTGAGCTAGAAGTTGGAGTGTCTTTTCTTTTTCCTCTTAGATGTTTTCCTATATTGTGAGGAATCTCTCCTTCATTTTCCTGATTGTACTACCTCTGTTTATCATTTAATAAAATTGGTTTTATGATCCACTTTTCCTTCAAACCCCCCCCCCCCAAACTCCAGCCATGCCCATATTGCCCAACTACATTATTGGTTCAACACCCATCCTAACAAACAATAGCCACTTAGTTTTGTTATCAAAAGGGAGAAGTCACGTAAAGAACATAGTTGTCAAGGCGACAATGCGACCCAAGACGTTCACGGGTCCCTAAGTGCTGAGGCGACAAAACGCCAGCTTGGGCGTCACCTAGACGACACTTCGGCCACTAATTAAAAAAATCTAAAATATATATCCTCTAATATATAAATCAAGAAAAAAAATGTGAAAAATTACAGAAAATTATAAAAAATAAATTACATGAAGAAATAACCATAATTAAATTATATGACAATTATAGAAAACTAAATTGTATCAAAAAATACAAAAATTTCAGAAGTAAATGAAAAAGATTCAAAAGTATATGAAAAAAAAATACAGAAAATTACAAAAGAACATAATAACATCAAGAAAATTACAAAAAATAAAAAGTTAAACGTACGTAACCGAGTCGGACCCAGTTCGGATGGGTCACGGTGGGCCGCCTTGGCGCCTAGCCAGCATTGGCGACCGCCTAGCTCGCCCTTTCCACTGTCAACAAGGCGCTGGACCGCCCGGCCATTTCAAAGGCGCCTGATCGCCTAGGCCGCCCGCCTTGACAACTATGGTAAAGAAAGATGAATCTAAACTTGCCTATGCAAAATTCAAGACTAAACACAGTTGACTACCATCTACCAACACCAATAATAAAGAACTGGGCAGTTGGCCTTGCGGGCACAGGAAATGGGGTCATATTCTACTCCCACCTATCATAATCTCCTATCTGCCATGAAAGGAGACTTAGAGGTCAGTGCGTCTGAACTAATGTGCCTGAACTTTGCCGTGGCACAGTTTGGCACATCATCCTAGTTTTCTGGCCACCCACATCACTGCTGGTTGCCCTTTGATCTAGGATGTGAGACCATGGGGGTGGGGGTCCCCATGCACTCTCAAAATAAGATAGGACAAAAACAAAAGATAGCATGAAGGCATACAACAGAGACAGCATTTAATAGGCAGTAAGTAATAACAATTTAAGCAAGTACATGAATGCATCATAAGATGGGCACTAGTACAAACATCAGTTAGACCTGCTCATGGGATGACAAAAGAATTTATGCGACAGATTATGCTGCTGCGCTGTTCTACCTAAATCCTTTCCTGCTTGTACTTGGAATGGATGTAATCGTGTTCAGGGTCAAAGGTGATGTAATGGTGGATGATGTAATGCTAATCAATATACGAGTGAAGAACATGGGGGTCACATTGAGAAACCTGTGAGAATGGTCTAGACAACTGGCTCTCCTAACAGAATATACAGTATAATTTAAAACAACAATCATTCTAGACAAGTTATATGTTGTGGACATCCTAATAAGACAACAGATCTATGTTGACAGAAAAACAAGCAAGTGCAAAGGGTGATGAATGATACAAAAGAAGCAGATTTCGAGCAAAGATACTAAAAGGAGTCATAGTTGACAATGTGGGCACCCAGGGGCCTTTCCAGCGTGCCAAAAAGGTCCTGGATGCATCTGTTATCTTGAGTAGTTCTACCCTTTTTAGCCAAAGCGACAGGTCCAATTCTTGGTCTCATCTCTTCTCTGTAAATTCAACTATATAATTCACCGCCAATGCATGGATAGTTGGTGGAGACCCCAAAAATAAAGACTATAATGTTAACCACAGTCATACGCCTACAAACATGCAACACTTGGAAAATGAACTTAGTTAATAGCAATTGTGTTTTCTTTAGCCTGAAAATGTGAGAATATGAAACACCACTTTGTACATTGTGGGATCATATCTTCATATATGAAAATTGTTTACAAATCACTGCAAGAGGAAAGGTGGGCCTCAGAAGATTGCCCATCTCTACTAGAGAATTAGCAAAGTTTCATCCCCATACATGAAGAGAATTGACCTATCACAATGCCAACTATGTTTAAGAACCTGCAGAAAAGGGGACAACATAGGGTTCAAATGAGGGTTCCATTCAATCTCAAAGGTCACAACGAGTCTTATATCAGATCAGCTGAGGCTGATTATAAGGGAGAGAGTTGCAAGGGTTCAACTTTTTTTTTCATAGAATGAAGACTTGGGGACTAGAGAGTCTCATTGAGATGAATACTCATGTTTCTACTGTCAAATCAGATGCTTGACAAGGAACAAAAGTTGGGTGTTACCCTATGGACAGCCATACATCACAGTGAAAATAACTCCGTAAACAGAGGTCACATAGAAACACAACCTTTTTTTCTTGTGTAATTGTGCTAAGGTCATTTTGAACATCTTCCAAAAAGGAAGTATTCCCAGAAAGGAGGAGGGTCAATTGCCCTTCCTGATCTAATCATTTCCTTCTCCAAATTGTGGTTGTAGGTAGATAATTTTTTTAAGGGACAGTGTTACAAGGGAAACTCACACTTCTCATTTAAGGAGAGCAGTATGCAAGAGTGTGACTTGTAGATTCCCTGGTTGCATGCTGAACCAGGACAAGCAGAGTTCATGGACGATCGCTCCCACAACCAAGTCATATGAACATTGTTTTTTGAATGTAATGAGTACCACTTCTGTGTATCTAAACACAAGATCTTGGCAATCCCCAAGACTCGACCCAGTCATGCAACCCATTCACCTGTGGAGGCAATTTCTATTGCAAACATGTTGTCTGTCATCTTCCCTCGTTCAATGGATTTTGAACTTTAACCAGCTCACAAAATAAAGAAAAAAGATTAACATCAAGATCCTAACACATTCAAAATATCACAATTAGTGAGCAAAAAAAGTAAAATAAAGGCTTTGTATTCCAAGGTTGGCTGTACCGGATTAGGTACCAGTTTCGGCCGGGACCGAAACCAAAACATACCAGTTTCGATTTCAGTTTCGGCCGAAACCGGTTGAAAACATTAAAAAAAAGTAAAAAATATAGAAAATTTTGGAAAAATCTGAAAAAATATAAATAATCAGAAAAAAATCATTAGACATGTATTTGACTGTAAAGAAATAGGATTAAGTGCAATAAACACGAAGTAGGCATTGGACATGTTAAAGTGATATTCTTGAGTACATATTAAGCATGAAGTAGATTCAAACAGTACAATAAACCTAATTAGACACAATAAATATTACAAAAATTAAATGATCCTTATCTAAATGATGATGCACTAATATGGATAATAGCTAGAAGAACCTTCTCCCTTATCGTCAAGCTTCTGATGTTGATATCCATAAAAAGGTTGCATGTATTCTGTATATTCACTATAACCAAACAATGAGGTAGCCAAGTCATGTATCCCTCTTGGAGTGTAAGGTTGTTGGCTTGATTGGAATCCAGAATCAGCATAAGAACCTTAAGGATGAAAAGAGGATGATGGCCCATAACTGTTACTGGGTGGAACGGGATGAAATTGAAATTCTGGTTGATGACCCCACCCATAAATGCCTGCTTCATGTTGGCCACCTCCATAACCTGATAGATACCCATATTGACTCTGTATCATATCCTCCTTCACTATGACTGTATCCTCTACTTGTCTCTACGTGGAAAGAGGAAGTAGGTGCATATGTGCCACCGCCAGTAGTAGCACCTGCAGTTGCACTGGGATCATCATCATCATCATTAGAACCATAAGAAACCAATTGCCTTTTAGCCTTTGGGGATATTTTTTTCTCTTTTGGTGTGATCATTTCATCCATCTTTGATATGAGTCCTTTTCCCCTTGACGTGTGTCTCACATAAATTTGCTTCAATTGCTCAATTGTCGAGTCCTCTCGAGCAACATCACTAGTCCTCTCAGTTAGCTCATGCACTAAGGTACTTTTTCTTAAGAATGGAGGTGACTTGACCATTCTAGGAGTGACTAGCCTGCTATCTGATTCTGAGTGTCTAGTTGGCTCAAACTCAGGCTGCTGCTCAGTGTCGTGAACAAACAAACCTGGGTCTCCAAATTTAAATAACTAATTAGGGCTTAATTATCAATTTTACCCTAACCACCCTTCATAAAATGTAATTAGCATCATGCTCCCACCCTAAATTCTTTAATGAACCTTAATTGAGATTCAATTGACCCTAATTAAATCTAATTAGACAAAATTTCCAAATTTAAATAGCTAATTAGGGATTAATTTGGAGTCTTAACATATTTCACTTATGAAAATTAATATATGTAAGAGAACCTTACCTACAACAAAAAAAACTATCAAACCAACAAAACAAAAACTTACAAGATCTATTAGGAATGAGAGCCAAGAAAACGCAGCTACATGCTGCAAACTCCAAGAAACGGCGGCGGCAAACCCTTCCTTCTCCCTCACCCTGCAGCAGCAGCCAGCAGCTCCTTGCCTCCCTTCTCCCTCAGATCTGAGAATTTGAGGGAGATCACGTCCGTTTCGGCCGAATACATCCGGTTTCGGGCCGAAACGGGTAAGTTTCGAGCCGAAACGGTATCGGTTTCGCCCGAAACTATTAAAAAACATTTTTTTTAATTTCGGACCTGCTACAGTGAGCAGGTCCGATTTCGTATCGGTATGGCCCGAAACCGATACATTTCGGCCGAAACGTATCGGTTTCGGCCGATACTGCCATCTCTGTTATATTCTTCTCCCACAGAACTGCTAACAACTATAAGCAGTATCAAAAGTGTGTCATTCTGGATAATAGTTTCATTTTTATGAAAAGGTCAGCATATTTACTTCCTCTCTAGATAATATGTCAATCTTTTATGAAAAGAGATCATATTTACTTGTAACAGATTAACACAGTGAAGCTAAAAGATAACCGTTAACATCAACAAAGCCATCCAATAGAATCTGTAATCTTAATTCAACCCATTGTCATCACAGACAAGGTTCAGCTACTCATGATTTCCTTTACTAGGTGCTTACCCCTACTACCATCACCGTGCATGCCTAGACCTTGGTTCCATCCAGGTAGATGTCGTCTAGCATTCCCCTTCCAAGCCTCCTCAAAAACAGTAAGCTCATCTGAAATGGCACCATGTCACATAAATCATTTCTTGAAAGCAAAGAAGCAAAAGTCACTGTGCAGACAACACACACCTTCGTCCAGGTTATGCAATGTTTGCACTGTATCTACCCTCCCATCTGAATTAAGTTTCCTTGTAAGGGAATGCCCCTGCAGAAAAGCAAAGGCAATCATCCACAATGAAATTTGACCAATTTATGCCAATTGCGCACTTAAACATTTCACCAACACATCAAGGAGAGGGGAGGTAGGAGAAAAGGTGTGCTTTTTTCTTCCCTTTTTGGGAGTGAAAGAGAGGGCTACCAGACCTTTTCACCTATTCCTCTGGAGATCTTATGTGTGGCTTTGCCAGTGGTTGTATCTGCCTCCCTGTTCTCCTCCACTGTCAACTGCGCATAAACAAATATGGAGGAAAAATTAACAAAGGGACAATCATCAAATTTCACCATGTTGCCGTCCTGATCTCCTTCACTATCACCTACTTATCAACAGAACAAGTATAAAGATTTGAAGACATATCAAAGATGCTGGAAGACAAATTTCAATAATTTGCATACTCCATCACCCCCAGTCCTCCTGGTCGTAGACGAAGTGTAATAAGCTCCATTAAGACCACCATAAGTAACAGTGGAACTATGAAAGCTATAAGTGTGGTTCTGTGGCTGTGATGAGCTAGCCCTCCTAAAGTCTGCCCTCTGTTGCATATGCTTGCTCCTCTTCTCTGCAAGATGAAAATTAGTCACTAGTCCTTCAGGTGCACAACAGATGGGGTGCTAACAGAATGGAATTGCCAATACCGAGAGATTACCTTCAATTTCTTCATCTGGGTCATGCACATATGGTTCTTTGCTGGACCTAGAATGCTTTCTCGAGTGATCTTTCTTCTCCACTCCCTCTTCCCCTTGCTCTTCTGTTTCATCATCTGAGTTGAGCTCCTGGATAATTGGCCCGTTGGATTTCTTCGGCTGGGGAGCCTCGTCCTCCAAGAACCCAGTATGAACGGGATTTCCAAAAGGGCTCCCTCCTGCACCAAACATGCTGCGACCGAAGATACTTGGACCCATCATGCCACCAAACGGCTGAGTGAAGAAGGGGTCATCAAATGGGTCTCTCCCGCCAAAAAAACTCGAAACCAGATTGCCCGGTCTTCCAAAAGCCCCAAAACCGGCAAATGGATCACCGAATCCAGAGAAGTCGTCCATCCCCCCTCTGCCCCGCTGCATTTTCGCTTTCACCTATATCTCTGGGAATGAAAAACAACGAGGTAACAATACACAACTCCATCACTACACGTTAAAGCAACCACAAGAAATCAGCCATTTCCAATAACACCAGCTCGAACATGGGGGAAAGGGGGAGTTAAGAATAACATCCTTCAACTGTTCGCACAATCTAGGTCTTTCCGAAAGGAAAAAGGAAAAGAAGGCACTTTTTAGATTAACTGATCCATCAAGAAATAAGGATAAAATCCAGTGAAATTTTCACAGCAAGATGACGATCATCGACAGATTTATCCCAAAACGGGGGGGGGGGCGGGAAGCAACAAACTTTCAAGGGAAAAAACGTGATCCTTCAACAAAATGCAACTAATCGAAAGAAGGGCAGAGACAGAATCGAATACCCAAAAAATCAAATAGAACACGAAGCATCTTGCCAGAATTTAACGAGACAAAAACGTAGAGAACGGGGACAAGGACGTGATCCTTCTACCTTGAAACCAACAGATCTTCCAAACCCTAATCCAACCAGCACTTACCGGCGGGACGATGGACAAGGGATCAGAGAGCAGAGACACCAAATGCCGGGGCGAGACGATGTAACAATAAAAACGCACAAGAGAGAACAGGGGGAGCTCGGAGTTTTGGGAGTAATGGGAAGACCGCCGTTTATAGTAAATGTTGGGCGGAAATAGAAGATTCTAGTAAACGGGCGGTCCACCTGAGAGAGTCCCAGAGAAATAAACGCGTGGTCCTCAAATAAAAAAAACTTTTATCTATTCAGAACAATATTATATTATTAATAATTAATAAAAATATACTTTGGCTAAAAGAAGTAAGTTCATATACGTCATTCTCATATGTAAAATATCAAAATTATCTAATATCATATATTATTATTATAAAATTTTAAAATATCATTAAATAATAAAAATGTGTCTAGAGTTTGCGTGGAGAGAGATTTGAGGTTGATATTAACGTTGGGAGTATTTTCATCATTTAATGACATGTTTGGAATTTTTGGTTAATAACAATTGATTACTTGACAACTAAAGATAGTATACGTAACGATGGTGCATGTGAAATTAACTCCAAAGGTTTTCTTTTTATCTTTTTGTGAGATAGATCCAAACTCCAAACTATTGTCAAACTGTCCATTCCAATCTAAAAATATGTATTGCAGTTTATAGTGTAAATTATTTGTTAGAGATTTTTTTTAATATTTTTGTGAGATAGATCCAAACTCCAAACTATTGTCAGACTCTCCATTCCAATCTAAAAATATGTATTTCAGTTTATATTGTAAATTATATGTTCGAGATTAAAATTTTATATTACAGATACCATGTTTCAAAGTGTGTATTCTGGATTAAAATGGTGCATCTTGTAAAGGAAGTGTGCACTACAAATCAAAACCATGCATTTTAGTGAAGAAAAAGTGAGGTGTAAATTTGAAAATATTTTTGTTATAATAATATTTGGATGGTTATTTCATAAAATAATGTTTTACTTTTAATGTTAATTTAAATTATTTAGAAATTTATAGAAGAGAGATATAATAAAAGTTATTATTATAAATCTAGATACCATATGGAAGAGTTCTTTTGAGTTTGAAAAAAAAAACGTACAGTTTCATTGAGAAGTAAAAATTTTAAATTATATCAGACAATTTTAGTTACTATTATCACTAAACCTTTTGTTAGTTTCCCTCTGTTGTTTGTTATCCATATTGAGAGGAAGGGAGAACTGTGTAACTAAAGTTTCAACGTGGAGCATAGTGGAACGAACTACTTTGATGGTGGAAAGCACTGTTCTTACTTTGTGTGTGTAGAGTGAAAACATCAGTAAGACTTGGCATTGGTGTGCTCATTTGGTGCATGCAAAGTGAAGACGTTCATACCATTCATATTTTCCACTACATTTAAAGAAAATATAGCAAGCCTTTGGCTTTCCAAATATTAAATGTCTATTTTCATTGTCAACGATCATTTTGTAAATATTTTGAAATTGTGCCTAAAATGAAAGGTCCTTTTTGAAAAAAATACGATTAATTCTGTGAGTGTTTATCGTACATCCCCATCTAAATGTACGTGTTTTATGCAAATGAAGTAGTAAACATAGTTCTATGCTCAATTTCCATCACAGAGCAAATGAGTATATTCGGGTTTCAGAACAAAGTAAAGTTGATCCAAACATGATCATTAGGTTAGAATTATTTGGATTGTTTTGGGAAATGGAAATCATGACAAAGAGAGAACATTCATGGGAATTTTTATTGGGCCATTCTCAGCAATTCCCGCTACTTCTGGAGAAAGAGATCAAGATCAACTCTAGAAATAACACACAGCTTAAACATGGTGACTTTACATATGCACCCGAGGGCAGCAGCTAAGCAGCAAGAAGTGTTATCCCCACGTCTTTATAATATACAGATCACTGCAAACAGTGAGAAGGAACATGAACCACACCATCCACGCTGCTGCACCATTTCTGTAACCTGCTTGCGATGGGCAACCTATTTACCACATTACTCACCACGGCCGTATAAATCGCCACCAGCTGGCAACAAGAACTGATATTACATCCCTGGGTGTGGGTGGCAATGAGAATGATAAACATCTCTGGGTGCCTGTCTAGCTGGAAAAGCCAAGATGAGAAATCTGGCTCCTCCGCACATTCAGAACTCCCGAGCATCCAATTCTGGCTTGGATGGATAATCAAGGCCCTGCAGAGCAGGCATCTTTCTCAAGTCCTCCGCTGAATATGCGGGGATGAACCAGTACTTCCTGTCAGTTCCAAACACCTGAGATTTTTCATGCGACAGTCTAAAGTTAGTTGCCTAGATTTCCATGTGATGTGACAATTTAAAGTTAGTTGCATAATTAAAAGTAGGCAAATTATGAAGCAAGAACGCACTTCCACACGAGGAGAACGACCACAAAAGCAATTCTCGATTTCAATTAATAACAGTATCGGCAAAATTCTCAGCTATCGATGGAAAACTGAGCAGCATAAGATACCTTTGTACTATGAAGCAGATGTCTTTCTAGTGTCTACCATGCCCAATACTGCAAAGCATTTCTGCCACTGCGGGGGTGTGGAGAGGCCGAGAGGGTCAGTTGTATGTACCCTAAACCTTGCTTTCGAGGCTGTTCTCCGCTTGAACACATGACCTCCAGCTCACAATGGAGAAACTGCTATGGTTACATTTGAGATCTCGATCCCCATGTCAGGGAAAAGATTGGCTGGTGATGACCCAACTAGAGTTGAATAGGCCTCTTAGGTAGCTAGTCATTTTGGGGTGGAAATGGCACCTCAAAGCCACCTCATGCTCCCAAGTACTGCCTCTGGAAAGAATGACTTGGAGAAGGCTACCTGATGCCTCTTGGATAGGAGGGACCAGCCCTCCAAGTACAGTTAGGAAGACGGGGAGAAGCGTGGTGGAATTTATGATTTCCATAGCATGGGATGTAACTAAAATGTTTCATCTAGTCCCACATTTTTTTGGGAAAGTGCCTTTATCCCCACCTTGGAAAGAGGTTGGCTGATAATGGCTAAGAACTGGAACCCTAACCAAGGTTCCCCATGTTCTGTTAGTATCTATCAAGCACCATAATAAATTCTAGGGAGACCAAAACTGCATCACAATGCAGCAAAAGGAAACAGTTTTTTTTTTGAAAGTGGGTAGTACCACTATTGTATTAAATTGAAAAGGAAACAGTTTGCAAGGTGAGTAATAAATGATCTTGATATAAATAGAATAAGTAAACAATGCAATTGGTGAAGTACTAGGTTCAGTTCCCTACAATGAGACAGTGCAATCGCTGTAGCCACAACATGATGCCTCCACTCATGTTTCTTGAGATATGTTACCTGTGCATTTCCTTTTATGCCATTGAGTTGTGGTGATAGTGTGAAGGGAAAACAGGGCAAAATAAGTGCAAGAATGTGAGAATGTACTTGCACAAACCTGTTCAAAGTTCTTTCTCCTGCCAAGATCATACCGCCACTTTGGGGTCATTTTCTTCTCATATGCCTGATGACAAAACAATAAAAATTTTACTATTTAAAATGTAATAAGTAAACAAATATAAGGAACACATGCTGCTGAACACTTGCCTCGATAGTTGTAGTGTTAGCCGCTACCAAAGAAATATGCATAATCATAAAGCCAAGAACGCTCAAAGCAAATGCCAAATTCAACACTACAAGAACAAGTACAAAACAGTTAGCCTCGCTTTGATATATGGTTAAACCTGGGTTAGTCATCATTTAATCCAGGATTAACTCTTTTTGAAGTCCAAATTGCTTTGATACTTAAACTTGGACTGAACCTGGAGGATGAGTATTAAACCCGGAGTAACCCTGGACTTCGAAATCCACCTCCAGAGGTGGGTTAAGGTGAGTTAACCTAACAATCAATGCTCAATAAATGCACCCTCTCTCTCTCTCACACCCATAATCAATACTCTCTCTCTCTCTAAAAATAATAATAATTAATAAATATAATAGTATAATAATAAAATAATTATAATACTTATTAAAATCATAAAAAATAATTAATAAATCTAATGCTATAATAATAAAATAATTCTAAAAATGATAAAAATTCATAAAAATGATAACTAATGAGTGTAGCATGGAGAGAGGGAGAGAGAGAGAGAGAGAGGGGAGGGGAGAGAGGGAGAGAGAATGAGAGAGATATTTAAAATTACAAAATGAGAGATAAATATGATATTTTACTTATAAATATTATTGGGTTAACCCACTACCTACCAAATCACAATAGATTGAAACTAAGTTAGTCCACCTACTTACTTCTGGGTTAATACTCTTGCTATCAAATCAAAAATAGGCTAATTCTGGACTAACCTAAGTAACTTAACTTAACCCAAACTCCCTACCAAAGTGAGGCTTAGGATATACATTAGGTATCAGCAAAAACTGAACATCAAAATGAAGATACTTACCAAATGAAAGGAAAGTAGTGGCAAGTGTTCCAGGTGATCCAGGGATCACCCCATCACTAAAGAATGCAATAAAGTGTGGCAGCAGTGCCAAGGTAACCAGTGTTGTCTCAAGAAATGTATATAACTGCAGATATAACAGCATACAGGATGGTTGGATGTCATTCAGCTAGAACATGTTGGTTATTAATAATGAGCATTTTTTCACTAAAAACTGAAGGACACAAACAAATAGTACTGAATTACTTTGTCATTTGTTACTTTACAAAATGTTGATCAGGAATAATGAAAAGTCAAGCTTCCAAAAGGTGGGCAAGCTAGTAGCCTTGCCAGAAAATATCACAGAAACAGATGGAGCTATTGGCAATTCTAGTAAATGCAGGAACAGCTACCATAGATGGACAGTGCTGATAATCTAAGAGCCATGTGCTAAGAAAAATCTGGGAATTGGAAAGTGTCATATCTATGGTTTGTCATGATATTCATTGAACCACAAGGTAATGCTTTTCAGCTTTTGATGGATTTATTGACGTGATAGCTTCACCAACAAGGATGATGGTATGGTTAGTTTTCATTGAGTTTTAGCAGCTCCTACCAGCATATTGGTCAGATAAAACACAAAACTAACTTCTGTTGGAAGCAACACAGGAAACATAAAATGAGTTATCACTAGATTAAAACAGATCTCTGACTAGAATTAGAATCATTACCTATCACTCATTGTTTAAAAAGACGGTGTCTCAAGGCACTAAGGCTTAAGCCTCAAGGTGAGGCACTAGAAAAACGCCTCAAGGTATGCACCTCATGTCTTTTACTTGAGGCTTACGCCTTTTTTTGATTGAGGTGATACGTCTCACCGCTTTCACCGCCTCAAGGTATTTAATTGAGATGTGTGCATCACTTGAGAAGATGATGTAATGAGGTGTTAAAGGGTACTTCCAAGATTTACATTTCTTTTGTTGTCCTTAAAATATAATTCAATACTTTTTTCCTTGGTAGATACTTTTTTTTTAACAGGGAGGGGATAATCGAGCTCGAACTCGGGCCCTCTCCCATATGGGGAAGGGTGACGAACCAACTGCACTAGACAACTGGCTCATAATTTAGTACTTTTGAAATAACATGAATTTATCATTGAGTTGATATAACATTAACACATGAAAATCACTATTATTTTTAGCATTTTATGGTTTTAAGATTATTTTCTTCTTTATTAAGGCTTACGCCTCATTGTGCCTTAAGCCTTATAGAAAGCGCCTCACAACCGCCTCAAGACCTTTTAAACTATGCTCTCACTGCATGCACAGAATTTTTTTTCGCCTAGTAAAAGATACTTTAGTGGACTTTCTTCCCATGATCTATTTTCTCAAGGGCTGAGCTGTGGCTATTGTCAAGTTTGTCCAAAAACGGGAGGTAAAGAAGATGAATTTTTTACCAGTTTAACTGAGAATGACCCAGAACAAGAATGATTGTTTCATGTTCATGGAGAAATTTCCAGTTTTTGGGTTTTCTGCACTAAACCCCAATCTATAGCTTGGTGGTTCACTCCTCCCCTTTGCATGGGGGAGGTTGTGGGTTAAAATCTTGCAAGCGCCAGTGGGAGCTGCAGATTTTCCCACCTCTGCTCTTAACTTATAAAAAAAAAAAAACACACAATGTATCAGAAGAAGCAGACTTGCTGCTTTATCATTTGCACTGAACCCACTGTATTCCCTGGCAGATGTAGGATATGTGAAATGTCCATGTGACTGTTGTTAAATTTAAATTGACTTCTAGATCATGAATTAGCCACTGCTAATTTTAAATTTAAATTGACTTCTAGATCATGAATTAGCCACTGCTAATTTCTCACTTCATGATATACCTGTCTGAACATGATTCCACACATTTCCTCTGTGATATACAAAGTCATTAAAAAAATACTGATCCAAAATTGAAAATGGAGTAATAACGTAGAGCATGTTTATGTGAAACTTCAGTCATGAATCTGACAAATCGTGAATGACTGCTTTGGCAACTATAAAGCAAATCCTTGTATGGTATAGCAACTGCAACTGTGCACATACTATCATGCCTTACACTGTATGGATCCACTTAGTGACACAAGGATCAGCGCCCATATTCCCACCTCAAGGCCTGAGCAGCATGTCTTGATTAACAATAAGAGCAAGATCCAAGCAAGCTCAGGCACATGAAATTCCTCAGAATTCTCATGTACTAGCCAATGTTGGTTGAGCCATCCCACAACCAATGGGGAGCAAAATGATGGCACTAGCCAACTGCACATTCATGTGGCAATAAGATTCCAGCTAGCTATATGGATCATCTGGCTTGGCCTCCAGGACATGGTGACATTCTTTGTGAAGTAAACTTTAAACATGAGAGACATCCATAAGTCTCAGAATCTTAAAAGGGAGATACATAACCTGATTGAAACTATACTCCCCAACCACACAGATGCCATTTGGAAGAGACTTATCAAGTCAATTTGCAACAGAATTGATAGGGGGAAAATCATCTTAGCTATGCAACCTTAGCGTTTGGGACTTTGGATCAGGTCTTCTTTTAAGTATACATATCTCCTGCAAAAGTAGAAGCAGGATGTCGAACTATTTCCGGCTAATCTAAATTTGGAAAGAGTCTAGAAAAAAGAGGTCAAAAGACTCAAAACACATGGCTTGATACATGAAATAGCTGCTTCAGGGAGCGGTGATCTAGTTACCAAGCATATACACTTTCAGTCTGGCTAAAGACAAAGATATTAACGTCCAGTGTTTGAGTATAACATGTCACTACACATTCTACCATTTACATATCTTACTTCTATTGCACTTTCTAATTTTCAGGTTATGCCACTGTCAATTTGACTTCAAATTTCTATAAACTTTATATCATTTTTTCTGATGGCTTATCAGGATATCAGAGCCCCATTCAAAAGAGTCTATCTTGTGCAAATTCAGATCTTCGCTGTTAAAAGCCTAACAAATGTATGTCAGACTACAGAACAATTTCTATTTTGAATAAATCAAACATAAAGCATTAAATGCATTTTCATACACCAATACATCATCAAAATGGGAGTGAAGGAGGGCACAAGCATGCTGGGATTATTGATATTACCATCATCCAATCAACAAGCATGCCACTATTGTTCCTTAAGAGATCCCTACCATGATTTCTTCAGCTGTCACATCATCCACTTTCCAGAAAAAAGATAAATAAATAAGACCCAAGAATAGAATGTTGAATTACCCAATCAAGATACAGTCAGTGTATATATGTGGATGTTATACTGCTGATCCATAAAAAAAAAAACTTAAGTCATAATCCCAAAAAAAAATTTCAGCATGTTGTGGCTTAGCCACAATGCTAAATAACATGTATTTGAGATGTTATGACCACCGTTATAGCAACTCTGCCATGGCCGGTCCCAAGCCTGGCTGAGAAAGGAGGAGGGTTTGCGTTAGGTTGACAGCCAGCAGTAAAATTTTGTCACATCTCCCACATGAATTCTGATCTAAATACATTTTGTGCTAATGCTAGGGCGTCTCCCGAAAGTGACGCGTTACATCGGAACCCGGATAGAATGATAAGTGAGCAAGGGCTAGCTAGGGCGTTCCCCATAAGCGACGCGCCACAATGGCGCCCGATTGCAGTGTCAAATAGGCAAAGGTTCCCGTGTGGGGTTGGACGTTCACGGGTAAAGAAGCTAGTCCAAAAACATAGGATTCGTCTAGCTACTTGGAAGATAGAAACTTTAACGAGTAAGGGTTTAGAATTGGTTAAGATAATGAAGGACAGGAGGGTTAGCATAACTTGCCTACAAGAGACTAGGTGGAAAGGACATAAAGCTAAAGATATTGATGGATATAAACTTTATTATATGGGTAATAATAACTCTAGAAATGATGTTGCTATAATAATAGATAAAAACTTAAAAGATAGAGTTGTAGAAGTGAATAGATTGGAGGAAAAATTGGTGTTAATTAAACTTATCTTAGGTGAGGATATTTTGAATATAATTAGTGCATATGCATCTCAAGTAAGATTAGAAGAGAGTATTAAAAAGTAATTTTGAGAGGCTATTGATAGTTTGATCCAAATATCCCTAGTGAAAAAAGAATCTTTATTGGAGGGGATCTCAATAGTCATGTGAATAAAGATAATAGAGGTTATGAGAGGATTCATGGAGGGCTTGATTTTGACAATAGAAATGATATGGGTTATACTATTCTTGATTTTGCTATGGCCTATGATCTAGCAATTACTAATATCTTCTTTAAGAAGAGAGACGAACACTTAATAACATATAAGAGTAGAACACATATAAGTCAAATTGACTATTTTCTTATTAGGAAGGTCGATAGAGTTTTATGTAAAGATTGCAAAGTTATTTCTAGTGAGAGTCTAAGCCCCTCAACATAGGTTGTTAGTAATAGATGTCATTATCCCTAAATTCAAAAAAAAAATCATTATAAATAATTGTTCTAAGATTAAATGGTGAAATTTAAAAAGTAAAAATTTAGACACATTTAAAAATCATCTATTAAAGGAAAATATTTAGAATTTAGAACAAGAAACTAATGTAATGTGGAATAATGTTACAAATTGTATAACGAGTGTAGCAAAATAACTCTTAGGCGAATCTAAAGGAAAAAAGAATTTTAAAAAAGAGACTTGGTGGTAGAGTGAGAAAATCCAAAATACCATTAGAGTAAAAAATGAGTGCTTTAAAGATTGGCAAACTAACAAAAATAATCAAACCCTAGAAGTTTATAAAATTGCTAAAAAGAGGGCTAAAAAAATAGTTAACGAAACTAAATCAAAGACATTTGAAGATTTGTATAATAAATTAGGAACCCAAGAAGGTGAAAAGGACATATTTAAACTTGTTAAATTAAGAGAAAAGAAAACTAGAGATTTAGACCATGTTCGTTGCATTAAAGGTGAAACTCAAAGGGTTTTAACTAAGGATCTTGAGATTAAAGAGAGGTGACATAGTTATTTTCAGAAGTTACTTAATGAAGATTGCGTCAAGGATTTCTCTTTAGAAGGTACCCAAGAGTCCACAATATTTGATAAATATCAATATTTCAAGCGTATTAAGATGTCAGAAGTGAAAGATGCTTTAAGGAAAATTAAAGTGGGCAAGGCCTTAGGATCATACGGCATACCTATTGAAGTATGGAAAGGCCTAGGAGACATTGGTATTCAGTGGCTAACTAAACTTTTTAATAAAATTTTAAAGGAACGGAGAATGCTAGAAGTTTGGAGAAAAAATGTTGCAGTTCCTTTCTATAAAAACAAAGGAGATATTAGAAGCTGCAATAATTATCGTGGAATTAAGTTTATGAGTCATACTATGAAACTTTGGGAAAGAGTATTCGAAAAACGCCTCCGATATATGACTACTGTATCGAAAAATCAGTTTGATTTTATGCCGAACAGATCTACTACAGAAGCTATTTTCTTACTACGGCAGCTAATGGAGAAGTATAGAGAGATGGGAAAAGATTTGTATATGATTTTTCTTGATTTAGAGAAGGCGTATAATCGAGTACCGAGATAATTGATTTGGTGGACATTAAGAATGAAAGGAATCTCTCAAGGATATGTTGATTTGATTAAGGATGTGTACGACGGTACTATTACTAGTGTTCGAACTATTGCTGGAGAGAGTGGTGAATTTTCAATTTCTATAGGTTTGCATCAAGGTTCTGCACTAAGTCCATATCTCTTTGCCGTAGTTATGGATGAAGTAACAAAATAATTGCATGAAGATATCCTTTGGTGTATGTTATTTGCAGATGATATTGTCTTAATTGATGAGAGTATTGATGCTTTAAATGCTAAGTTAGAGCGTTGGATACTTGCCTTGAAGTCTAAAGATTTTAAAATTAGTAGGAGTAAGTCAGAGTTTATGCATTGTAATTTTAGTAATGAGAGAGTGGTACAGGAAGATATGGTTCTAATTGATGGACATAATATTTCGAAGAGTAGTAGCTTTCGATACTTAGGTTCTATCATACAATTGAATGGGGAGATTTATGACAACGTTACACATAGGATTAAGGCAGGCCGATTAAAATGGAGAAGCGCATCAGGAGTCCTGTGTGATCGTCGTATGCCTGTGAAACTCAAAGAGAGGTTTTATAGAACGGCTGTGAGACCTGTTTTGTTATATGGTACCGAGTGTTGGGCAGTACGAAAGGAACGCATTCACAAAATGTGTGTAGCAGAGATGAGGATGTTAAGATGGATGTGTGACAAGACTAAGAAAGACAAGATTAGGAATGAGCGTATCCGTAAGAACTTAGGGATAGCCCCAATTGATAGTCAAATGCGAGAAAATAGACTCAGGTGGTTTGGTCATGTACTTCGTCGCCCTAACTCAGCGCCGGTTAAAAGATGTGACCGAATCTTAGTGAATGCTAATAAAAGAACTCGGGGAAGGCCTAAAATAAGATTGTGCGATGTTATTAGGAATGACATTAATTTCTTGGATTTAAATATGAATATAACACTTGATAGAAATATTTGGCGGAACATGATTCATGTAGCCGACCCCAAATAATTGGGATAAGGCTCTGATGATGATGATGGCCATCGTTGTAGCCTATAATGTAATGTTAGTTATGGTGTACTAATAACAAATGTCAGGATCCCATATTGAAGGTTATTGTAAACTCCATAGAAATTACATTGTTTTCCCTCAGAGCACGATGGTGAACCCTGATAGGCCCACACCCTGCCCAGGTGACAAGATCTCACCCTATCCTCAACGACTGCCAACTAGGATGAGCATGGCTAAAAGATAGGTGACATGCCAAACCAGGCCGTGGCACTAGTCCACTTGAATTGGTCTGTGAACCCCGTATCCAGACATGCACCAAGTTGTGGAAGATAAGTTTGATGCATGGCTTCACATCCTGAGGCAATATTCGTGTTCCAACTAAGACAGCCATCCAGTCTAGATTTCCACATAGAATACTGTTGAATAATGAGAAAAAAAACTTCTATATTCCACTAAGTGCTCTCCAAGTTTCCACATTAATGCACTTGTCCTCAAGCTTCCTAAGAACCAGTACTTATTGATATTGATTCCAAGCCTAGAATATTACAGTTATTATTTTCAAGACAACTACATGTGAGTCAATTGGCTCTTAAAAATGAGTTGCTGGAAAGATAAGAGTACCAGAAGCACAGGCGCACAAAGAAGTTCCACAAACATTATACTCCCCAGTACAGAAGCTTGCACTTATGAGCCATAGAAAAGAAACTTCTAAACTAATATCTCCGAAAAAGGAATGAGTTTTCATTAAGTATTGGCCTAAGACTGCAATTGCGGACTTGAATTTATGGTTAATCTTCAAAAATGGACTGGTGGAGACACCTTCACAAAGAAAATCAAGCATGGAGGGAATCAGATATATTAACCAATGAATGAGAGATGCAATTTGCACTTTAAGACTGGACACCGGAGAAAAAGCTAAACATTGCAACCTTCAGCCAGTAAATTAGGTGCCATATTATGAATCAAAGAACCAAGGTGGCAAAATAAGCATACCAGGAAAAGAAGAAAGAACTTGTAATTTAGTGCCCCAACACAGTTGACAACCCAGACACAATGATGGTCCATTTTAAGCACACATCTCTCACCTAAACCCAGAACAATGGTTTTAGAAAAACATTCATCTCTAAAAGAGAATATCCGGAACAAATTACAAAAGGTTTCAGCATAGACACTGGCAAGCATGCACGCACAGACTGAACAATGATGGCAACGAGGTGGCTTAAAATGGTCGCATTTCCTGCAGTATCTAGCCCTCGGGTTTGCTGGATCAGCTGGTAATATTGACTGCAGACTAGAATTAGAACCATCACACTCAGGAACTGTCAATGGAACGACATCTGCTTTCTCCTCGTCCACAACAGGCCTCCAATTCAGAGGAACACTACCTGGGTCTGTCGAAACGACAGAAAAGTAGCTCCACAGGAGCATAACCAACTGCACAAACAAAACATGTATTTTATTAGAAACAATGGATGTCAGATGCAATAACAGGACAACGAGATATTTGCATGTCTCTAGTTTAACCCCCATCCCACCAGCCAGTTCATGCATTTAAAAGGAAAAGAACGTTGGTCCTATAGCTGAAGTGGGCAACCAAATTACACCATAAGACAGATAAATCAGAAAATGGTAAGAGTTCTTCAGTATCTTTGCCACTTGTTTCTGATAAACATGTATCGAAATACACTAATAACATCATCATAAGAGTTTTTTTAAAAATAAATCAGCATATAAAGTAGATTGTCTTCCTCTTTGGACACAAGAATCGGTCAAAGTTCGGATTTTTTGGATTTTAGCGAGAGCAGATGTCGACAAGAACTTGGGCATAAACAACCAATATCATGCATCAAAGAACAAGAACTCTGAAATTTCTCTTTCCCAGATAAGACGAAAATTTGTCAAGCGTTAGGTCAGACGTGGAAGTATCAGAAGCTATGTCACCTCACTACAGGAATTCCGAGTTCCCCAGGCAGCTATCTCAACGAACAACCAAATTCACAAGAGAAGATGGAAAAACATACCAGGCAATGGAATAGGACCAAGACGGCAAGGGCGACGGCAGCCTCCCGGAGCCCGCCACCCCCGAAGAGGACCGGGCCGTAGTTCGTCACCACGACAGCGTAGTAGGTGACGCCGACGACGCCGACGACCAGAAGGATCATGATGGAACCCAGCCCCCGCAGGGCCGTGCAGAACTTGAACACGTTCCAGGCCATCACTACCCCCGATCTGTGCATCCCCTTTCCCCCCTCACCAACAGCTCCACCCCACCACCACTCCCTACACCTCAACCCCCCCCCCTCTTCCCCACCAAACTCAAGAACCAAGTCGCCTGTTTTCCCCTGCACCGGCAACGGAAGCAGAAGAAAACCCAGAAAAGAAAGCCACAGCAGCCAGAGAAAAGGAAAAGAGAAGAAACAGATGCTGCTGCTAATCGTGCATCTACCTTCTAAAAATTTAAGTACAAGGTAGGGTTCCCGGCGGAGGAGCAGGGATAGGTAGGGACGGGGTGGAGGGCGGGGAAGGAAGGGCCTCCACGGCCCTTCGCAGAGCAGGGGGGAAGTGGTGGAGGGTGGTGGTGGGGAAGGGGAGAAAGTACGGCAGAGGGCGAAGGTGGACGTCTTCTTCCCTGTTACTTTTTCCGGTTGTAATTTTAGACGCGGGTTCTGTAGCCACGCTGGCGCAAGGGTTTCACCCTGTTGGTCAAACCGGGAGGACTTCGGTTTACCTGGATGACGACATGGGTAGTGACTAGTGAGTTGTCCATCTAGGTCATCAAGTCTTTTTTTTAATTATAATTCGTATTAGGAGAAGCATTTCTATTAATCTTGTTTAGACTACCTCGGTACTAAAAGATTCACTAAAGTTGACTATTTAAATTCAATGTCAGCCATGCCTCAGGCAGTTTAAAAAATCAGATGTTTTTAACGCTCGGATACATGTAATTGAGTGATTATTAAATATTTTTAATAAAAGTATTATAACATAAAAAACTAATAATCTAATTTCATTCGCAATGATATTAATTAAGAGAATTATATACGAATTAGGCATGCGAGAGAAGGAGAAATAGCGTTTCCATTGAAACTATCGGTTAAAGAATTTATCCATCCCAAAGTCACCCTAACTTTTAAGTGGAAAAGAAAGTACCAAAATCCAATTTCTATGTTAGTCTTCTTATAAGTGATATATTTTGTTAGGTTTTATTCTTATAATAAAATATTTTATCTGTATAATAAACATTTAATTCATATAATAAATATTTTATTTTTATAAAATATTTAATTCGTTTATTTTTATAGTCAAATAAAATATTTTAATCATGTAACAAAATATTTTATTCCTATAATAAAATATTCTAATCTTATAAAATATTTCACTCTTGTATTTTCTCGTCGAGTGAAAACGTGAATCGTAGAAGTCTGACGTGGGACCGTATGAATATGACGTAGAGTGTTCTTTTTTAGATGAAAATGATCCTTTTATATTTTTAATCAATAAGAGAGAAAATTACCATTTTAGTTGACTTTTTACTCTGCATTTGTAAGTGAAAGTGGACACCTTGAATTAATAAAGAAACCGGATATATGTCATGGGAGAATGATTTCATGAAATGGATATATGATATCATTCACATCCAATGACGCCCGGCAATCATGCAACGAGTATATGAACAAATGGGAGGAAGGATTGCATGGTGTGATAGGGAACGATTACGTATCTTGGAGTGCAACAAGTATTACTCTTTCCCATTAGCATGCGTTGATAACACACGCACGGAGTTTGATAATATTGTGCATCATGTCATTATAAAATGGGTTTGGATGGTAGAAATCAATAACTTTATTTTTGCATCAAGTTTTAGAAGAAGAAAAAAAATCATTTAGTAGTTTGGACTTTGAACAAAAAAAAGATGTTGAAAAATAATATCATCACGGATGCACAAACGGGAGATTTCTCTATTAGACAGATGAATGAAAGAATATACATTTTAAGTTTAGAAAGATCAAACTCGGGTCGAAGCGCGATGTCACCTTCTTTAGAGTCGTTTCGCCCTTATACTGTGCAATAGACTTCACGGCCAAATTTCTCCGAAGACACGACGACCCAAACGATAACAGTGCAATGGTGCACTCCAAGTTACGACATCGGGACAAACATCACAATGGCCACTTCGAACTCTTGCAGAGAAAGAAGACAGAGAGAAAGAAAATGAGAAGAGTTTGTTGCTTGTCCTAACCTTAGGAATAACTGATTCCCTAAATAGATTCTCAACGAGAGTCTAAAATGGTCAAGCACACGAACATACACTCGCGTTCCTAAAGAGATGCGGGAGAGAATTCGAGGAGACGCAGAGAAAATCCAAGAGACATGCCGGTCAAATGGCCCAACTATCGGACCACTTTGGTAACGGGTTGAGTTAAGGGCGGATGGCCTACCTGGGATGGCCCACCTGCCCTTAACCCAACCCATTACCAAAGTCGCCCTAACCCGGGTGGAGTAACTCATTCCACCTATTTAAGTGGAATGAGTTAATCCACTTTAACTCTATCCGACCCGAGTTAAAGAAAAAAGTATCAAACATAGAATAAATCACCCGACACCGATTAACCCACCCTAACCTATCTTAATCTGTTACTAAAGTGGCCCTCATAATCTCCCCAAAAGAGGTTACAAGATAGCAAAGAGTCCCAACTAAAAGAAGATGAAATTTATTTTCATCTTCTAATGTTAGACAAAATCACTTTGAAAATTTTAAAACATTAAATCTAACAAAAGATTCTTAATACGTTCGTGAATTTTCAAAAAACGTTTCAGATTATACATCGAATGTATGGCCAATATTAAAGCTTTTCCTATATAAATATATAGGCTTATTAGTAACCGGAGTGAAAGTGTTGCAAGACAGACCGCGCCTTGACCGTCTCATCACGACGGAGACCTCATGCATGCCGGGAGGGGTTGGTCTGGCGTCAATTCACGCCTGAAAACAAAGTGAGCTCCAACATGGAAGCTTTACTTTCATTCCTAGCAGGCGGTGAACCAAAAGACGCGGCTTAGAATGCCTGTATATGCAAGAAAACCACCTCAATGTTCCTAAGCTCCTTCTGTGAGCTAATTATACGTACTCTTATGATTGTACTAAAAACTAGCTAGATGATCATTCCATAGGCTACAGAGTGGACAATCTCTGGACATTGCCCCAAGGAGGGTTGCATTCGCTCAAATTTATGTACGCTTTTATTTTTGAATTTTTTGATTAAAAATTATTATTGAATAAAATTTTATAAAAAATATTCTTATAAATATATTAACAGACATGTCACTATATAAATCTGAATTGTATAAAAATATCATATTTATTTATCGTCATATTACTTTTTTTGACAAAAAATTATAAAAAATACACTTAAATAATATTTATGCGCTATTTAAATGAACCCATTAATCAAGTGAATCAAGTGATACGTTTGCTAGTATATTTCTAAGAATATATATTTTTACAAATTCACTTCTAACACGATTTTCATGTTAAAATCTTTTTATTTTTCTTACTAATATTTACAAATTTTACAAATATGCAAAAATAAAAGCTGAGCAATTGTGAACATTTTTTTCCCTAAGATTTATTTCCACCTCCTCCAATGGAGAAATAGATTCCATATTTTTTTTCCCATTTCCATCCTCTCCATATGAGGTTTTATTCTCATGTGTTTTCTCCTAAACATCGCAAACATGCATTCTTATTTTACTGAAAACTATTTCTCCTATATTTTTAACTTTCAAAAAGGACATTTTCAATAATTCTTCATTTTTTTCGAACAAAAATGAGAATGCAAATGCCCCTAAATATGAAGTAACATAAAGTGCGCAGGCACAGGCAATCTCACCTCATTGGCAACATACTTCAAAATTCTAGTGGGGAATCAAGGTGACCGGTGACAAAATGGCTAAAAGCATGAAAACATTATCGCATAAAGATGCCGATTTCTTTTGCTAATGACAGAATAAAAAAGCCTCTTCATTACAAGCTGTCCTCTCATTATTGAAGTTGCAAGTCAATCGGTCAACTAAGCATTTGAGAATGAGACAAATTCTTATCCATCTTCAATTTATGGAGCTAGTCCAAGGGTCCATTTCTTATATTCAACTAAGAATCAGATTTAACCAAAACTAAGAATCAGATTTAATCAATGTTTTTTTTTTTGGGGGGGGGGAGGGGGAGGAGTCAACGGACATAAATATGGTTCACCTGTTTCCTGAATATTTCATACTCAATAACCACCACGCCTTAGTAATATCAGAAAATCAACTGAACCACATCTTATCAAACGAAAGACGTCAATACCACACGCCAACTCCACCGCCCATCCATTAATACCAGTGTAGACACCGCTACTAATAATACAAAGAAGTCGAAACTGTTTCTCCAAAGATGACGAGTACCGGGTACAAAAACTTGAACGGCACGGTGTAGCAGGATTTTGAGAGTCCAAGAGAAAAGAGGAAAAAAGAGCACCTCGTTTACCGATATACTTACTAACAAAGTTGGTTTATTCGTCTGCATCCCCATGATATGAACCATCAAAGAACATCACATGTACTCATGGATTAACTACATGTAGAGAGATCAGAGATGAGCTCTCCGTGAGAGTTAGTGCCACTATTTACAAACTACAAACTCCCATGGACCGAGTTCAGGTTTTGACAGGTGCGCCCGCTATTGTGGTGGAGTGGCATGAGGTTGGGACCAAAAACTTCAGGTTTGACAGGTAACATTGATGGCACCTCGTAATGCAAGTTCAAGTGTCCCAAAGTTGAAGAACGAAAATTACTTCATTCCATGGTGATCTCAGAACAGGATGCTTCCATCATGCCATTGCGTACCTGGTCAGCGATGTCCCTCACATGACCAGGACCATGGGGTATAAACACAGTCGTGTTCTTTGACGAATTGCCGAGCTCCTTGATCGTGTCGAAGTATTGAGTCACCATGATCAGATCCATCACTTCCTTCGCTGTAGCACCTGAGACTGTGTGGGAAAAGTTCAGTATGTTTTCTCTCAGACCTTCCGTTATTGCCTGGCGCTGCTTGGCCACCCCAACGCCTCCAAGGTACTTGGCCTCTGCTTCTGCCTCGGCTTTCTTCACCATGAGAATCTTCTCTGCTTCCCCTTTATAAACGCTCGCAAGCTGAAGCCTTTGAGCTGCAGCATGAAATTAATGTTTGAGAAAAAAATGTATACAACGAAAACTAGAATGGGAAAGTATAGAGTGGACAGCTCCAGTATGCATAAAGGTGCCGTGAGTGCAATAGAAAGGCAATCACACCATATTCTCCTTACTGATAAATAAGGAAAAAAAAATGTTTTTGCTTCCCATGTATTCACCCGTATACAACCTGGAACACAAAACAGTATAGGTACCCTTGCAGATTTTAAAAATAATTGTTGTCCATTCGCTATAAGATTCGGTTACTAATGTTTTGCTCAAAGAACCACATTCCAACCAACATTTGCAGATACTGTATAATAGCCAGATTTAGATTTCGGTTAGTATTCAAGCGAATGTTATTTTGAGTGCACACTGCCAAACAACAAATTAGGGGAAGGACAAAACTTCATCTGGCAACACGCTCATCAACTCAGCTTCAACAAATGGGAGGATATGACGGCAAAAGAATGACCAGATATCCTAATATTTTTTTACAGCATAGAGCTGAAAGTGAAGAAACATTAGATATTTGTCAATCTACATGCACAGGTTACCATACTTTTACCCTTTTGGAAACAAGATTCTCACCCCTGAGAAGTAGATACTCCTTGCATGTGGCTGCACTTTTTCCTTAAATCCAATGTTGATGGGTCACCAATGGAGTCTAAAGCTATCAGAAGGTCATGACCTTGACAATACACTATAACGATCCATTGCAACGTTGAAAACAATCCAAACAAAAAAACAAAGTCTTGAAAATAATTTTTACATTCAAATGAAGACTATCAGAGCAATATCAGTACGATAAGACCATACAGGTAAAAAAAGGTGAAAGGAGAAAGGTAATATCAACAACAGGTAACAATTGCAAACAAAAGGGCAACCAAAAAAGAAAAAAGAAAGGCTACCAAGGAAGGCCAAATCAAGAGTCAGGCTCTGATCGGAGGCCCAAAATCCGAACTGGATCTTCCGAAACGTATCGGTTTCGGCCAATACCGATCCGAAACCGGCCCTTAACACTATAGCAGGCCCGAAACCTATTAAAAATATTTTTTAATGATTTCGGACGAAACCGGAAGGTTTCGACCGAAACTGGACAGGTTTACTAATTTTTTGAGTTTCTTGAATGGTTTCAACCGGTTTCGGCCGAAACCAAAACCGGTACGTATCGATTTCGGGACCGGCCGAAACCGGTACCGATACTGCCATCCTTGGTTTTCCCCCCTTACCTTGCAGGTGGAGGCTCCAGTGGAGCAGAAGAACAACGGAGGAGAAGGAGACAGTGGTGGGTCACAGTGCCGGTGCTGATGCTGGTGCCGGTGCCAGCAGCAGATAGCGGTGATGACAGTGACAGCAGGTGGTGACGGTGGCACCAGAAAGTAAGTATTTTTCTCTTTCATTTTTTTTATTCATCTTCTTCTTGGGTTCTTCTTCTTCTCCGTCTTATTCTTTTACTTCAGTTCTTCTTCTTCTCCTTCCTTTTCTTCTTTTTAAACCTGGTTGGGACTGACCTGGGATCATTCTGGATCGACCGATGCCAGTGCAGGAATGGCCGATCGGGCCCGATCCAAGGCTGATCCACCTGATCTGGCCGATCCTTAATAAGAATCAGGTGGGGGGGTTCCGATTCTGCCTTCCATGAATGCTACATCAGGAAACATGAGAAAAAAGAAAATAAAACATGTAGACAAAGAGGCGGAACAAAAGTCAACAGCTACAAAATCACAATACTTGATGAGAAAACTAAGCAAAAAATAATAGCAGCTTGGACCAAAATGAAGATGGACATCAACAGGAAATAAAACTACTACATGAAACACTAGCTTAATTATTAACTATCTAATGACCTCATGGGTGCATAAAGCGTAATCAGATCTATGCCTATCACTAGTTTTATCTAAAAACACCAGCTGTCAATGTGATGGATATTCTTTATCCCTGAACGTTTCATAAGCATTAGGGCAAACTGAAGTCTGGATCTAAAGATTAACTGCCAAAGGGATATCTAAGAGAAAAGTGGGAACCATTCAAGAATGATGGCAGAGTCAAAAGGATACAAGTATATGCAAGTTAGTGAAAGGAAGAACAATAATACAGGTAAGAAATAAGAAAGCCCCAAGGGAATGCCACCCTAAGTTCCTCCCTTGAGAACAAACATGCGAAAGTTACAACAATGTTTGCACATGCGGAATTAAATGAAATAGTTTTTTTTGGAGAAAATGTTCATTTGTTGAACAATTATGTACATTTTCAAGCTAATTGATTTAGCATGTATATAATTAATTCCGCGAGTTCAATTTAGCAGACAATTTAAGGTTCGTATAATGGACTTTTTCCCACCGACCGTAATCGGTGTTTATTTATATCGACATAAAGTCCGAACACTTTTAATTAACTGTCAAAGATATTATTAAACCTCTACAATATCCATTGTAATATATGAGGGTTTTGTCCAAATCTGACCACTGGATAGCCATATGATCGCAATCGGATTTACTTATGTCCGAGGAGGACATTTACACTCAAAAGCGTGGGTACATTTGTAATAACGAATACCCTTCATGGATATAAGAGCATGTACTTAATTTCCATGAGCGTAGGGTAGTTTTTGCATTTGTTTAATGAGCAGAAGTTTATTTGTAATTTTTTCCTGAATGAGAGTTTATTTGCATTTTATTTTGAATGCGAGTTTATTTGCGATTCTCCTTGAATGAGGATTTATTTGCAATTCCCCTAAGTTATGGGGTAAGGCTGCAACTTCTGAAAGGGCACTTTCAGATTTTCCCTGCACTTTCCTGAGACATTTACACAATTCTGCAAAGATCCGGGGTCAAACTTCAATTTCTGAGCGCAACAGGGGTTTTCCCCCAATCTTGACTTCTTGAGAACATTTATGCAAGTTTGAAATATTCTTCTACCATTTCTGAATTTTCAAAATTTTTACTAAATTCTAAAAGTATTTCTGCAATTTTATACAGTTTTAGGGTAAAACTGCATTTTCTGAAACTAGTAGGGTTTCTCCCATGATTTGTCAACATATTCTCATACCTTTGAATATTTCTGAGTTTTACATGATTTTTGTATGATTTACAAAAATTTTGATGAAATACAAATCATTTTCCTTGTATCAAGGGTATTTATGTAAACATACCCCTATTTGAGGGGGTTTACAAAATAACAATTTCCAAGTCTTCCACTCTTCCCTAGGACGCAGAAGCTTGAAAACCTGGAAATTGTTATTTTGTAAAAACTCTCAAACGACGGTATGCCTCCGGTGAAGGAAAAGGATTTTATACTTCATCAAAATTTCTGTAAATCATAGAAAAATCATGTAAAACTCAGAAATATTCAACATTTTGAGAATATGTTGACAAATCATGGAAGAAACTCTGTTAATTTCAAAAACTGCAGTTTTACTCAAAAACTTTATAAAATTATAAAAATACAGATGAAATTCTGCAAAAATCCTGAAAATTCAGAAATGGTAGAAGCATGTTTTCAAGCTTGCATAAATGTCCTCAAGATTGAGGAAAAATCCCTGTTGTGCTGAGAAATTTCAAAAAATGTAGTTTTACCCTGGATCTATGTGGACTTGTGTAAATGTCCAAGGAAATTGAAGGAAAATTCTGAAATTACAGAAATTGTACGAAAGTGCTTTGATGCTCAGAAGTCACAGTCTTATCCCATAACTTAGGAGACTTACAAATAAACCCTCGTTCAAGGGGAATCACAAATAAACTCTCGTTCAAGAGAGAATTGCAAATAAACGCCTACTCATGGAAAGATTGCAAAAACTAAGGTTTGCAATACCGATCCGGGACGGCTCGACCCGACCCGTCCCAACCCGGGGGAGAGACGCACGGGCCGTGGGTCGTGACAGCGTCGCTTAATATATTTAATATTATATTTTAAATATAAAATATTATATAGATAAGATGGTTAAGTGTCTTCATCGGTTTGGGGGTGGTTTGGGCCATTGTTGGCAGTTTCGGCCGAAACCGATACGTTTCGGCCATGACCGATACGAAAAGGGCCCTTATTACTGTAACAATCCGAAACTTAAGGGGGGTATCGATTTCGGCGAAACCGATACTGGTTTCGCCCGAAACCGGTCGGTTTTGGCCGAAACACGTGAACCGCTTTATGCTTTGCTGTCCCCCCCCCGAAACCCCACTACCCAGCCACGGTATCGGCCGAAACCCTCCCCCCTGCTGGCTGCTGTCTCCCTGCCGTTGCTGTGGTGTTGCAGCTGCCTACTGCGTGCTGCCTGCTGCTGCTGTCGCCTGGTCCTACTGCCTACTGCTCAGCCACCAGTTGCGGCTGAGCCTGCTGCTCTTGCTGTTGCTGCAGCATCCAGGGCCAACAGGTGGTTGTTAGCCTGTTATTCCCACCGCCGGCACCGCCCTACTGCCACCGCCGGACTGCCCACCCCCTACTAGCCTGCTGTGTGCACTTGGGGTTGTAAGTAATTTTTTGTACCTTAATTTGTGTAACCCTAATTAGTTCAGATTTCAAAATAAACTTTAATTAGATACTTAAAATTAGATTCATTATTAATTAACCCCTAACTCATCCAAAAAAATTAGGACTTTCGTCTAATTCGACTTTCTTAGCCACATTGAAGGTTAGATAAATTTCATTGACGAATTTGGGGTGCCTTCATGATGGGATTATATTTTTAGCAAGGGTAATTAGGGCTTAATTAGTAATTACGGCTTAATTAATTCATAAAAATTGAGACTTTTGTCTAATTCGACTTTCTTAATTACAATTGAAGGTTAATTAAGTTTCATTGATGAATTTAGGGTGGGATCATACTGAGATTATATTTTTATGAAAGGTAATTATGACTTAATTAATAATTAAGGCTTAATTAGTTCAAAAATTTGAGGCTTTTGTCTAATTCGAGTTTCCTAGTTACAATCGAAGGTTAATTAAGTTTGATTGATGAATTTGGGGTGGGATCATGCTGGGATGTCATTTTTATGAAGGGTCATTAAGGGTTATTTGGTAATTAGGGCTTCATTACCTCATAAAAATTGGGGCTTTCGTCTAATTCGGCTTTATTACCCACAACTGAAGCTCAATTAAGTTTCATTAACGAAATTGGGGTGAGATCATGCTGGATTTTTTTTTATGAAGGGTGATTAAGGGTTAGTTGGTAATTGAGCCCTAATTACTTCATAAAAATTGAGATTTTCGTCTAATTCGACTTTATTACCCACAATTGAAGCTCAATTAAGCTTCATTGACTAATTTGAAGCTCTTTCATGTTCAATTACCTTTTTTTCATTGTACTTACAAGAGATTGTCTTTGACTGTCATAATGCAGCATCATGCCTGGACGTCAGCAAACACAGGAGCAGCAAGGGCAGGAGGATCCGGGGTGGGCCCACTTGACCTTAGTTGATGCTAAGAGAAGAAAGGTGAAATGCAATTACTGTGGTAGGGAGATGCATGACAGAATAACCAGAGGAAAGTAACATTTGACAGGGGTACGAGGAGAGATAAGACAATGTGACCACTGTCCCCGAGAGGTGCGAGAAGAGATGCGCCAGTGCCTTCTGGGGAAAAGGGAGAGGGTGCAACAAAGGGCTGAGGATGAGGTTGAAATTGCTGAGGAGATTTCTAACAGAAGGGTTAGGAGGGATGATGATGAGGAAGACACTGAGGATTTTGATCCAGAACTGACTGAAGCAAGGGAGCGTGAACAAGCCGCTCGAAGGAAAGGGAAGGGACCCATGGGTTCAGGGACCTATGAGAGTACAGCTACACGACGTCCTGACGTTGGTGCTGCCTCACATACGTAGGGAACAGGTCCCATGGACAGCTATCTCCACAGAAGGCCCCATGCTACACAACCTAAAATCAAGTCAGCATTGAGAGGGGTCAAAAAATCAACAGAAGTTGCAGGGCATGCATTTAAAAGTATCTGCAAATGATTTTTTCATGCAGGTGTCCCTGCACATGCAGCTTCAAGTGAATATTTCCAACCTATGATAGATGCCATAGCAGATGCTGGCCCTGGCTTGAAGGCCCCCTCACGTCGAGACATATACGGGCGTGGCATTGAGGGAGAGGATGAAGAGCTCCATGATTGGGTTGAAATCTTCAAGCATATATGAGTGGAGAGAGGATGCACCATCATGTGTGATGGTTGGACTGGTACCACGAAGAAGTCCATGATAAACTTTTTGGTCTATTGCATCAAAGGTACAGTGTTTGTGAAATCAGTTGATACATCAGATTATGAAAAGAATGCAAATTATTTGTTTCATTTGATTGATGACATGGTAGAACAAATTGGAGAGGAGAATGTTGTGCAGGTGGTGACTGATAATGAAGCCAGTTACAAGGCTCCAGGGAAGAAATTGATGCAGAAGTGCAGTCATTTATAATGGCTCCCATGTGTAGCACATTGTCTGGATCTGATGCTTGAAGACATAGGGAAGGAAAAGCATGTGAAGAAGACAATTGACAAGGCACAAAAAGTCACACAGTATATCTATAGCCATCCTAAGATACTAAATATGTTCAGGGCGCATGCCAGTGGAGGGCGAGATATCATTCGTGCAGGCCCAACCAGATTTGCTTCCAATTTTATTTCTTTGGAGTCTTTGCACATGTATAAGATTGATCTCAATTCTTGATACTTTATCCTTACTGATATATAGCAGTTGATGCAACTTCAAATTTCATTTATCTGCACAGGTACAAGAATGAGCTGAAAGCTTTCATGTACCACAATGCCCTGCGGGAATATATCGACAAAGGCAATGTTGATGCACAGATGGATTATTTGGATGTCTGCCATGTCGTGGACAACAACAAATTCTGGGACAGGGTATCACGGTACTTGAAAGTAGTCACACCCCTCGTGAAGGTCCTAAGAATGATGGATGGCGAAGAGAAGAATGATATGGGCTATCTGTACGAGACCATGGACCGTGCCAAATTGGAGTTGCAGCATTCCCTTCCCAGACATTATGCAAAATGGTGAAAAATTATTGACCAGAGATGAGACAACACATTACACCACGACTTGCATGCAGCTGGTGAGTGATTAATTGTACTGAAATTGGGGTAATGCCTTTATGTTATTTTATAAATTTCATTTAGTTAATTATACACAAATGCAGGTTATTTCCTCAACCCTCGATTTATGTACGGTGCCGATGCACATGTTGATGGCGAGGTGCTTCAAGGGACTTTAAAAGTCATTGGTCGATTATCGAGGAATCCAGAAAAGAGACTAGAGGCCGAAGTAGAGGTTCACCTTTATTTGATACTTTCAATAACATGTATAGAATTTATTTAAGTAGTTATGTTAATGTATTACTTTATGTTTGTAGATGAATCATTACAGAATGAGGACTGGGACATATGATGACTCCCAATTGCAATACGCTGTGGGAAGAGTGAGCCCAGGTATATTTTATTTTTTGGATTTCTTAACCTGATGAATATATATTTCTACAACTAATATGCATTTGTTTATGGTTGGTGGAACAGCTGACTGGTGGATAATGGTGAACAACCGAGATGTGACAGCAATGCATTGGCTTTCATTGCAGTTAGGGTGCTCAGTCAAACAACATCGGCAAGCCAATGTGAAAGAAATTGGAGCACGTTCAGCCTTATACACTCGAAGGTTCGCAATCGGCTAAAGGCTGAACGGTTAGAGAAATTAGTGTACTGCCACTAGAATATGAGGTTGAGAATAAAGAATATGAGGTTGAGATAACAGCTGCGAGACAAACGCGTCGCCGAGGATGCCGTCGCAGAAGATGGGCAGAAGGCATACTAGATGAAGATGAGCCAAGAGATCCCAAATTCAGAAGAAAATCAAAGAGGGCCAGAGATACTCATGTGCACATGTCTAGGGTTGTTGAGGACACTGAGGAGCAGCATGATTTTCAGCCAGCTAGACACTCCGACTCAGATAGCAGGCCGGTCACTCCTAGAATGGGCAAGGCACCTACATCCTTAAGAAGAAATACATCAGTGCATGGGCAAACTGAGAGAACAAATGTTGCTGCTCGAGAGGACCCGGCAATTGAGCAGTTGAAGCAGATTTATTTGAGACACACGCCAAGGGGAACATGATTCATGTCAAGGGTGCAAGAAGAAAACACACCGGCACAGGAAAAAACATCCCCAAAGGCCAAAAGGCGACTGGAGGCTGCAGGTTTCATGATCCTTTGATTTTTTGTTTTTGAAAGTAACTTAAATTCTTATTATCAATTCGAATCAGAAAAGATTTTGGTAGGAAATAAATTCTATATTTTCGTATGTGCCAGGTGCTACAGGTGCTACTACTGACGGTGGGGATGCTGGCGGTCCTTCCTCCTTCCACACAGACACAGGCAGATGATACAGTCAGGGTGAGGGAGGACATGAGTCACATACTCAATATGGGCATCCATCAGGTTATGGAGGTGGCCAACAGGAGGCAGCGATTTATGGGTCGTGGGGTTATGAACTATCATTCCAGTTCCATCCACATCCGACCAGTTCCTCTTCTCTTCCTCAAGATTCTTATGCTGATACTGGATTCGGCTCAAGCCAACCAAACACTCCAAGAGGGATCCAAAGAGAGATACAGGACTTGGCTACCTCATTGTTCGGTTATAGTGAATATAGACCATACATGCATCCTTCTTATGGGTATGAACATGAAAAGCCAGACGATGAGGGAGAAGGTTCTAGTTATTACCCATATTAGTGTCTCTTCATTTAGGTAAAGATCATTTAATTTCCGTAACATTTACTGTGCCTAATTAGGTTTATTGTATATGCTTGAACCTACTTTATGCTTAGTATGTACTCAAGAATATTAGTTTAACATGTTCAATGTTTGAATTTCAATGTCTACTTCATGTTTATTGCACTTAATCTAACTTCTTTACAATCAAATGCATGTCTAATGAATTTTCTGATTTTTATGTAATTATTCATTATTTTTTGAATTATTTCTGGTTTTTTAGACTTATTTTGATTTTTTTGAAACTTTTCAATGGGTTTCGGCCGAAACCGAAACCGGACGGTATCGGTATCGGACTCGGCCGAAACCGAGTCCGAAACCGATACCGCCATCCTTGGTTTGGGCTCGAAACTCACCAATTACATGTGTTATTTTGATTTCTTTTTAAGATTTTCATAGAAAAAACTCAAAATCTTAAGGGAGTTCAACAGATTTGAACCCAGGACATCTTAAACAAAGCGCACAAATCACTTAACCAACTGAGCTAAGAATTTTATTGTATTATTATATATATATATTATATAAAGAGTCTTTTTTATTTTGACATTTTACGGGATGGACTGAGAGAGATCGGGACGATACCGTCCCGTCCCGTCCCGTCTCGGCCGTCCCGGATCGGGACGACCGAGACGCCCAGGACGGCAAACCTTGGCAAAAACTACCCAACGCTCATGGAAATTAAGTACATGCTCTTCTATCCATGAAGGGTATTCATTATTACAAATGTACCCCCGCTTTTGAGCGTAAATGTCCTCCTCGGACATAAGTAAATCCGATGGCCCGATTGCGATCATATGGTGATCCAACGATCGGATTTGAGCACAATCCTCAAATATCACAACAAATATTGTAGAGGTCAAAGGGTATCTTTGGTAGCTAATCAAACATGTTAGGGTTTATGCTGATATAAATAAACAATGATTACAGCCGGGAGAAAAAGATCAGTACATGAATCCTAAATTATTTAATAAATTGAACTTGTGAAATTAAACACGTACACACTAAATCAATTAGCTTAAAAATGTACATAAATGTTCAACAAACTATGCAGTCAGAGGCGCTCCTAGGCACTCGCCTAGGTGTTTGAGGCGGTCCCAAACCGCCTCGCTTTCGCCTCAAACGCCTCACTCTCAGTCTTCTTATTCTTTTGATCCAATCTTTGGTTTAAACCTCCTTTATTCAAATCATCTTCTTGGTATGTATGTATTTTTGCCTCGAATATTTATTATTGTTAATTTTATTGAAAATCTTGATTGTATGTATATATTTTCTTTGATATTTAGACATATATTTTTTGAATTGTATACATATATGTTTAATAAAACGCCTCAAACACCTAGGCCATCGCTTAGGCGTTTGAGGCATGAGACGACCCCTTGGTCGCCTCACGCCTCATACTACATAGTCAACAAATGAACATTTTCCCCAAAATAATTTATTTCATTTAATTCCACGTGTGCAAACAGATTGGCACACCCGGTATCCACCACAAGTCCGGGGGCAGCCTCTCTACTCCAAAAAGGATACAAGAGGACTTGACTATGATCAAGAGGTAGACTTTAGAGTATTATGCCGTCAACACTATAGAGTCATTATCCTCCTCAGGAACTCAAACTCCAGCGAGGAGTCCGTCGCCCCCATAAATGAACATCAAGGGGAAGAGGCCCTCAGAAGCCATGATGAGAAGATTTGGTCATCCATCGTCAATAATCATGAACATTATGATGTCCATGTAGCTGATTTTGATGATGAGAAGGGCTTCATCGACCTATAGCCAACTCCGCGAGAACTTAAAGATGGTGGGTAAGCGACTGTGAACGAATTAATTAAACTCAACCTTGGGAGGTGGACCCCCGACCAATTTTCATCAGTGCCCTCCTTAATGAAGAAGAAAGGCAAACATATATACAACTCCTATTGAAGTATAAAGATTGCTTTGCCTGGACTTACAAGGAAATGCCCGAGTTGGATCCCTCTATGGACGAACATGAGTTGGCAATACTCCTCAGAGCCAAACCAATTAAGCAGGCTCAAAAGGGTATGTGCCGAGCTAGAACTGAAAGTAAATGCCGAAGTTGACAAACTCCTAGACGTGGACTTCATAGATCCCTGCATATAGTCAATTTGGCTCGCCAACATCATCTTGGTGAAGAAAAAAATGGCCAAATCTGAGTCTACATCAACTTCAGGGACTTGAACAAAATATGCTCAAAGGATGACTTTCCAGTCCCAATCACTGAAATCATAGTTGATATGATCACAGGACACGAAGTCTTATCCTTTGTGGACGGATTGCCAAGCGACAATCAGATCCGTATGGCCATCAAAGACAAAAATCATACCGTCTTCCGGACTCCCAAAGGAATTTTCAATTACAAGAGAATGTCTTTCGGCTTAAAGAATGTTGACGCTACCTACCAAAGGGATATGACCAAGATCTTTGTTGAAATACTGCACGACTTGGTCGAACGCTACGTTAGCGACTTAGTTGTTAAGACCAAAAGACGTGAAGACCACCTAGCTGACTTACGTCGAGTTTTTGAAAGACTTCGGCAATACCAACTCAAGATAAACTCGATGAAGTGCGCCTTTGGCGTCTCAAGCGGCAAATTTCTTGGCCTCATCGTCAGGTACCGTAGTGTAGAAATAGATTCCAACAAAATCAAAGCAATCCGAGAGCTCCCGCCACCTAGAAACTTAACCTAGCTTAGGTCTCTCCAAGGAAGACTCGCCTATATCAGAAGATTCATCTCCAACCTGTCGGGGAAATGTATGTCTTTTGGAAAGTTAATGAAGAAAGGAGCACCCTTCATATGGGATCAAGAATGTCAAAGTACCTTTGAACAAGATCAACGAATGAATAAAAATATGAAAATAAGATAAAAAAACAAAATCAATCCACTTTTCCTCAAAAAAATAAAAATGAAAACATGATATGCCTCATTGAAAGAAAGTCTAACAAACCTAATAATACAAATCCACTGAATCTATAAAATATATATTCAGTCTACGAAAAGATAAGCCACTTCAGAGTAGTGCATTCATGTTATCTCCTAAGGGAAGGCGCACAAGGTCAGACAGGTGAGCAAAGATTGCAGAATTGTCATGTTGCTCCTAACTCCCAAGTAAGAAAATGTGCAACAACCATAAATGCATAGCTGTAAGCCACAAGTATAAGATATACTCAACATACCATTAATATGTAAACAAATATACTAGCCAAAAAAATGTCTATTTCCTGCCAAAGATGAGCACAAAGAAACTTTACCTGCATTTATCTCATTCATTGCTCTACGCACTGAGGCATCTGGTATAACATCAACCACCAAAATCTGCTCTATGTTATATCCGTATGCTCCCATCACCTGGTTAACACTCTTGCATAAGAACATCCGCAAGTACTGGGACAATGCTATAGCTAAGCAAGATAATAAAAATGGCTGGAGAACAACCCACATTGTACACAAGGAATTAACATAAGCATATTATTTTAAAATGAAACTGGAAGGAATAGGTTGAAGCCTGTTAAGTTTTGGTGTGCAACAAAGCTGTTAAAACTCTCGGAAAATGGAAAATAATGCAATAAAAGCAAAATGAGACCCAAAAAAAGCAAACAAGCAAAAAGAAGCAGCTGATTTTAAAGATCAAGTATAAAAACATATTTTTTTGCAAAAATCCAAAAAGAATACAAGAAGGAACTTTTTTGCCCGACTTAAAATGACAAATTTATCATCTGAGCACATGAAACTAACTCAGATAACTAAAACCTTGACAATATAAAAACAGACCCTTTCTTAGCCATGATTCTATGGAGGTGACAGAAGGAAAAGGAAAGAGAACTTGAAATGTGCAAGTGCGAATATGATAATTCACTTGTAGTATTTGATTACCTTTTCAAGTTCCTCCAGAACAGATTTGGCAACATCACCTTTTTGCTCAAAAAGTTCATCTAGTGTCATTCTAGGCACTTGTGCTCGGACCACTGGACAATATTACCACAAGAGGAAGATCAGAAGAAAGCTTCAGTAAGAGCATACTAGCACCAGAGACAATACCGAGAGTATCAGAGAGAATACCATCAAAGACATAGGCCTGAATCTGCTCTTGCGGATTTTGCAACTCATAGAATGCATCGTCGGCACTGTGCTTTATTATCCGATATTGGATTGAACAGAGTAGCTGTACAAAAACATTATCCTGCAGAAAGCATTAAAAGCTTAAAAATGAGTAGGAACTGTGCATGGTGGACCAGCATTAAAAGTTTAAAAATGAGTAGGAACTCTGCATGGTGGACCTTCCATCTGGTAAAGCTGACATACATGTGGACATAGCTTGTAGAAAAGTGTTAAGCATCCATAACATATGGAGATGTATCAGACGTTGAAATGCAACCTCAAAGCAGCTATATAAATGAATACAAATATTCAAGTTCCAGTGGCTGATGTGTCTTATTATCAATGAAAGGATCTCCATTGGATGTGCACAACACTTTCACTACTCAACCTACCAACTTCTGATGTAAAAGCATGGCACCAACATCTTTCCAAAAAGAATTCTACTAGGGGTTTTATTTTAATTTAATTTGCTTTGCTTGCGTGGATTTTCTACTAAAAATATTGACAGCGGATCCCTTAGATACAGTACTTTTATGATGAAAAAACAAAAAGAAAAAAATAATGATCAATATGTTATGTCTCCTGACATTCAAAAATGGTTGGGAAATTTTGGTACTAAACTCTTTTAAAAAAATGTTAAATTCAAAATTTAATGGAACTTTAGAGTGTTTCACTCATGGATACGGTTGATGTTTAATACTATTCCTCTTTTTTTTATTTGTTCTTACTCCCGAAGCCGAAATGCAACAGACATTTACTTGCCTTCCTCCTTATCACCTTTCTGAAGCCAAAAGAGTGTATACAAACAGTCTTATTTTGCTGAGGTGATCCCTAGTAGCCACCTTTCTATAACGTTGATTTCGTTCATTTCATTCGAGAAGCATGTTCCAAGACAGAGAGATCTCTATTCTTCGTCGCCAACTCTCTCTTCTAACTTCCTCTCTGTTATGTTACTTGACACTAACATCTGTGTCGTGTTCTCCATGTAAGTGGATCCCAGAGAGGAGAAGATTGATGAACATTAGATGTAATGCGCTGCGAGATCATGCGTACCACAGGAATAAGGCAAATCTGCACTAGAGGTAACAAAAGCGTGCCTTGACCTCCAACGACATCTTTCTCTTACATACTTGTTTGATCTGCCAACTGAGTAAAAAAATTCAGTCTCTTTGTTTTGCTTCAATCAAAATTTTGTGCAGAAATTCCGCATATTTGTTTTATTTCATCCAGCGTTTTCCAACAGTTATCCTATTTAACAGAGAAGTAATGGCAATCCTCTTCTAAGAAAGACATCACATCAACCAAAAAAAATCAAATCCAAACGTCCCAGTAAATTGGTGGAAATTGCAGATGTGCAAACGACATGGAATACCGGTGAGGTCAAACCCAACAACACGAGGAATTGTGGAGGATTCGTTGCTGCTCCACAAACGTGCTATAATAAATGGTTGAAATTTCAGAAACAAGATCTCAGATCGAAGCGTGAAGAAGAGAAGAATGAATCACATACAGCCAACGAGGAGGCGGGATCTCGGCGTTCGTGAAAAGTGGGCAAGACAAGGGAGGAACGGAGTGAGGGGGCGTGCAGGTCGGTCTTGTCGTCCCATAAATACCTTCGTCTTGGTCTCGACGCGGACGTCGAGGGAGGAGATGCGGGTGGAGAGGATGCCGGCGAGGCACTCGCCGCGGAAGGGGTTGAAGAAGTGGAAGCCCGGGTGGGCAAGCTGCTGGAAGCGCCCCCACCGCTCCACGACCCCAATGCTCGCCTGGTCGATGCACGCGCAGAACAGCCAATACCCGCTCACCATCTTCCCTCCCTGCCGTCGCCCTGGTGCCCTCTCCGATCTCCGCCTCCCTCCCTCTGTCCCTCGATTGCGGATCGAAAGAAATATATAGTGAGAGAGAGAGAAATGGAATGCAGACTTCGATCTCGCCTGGGTAATCCGGGGGGGTCGCCACGCTCCCGAGGGCCGCGGCGCCCTAGCCTGGTCTCCCCCTCTTTCTCTCTCATGCTTGACTTTTAGGTTGGGGGCAAGTTGGGGAGAATAAAATCCCATTTAACTGGTAGCCAAATTTGTATAAAATTTTAGATTTAGTTGATAAATAAGTCAAAATTAAGCATACGTGCACCCAAATTTATTTATTAGATATAATATAATTATGCACCATCACAATAACTAATATTATTTCAATTATATCCTTTAAATGCTAATAGTATTAAAATTGAAAAAAAAAATATTAAAAACGTGACGAAGTATGGAATATGTGAGATTTTAAAAGAGTATGTATACGAGAATATGAAAGATTTTAAGAATACGTACATTGAGGCCGTGTTTGAAAATCATTTTCACCGTAATTTTTGAGACAAAAGCAATCGATAAATTTTAATTCTGTCCATATGTCTTGACTTTAGTGTTATTAAAAATCTCACAGAAGAGAGATAAAGATATAAAATCTTACCCTATCTCGAATCCTTTAAAAGTGAGGAAAGAGAGTTTTGGAGAATTATGTCATGATTATAATTCACCTCCTGACACAGTGCTTGCACGATACAGAGATTATTTGGGGAATGAATTTCTCGTGAGTAATTGAGATTCTTATTTTACAAGAAAGCTAAATGGGTATGGATTAGTATAAATGAGTATAGACTAAACAAATGGTAGGGTGAGTAACAGTAAAGTCATAAATGATGAAATATGATTATTAGGAAAGCATATATAATAATATGAAACTTGTGAAGCTATATTATACAATAATTACAAAGTCTAAGGATACCTATGTAATTATCCTCCTACTTATCAATAGGACAGTCGATGGGTGGGTTGGGCCAGGTTTGGGAAGGGTTTGATCTCAGTTCGACTCCTCGATATTAAATTTTAAGTTCGATCTGGACCTTAATTATGTTGGGTTGAGTTGAATTTGACACTAATAAAAAAAATTTAAAGTTCAACTAATGTCCGATCTAATTCAAAAATTGAAATAAAAATAATAATAATATTATACAAATTTATTAAATTATTTAAAATTTAAAATTAATTAACTAGTTTAAAAATAAAATTTTAATTATTAATAAGTAAAATGACATAATTTTAATTAAATAATTTTAAAATTTTGAGAAGATAAAAAAAGAGAACAGATTGTGTTGACTCACGAGTCAAACTCAAAATTCAAATTTAACCCGTGTGATTAATAGGATTAGACTTTTAAACTTGACTAAAAAGTCACCTGTTAAAAAAAATCTTCCGACTTAATCCAAGATCGAGTCAATTTACTAATGTATAGGGTCCACCTGAGCCATTTACAACTCTCCTTATCAATATCAACTTAGCTGCGCTTAATTTTTCATTTACTGGGAGGTTAGTTGTCCGTGGACTATATAGTAGTGTCACCTACAAACAAGAGCACAAGGGCCCAGCCCGTCCAAAACCCGAACCTTCCAGAGGCGCACACGAGTCCACACAACTGGCGCATCATCTTCACGCCCCCCCTCCCCCCGAGCCGCGAACGCTCTGCCTGACTGCGTCGCCCGCCTTCGCAACCGCACCGCATATCGGCGACGAGCGCCCAGTAGGCCGCTCTCGCTGCACCCCCTAAACCCGCTTGGGCCGCTTCGTCTTAAAACCCCACTCCGCTTTAAATCGAAGGAGACCAAAACAGTGATGGTGGCATTCCTGAGGGCATTGACCGCGGCGTCCTCGGCGCTGCCCGCCGCGCTCGCGCTCTCCGCCGCCTCCTCCGCCGCTTCTCCTCTCCACGCCTCGGCTTCTTCTTCTTCTTCCAGCCGCCTCTCCTTCCCCGTCTCCCTCGTCCCCGCACCGGCGGGGTTGCGGAGTCTCGGCTGCACCCGGCAGCTGGTGCCGCCGAAGTCCGCTCTGGGGATGGATTCCGTGGCGTCGGAGGTGAAGCCCTCCGATCAGGTTGGTATCCGCTCTCTGCTTCTTTAGTTCGTCTCTGGTGTTGCTCTCGATGTGCTCGCCGTGGCGTGGTTGGCGAGTTGCTAGCTGTGATTCGATGGCTCATCTGGTTTTTAAGTGTAGTAGTAGGTCCGGTTCCGAGACTATCTGTGACCTGATTGGTTTCTTGTCTCTTTGTCTGGTTAATCTGCAGAAGGATGGAGTGCTTTCGGAGCTGCTGGTGAGTTTGACTATTCTATGCAATTCTTTCCAAGGCGTGCCTGTTTCTATCGATTTTGAAAACTTCCCGACGGTGTCTGCATTTACAATTAATGTTTATTCTGTACACCTCCCTTACCTTTTGGGAGGCTTACACTTGATGCAAACTTTCTATCTGAAACGCTGTACTCCAGGAGGCAGAAGTAATAAAGTTCATGGTGCACATAGTTGATCAGTGTCTGACTTCTTCCTGCTGAGAAAGTATGTATACACGATAGGTTTCCTTTACCCTTGCTGCTGACATCATCAATAGCGATGGGAGTATGTTCGAGTTTCCCATTTAGCATTAAAGAGTTGGGGCAAGAGCTTGATGACCTTCTCACTTTGTTGTTTATTTGACCTACTTTGCAATCTTTGATTGGTCCTTGTGAAGAGGGTGTCAACTGAACTCCGAATGTCCAAATTTCTGACCACATTATGACAAATTGTCTTTGAAAGTGGACCACATTATGACAATTTGGAATCAGATTAGGGAATTTGAATGAAATTTCTTATATTTATAGTATATGCAATTTTTGGAATCAGAAATTTCCAAAAAAAATCAGAAGCGGAAACAGAAACAAATGTTTCTGTATTTGGGGTTTGATGATATTTTTGATGGAGTAATATATATCATTTGTGTCAGAATATTATGTTTATGATTATCATAAGGTCGGTCCTGTCTTAGAAAAGGGATGTATCTGGTATATCAACTCGCCCAATCATCCTCTCTTAAGTGAGGAGAGGGCTGGGGGGTTTAGACCTTAGAAGCATGCAGTGGGGATGAGAATGATAATGAAGGTTAGTGAGGAATATCTTTTATTACATTTCTATTTTTCTTTGGGAGCAGAATTTTTGGGTAAATGAAGAATCCTGCTTCTAGTGTCAAGTCACTAGATGGCTCCCCTTTATTGGCTAATTATTTGGGACTATTTACAGGCGTGGGCCAGTAAGTCTGGGCCCAATAGACTGGTCCAATTTAGATTGACCTCAGCAGGTAAATAAAACATCTATAATGGATTTGTAAACATAAGTCAGAAGCAAGAGATTACGCCTCAGGTTCTGATTATTCCTTTCGGGACTGATGTGGAACAGTTGTTTCTGTCTTCATCTTTGACTCCAGCTATTGAAAATGGCGCCCTTACTTTAAGCATTGTTTGCAGTTAAAAATATTATTATTCCTTTAATCTGCATTGTGCTAGAGTGAATGCCTTTGCTTTGGACAATGAAAGCCAAAAGTGATAGTTAAAAGCCATTTCTCCATGACTGTTCTTTTTCTTTGTAAGAATGAGGTGAATTATGAAAGTTGGTCTCAGTAATAGTTAATCATGTCTGTCTCTAGTTGTTTTGTCACATGAAATTCTCCTTTTGATACACTTTTAGTGTCTTTTATTTATGTCTTATACACCCTGGAAATCTTATGTACTTGGCATTATATAGCAAATTATCATACAGGATGCTGTGCCTCTGAAGTTTCAATAAAATTTACACTCATACCCATCTGGTCAGCTACCATGAGGATACTCTAATAATATCCTCTAACACTATTTAGAAAAAATAACAAATTGTGATTCTATCCTTTTAGAAGTTGGAAAAAAAGAGAAAAGTTTCTCCTTTTTTTTGCTTTCACTCTCTCTCTCTCTTTCAGGGTTATACTATTTGATGATTGAGTTAAATATTAACTAAACTACAGTTAAGTTAGGGAGGCAGACATTGATGGGAAATGTATGGAGGTGAGAAAATGATAGTTTCATAGGTATAGAGGCAAATATGATCAGTTCATGTGTGTAACATCAAATAACAAGGATTGCAAGAGTATATAAGTGAAAAATTTTATGTTTTATGACTATTATGTTCTTTCTTGATTGTTATCATATAAAAGATTGACTAGCATGTTGAGTTATCTGCCAACAGCTAACAAATGTTTATACACATTACTGTACTAGGTTGTTCTACTATCAAAATCAGTTGTTTTCATCTAACCTCTCCAGTTTGACTTCAGACAGAGTTTATGGTGGATATGAAGTGTGATGGTTGTGTTTCGGCTGTGAAGAACAAGTTGCTAAATCTTAAAGGTAAGTTGCTTGATATCCCTTTCCACAACTGTCCATTTGTTTGATTATTTTTGGCACGGAGTTATAAACATGTACAATATGATGTGCTTTGACTATTTTCTTGTGCGTAATGATATATGCCATTGACGTTCTAGGTATTTACCAATAATGGTCTGTGTCTGCAGGAGTTAAAAGGGTTGATGTGGATTTGAGTAACCAGGTTGTAAGAGTTCTTGGTTCACTATCTGTGAAAATGATGCTTGATGCATTGGAACAGACAGGCCGAAAAGCTAGATTGATTGGCCAAGGGAGCCCTGAAGGTTTTCTATTTACTTGTCCTGATGGCACCTTTGTGTTAAACTGTTGAATTTCACTCAGCCTTAACTTTTCTGCCTGTTCTCTTTCGTTTCGGTTTTCAATCTACTTTTTTTATTTTATTGTACCCCAGTTGTGGATCGACTAGCTTAATCAGTTCTGTTTGTATATTGAACTAGAGAAAGAGAACCTATTGGCTAAAAGATACAAAAATATTGCATAAGATGCAAAAATGTCACCCATATGGTCAAAAAGAGGTTCTGTCTTTATAAAAAAGCATTGTGTACTTATCCTTACCCCTATATATCCTTACCTTTATTGACACCCTGAAGGGCGAAAAGAAGGTTCGGATCCCACAGGTTAACTTATTGGATAACGATATGCTTATTTGGCCCATATGGGACAAAAGGGACCTCTGTATTTTCCATGTCGAAAATGGAGCATTGGATCAGCTGTTGTCTTTTATCTTTGATTGGGTTAGGAAGTGAGTGGTTGTATGCAAGGGAGTGAGCTGTCTCAGCCCATCTTTTTCCTTCTTTTTTTTTTGGAAGGTGACCTAAAGGCCACAATTCTCATCCCATCTTTTGGCCCCCTCTGTGCATAACGTGGTCAAACTTCCTTTGTGTGTCTGAATTTCTGATTTTGTGGACTGTTATTTGCAAACGGTGCATTCTTTTTTGGGGGAGGTTAATGTAGATGGTGGTGAATTGGGGTATGTTTGTTTTTCCTTGTGATTGGGGTATGTTTGTTTTTCCCCCTCATGCTTGTGCAATGCACATTTTATCCTTTTTCTTTAATGAATACATTCTACCATACCCACCCACCCCCCACAAAAAAAAATCAAATAATGCTACATCTCAACATTAGTTTTTCTTGTGTTGCACTTTGACAAAATTCTAATTGATTGAATCTTGTTTCTTTCTCCGAAACACCGAGAATCACAAAGATAAAGTGGATAACCATTATAACATATGCAAACAATCACTACTTCCCAAATATTTGGCGTGCTTAAAAGTAAATTCGTTTGTAATATTAATGTGCATAAAAAAAATCATTAAACATTTTCACTGACAAGAGAGAGTGGACCTTACCACCCTGTAGGCACACACATGGTAGCATTTGTGGTAGTGCTTCAGGATTCCAATGTCCAGTGTCCAAGATCAGAACGAGCTTGCTGGCAGACCACCGCTGGCTGCAAGTGAAGGAAGAGAGAGACATCATTTCAATATCCGCATCCGGATTAGTGTTTTTTTTTTACAGGTGAAAATTTGATAAACCACAACCAATAATCACTGTTCTTCACTGTTAGGATGGTCCAACACTGCATCAGATTCCAGTTGGTAATGCATAGAGGATAATGCTTCAATATTTAGTATATATGTTCCCTTCCTAGTAGGAGGGGATCAGGAGAGTATCCTTATATACCTCCAGATACCAAGAATTTGTGTTCTCATTGTTCCTGTGTTCTTCATAAAAGTATGGCAGATTTTTTGTTACCATTTACATCCCTAATTGCATGCAAGCAAAGTCATGCCAATAGCTTGAGAAAATGGCAAAGGAATGCTTTTGTAAGTTATAGTCATTGTGCACTTGATTTTATTAATTTTATTTCATTGGCTTGATATGCTAGGATAACCTTGTAATTTGTTATTTTAAGGACATTAAGATGATCTAGTTATTTGTAAGAAGGATTTAAGTCATTATCCTTGTAGGGTTTGATTGGATGCATTTAGCAGGAATCATATCATGAAACAACGTTTTACTTGTTTATGTTAAAGAAAGGTATGAAAGGGCCATGCCAAGACATTTGGTTGATCAGGTATTGCTCTGTATGATACTTTCTCTGTGTGAACAGTGACAGGAGGGTGTGCTAATCCAGTGTGAAGTTGTGGTGTTGGCTATTGTGTGCCAAGAGGCCTAGTAGGATACATTACCCAAAGGGAGCCTATAGCCAAGGAGATTGAACCGTATGCAGCCTTGCTCCTGCTTTTTGTAGAGAGGCTGCTTCCAGTTTTGAACCCTTGACCTCCAGTTCAGAATGTAGCAACCTTGCTATGACTCGAAGGCTCCCCATCATACTGTATACAAGTAGGCAGTTTTTTCAAGGCTTCTTTCTGTTCTTTCGTTGGGGATTCAAATTTCTTGGCAGGTGGTCAAGAGACCACAATTTATTAAAGCAAAAAAAGTATTTACACAACACAGATCACAAGAAAATGAGTAATCTCTCTACCAATAAAGTAAAGTGATCCTGGTGTGTGAGACTGCTAGGCTGATTGGGGTTTCTGATGTGGACGTGAACAAAGGCTTGATGTCCTCTCTTTGCCTGATCAAGCGCAGAGGGCTGGCGGATGTTGCTAGGAAGGCGAAGGCGGAAGCTGCCCGGAAGAATTAATAGATGAAGCAGGCAGAGGAGTAGGTGGATGGAGGTTTTTGTTAAGGTAGTCGAGGCTGTTTTTTGGTTTTTGTTGGGGTGTGTCCATGTCTATCTGCTATTTGGCAGCTGTATGGGTGGTGGGTGCTTTTACATGTAGGGCATGTTGGATCCGTTAATGTTGGGATGGGGTGAGTGAGCAGGGGTCTGTCTGTTTTTTTCATTTGCTCGAGGCAGAGTGGTGTCTGCCACTTTTTTGTTCTTGGGAGCACTCCCCCCGTCATGTACACTCTTGTTTTTTCTTTTAGATATACAGTGGTACTACCCACATTCAAAAAAAAGAAAGTGATACTAAAAAAAGAACACCCCAGAGTCCTTTACACCCTAAAACACTTTATAAAATGGAGCTTCTCTATTTACGTAGTCTAAAAGTGGTTATGGGCTGCAATTTTGCTACCACTGTCTGAAGCGCCACTGGTACAAGAAAAAAAGTACAGTTCATGGCTGTGAGGGATTCAATTTGGTCCTTGTACCCAACTCTACACCATCCATGTTTGTCTCCCACGTCCAAGTTCTCTTGTTTCTCTGATGGCTGATTTTGTACAAATCTCAGTCTATCTCTAAGCATAATACTGTCCCAATGTCACCCTACTTTCCTAGGGATTTACGTGTCATAACCAGGGTATCCACGATTTGCTAAATGAAACAATGTCCTTCATTCTGCTGCCTTACAATGTTTAACAGTTGACTTTTCTGTGCAATCATGTGAAAGTAAATGATAAAATCAAAATGTTTAGATAGTCAACTTTCTCTACCCCTAATTGTGGCTGTCGTCATGAATATCTATCCTATCAATATGGAGTTGGCCTGGGGCATGACAGTCTGAATCTGACAGTATCTGATGCGGGACGACTACGAGACTCGACGCGGACGAGTTGCGACGTTGGACTCTATAGGACGACGCGACGGGTTGGACGACACGACCAGCAACAACGATACAACGCGACACCTAAAGAGCTCTAGAAGAGGCGATGTGCCCCAAACAAGAAGTGCTAACTCACGGTCGTCCCCATCGAGGGAAGCGCGACGATCTGCACGGTTGAGTAACCGGCTTTGAGTCTCGGGTGGTCGGCTTGCTCTCTCGCTCGGAACGAGTCGTGGGACGGGTCTCGCACTCACAGCGGTGATGTATCGCGAGCTAGCTAGGAAAGTAATCTACTCACATGCAGCGGCATCTAGAACGCATACTAGCTAAGCAAATACGACAAAAGGGGGTGGCGAGTGTACCTCCACGCTCGGGGCGTGGGGAAGACTTCCCGGCCGAGATCCGGAACTCCCGGTACAGAAATAATTAATAATTACAGAAATAATGCTAAGTCCACTCCACGCAGGGAGGTAACAGGCAACACGTGGGATCCGGGAGCACCAATCTCGGGTTGGCGGGTAGCAGTCGATGGCACTCGGGCGGACGCGGTCGGCCGGTTCAGCTCCGTTCACTCGGTCCCACCGAATGGTACGTGCGACCCGCTGCTGGTACGGCGGCGTCCGGGGCAGCTCCTAGCTGCAGTGACTGACGCGGACGCTCCTGGAGTGTCCCGGGTCGATCCCCGGGGGCGGTGGTTGTCGGAGTGGAGGCGGGCGATTTCTTGGGAATTATCTCCCAATGCTGTCCCGCAGCTGTGTTTCTGTCCAGATCTGCGCGCTCTAGTGAGATCGGCTGGTACGCTCAACGTCGACGTCGGATTGGGACACAAAAGGTACCGTTGGAAAGAGGACTTGAAATCCTACAACATACTGGAACTACAGACTCATCCAACGGTTGGATTGAAAATGGGAGCGACTGCAAACTGACTGAGCACACTGTCCCGAAATAAAGAACAGACAGGACAGAACCTAACCTCCCTGATCAAGGGCTTTGACCAAGGATCAAATGGGCGAATTAGGACCATATATTTTTATGGTAGGTAGAGGGGAGGGTGACGGAGACGCACATAGCTCATTTGTGAGATTTGGACAACATTTAATGGGTGAGAACAATCGGCTACTAAGATCTACCCGGCAGACCTGCACACAGGCAGATTTTGGGGAAGATGAACAAGTGTATGGGAAAGGGGGCAAACGGGCTCTGATCGACCTAAAAATTGAACTGGAAATGGCCTTTGATGGGGGGAGCCTACCCTCAAAGTTTCGTGACGATCCAACGGTCGGATCTCCCGTAGCAGTTCTTTCACCGAGCTGTTGTTCTGAAACTCCGAGTTTGGGGCAGCAGGATGAAGACCGGCTCGTGGAGACTGAACGGCGGCACGAACGGCGGCGACGGCAGCGGTGAACGTTCACAGAAGATAGAGGAAGAAGAGAAGTAGAAGAAATATGAGGGAGATAGAAGATTTGGGATCAGATCTAGAGAGAGTTGGGGGTGGAAGGAGGAAGAACACCAAGAACACTCAAGAGGGAGAGGGGAGTGCACACCAATCAATATTCTCTTCCATTTTCTCATTAGTTCCACAGAAAATACAATGAGAGACTATAAGTATTCAAACCCTAGATCTAGATCCAAGGACATCCACTAACACCAAAGGACATCCACTAACATTGGTCAAGGGTAGGTGGGAGACAAGCATGGGGGATAAGGAGGGGGCATCCTCTACCTTTGTCTCCTTGGTCTAATGGTCCAAGTCTTCTAGAAGCCCATCTTGGGTCTTGGACCAGCCTTTTAGGCCCACATGTGTAGAAGTCCACAAGGGAGAGAGAGGCCTAATGGGGCTCCTAAAAGTTTGGAGGCCCAATTTAGAAATTGGGCTCCTTACATGAAGTGTAATCCATTTTACAACCTTGACCCATTACACTCATAAATACTCAAAATAAATACACACCAATACACTAAACATAAAGAAAGTATCAACACTCGGGGGGGGGAATCCATACTATCACCCAGCCACAACGATGTCGATGTCGACCGAGTCGTGCTGCGGATCCGGTACCGACGGCTCGCTGAGTCGGGCCGTACTCGTGCTCTGGTGTCCTCACCAATTCTCCCCGGGTGGGATAAGCTCGACCCTGTCAAGTAAGGGTCCGGGTCGCTCTGGTACCGATCCAGTAGATCTGGATCTATCCTCTGTAGCTCTGCCCGGGTGATCCAGATGTCATCGGACACGGGCCGTCCCCTCCAACGCACCAAGTAGCGCTGGTACACTCCGCCTCGAGTAGTCGTCACCTGCTCATCTAGTATACATTCTATTTGCTCTCGCTGCTGAGGTAACAAGGCTGGAGGTGGACACTCTAGGGTGGTGTCACTCACAATGGGTGGAGACGGCTCAAAGGACTCACTGGGTATCACCGCTGGATCCCTATAAGCGACGAGATCCGAGACGTTGAAAGTCGAGCTGATCCCGTAATCCTCTGGCAAGTCCACAATATATGCGTTCGATCCGACTCGCCTCACTACCCGAAAGGGACCGGCACCGCGAGCATGCAACTTCTTCACAGCTCCTGAGGGAAACCGTTCAGGTCTGACCCTGATCATGACAGAATCGCCCTCCTGAAACTCACGGTGGTGCTTATGGGCGTCAGCCAATTCTTTGTATCGTGCGTTGTTGGACTCAATGTTACGATGAACATGCTCATGCAACTGTCTAATATGACTAGCAAAAGACTCGGCTGACTCAGACACACGGGACTGGATGGGAGATGGGACTAGGTCTATAGGTCTCCTAGGTCTACGGCCAGTGACAATCTCGAAGGTGCTCATACCTGTAGACCTATTGACCGAATCGTTATAGGCGAACTCGGCCAAGGGTAAGACCAAATCCCAATCCCTGACTCGATCTTGGACAAGACACCTAAGAAGATCCCCCAAACTCCTATTGACAACCTCAGTCTGACCATCGGTCTGGGGGTGATATGCAGTGGAGAATTTCAATTGGGTGCCCATCATGTGCCATAGGATTTTCCAAAAATAGCTAGTGAATCGTACATCCCTATCTGACACTATGGTACGGGGAAGGCCAAACCTGGAGACACAATGAGAGAAGAATAGGCGGGCAACTCTAGTGGCATCCGAAGTCTTGGAGTATGGAATGAACAAGGCCATCTTGGAGAACCGATCGACAACCACAAAGATCGAGTCATGCTTTCGGAGGGTGCGAGGCAGTCCTAGCACAAAGTCCATGCTAATGTCCTGCCATGGGCTATCCGGGACGGGAAGGGGAGTATAGAGGCCGGTATTTTGCTTCCTCTGTTTGGCCATAGCACAAATGCGGCACTGGGCTACAATACGAGCAACATCCCTCTTTAGGCTAGGCCAGTAGAATCGGTGCTCAACCGCCTCTATGGTCTTGTTCCGGCCAAAGTGACCAGCAAGACCTCCCGCGTGCATCTCCCACTTAAGAAAGTCATGAACAGAGGTCCGTGGGATGCACAACTTGTCACCACGGAATAGGTGACCCTCCTGCAGTACAAACTCGCTATAATCGCGCGAGGGACCGGCCTGAAGGACGGCATAGATCGGACCAAAGTCCGGACAGTCAACATAGGCGTCCTTCAGCCTCTCTAGCCCTACCACCTCAACACTCATGGTGGTCAACATCATCACCCGATGACTCAGTGCATCGACGACCTTGTTCTCCGCCCCTGCTTTGTGCTTGAGCACAAAGGTGTACTCTTGGAGATACTCCACCCAACGACTATGGCGAGCATTCAGCTTCTTTTGGGTATGGAGGAATCGTAAGGCCTCATGGTCAGAGAAGAGGACAAACTCCTGGTGCAATAAATAGTGCCTCCAATACCTCAGTGCTTGGACAACTGCGTAGAATTCTTTGTCGTATGTGGAATATCGCAGTTTGACATCATTAAGCTTCTTGCTAAAGAATGCAATGGGGTGGGACTCCTGACTCAAAACACCACCAATACCCACACCAGAAGCATCACACGTGACCTCAAACACCTTAGAAAAATCAGGTAAAACAAGGACAAGTGTCTGGGTCATGCGCTCCTTAATGTCCTGAAAGGCCGTGGCTGCAGCCTTAGTCCATACGAATGCCCCCTTCTTTATGCAATCAGTGATCGGGGCAGTGATAGAACTGAAGCCACGAATGAAGCGACGGTAGAACGTCGCTAAGCCATGGAAACTCCGGACATCGTGGAGCGTGCGGGGCTCGGGCCACTCCCTGATGGCCATAATCTTCTCCGGATCAGCGGAGACTCCATCTCTCGACACAATGAACCCGAGAAAAGTGATCTGATCGGACATGAAAGCACATTTCTTCGGGTTGGCAAATAAACTCTCTCGCCTTAGCACGACACAGACCTGCCTAAGATGGTCTAAGTGGTCATCCCTAGTGCGGCTGTAGATAAGAATGTCATCGAAGTAGACGACCAAGAAGACCCCTATCATAGGACGTAAAACCTGGGTCATCAACCGCATAAAGGTGCTAGGGGCGTTGGAAAGCTCAAAGGGCATAACCAACCACTCATAAAGACCATCCTTGGTCTTGAATGCCGTCTTCCATTCATCTCCAGGCCTGATCCGCACCTGGTGATAGCCACTACGAAGGTCTATCTTTGAGAAGATAGTGGCTCCCGACATCATATCAAGCAAGTCATCCAATTGGGGAATGGGAAAACGGTACTTCATCGTGATCTTGTTGATTGCATGGCTATCAACGCACATCCTCCATGTGCCATCCTTCTTCGGGGCCAATAGTGCGGGGACAGCGCAGGGACTCTTGCTGTCCCTAAGGGACCCCGACTCATCAACTCTTCGACCTGCCGCTGAAGCTCAGCATGGTCCGTGGGACTCATCCTATAATGGGGAAGGTTGGGCAAAGATGAGCCCGGGACGAGGTCGATCTCATGCTGGATATCCCTCATAGGTGGAAGGCCTCCAGGGAGGTCTTCGGAGAAGACATCGGAAAATTCCCGCAATATTGCGACTATCTCTGGGGGATGCTCATCCTCAGACCTAGGGACGACATCCTCTATGCCCCTGACAACGACAGCTAGAATGGGGTTACCCCCGGTCACCTCCTGTTCCATCTCTCTCGGACTGATCATCATCAACCTCCTGGGTGGAGGGTCCACTCTGCTAGGAGCAGTCGAAGAGGTGGAGGCTTGTGCCGAGGACAACGCGGGTGGACCGGCTTTCCCCTGACTAGGAGATGTCGCATTACTGGGGCCAGCTGGTCCTCGGACAGATGGTTCCTTCGGCTGGACGGGGTGAAGGGTAATCCTTTGGCCACCATGGTCGAAGGTGCAAGTGTTCGACCTGCCATGAAGGGTGGCATCTCGGTCAAAGAGCCAAGGCCTACCAAGGATGATACTATCCACCTCCATAGATAGTACATCGCACCATATCGCATCATGGTATGCCTGGAACTGCAGCGGCACCAGACACCGCAGTCTGACCGGGATGGAAGTGGAATCCACCCAAGAAACTCTATAGGGTACGGGGTGATCCACGTGCGTCAAATCAAGGCGCTTGACGGTGCCTGTGGAGATAGCGTTGATGCAGCTCTCGCTATCAATAATCACCTTGCATGCCTTCCCTTCCAGTCTACAAAATATATGGAATATGGTGGTGCGACGCCAGTCGTCACTCACCTGCGGCTGGGTAAGGATGCACCTGACTACACCCAAATGTATGCCATCATGATACTGGGTACTAGGGACGTCGACCTGCTCGCCCTCCAACAGCTCATCAAAGAATTCCTCGGCCAATTCCTGGTCCGGCTCATAACTGACTGGCACCAACTCGGGGGTGGGGTCTCAGGCCGGCGTGTCGGTAATAACAAGTGTTCCCTGGGTGGGACACTTGCTGGCAAAGTGGCCAACTCCACCACAAGTGTAGCAACGGTCTCGTGTCCCAGTGCCCTGAGATGTTCCACCAATTATTGGCCCCTTACCCTTGTCCTCTCGATGGACTGGGGGTGTGGGAAGAAGAGGCCGAGCTGGTACGACAGGCTGATAAGGCCGAGGGGCAGGGATGGGTGCCTGCGGGCGAGGGGGAGGGTCCCTCGGAGGGAAAGTGCGGAGCGTAGGAGCAGTGGGGTCCTGCCGAGGGGGTTCGGGGGGACGGGTCACCGGAAATCGACTATAGGAGGTAGGCGTGGTATGAGGGTCGGTCCCACGCTGATAAGTGAACCCCGGGCGCTGGACGGGAGCAAACTCCGCCTCGAACTGCTCCAACTCTAGAGCAACTTGGTATGCGCCTTCCAAGGTGGTAACATTGCGGCGAAATAATTCATATTGGTAGTGGGGCCGCAAATCACGACAGAAGCGCGATACAGGCATGGTGCTCTCCTCCGTAACGTCACATCGCAAAAAGTACTCGTCAAACTCCGCGACGTAGTCTGACACGGATCGATCCCCTTGGGTGAGACTCTGCCACCTATCAATAAGTCGCTGATGGTACGTGGCAGGAAGATACTTACGCCTAAGCTTGTCCTTCATCTCATCCCAAGAACCTATGTAATGCCCTGGATCTCTATTGGATCTTTATTAGATCTTTCGGATGCCTCATTTTCTACCGTTAACCATTTCTCTTCGTTCTCTCTCGTTTCAGGGTCTCTCGGCACGGGGTGCACACCGTTGCGGAGTTGGCCGAGGCGAGGACGCGATGGAGTGATCGGGACGCGGGATGGGGCGGCGGTTTGAGCGTGGCGGGCGCGATCCCTCGGTGGATTCCAAGAAAGGCGCCGTTCATGTTCCTGGCGATTTTCGGCGTGGTTTAGTCCCCTTCGGGCGCGGTTTCTTCGGTGGAGGTAGGGAGATGGATCGCCACTTCGTTCTGCACCTTTTCCCTACTTCTGTGCGCAGTTTGGTGCTCGATCGGGGGAGATCGGGTCGGTTTAGTGAAAACCGTCGTTTTTGGGGTTTTCAGGGTTCGCCGGAGAACGGCAACCATTCTCGGTCTAGTTAGTGTTAAAATGACCGATGGGATGTTTGGATCCCATTCACGTAGGTTTCGTGTCGATTGGTCGTCATTCGGGGCGGGTAGGAGTCGGGGAACCTCGGTGACTCGTTTTGGGTCGATTTGAGGAAATCACCCTGATCTCGCGATCCGGCGCGTGCATGTGGTGTTTTTAGCCTCTAGGGATTGTGTTTCGTTGTGTGGTCCTTTTGAGACCGTTCATCCCCTTGTGTGGTCAGTTTTAGACCATTCATCCCGTTGTGTGGTTCCCGTGCGACCGCCCATCCTGTTGAGTCGTTTGGTGTGTCGTTGGCCGGTTCGGGTCAACCCGGTGTGACCCAGTGGTTGACATGTGACCCGGTGTGTGTGTCTCGACGGTGATGTCCAGCTCGAGACGGTTGTTCTAGATGACTCGAGGTATCGTCTCACCTCGATCCACGTGTCCAGGTGTGCTGAGGGTCTTGGTGTTCCCTCAGGTTTTCGTGAGTTGTTTCCTCCGTGTGAGTCGTTTCCCGGCTTAGGATTAGCTCAATTGGCGGTGTGTTACCGCTTTGCACGACGATCTTGACCCTGAGTTGCGTAACTCAAGGATCGTGGTGTTTGCAGGTCTAGTTGTCTTATCTTGAGTCTGTTGGCAGTTGGTGTCCTGCCTTTGTGCTTTGTAGTACGGGCGACAGCGCGGCCTGGCCTATCAGTACTCCAGCATTCGTGTTTCAGAGTCTCCGTGTCTTGTGAGCCTCCACTGGTTGTAGCCCTACGACGCGGTCGACCCACCAGGGAGAGGTGGTAGGGTATCCCGATTAACGATTCCTAAGCTGTTCCGTGGGCCCCCGGCTTGGCCGTAGCGTCCTACGGAGGGGGAAAAACTAGCTAGAGGCCTGGCTCTAGGCAGGAGCCAGTGTGTGCACACGTGGTCAGGGGCGGAGGACTTACGCCGCGGGCGTGACCCTGACTAGTACTTGTTACTGTGGTTCCGCGTGGGTCTGCGACTCGGCCGCGCTCGCGTCGACGCGATCGGTTGGTAGTCGAGACACTTGTGGTGTGTGTTGCGGTGCAGTGTAAGACGTCGTGGACGCAGTTGGCCGTTCTACTTGTGAGGTGGTCGTAGTCTCTGTCGGGCCGTTGTGACGACAGCGTAGACGAGACACTTGTCGGCGCAGCATAAGGCGTCAGTGGACGCAGCTGGCTGTTCTTCTAATGAGGAGGTGCTTCCGTCACATGACGCGTGACTCTCGTGTTTTCTCGGAGTCTGTGTTTCCCTTCTGAGTTGGTCTATTCTGGGCTGGGCCTGGACCAGCTTGGTGTGGTACACGACGCTCCGGTCGTGTACGTGGCTGTGCTTTGGTGAGCGTACACGGCAATTGGGGCGTGCGTGCGCCCGAGTCTCTCTTTGTGTCGTGGGTTCGAGTGGCTTTGAGCGTCGTGGTTCGTCGGCGGCTGTATTCTGGTGAATGCGGCTTTTCTCTTCTTTTAGCGGTAGATGTTCTTTCCGTTGACGGCTTTCTTTTACAGCTTTCTAGTAGTAGTTTTCCTGCTTTGCTACTACTGATGTTTTCGTGTTGCGTGTTACGGCGTTGTTTTCAGTGGGGATCCGCGTGACCCCTACTGAGCCAGTGACACGAGGCTCACCCCTGCTTTTCAGGTGGGGTGACTTTGTTCGTGCTGCTTCCGCGGGTCCTGGAGTTCGAGTCGTAGCTGGTACCTCCGTCGGGGTTCTCCCGACTTCTTGGTACGTCTTTCTTTTCTGTCGACTGTACTGCTGTTAGACTTGTTGTCTTTCCTTTGGACTTGACTCTGGCATATAATTGTGTAAAATCTGTTAATAATAAAAAGTAATTTTATTTCTGCTACTTTAGCAATCCGATCTAATGAAATTTAATTGCTTACTGTTATATCTGTCAGTTCAATGTACTACACGACAATCCTTTTTCCCTTCGGAGCTTTACCGCTCTTGGGAGGCCTCGCGGGTTCCATGTGGTATCAGGTGTATTCGGTAGTCTTACCGGGTATATCTGGTATCCGGAATCCGGGTCGTCACAGTTGGTATCAGAGCGTTGTTGTGTAAAGTACATGGGAATCTCAGGTATACAGTTTCTAGAGTCGTAAAAGTCCAGTACAGTCTTCAGCTGGCGTTAGGTTTCGTGATATCCGTTTCTTGTCGTTGTGGGTCTTTTCTTGGTAAGCTGCTCGATGCATGACTCGTTCCTCTGTAGTCGTGTGTCCAGCTGCTGTCATGCCTTGAGGTGACCCTGCTTGCAGTTGTATTCCGTGGTTCTGTGTCCTGTGCGGAGCCGGAATCCTGCAAGTGCTGTTGCTGTTGTTTTTATAAGCGCTGTTTCTTTACGATTTTGTCTGTCTATCGGTGCTGCCGTTTTGCTGTCGTTTCTCCGTGAAGCTGTCGCTGGTGTCCCGTGTGCCAGGTGTTCCCTGTCGCCTTTGGCACTAGAGCCGACGATGTTGTCAGGCTGTCAGCTGAGAGGACTGTGTTTCCTTGTTTAAGCTGCTCCCTGATGTGTCGGTCGTTTTGTTTCTTGGTGTCTGTGGTTGTGGCAGTCGTGTCTCTTTCCCTGTGAGACGCAAGCGACGTTGCCTTGCTTCAGAGGTGTCGGATTTCTGTTCACTTGTGGCATGCTCACTCCCGAGCGTGTACTCGTGATAATGGTCTGACGTTGTTCCTCCGGGCTTTGTTCCTCGTGTTTTGTGTCATTTCGTAGCTAGGTTGTCGGGTTGTTCTTCCCTGCTTACCCTTGCTAGTCCTTAAATTTCGAGGACGAAATTTCTTAAAGGAGGGGAGGATGTAATGCCCTGGATCTCTATTGGATCTTTATTAGATCTTTCGGATGCCTCATTTTCTACCGTTAACCATTTCTCTTCGTTCTCTCTCGTTTCAGGGTCTCTCGGCACGGGGTGCACACCGTTGCGGAGTTGGCCGAGGCGAGGACGCGATGGAGTGATCGGGACGCGGGATGGGGCGGCGGTTTGAGCGTGGCGGGCGCGATCCCTCGGTGGATTCCAAGAAAGGCGCCGTTCGTGTTCCTGGCGATTTTCGGCGTGGTTTAGTCCCCTTCGGACGCGGTTTCTTCGGTGGAGGTAGGGAGATGGACCGCCACTTCGTTCTGCACGTTTTCCCTACTTATGTGCGCAGTTTGGTGCTCGATCGGGGGAGATCGGGTCGGTTTAGTGAAAACCGTCGTTTTTGGGGTTTTCAGGGTTCGCCGGAGAACGGCAACCATTCTCGGTCTAGTTAGTGTTAAAATGACCGATGGGATGTTTGGATCCCATTCACGTAGGTTTCGTGTCGATTGGTCGTCATTCGGGGCGGGTAGGAGTCGGGGAACCTCGGTGACTCGTTTTGGGTCGATTTGAGGAAATCACCCTGATCTCGCGATCCGGCGCGTGCATGTGGTGTTTTTAGCCTCTAGGGATTGTGTTTCGTTGTGTGGTCCTTTTGAGACCGTTCATCCCCTTGTGTGGTCAGTTTTAGACCATTCATCCCGTTGTGTGGTTCCCGTGCGACCGCCCATCCTGTTGAGTCGTTTGGTGTGTCGTTGGCCGGTTCGGGTCAACCCGGTGTGACCCAGTGGTTGACATGTGACCCGGTGTGTGTGTCTCGACGGTGATGTCCAACTTGAGACGGTTGTTCTAGATGACTCGAGGTATCGTCTCACCTCGATCCGCGTGTCCAGGTGTGCTGAGGGTCTTGGTGTTCCCTCAGGTTTTCGTGAGTTGTTTCCTCCGTGTGAGTCGTTTCCCGGCTTAGGATTAGCTCAATTGGCGGTGTGTTACCGCTTTGCACGACGATCTTGACCCTGAGTTGCGTAACTCAAGGATCGTGGTGTTTGTAGGTCTAATTGTCTTATCTTGAGTCTGTTGGCAGTTGGTGTCCTGCCTTTGTGCTTTGTAGTACGGGCGACAGCGCAGCCTGGCCTATCAGTACTCCAGCACTCGTGTTTCAGAGTCTCCGTGTCTTGTGAGCCTCCACTGGTTGTAGCCCTACGACGCGGTCGACCCACCAGGGAGAGGTGGTAGGGTATCCCGATTAACGGTTCCTAAGCTGTTCCGTGGGCCCCCGGCTTGGCCGTAGCGTCCTACGGAGGGGAAAAAACTAGCTAGAGGTCTGGCTCTAGGCAGGAGCCAGTGTGTGCACACGTGGTCAGGGGCGGAGGACTTACGCCGCGGGCGTGACCCTGACTAGTACTTGTTACTGTGGTTCCGCGTGGGTCTGCGACTCGGCCGCGCTCGCGTCCACGCGATCGGTTGGTAGTCGAGACACTTGTGGTGTGTGTTGCGGTGCAGTGTAAGACGTCGCGGACGCAGTTGGCCGTTCTACTTGTGAGGTGGTTGTAGTCTCTGTCGGGCCGTTGTGACGACAGCGTAGACGAGACACTTGTCGGCGCAGCATAAGGCGTCAGTGGACGCAGCTGGCTGTTCTTCTAATGAGGAGGTGCTTCCGTCACATGACGCGTGACTCTCGTGTTTTCTCGGAGTCTGTGTTTCCCTTCTGAGTTGGTCTGTTCTGGGCTGGGCCTGGACCAGCTTGGTGTGGTACACGACGCTCCGGTCGTGTACGTGGCTGTGCTTTGGTGAGCGTACACGGCAATTGGGGCGTGCGTGCGCCCGAGTCTCTCTTTGTGTCGTGGGTTCGAGTGGCTTTGAGCGTCGTGGTTCGTCGGCGGCTGTATTCTGGTGAATGAGGCTTTTCTCTTCTTTTAGCAGTAGCTGTTCTTTCCGTTGACGGCTTTCTTTTACAGCTTTCTAGTAGTAGTTTTCCTGCTTTGCTACTACTGCTGTTTTCGTGTTGCGTGTTACGGCGTTGTTTTCAGTGGGGATCCGCGTGACCCCTACTGAGCCAGTGACACGAGGCTCACCCCTGCTTTTCAGGTGGGGTGATTTTGTTCGTGCTGCTTCCGCGGGTCCTGGAGTTCGAGTCGTAGCTGCCAGCTGGTACCTCCGTCGGGGTTCTCCCGACTTCTTGGTACGTCTTTCTTTTCTGTCGACTATACTGCTGTTAGACTTGTTGTCTTTCCTTTGGACTTGACTCTGGCATATAATTGTGTAAAATCTGTTAATAATAAAAAGTAATTTTATTTCTGCTACTTTAGCAATCCGATCTAATGAAATTTAATTGCTTACTGTTATATCTGTCAGTTCAATGTACTACACGACAATCCTTTTTCCCTTCAGAGCTTTACCGCTCTTGGGAGGCCTCGCGGGTTCCATGTGGTATCAGGTGTATTCGGTAGTCTTACCGGGTATATCTGGTATCCGGAATCCGGGTCGTCACAACCTACCTGAGGCTCATGACGCTGAAAGCGCAAACTCTCTACATTGCTCCAGTAAGTCTACGCTTGCCCTAACAACTTCATCTTGGCATACATGACCCTCCGGTGGTCCGTCATCTCGAACCACTCAAAGTACCGGTCCATGTTGGCCTCTCAATCAAGATAGATCTTGGGTTCCAAAGGTTTGGACCCATCAAACGTGGGAGGGTCTGCACGGACGGTCCTGAGGATCCGTTCGTCCTCCTCATCCCTGTGTGGTCGGTGACCATGCCGGCGCCGGCCATTTCCCTCGTAATCGTTGTCGGACTCGTAGTCCTCAAAATGGGGGGCACGTTGCCGTTGCTCCTCAACCCGAGGTGGTGCGAGCTGGGCAGCATGTGCCTGAGGGGCCGGGAGAATGCCGGGTAGGTCTCGGCGAGGGGTTCTCTCCACACTCTCTAACCTTCCAACCAGTCCTTGGACAGATCGGTCAGAAGCCTCGGCGCGGTCCTCCATGGCTTTGAATCGGCTCTCCATACGCTCGGTATGCTCTCTAAGAGTTTGCTCGGACCTATCCATGCGCTCCATGAGTAGAGCTATCATGTCCTCCAGGGAACGGCCTCCCGGGTTGGCACCTCGGTGTTCACCCATAGTGTCAGGGCGATGGTACTGGGCACCTCCACGGGTGGGCATGCAATGAGATGTAAAGAGAGCTAAGGGTGACTCACTAGACCTATATGGATGGACCGATGCAAGTTGAGGAACCTAGACTTAAACCGATATCCGGTACTTGGCGGAGTCCGGGGATCCGAAGATCCTCTCACGCGAGTGAATCGCCTCCCCGAAAGGCGTAACCTAACGGTCCGACAACACCTTTTTATATACCGAATATTGAGATGCAACGCAAGACCTTGGACCAGACTACCCTAGACTCAAACCGGCTCTGATACCAATTTGATGCGGGACGACTACGAGACTCGACGCGGACGAGTTGCGACCTTGGACTCTATAGGACGACGCGACGGGTTGGACGACACGACTAATAACAACGATACAACGCGGCACCTAAAGAGCTCCAGAAGAGGCGATGTGCCCCAAACAAGAAGTGCTAACTCACGGTCGTCCCCATCGAGGGAAGCGCGACGATCTGCACGGTTGAGTAACCGGCTTTGAGTCTCGGGTGGTCGGCTTGCTCTCACGCCCGGAACGAGTCGTGGGACGGGTCTCGCACTCACAACTCACAACGGCGATGTATCACGAGCTAGCTAGGAAAGTAACCTACTCACATGCAGCGGCATCTAGAACGCATACTAGCTAAGCAAATACGACAAAAGGAGGTGGCGAGTGTACCTCCACACTCGGGGCGTGGGGAAGACTTCCTGGCCGAGATCTGGAACTCCCGGTACAGAAAAGTTTGGAAGCTCAATTTAGAAATTGGGCTCCTTACATGAAGTGTAACCTATTTGACAACCTTGACCCATTACACTCATAAATACTCAAAATAAATACACACCAATACACTAAACATAAAGAAAGTATCAACACTCGGGAGGGGGGGGACTCCATATTATCGCCCAGCCACAACGATGTCGGTGTCAACCGAGTCGTGCTGCGGATCCGGTACCGACGGTTCGCTGAGTGGAGCCGTACTCGTGCTCTGGTGTCCTCACCAGTATCCACTATCCTATCAATATGGAGTTGACCTGGGGCATGACAGTCTGAATCTGACAGTATCTTATCAATATGGAGTTGGCCCAGGACATGACAGTCCGAGTTTGACATATTCTTCCGGCTGACATTTCCATCCTTACTACTCATTAGTTGTGATATACCCTGATAGCACTAATTTGCGGATGCAGCTATGCGCGTGGCAAATTTCCAGCTGATGTTAGTGAACCCGACTGAGAACTGGAACTGGACAGGCCTGGTTTTGGCTCGACGGTTCAGGTCTCATGTTATAATAATTATATTCTTCATGTTAAATATAGTAAATATGTTTTATTAAATATTTTAAAATGTAAAAAGTAATAAAAATTGAAAATTTTGGTTCCGACCCAGTGTTAGGCCGGTTTATAGTTTTTATAGTGGTTCAGGACCAGCTGATGCTTTCCTTGGGTTGAGGGAAAAGAGAAAAGAGAATAGGATATAGGGAACCCATTACGAAGATTAAAAATAATTACAGAAACAGGATTATGCATGTACAGGGAAGTGCATAAAAGATAATGAATTTGAAGATGCATATAAGAATTAGGCTGGTTCCCTGTTAAAATAAAATCTTTTTTTCCCAACCGTTTCTTCATGAAATTTTGTGTATTATTCATATTTCTCACTTTCTACTTTCTGTGCTGTCTATTGCTTAACCAAGCATGCTTTGTCTAGCAGATTTTCAGATTTCAGCTGCTGTTGCCGAGTTCAAGGGTCCAGTTATCTTCGGAGTTGTTCGATTGGCCCAAGTTAGCATGGAGGTGGCGAGGATTGAGGCAAGCTTCAGTGGATTAGGACCTGGTAAGCATGGCTGGGCTATAAATGAATTTGGCGATTTGACTAAAGGAGCAGCTAGCACGGGAAAGGTATTCAATCCGGCAAACCAGACAACTTCTGGAGAGGTCTGCTTCCAATATTCTAAATACATTTCTAGGGTTATTCATATTTATCTTCTCGTTCTTGACTTTCTCACTGATATATTTTCTTAGTTACTGATCTCATGTTTTGCACAATAGTTTCACCATGCATTTTTTGTTTTCATCATTTTTGGTGGAAGAGAGCACTTTCTTTCGTTAGGGAGAACTTGTTAACGTGAATTACGCAAGAGATTTTAAACTTCCCCAAGGGATACTCTGACATTGGCTTTCCTGTAGCCACTCGGTGACCTGGGAACACTTGAAGCCAACGAGAAAGGGGAAGCACATTTCTCCGGCGCTAAACAGATGCTCCGCGTTGCTGACCTAATCGGCCGGTCCATCGCGTTGTATGAAACTGAGGACCGTTCAGACGAAGGCATCGCGGGTGCAGTCATAGCAAGAAGCGCAGGTGTGGGTGAAAACTACAAGAAGCTCTGCACTTGTGATGGTGTCACTATCTGGGAATCAAGTTGATTTTGATTTTTAAACACATTTCTTGTCTGTTCCGGTAGATGTTCCGCAATTCATGTTTGCCACCTCTTAAAAATCCATCCTTGTTCTGCCGGAATTTTCACCTAGATTGATGTTGCTAGATCATGTAATAAGAAATTATCCGGTAAACTGTAGTCTTTATTATAAATAAATAAATGGGTGTGATCTCATATTACAACCGTCTGATATTTAAGTCAAATAACCGGGAACGAAGATTGAGAGTGCTTGGATGCAGGAGAGTAGAGGGAGCTCGAGGGATGTAGGTTGCATATCTCTCTGGTCACTTAGTCAGGGTTATATTTACGGGATTCTCTTTAGTACTCCTTGTTGACTTTCGTTCTCTAGTGCGGTGCTGTTGGGGTTATCTTGATTGTGGAGATGTGAGTCATCCATTGGTCTTCTTGATAGAAGAGAGGAGACGTGGGCGCTGATCTATCACTCCTTCGTCGGAGGTACTTATCAAAGACATGTGCTCGTTCCTTCATCGGCTACCTGTCCCTCCATCCATTGGTACTTATCTGCCGTTCCTTCATCGGTTTGCACTGTTTCACTATTAATGTAATGATGATCGTCAAAGACATGTGCTCTCCCTCGTCAAAAGATGGAGGGACATGTAACGTACGAGATTTGAATTCTAGGCCAATCTTTCTGTAGGCCCTGACAGACTGTGCATTGGATCACGAGCAAATTGTTGCTGGGCCTGAGCTGTTGGCCGATGGATGTGGATTTTATCGGGTCGAGTGAGCTTCCCCCTCCTCGCTATATGTAATATTTTGGCTTCTTCTTTGGTCGGAATGGCTCCGTGATATTAGTATTCAATTTCATTTTTATATTAGTTTTCTATTTTTTATACTAATTTTTATTTTTATATTATATATATTTAATATATATTTAATATTGATTTTTATTTTTATTTTTATATTATATATATTTAATATTTGTTTTATACTAATTTTTATTTTTATATTATATATATATATTATTTATTTTATACGAATCTGGATCCTCTCAGTGCAAGCGAGGACCCAACTTAGGCAGTTCTCCGGCTCCCACATGTCCCTCCCCCACTCCCTGTCGATTTCCCTCCCCACCCAACCCGTTCCCCTCCCCTCGTAGGTAGGACTGACTGTCACTGTTGGCCACGGCGGATGTCGTCAGACACCCCACTCTACTCCTCTATGGCTTTCTCCTTCCTCTTCGTCCTACCCTCCAGCGTTCCCCTTCCCCGCCTCTCCTTCGGTGAGTGGGAAGGGGGAATCGGCCGCGATCCGGCACCTTCGACGCCCCTCCCTCCCTCCCTCCCCTCCCCCTATTTGCAAGAGGGAGGGGTGTTCGGCGCCATCGACACAGTCGGAGGGGAGGGAGAGGGAAAGGGGGGAACGCCTCGGAGGAGGGCGGCGGCTTCCGCAAGGTAAAGGTGCAACCGACCAGGGGAGGGAGGGAAACAGACTGGATGGAGAGGGGAATCGGCTGAGGTCAGGGGAGAGGCATGTGGCAGTCTCGAATAGTTGAGTCCAGGACAGATGAACACTCTTTTGATGCTAGACATTTTTGTTTAAGGTTCAACAGTACCTTTTGTGTTATGTGCTTATTGTATTAAAGCTAGCTTTGCACCAAGACCTTTCATACGATGTTGATATAGTCATGTTAGCATGTTATGCTGATCACACAGCAGGGCATTGAATCTCTTTCCATTGTTTGGTGTTTGGATGTGTTGTGCCGATTGAACGATCTTCAGGTCATATGACACCTTATTAGTGTTCTTGGCTTCGAGATAATGGAGCTAACTTGATGTTGAGATCACGAAACTTATATTTCATCTGATTTGAAGATTGGACAGGGAGACAACTAGACACTCCATCCCCTTGTTTTGTGCGAGACACAGTATTCAGTACTGCTACAGATATGTGTGATAGGTAATGGTAAAACTCTTAAAGATATGATGATGCAAAATAAATAATTACGGATATGATCATTGTTGCATACGTTACAATTGAATTTATTTTGGTGTACATAAAACTAATTACAGGGGGTTGAAGACGACAAAATACAGCTCAGTGCACCGTGTGCTTGAGGGAGTGACCCCATAACCTACCCCCTACTCTGCTCAATCCTTCTTGGAGAGTCTCCAAGTTTGTTCCTTCAACTTGCTTGTAAGGACTGCTCTCTCTTCCGCTCGTTACATCTGGGGTAGTCACAGCAGACATATAGAGAGCTGCAAGATTGGGTCCATTCAGAGATTGAGAAGTGCACATACATCCTCCTACAGACGCACTTCGCCGATTTTGAGGCGTTCACAGAACAGCTGAGGATGAAAGATGAGAAACTGGAAGCCTACCGGTGGCGAGTGCTCAGCACGGAGCTGGAGTCCAAGAGGCTCCATGCTCACATTGAAGGGCTCGACGGGGACGTGTCCAGGTACAGGGAAGAAAGCATCAAGCTGGAAGCCCTGTTACGGGACAAGGAGCAGGAGCTAAAGTCCCTGAAGGAAGAGTTGCGTCTCCCAGGCGGCACAGAGAGGGGGTTGAGAACGAGAGGCAGACGCGGCAAACCTCTCCGGCGCCGGCGAGACTGAGAGACACACAGAGAGAGAGAGAGGGAGAGAGAGAGAGGGATCAGGGAGAGAGTGACAGAGATGTGCCGTCAGTGGCCCCCAGCTGGTTGGCGTCGTCCACCACCCGGATGGGCCGCCCCCGGTGCGGCTGGCTCTTGATCTTCTTCGTCAGGCTGATGTCGCAGAACGTGAACGCCGAGTGCACCTTGTACAGCAACGATGTCCCCTCCAGGTCGTGAGCAGATACGATGCTTGTCTTGAACGGGCGGTCTGTGCAAATACGATGCAGTATCGTCCAGCGCCTCCCGGGCCACGTTGAGGCCATCCTGGTGAGGATGAACCACCGGAGGATCCGCTTCGTCGTGGATCTGCTCGCTTTCGACATTTTGGGTGTTCCTCCTAGACAGCGTTTTGGACATTATAGCCATAAGCACCAAGTTTTGGCATGAGCACAAAATGAACCAAAAAAAAATGCTACAGTTAAAATTTGGATGTTTAATTTAAGTTGGGGAAGAAAATAAAATATCAACCCCTACAAAATTATTGGTTTTTTTTAAAGTCCTTTGTGTTATAACTTTTCATGATAATAGAGGTGGTAATGAGTTGAGTTGGGTCGGGGTTGAGTAAGATCATAAGTGGAGTCTAATGAATATCTCTTAATCTTAGATTGACCCGACTTGACTTTGGGTGAGAGTATTGAGTTATTGCCCGACTTCAGTTGAGATGTGTACTCGATTAGGTCGACGCTACTTGTAGTGTAAAAAAAAAGGGGACAGATTAGATCGAAAGAAGTTTGGGTCCAAAATTTTTAACCCTAACCCAACTTGGTAGAAAGTGTGGGTCAAAATGACCCGACCCAATTGATCTAATCCTCGAGAAGGTGTGTCCATAACCCATACTTTTTTTAAGGGTTCAGTTGAGGAGGATCGATGGGTTGGATTTGCTTTCATCGATCCAATTCGATTAGGTCGACGCCGCCGACTGGTTCCCGAACCGGTGGAACGCCATAGCCGCCGCCTCCGTGTCGCTCCCCGTCAACCCCAGTCCCCTGCCCACCTCCCTTATCACCGCCTTCCCCGACGCCGGCATGCAGAAGTGCTGTATCGACGACTTGAAGTCGGGGACGTAGGCGGCGGACTCGCCGGAGGGCTCTCCCTTGATTGCCCGCCTCAGCCGGAACAAAACGTAGCGGGCCTTCTCTTGGAGCGGCAGGATGGACGCGCCCAGGGCGGTGGCGTTGGAGCGGAGGGTCTCCCGCGCGACGCGCAGCAGGTCGCACTCGATGGCGAACCCGGTGATGCCCTCCGAGTTCTCCTCCCTTATGGCCGAGGCGTACGCCCGGTCGTCGGAGGCCCGCTGGGCCCTCACCATGTGGGCGAGCCTGTACTTGGATCTCGCAATAGCGTCCCGCCTGTTGGTGAGCAGCACGGCGGAGCTGCCCGTGCGGAAGAGGCAGTTGAGCAGGAGCTTGCGCCGGTCCCTCCCCGCGTACCACCCCGTCGACAGGACCTCGGCGCTGAGGACGACGGCGTAGGAGCCGCCGTGGACGGCGAGGAGACCGCGGGCGACGTCGACGCCGATGGCGCCGCGGAGCACCCCATCCCCGACAGGTTGAAGGTCCTGACATCGCGGCGCATCGCGTAGCGGTGGACGACCGTGGCGGAGAGGGCAGGGGAGGGGCAGAAGCCACTGCAGTTGACGACGAGGGCGTCGACGCCGAGCGGGGAGATGCCCGTCTTGGCGTCGTCCATGACAGGGAACAGGAGCGCGTGTGCCTCCACGAGGGAGTCCCCGAACCGGGTCATGGGGGGTATGTAGTGCAGCTGCTTGGGGAAGGAAGTAGGTCTCCTGGCCGAGGCCCGACGAGGTGACCACCTTCTCCATGAAGGCCACGCTCTCGCTGTCGAAGCAGTTGATGAGGGAGAGGTGCTCGAGGAGGCCGGGGATGGGGACTCTCAGATTGGCCGGAGGCTTCAGGCAGGGGAAGTCCACCAGGTAGACGTGGCGAGGTCTGAACAGGAGGTGGCGCACGGCGATGGCGGCAAGCACGCACGTCACTGGGAGGAGCTGGAAGACGGGTTGCCATCCGGTCAGGAGGAGCCAGGCCTGCATGGAGATGGAGAACAGGAGGGCGAAGCTGACGAGTGAGGTGAGGAGAGAAGAGAAGGCGTGGTCCATGAGAGTGTGGTCTTCCATTATTGCAGGCATTGGCAGGAAGGATCATAGTGGTGTGTGGTCTTGTGGTGGCCCCCGTATGTGGTGGTTGGTCGCTGATGGAGAATTCAAAGTCGCTAACCATATTGTGTGCAGTTTACGCAGCATTTGTATCCGTTCCTGCTTTTTAGTGATTCACTCTGCACATTACATTCACATTTGCATGTATACAATTGCCATATACATGAATTTTTAATCAGATATTCCTTTATTATGAAAGATTTCTGTTAAAATATATACGAAATATTCCTCCTCCTCATGACTTGAGAGATTTTAACTTTTCGTTGACTCGGCCCAGCCTGGTCAACTTCATGATGAGAGAACTTGCTGCGCACCGTGATATATAGTGAAAAAGTTTTAAGGTTAGAGAGATTACGGGGATTTTTGTCCACCAATCATAATTTTGATTTTTAAAAATTTGACGCAATATTAACTCATTTGAAAAATCCCCCCTCGTCCTCAGCCTTTCCAAAAGCGGTCTTACACAAATTTAGGTCTCGTTTGAGAACCCAATGAGATTATGATTTTTTTTCATAATCTTTTAAGTCTTCTTTGTTAAACGAGCATGATATCGTATTCGACTCTAAATAGTCGAATGTGATATCCGGAGTCGGTTAAGAATGATGTGTGAGAGATGCGGAGGTGGGTCTCGATATTTTCTCTTTCATCGGATGCGGTATCCGTCTCCGCTATTTTGAAAACAAAGCGATCTTTAGAGTGAGAATAATCTAATAAAAAAGAGATTTCGAGAGATTATGAAAAGTGAAGATTTTTCACCTTATATCTTTCTAAAAAGTTAAATTATGATTTTTAAATAATTCGATGTGATAAGGGTGCATTTGGTGAGACTTTGAGGTGAGAATTTTAAAATCATAATCCACCCCCCTATTTAAATGCCAAATGCAGCCTTAGAATGGGAACTGGCCATCGCTCAGTTTGTTTCGTCTAATCTCACTAAAAAAGTGTGCCGTAAAGTCACACAATCTCCTTCTTATTATTAGTTTATTTACTTGAGCTTACGAGATGGGAAAACAAGGAGAGAGAAACATGAAAGACATGTCTATGCCTAACTGAACTGATGGATAGAGAGAAATTTATTGCCTAAAAATTAAATTCTTTAGTTAGTGAGTTAAGCGAATGCTTTGCCCATGAATTGCATTCATTGGTTAGTGGATATGGGGTTGTTTAAGTGTCCACTACATCCCAAACGAGAATGTAATTGAATCCTTACATCTCCAAGGCTGTGTGATTCCTAATTAAACATACACAGATCACTAACAAGGGGTTTTGATTCCCTCTCCTTTATGAATTAAGTTCTCCATTTCAAAACAAACCCCTCTCCCCCCCAAGTGTCAATAAGTAATCTGGATAAGGTCAGAGACTTTCAGACTGCAACAAGGATATTAGAAGCACTGCCATATGAGAAACTTTGATAGTTTGATTGGAAAGAATTCTGATTGAATCGCAGTGGACAAAACATCATCACCAGAGTCCAAGCTCTTTTGTAATTGGTAGAGTAGTTGAAGTTGAATGCTTTATGAGAGTGAATCTTGTCTTTGGATGATTTTTGTGTGTTTGTAACTGGTCAAGGGCTTTTCAATGAGTTGCCTGATGGATGAGAGAGAAATTTTGTATCTGAGCAAGTGGTCTGTTGGAAGCTCACTTGCTCTTCTGGTTGCAGTACCTCTATTTATGCAGATATAAAATTGGCAGTACCACTCATCTTTCTCCGGAGAAAAAAAGATCCTCTTCCTTTTGAGGTTTTTGTTGTAAATATTTCTTCAATTACAGGGGAGATAATTGATGGCTGTCTGTTTGGAAGTTAGAATCTGTATCACCTATGTATAACTATGTGAATTGCAGTTTTTAGTTGGATAAGTGCTATGTTCATAGACAACGTACATCATCAGCATCAGCAAAATCTTATTTCAATTATTTGGGATCGGCTACATAAATCATATTCCGTCAAAGATTTCTATCAAGTGTTATATTCATATTTAAACACAAGAAATTAATGTCTTTCCTAATAACATCGCACCATCTCATTCTAGTCTTTCACCGAGCTCTTTTACTAACATCTACTAAGATTTAGTCACATCTTTTAACTAACGTTGAGTTAGGGCGACGAAGCACATATCTAAACTAGCTGAGTCTATTTTCTCTCATTTTACTATCAATTGGAGCTATCCCCAAGTCTTTACGGATGCACTCATTCCTAATCTTGTCTTTCTTAGTCTTGCCACACATCTATTTCAGTATCCTCATCTCTACTACACATATTTTGTGAATGTGTTCCTTTAGTATTGCCCAACACTTGATATCTATAACAAAGTATGTCTCACAGCCGTTCCATAAAACTTTCTTTTGAGTTTCAGAGGCATATGAGCTGTCAGGCACTGGCTCCGGGTGAGCTACTGGGCACCGGCTCGGGGTGAGCTATCAGGCACCAACTCAAGATGAGCTATCGAGCACAGGCTCAAGATGAGCTGTCGGATGCTGGAGCCACCGCCAAGACTGGAATAACCGGGTGCTTGGGCGCTACTGTGACTAGAGTAATTGGGTGCTTATGCACCACTGTCACTAGAGTAGTCGAGTGCCTGGGCACTGTCAGGACTAGGTAGTCGAGTGCCGTGGGGCACCGTTGTGATTGGAGTAGTTAGTGCCTGAGCACCGTCAAGACTAGGCAATCGGGTGCCGTGGACATTGTTGAGACTAGAGTAGTCGGATGCCTGGGCATCGTCAAGACTGGGTAGTCGAGTGCCGTGGGAGACCGTTGTGACTGGAGTAGTCGGGTGCTATTAACACCACTGAGGTTGGGGTGACCGGGTGCTGTTGAGACCGGAATAGGCAGGTGATGGCTTCATGGTGACTGGAGTAACCGAGAGTTGAACGCGATCTTTGACATGATTGCGTTCACATGTGAATGCGGTCCCATATGACCTCATCCTAGTGGCAGCCACTGTGTAGGGTGCGTTCATCAAGACATGAACAACTCTAGGTGGGGCACGTTCTTTGAGATAGAAATGACTCCTAATTGGGGCACGTTCTTCGAGGCATGAGCAACTCTAATGTAGAGGCAGGAGCGGCTCCTAGTTGGAGCACGTTCTTTGAGGCAGAGATGGCTCCTAGTTGGAGCACATTCTTCGAGGTGCAGATTGAGACCCTAGATATGGTAGGTTTATCGAGGTGCCTATGTGGGGCACGTTCTTCGAGCAAATTAAGACTTGAGATATTACCCGTTTATCAAGGTGCCAACATGATATATCAAAGACTAAAATAGCCAAAGCTAAATCGCCTTCCTCACGGAGCGCCGAACTGTCTTGAACCCATTGGGGGCCTCCATCGGTGTGTGCTCCACCCGCACCTTTTTGGCCCCCCTAAGGGGGGGGGGGGGGGTATTTATAGGCCCAAGATTGGCCCTGGTTGGGGCGCCCAAATGGGGCACTTGGTCAGGCTAAGGGCGGTGACAAGAGGCAGCTAGTCCAATTGGGGTCGCTCTCATCCCTCATTTGGTCAAGATAAGGGTGCTCCCCATCTTCAACTGGTTGAAGTGTGGGCTTCTGGTGACGAGATGAACGGAGATACCAACCGCAAACCCAAATCTTCCTGCCTTATTCCCTGGAGGTTCGACCCCATCACCAACCCTTTGTACCCCTTGGAGGCCCTGCATTTACACTCAATCCCTTGTGTTCCTAAAGAGTGCCTAACCACTGGACCAGCTGTCCAAAAAAAGTGTCGGATGAGTAAGAGGAGGCAATCTCATAATTGCGATCACTCTCTCTTCAGAAGAGATGAAACCCACGTGGAGATGGGGGATGGATGATGTGCTCGTTAGATGGGAGAGAGTTTACCGAAGATTAGCACTAGGTCATTGGATCAATTGTAATCTGTCGTCACCTAGGATTTGGTATATACTTCCATTTGTATTAAAGAGATGCATCGGACGCTTAGATTGTACCATAGTTTGCTGTATCATACCGGATCACACTGAGTCCGTTGGCTTCTATCAAAATTGGTCCATACCAAGCCCCCAGTCCGGTGCGTGTCATCCGACCCTTTGGCGTGTTGAACAGACTTTTCACTGCCCTTTCTCCCAGGCAAATTTGAGATTATTATGTGTTTTTTCACAACTCATGCGCATTTACAAGTGTTAATAGGGTACAAATCATCCAAAGATAGCATAAAATGATGTATTTGTTGAAATACCATCTCCACATGTTAAAATGTAAGATAAAAACCCTAAAATTTTATGACAAGCTGATTTTGGAATGACAAATGTCATGAAATGGCCTCAAAATTAATTGTGTGACTCGACTGAGAATCAACCCGAGTCAATCTAACTCGTATCGTATCAGGATCTACTTGAGTCACAAAAACCAATGATCTAAAAAAACCTTGGATTAACAAGCAGCTGAACACCCGTATCCAACACTCTATTTTAAGATCTCACAGAGAACACTGGAACAATTTACCAAGATACTCATTTGAATGGTAATATCAAATAAATTGATTAATATCATACACGTTATGTTTTAACAAGTTTCTGTAATTATACTTTATATGTGCATAAATGCATCTGAATATGTATATCTATATCATTCATTTATCCTCTCATGCTCTATTTTTAAAATCTTCTCGCTCATCTTGGATAAAAAATTGTATTGCCTGTGATATAGTTCCTGGATCAATATTTTGACCCTTTTAAAAGTTTGCATAAGCAATGCTATGTTATCACGCTTTATACCACTTTTTCGCCAGTTTCATCTCAGCAGTTCGATCACAAGAATAAATGGCCTAGAGAAGAACTTAACTTAATGCTCCCAAATTTAAGTTTAAAATTTCTCGCATCTAATTTTCAGATCAGACTTACAATAAAAAGGTTCGAAAAAAGGGGTGGTAAAAAGATCAAACATTCTAACATTCCTCGAGTTATATCACATGTGATAGAAGAATGCTCTGGTGCCACACTTTATTCCAATCTTTTTGCCACTCACTTCTGCCACCCAATCATGAATAACTTAAGTTCGGAGCCTTCGAACTGGGGAAAATCAAAACTTAAATTCACTTTTCCTACCATCGGATTTGACAAAAAAAAAATGGCACCATAACATTTCTCCTTGCCATATAGTTACCAGACCAATAACCCTGTTTTTTATTTCAGATATGAAGTTATACATAGAAACTGACCTCCTTGCTTTTTATTCTAAAGCATCTTGTATTCTCTAACAATTTATCTAGTTTAATTCCGCTAAATAGCAAGTCAGAAAGGCATATACTTGTTTATAACAAAAGCAAGTCATAGCCAAAAGGGAACAATATTTTTGTAATTGGGACAGGAGACAGGTCCAGCATTCCCTTATTTACAGCTCACGACAGGAAGCGTTTTCATCCAAGTTTACTCGACTAGTGGCACCATTAAGAAAAGACTGGGATCAACCAATGCCCCCAAAAAAGAAAGCACGATCGAACATGAATGCAAAATAAACATCCGAGATCATAGATCATATTACTTGACCCCAGAATCTTCATATTTACCTTGCATGCCCAGCAAAATGTCAAATTTTCTCCAACCAAATAAACCGCTTAGTTTTTCTACTCTTTAATCAGCAAAAAACTCAAAGAAATTCAGTCATAAAGGTCATGAGTGTTTCCCGCTACTGCAGTAAATAATACAGAACTTCTCTCTCTCTCTCTCTCTCTCTCAATTCATCATGCGGCCCTTCAAGTAACTGCACCGAAAGTAAACGTTAACTTCATCAGACAGTATTCCCAGAACAAGGTATGCTAACACTCAACATGAAAAACAACACAGACAAAAATAGACAAATACATATTATCTAATATGAACATGACCTCGTATAATCCAAAAGAACCTGAAAAAAAAACTCCTAAAACCACATTTTTTAAGGAAAAATTTGAAAACTTGTACTGTGTTTATGTTGAAATGCAAGACAAGTGACAAAGTAGATACTCTTAGACACTGTGACCAAGTAAAAGTTTAGTTGGTAATACTTCAGTCCCTGTACAAAATAATAACTCCAGCTAGCACACCAGATTCCATGGACGGAATGCAACCCGGGCAAAAAATGACAAGAACCCTTGTATCCAAGACCACAGTTGAGGGAGCCTCTAAAATTCGAAGCCGTAGCAAGATTAGTGATAGATGCTATATATTGAAAGGACAAATAAAAATTGTTTAATATTCCGCATCACTTTAGTACAAAATAAAGAAGGTGCAATGTGTATGAAGTTAGATGGAGTCCACAGCCTTTTTTCGGATAAGAAAAAAAAATAGACATCAGAAGACCAGAAGGCTATTCCTGGGGGACTATTCTGAGCATAAGATGGTTCCCATAGGATGCTTCTGTTCAATGATCATGTTAAGACAATGAAGAGGCATAGAATAATTAGGAAAAAGCCCGAGATGTGATGGTGGAAGCTAACAGTATGAAGGTGTTCATGGCGAGGTTTGTGAACTAATTTAAGCACAAGCTCGGAGAGAGCTAATTGAAACAGAGTGGAAAGGTAGTAGCAAAAATATAAATGCAGAAGGAAACATGTCCTGCGTGGTGGCTCAGCCAGTAAAGTACTTTGTGGTTGTCCATAAGGTCACAGATTCAAGTGCACCTGTCAACACCTGCTATGCATTTAAACATAGGGGAAAAGGGGTCCAGATCAACACCATTTACCAAATGTGCCCCTGTCACGGGCTATGGCACAGGCTTGTCCATATGCCAAGTGGGGCGTGAGAGAGGGTGAAACCCCAGGATCATCCCCCCCCCCCCCAAAAGGGAAAGAAAACAAAAAAAAAGACATGGTTGTGGAAATCAGCATCATCATAAGCCTTTCCTCTCTGTGTGGTGGTGGTCTCCACCTTGTTATATGATTGTCATGTTACCTCACCATATTCTTTACTTACTCTAGGGTCACCCCATTTTCTCTAGTGTGTCAATTTACACAGAAATGATGCCTTGCATTCACCCTAAAGAACAGACCTCGTAGTTGATTCACCTTGAGGCTTTCGGGCTATCTGACAAAGTGCCACTTGTTTCTGAGAGATCATGGAATAACTCTAAACTCATGAAGTCATATAGTCCACTTTTATTCAGCCACGGTACGCCAACTGTAACAATTTTCTTTGTCCAGTGTCATCCTCCAATGTTCAGCACATGTTTAATCGTAAACACTGGTCTACACATTCAACTAGCTTCAAGTGAAGGGAAGTTACAACCAATAGCTTCTTCTGGGAAGTGGGCAATGCAATGCAGTGACAAATTCACCCCCCCCCCAAAAAAAAAAAAAAAAAATCAAGAGGACCCAGGTAAACAATTCCTGATTATACATAACCTCTCAAACATCAATAGAAGGCTATGTTATCAAAGGCGATGGAGGCGGCCACAACCCACAAGTCACCTCGCCTCCGCCTCAATCGCTTAAATCCAGCCTCGTGGGCCTGGCCCACCTCTGCAAGCCCTGGCCCATTTGATTTTTTGTTTAGATTTGTTGTTAATTTTATTTAAATTTGTTTGATTTTAGGAATGAATGAATTTAAGAAGTTTATTGATTTTATGTATGCATTTTTGTGATATTTAAACATATATTTATATTTCTAAATTATATATTATTTTAATAAAATATCATCTCAAATGTCTAGGCCATCACCTAGACGTTTGAGGCATGAGGCGACTCCTTGGTTGCCTCAGTCGCCTCTCGCCTCTGACTACATAGATAGGTGTCCACCTTACCACTACCCTGCCAGAATAGAACTACTGAGCATCAATTCTCATTTGATGCCACTTTCTTTTCTAGTTCAAGAGGCGCTCCTGGACAAAGTTTGATCAAATGAAGGTGCCTCTTTCTCAACCACATCCTTTCTGTAGCAGTAACATGTATCCCAATGTCCCCATCTACTCTCCATGCACAAAATCATTCAGCTTCTTCCTCTCATCTACCCAGCCATATCCCTGGAAAGAAAATCTTATAATTCTTTCCTGCACATAAAAGATCAATTTTGCATCTTCCTACCAACTCACTTAAAATGTTCGTTCAAGCCTCAATTACGATAGGACCCAACAACATTGCCAGAATTGGTATCTGATCGTCATTCATTCCAGGGGTTAGATCGGTATCAAATTGTGTCTCATATTATGGTTCAAGGGGCACCCTTGGATAATTTCTTAAATCATATGATCAGGATCTTGGCTCACTCAGGCCTTGTGCTTTGTGGATCATATATCTTGCATTGCATATCAGAACATATTGATAACACTGGGACCCAAGATTCACAACCCAAAATACGCTGTTGCCGTACTTAATTCCTATTGACCTGGGTCAAAATAGAGGGACAGTGAGCCCTCTACCCCATGCCCAGCATGTCCATGTCAATGACTGGCCCATTAGAGAGGTGACACTTGCCTAAACAAGACACAGGGACCAGTCAAGCCCATAGTTGTCATGGCACCGGCCTAGGCAAGAAGACAGTTTTGGTAGCTCGAGGAGACCATACGCCTTATTGGGCCTTAAAAAGGTGACCCAATGTGCCACCTAGGTGGGCCAGGCATCCCAAGAAGCCCACCTGCACACCTTGGATCCACCTGATCCAACCACCAGATCCAGTGAATTTTCGATCTATATGTAAAAACCCCCCAACTGATGGCTCAACCCTTTTACCCCCTGATCCCCCACTCCAACGTCTTACAGCCTGTGCTAGGTTCCAAGCCACAGCACCACCAACTCCCACAGCCGTCCCCACCATCTGTGGCCACCATCGCCACCGTCATCACATCTCCTGTCACCATCTCCTGCTGACTTCGCAGCCAGTTTCGTAGCTCGGCCACCCCCCTCCACCTGTGATGCTTCCACTGCCATCTCCCACTGCCTATTGCCACCGTGACCAAGTCCTCCCTCCCTCTCTCTATCTCTACTTCTCCCTCACAAATACACGCACAAGGGGCTCCATCTCTCTCTCCCTCTCTATCTGAAGCCCCCCAAAGCCACAAGGGTCTCCCTCCCTCCTTCCTTATATTTTTAATGATCATGATAAACCTTTGTATAGAAAAATTTACATGCACTTCTTGCCAGTTAATTTTTATGGACTTCGCACCTAGGCGTGCTTAGGCACCTGAGAACCCCAAGTATGCCTTGGGTTGCCTCAGTGCCTTGACAACTATGGTCAAGCCAAGGACTTATTCAAAGAAGACAGGCCATTATGGTGACTTATTGCAGCAGAAACATATTCACATAAATGTTTCTGAAAAGGTGAAAAGAAAATAGTAGAGAAAATAGTAGACTAGATAGTTGAGTGTCCTTTGCAGTCCACAAGGCCGGTGCAAGCTTCTCAATGACTGCTCAAAATGTAGAATGCCCACATTGTGTAATAAAGGCTTCTATGGTATCTAATGAAGGAATTCTAAGTTTAATATGGCAGAAGATGGCCTACATTTTATATAAAGAATCAAAAAGAGAACTACAACTCAGACATCGAAAAAACAATATGATTCAGCATTTTACAAAAGCATTTAAGTTAAATAATCTATATCTTTATAGATCTATAGCACCTCATTATGAAAAAAAAACTTCTGAAATTTCAAAATATTCAGATGACAAAACTATGAACAATTATAGCCAAATAAGTAAAGATGAGAGCAACACCTGTAAACCCTGAAACACTGTCAAAATTCCAGGCACTTATAGACATTACATCTATTCAAACATCCCCAAGAGCATTGCAATTTAATGGGTTCTATTGAATGAACAGCAAGAGGCAAACAAGGTGACCGGCAGAAGGACAAATTTAAATAAAGTAGCAACATCTACATGGTAGATGGTCTTGGGAACCAACAAGAATAAGAAAAATGTGGCAGCATGTAAGGCAATAAGAGAAAACGGTCACTAGATGTAGACATTAGCCCCTTTAGAATAATTAAGAATAAGACAAACAATACCATATGATTAAGGGATACAAGCATTTGACATAGATAAACTAGGTGCTAGCAGCTAGGAGAGTGAGGCAAACATGAGTTGAGAAAAGGCCTTTTTTGGCTTATCTAGACTTGCCTCATCACCTAGACAAGCGACGCAATAACCTTTGATAACATAGAATGCGGTCTTGATTGTTGTATTAAATACTTGTATTGTTAGCAATTTTGACACTGCTACTCCTAGTAGTCCATAGGAGGTGTTTGCTTACTTAATTTTTTATGTGATTTTTTTCTTTTAGAATGTGAATAATAGGTGTTTGTTTACATTCTATCAATTCTCATATTCATGTATTCAATGAATAATTTTAGGGACAAATTTAATGCAGGTCTGAACCTATATTTAAAAATATATAATTTAAGCCATTATCTCCTTCTCCCATCCACAACTCTCTCCTTCCCAACTCCAGCTGTTGCCTCCCATTTTCTTCCGACATCAATTGTAAGATTGATATTTCAGATTCTAAAAATATTATTATCAAAATCATTATAACTACCACCTTCAGAAAAAAGTAATATTATATTAAAACTTATACCCCAACAAAAAAGGCAATGATATCTACTACAAGTTCGTTTATACAAGGTGCAAGCAGTTCAATTATTGCCTAAGGCATTGCATGTGATGGCAGACAATAAACAAATATAAAATCTTCATAATTGATCCAAACCTCCAAAACACCAATAGAAAACAGCCATGCTTGTGGGGGTAAAAACAATCACAAAACATTGACAATTAAATAGGATATCACGTTTTGCTTTCTAACATATTCAAATGATTAGATTACATTTTTTCCAATTTAACGCCCTCCTACCCATTAAACAGCCAATCAAGAGTAAACAGAAACAACTAGGTCTCCCGACATGATGGGATCTTTTGAGTGCACTTTTATACGGGGTTAGCCCGGGGTTAACCCGAAGTTAACTCAGACTTAACCCTGGAAACACTTTGTACGCTGGATTAGCTGATCTGGGTTGGGTTGGGGATAATCCGGGGTTAACTCTGGGTTACGAAACCTAGTACGGGAGCTTCGTTAAGTTAACCTGGCATTGAATGCTGCTTTCACCCCTCGAACGATGTGATCCGCCCCTACGGCCAGCTCTCCTTCGTCTTCCCCACTCTCCTTCCTCCCGACGCTTCCCCCCTTTGGTCGCCATGGATGCACAGCCTCACTTTGTACCGTGGGAGAGAGAGAGAGAGAGAGAGAGAAGCCCGCCTCCTCTTTAGGCTTCACCGCAGCTCCGACGAAGGCCCCTAGGAAGCGCTCGGGATTGCCCATCGCATCCTGCTGGTTGCCGAATGACAGGATGTTCGGCAACGAGGCGTCGGCCACCACCGCTGAGACCTGCTCGGCGTTGCAGGAGCTCCAGCTGCTGGTCTTCAGGAGCTTGGTGGATCTGTCGACGGCGCTGCCGATCTGGGAGGCCTCCATGGATGAGCAACTGAAGGTGGTGGCGTTGGTGCTCCCAAGCAGGGCAAAGGCCAGGTAAGCAATGTAGCTCTCGGAGGAGAAAGAGGCCTGGAAGTCATTCCTTAGCACGGCAGCTATGTGCTCTGAGGTCAACAAACAAGCAAACAGCAGACACAGCGACACCATGGGACGCAGCAGCAGCAGCACCCCAGCTCCTTCTTCTCCGTGGGACACAGCAGCAGCACCGGGGGCGGCGGGAGCAACAGCGGCGCCCCCCCCCCCCCTCTCCACCGCCAATGCCAACAATGCACCCCCACCCCACCCCCTGCCGCAACCGCCCTCCCGCTGCCCCTCCTCTCTCTCTCTTTCTCACACCGTAGCACAATGTTCACACAAATTAGCGGTTACTATTTGATGCGAAAAAATACTGTTCACATCTCATATTACTGTGTAATGAACAGTAACTGTGGGTATTTTGGTCATTTCACACAAAAAGATGAGTAAACCTAAATTTGTATCAAACCACATCCCCTAGTCACCCAGTCACTGTTTTCAAGACGTCGCCTAGGCGACAAGGCGCTGGATGTATGTCTGGGCGAGTTGTCGCCTAGGCGAGCAGCGCAATAAGGCGCTCGCCTGGCCTGCCTTGCACACACCCAGCCCGCTTTGGCAGGAAGTGAAGGTGCCTTTCATTTGTTTCCAAAAAGTTGTGTGTTTTTTTTGGTAAAAAGAAAAAAATGCATCGAAAAAGGAAACGACGCAAGAGGTTACTATTCCCCACTTCCCAATCACCGTTGGACTCCTCCCGATGTGCCTTGCCCTGCTTAGACGGACCACTGCTGTGCTGCATTAGGCTGTCATTTTTCCTCCTGCAACTGCAAGACTGCAGAACGAACGGCAGAAACCGGACCGCTCTAAGAGGGGAAAACAAAGGTATGTTTATTTTGTCTTCCAAAGATCAAACAAGCTTTAAATGTTTGCTATTTAGTTTTATGTTTTAATAGTTTTTTTGGTCTTTTTTCAGCACAGGCCTGCCGTTTTTTTAGAGATCATCTAGCTCTGTTTCGGTCTGCAACAGGGGTGGCCGCTCAGACTGCTCAAAGATGAGGACGAAGGTACCTTGATCATGTTTTATGTCATTAATGATCAACATCATGCAAGTTTTAATTATTTGCTATTTAGTTTTATTTTTTAATGATTTTTTTTGTCTTTTTGCAGTACAGGCTTGACGTCAGTTTTGGTCCTTTTTGGAGATAGACCTGCTCTGTTCTGTGCTTCTGTTGTGCAAGAACGGCTGTGCCCAGGCCTCCAATTGCCGTCTATGCAGCTGCGGAAGAAATAGAAAACAAGGTGTTGCTGTGTGACATCCGCTGTCCAAATGTTGCTGCGTGGCATTTGCCGTCCAGGTGTTAGCTGTGAGAAGGCCAGAAGGGTCGGTGTGTTCGTTCCGTTCCAGACTTCCAGTCTCAAGCAAAAACATGGGAGGGTCAAGGGTGTTTGAAGAAACAATAAACAAGGTATGTACATGATTTGATTTTGAATTTTTTAATACAACTTCTCTCCAATTTCAATCGCAAGTTTTTACTTCCATCTTTTTATTTCTCTCTCTCTCTCTCTCTCTCTTCATTTGTGTTGGGCCATAAACCAGCCTCCTTTTACCCCCCCTTCTCCCTCTCTGTTTTTTTTTTCATTTTTGCTGGGTCATGAACCAGCCGCAACATGCTGCCAATCTCATTTTCTAGGGTTCAATTCAACAGTAACCCTCTTGTTCTTGTTTTGTAAAGGGGAGACTTTGTTGTGTCTCCCTCTCGCCTTGTACATCTCATTTTACATTTTTATAGAAACAGCATTACGATGCACTTTCAAAAAATAAGCATGATAGGATCTTCTTCCACTCCATCAAACCTAAGCCCTAATTTCTCCCATCAGCCAGAAACTCAAGAAAGTGAACTAGAACGGATGACTAAAGCAAATATTTAAAATCCATCCGCATCACCTTATCTTACACCTTATTTATCATCCATCAATCATATCACAAAGAGAAAGAGGGCGGCAAAAAGTGGCAAACAGTAAAATGCACTGTCATGGCGCAGCTCTTCATTGTTCTAGAGATGGCAAGATAGATGACATGACTCACAAAGAAAGGGTACTAGCGATCTTGACAAGTGCGGCAGAAGGTACCCTGGGAGAGTTCGAAACATGCCCTTGCGTTGGCCGACAGGTGCGAGGTGAGCCGGGTGGCCGCCGCCACATTGTGCAACGGCAGCAGCGACTGAGAGCAGCCCAACGCCGCCACAGGCCTGCAGACAAGCAAATGCGCCAACATGACACCATTGGACGACCAAATCAGAACCAGCAAATGAAGAATTAGGGCTAGTACGTCCAGGGCACTTCACCGGGGAGCCGAGAAAGGGAGGCGACGGCGGCCGACGCGAGGAGCTGCCAGGGACGCCGGGCGCTGACGAGGGAGCGGAGCTGGCGAGCGGAACGACGACCTCGCGGTGTTCAACAGCGACCTAGAGAGAGAACCCCGGAAAGCCATGTCCTCCACCTCCGTGGGAATCGAGACCAAGAAGAAGAATTGGAGCGGAAGCCGGGGCTAGGGTTTAGAGGTTCTTCATTGGTCTTATTGCCGCGGACCGGCCGGTCCAACGGACCTCAAAACCCAAAAGAGATTTTAAAACTTAGAAGTCCGTAGGTCGCTATCCAAGGGGGTGTTTGGTTGCTTCGATGATTCCTACAACAATTAAATAAGGTGCCCCTGTTTGATACAGGGAACTACCAAATCCTGCATTCTGGTGTTATGTGGGATGCCTTACACCTAGTTTCATTCCTTTTAAACAAGTGTCATTTAATATAAAATTGGACGATTTTAATATGGCGACACTTTTCACAATCTTAGGAGTGTGTTTGACAATTTTTTTAGTTAGAAATCGATTTTAATTTCCGATAAAGAAGTGCAAACTTGAGGTGTTCCCACCAATGCTACGTTTGGGCAGAGAGAAAAAAGGTAAGTTTTGAAAATCCACCTAAAATCAAACTTTTCTCTCTCCTTTGGATAGAATCCATAATCCATGAACCTCTCCATGCGTCCTTGTATGCGACTAATAAATTAAGTTGAGTCGTCGTAGTTAGCCAATGGTGCATATGGGCTGAAGCATTGGGCCGCAAGATCCGATGGCCTTCTCTTCAATCGTGCATCGAGTCTTCGTAGTGTCTGTCTGGTGATGGAATGAGTTAAAAGATTAAAAAAGAAAAAAATAGTAATAAACCAATCACTTTCGAAAGTATTACTTTTTTTATTTTTTTAGCCATCTCATCGTGGTACTAATTATATAATAGGGTTTTTTGCATATTAGTCCCTACAAACTTAGTGAATTACCGATTAGTCCCTCAAATTTGATTATTATCTTAAAAGTCCCTATAATTTTTAATATTTTACAAATGAATCCCTGTAGTTTGGTTGCCGTCCACAGAAAAGAATATTCCGTAGAATATTCCATCAAATATGTGTAAAAAGTCTAAAATACCCCTTGTTGAACGTTGACTCTCTCTCTCTCTCTCTCTCTCTCTCTCTCTCTCTCTCTCTCTCTCTCTCTCTCTCTCTCTCTCTCTCTCTCTCTCTCTCTCAGAGGGAGGTCGAGGGAGAGGGGATCAGAGGAGGTCCAGGGAGAGGGGATCGGAGGGGAGCCCTCCGATTCCCTTCTCCCCCTCCGGCTGCCCTCCCCCCTCCCCCTCCGTCTCACTCTCTTTCTCTCTAACCCTCACACCTCACGCGCACGCGCACGCACACGCACACACTCACCCCTCGCCGATGTCGCCTCCACCTCAACACTCCACCGGCAAGCGAGGATCCTGCTGCCCCCCCCTCCACGGCGCCAGCTGATGGTCTCCACGGTCGCTTTGCCTGTTCGCCGGCCTCCTCTTTGCTTCCACGGTGCTGAGCACCCCTTCACTGTACTTGATGGGACTGTTGGTAGAAACGATCCCCTGTTTTCATCTTTGCGCGCCTCCCCGCCATTCTCTAGTGCTCCGTCGCTCGCCGGGCGTCCACCAGAGGTCCTTCCTCCGACTGGAAAATGGCACAATGGTTTTGCTTTTGTACTGGTAGTACCAAAGTTTCATCAAAAGGTTACAACATCAATTGATTCTGGAAGCCCAGAAGTGTCGACACTTCTTATGGAAGTGTCGACACTTCTAACATGACGTCAATGCACTGAACCGGTGCATGTTGCCCCCTATTGTCGGGTAGAGGATGGAAATGTCACATGGAGCTGTGAAGGCATTGTCCGTCTTAACCTTTGCCAAGCGCACGCCAGGAGGTCGGACTGTTGTAGCTTGCAACAACGGGAAGTGAGATGGAGAAACTTATAGAACCAGAACAACATGATGCATATGAAAAGACTTAACAGTGCGAAGACTCGTCAGCATGCTGAGAGCTGTCGACCCAGTCATAAGATTTGATATGCATTGAGCCAAAGAGGAATTTGCTGAAAACAGTCATGCCAGGATGATTGTGTAAGGGGATGACAGCAGATGGAGGCAAGCAAAAGATGTCGATCTGCACGAATTCAAGTAAGAAATCTGACAGATGGTTATAAGTAGAATTTCAAACAACCACAAATGGCTACATTCTTGTAAGGGAAGGGTGGTTATCTAGAATTTGTCAGACTCATAGATATGTAAGTACGTTATCGTAGGCCTTCTGTGTTCCCAACATTCCTAAAATATGGCATGTTCTGAGTTAGGCCAACATTTGTTGGTTGCATATCATCTGCATAACAACAACCCTGCTCATAAGTCTCGACAAATAGAATCTTAGCGTAGAAGGTTAATCTTCCATTGCAAACAGATTTTGTGCATTCTAATGCCTCCCTTTTCTATTGATACTTCAGCACAACCAGAACTAGACTCTGCCTGATGGAGGATGTTAGAGTGTGGAGTCAAAACTCTTTCATTCGTGCGCCTCTGCACGGGATCACACTCTGTCTCAGGAGCGCATCCACTGCTCCAGGGGAGCATTCACAGCATCAGGGAAGCATGGCGAGCATTCGCTGCTCCAGGGGAGCAATCGCTGCCCCAGGGGAGCATCCACTGCTCCAGGGGAGCATCCTCAGCTCAGGGGAGCATGGCGAGCATATCGCATCTTTAGGAGAGCATGTAGACATGTCTTTGTGCGTTCTCGCACGGGAGCATATGAAGTCTCAGGGGAGCATCTATGGCCTCTGGGAAGCATCACCAGCGTCATGGGAGCATGGCGAGCACATGCGCTATCTCTGAGGAGCAATCGCTGCTCCAGGGGAGCATCCTTCAGTGTCAGGGGAGCAACCGCTGCTCCAGGGAAACACATGTTGTCTCTGGAGGGCATTCATTGCCTCAGGAGAGCATCACTGTCTCTGGAGGGCATTCATTGCCTCAGGAGAGCATCACTGTCGTCAGGAGGGCAGGCATTGCGGGCTCAAGGCATTTCTATGTCACTTGGGATGCGTCGACCTTGCCTTGGCAATGCCTTGATCTGTCTGATGGTGGGGGAGCATCTGCAGTCGCTGGAGGACATACTCGATCCCAGGAGAGCATCCGGGGGGGTAGACGAGCATGCGCGACTGATGTAGAAAAGCACTGCTCCAAATCCACAAATATGAAATACCCATGTTCAAGGAACCCCGCCAATCTTTTATTCCAATAAGAAATTCACAAATGTGAAGGATTTGGTGGGTAAAACACCTCCTACAATTTTAAGAACAGAAAATGAGAGACTTGGGGAAAGATTGTTGCAGGTTTCCAACAAAAATGCCGAACTGTTATATCCGGTCACTGCAAGAAATGTACAAGTTAATGTAATATATGATGACTAGGGGAGGACAGTCATTGATCTGTTTAATACATAGCCAATGCACGTATTAGTTAATTTGAAAACTAATTGGCGTCTATTGTCTTAGTCTTGAAGGTGAGGGTTTGAGTGATAAATCAGATGATGCATTGGGGCCCTTTCTATTTCTATCCGTTCATAGATTTTCTGCTTGTTTAATGTCTTCTGTAGTTCACTTTCAAACATAATGTCTTCTGTAGTAATTTTTGTTCATTTCTGTTGAAACAATTGGATGCTTATGCTCGAATACTATTTTGTTGAAGGACCCTTGTGAGGTGTCGACACCTCCTAATGGAGAGGTCGACCTTTCATGGCTAGACAGAAGGTGTTGCTTGCTGGATTGTCCGTGGTGCCGACACTCCTTGATGGAGAGGTCGACCTCTCCCCACACCCCTGCACCTCCTCGCTGCGATTGCCCTCCTCCCCTCCCCATCGCGAATGGCCACTCCACCGCGCCCACGGCCTCCCTGTGTCACACCCACAACCGCCCCTCCACCTGCACCCCCCTTTCATTGCCGACCTCCCTCACCGTCGCCCCTCTCCCCACGTCGCCGGCCAACTCCCCACCCTCACCCTCACCCTCTCTCGTTCTCCCCCTCTCTCACCCCACACCACGTCGCCAATCTCACGCCTCTCCTCTTCCTGCTACCACCCCGCAGCCTCCCCTCCGGCCTCCACTCCGCCACCGGTTGTGGCCACGTAGCCACCAACCCACCCCTGACAACCTTCTCCTCCTCTAACACCACGTCGCACACGCCACCGCGGCAGCCCCCTGCCACCCTCACCACCTCCACACACCTCCGACCACCTCCACCACGGAGACTGCTTCTGGGCCTCCTCTCCGTACGGCGGCGGTACTACAACAGGGAGGAGTCTAGGATGGGGGATCAACAACGGCGGCGAGGAGTCCAGGGAGGGGGAAGAGAAGAGGATGATGGGGAGGCGGCCGCGGTTGGAGGGGAGAGAGGCCGGGAGGGGGAGGCCGGGAGGAGGAGGCCAGAGGGGGGGGGGGAGGGGAGAGGTCGCAGGAGAGGGGGGAGGGAGGCCGGAGGGGGAGGGGGGAGGTCGCAGGGGAGGGGGAGGGTGGCCGGCGGTGGAGGGGGAGGTCGCAGGGGAGGGGGGGAGGCACCCCTCTCTCTATCTCTCTCTCACACTCTCACACTTAACCCAAGGGCAAGTTAGTATTTTCATTACCTTTAGTATGAGGTAACTATAGTTTAGTTAACTGAATGAACGGTAGGGACTTAAACGTGTAACTGCTAAGATTATAGTGACTATTAAAATAATATTCAGAATAGAGGGACTAATCGACAATTCACTAAGTTTATAGGGACTAATATGTAAAAAATCCTATATAATATTGCACCTCAAATGAGCCCAAGATCTACATATTTTTTTTAATTTTTTTAATTGAAATAAAAATAAAATTTTGCATAAACAACTTCCACTATCTAGTATCTTTGACTTTTTTCTTAAAAAGAAAAACATCTGCAATGTTTCTAAACATGAGTCACCCAAACATAACCCATGTTCAAATATCTCATGTTTTATAATTATTAAGTTGATACGAGGGTCTCATTTAATCTGACCTTAAAAAGAGTTGAGAGTGAGCACTCGATCTTAACACAACCAGAGCTTTTGAAGAGGAGGGTTAAACTAATCGTTAGTACCATAGTTACGTAAATCCAGTTTCCTGTTGATCAACTTTTTGCAACCCCATGCATGTTTCCATCGTAAAATGACTTCACCTTGGTAGAAAGACTAACTTTCATGTTCGACGAGAGGTCTCTCAATAGTCTCACTTGCATTTGTGTAATCCTACTGTGGTTGACCGAATATAACTTACTCAAGCTTTTGAAAACTGGAGGCAATTGACATTTACTCGCAAAACAACTCATATATAATAAACTGGTACACAAGCTTTTTTGCTTATTAAGAATCTTACCAGAAGTTTATTGTTGTATTATATCGATAGTAATTTTAAGGGATTTTTAAAAACAACCTTATTTTATTATATACTTCTCTAAATATGTCCAATTCCAACTTATTTACAAACTATGTCTCAACCTTGCCAACCAAGCAATCTTGACACATCATCATGTGTCGTGTCAATTTCTTTTTTCCATGTCTCTTTAAGTGACCCGTCACCTCATCCTTTGCCACATCCCCCTCTCCTTCCACGACGTCTCGCCTTCAACCTTAAATGAACTAAAAGAAAGAGAGAGAATGAGCATCTGGTATGAATACAACTACTTGGGATAGGGCGCCGTGGGGGAAAGGGTTTCGAGAGAAGGAGATTTGGGGGAGAGGACATTAGAAGAGAGATAGGGCTCCGATCGAGAGAGGGGTTTGGAAAGAAAAAGACTGCAGGAGCTAGTGCTACGAGAGATGGTTTTGGAAAGGAGAGAGAGGGTTGCTTTAATCTTGCAAAGGGGAAGGTGAGCACATTGGCGATAGCGAGACTGCTACTTGCGAAGGAGGATTTGAGGACAGTTGGAGTGGCGAGGGTCCTACCTATGATAGGGTAGGCGATAATATTGGCGATAGTGATGTTACTACTTTCTAGGTAGATTCGAGGACATAAGTGGTGATGAGGAGGTCCATACACATCCTGCGCAAAGAGGTAAGGCAACTACAACACATGTTGGACCCCTTGTCTTCTCTAGGAGTAGTTCCATGATTTCTCTTCAGAGAACACCTCCCTACCTCCGGCTCCTTTGCTTGTTATATATGATAAGTACTATCCCTTGTCATACTTTGCTTCCTATATCTAATTTACCCAATCATGGTGAAGCAAACCCCCATGCATGGTTGCCACTGTTTGAAGTGTTGTCGAGAAAATTTCTCGAACATCTTGGATATGTCCACCCTATTGCCAAACTTCATCGATGATGATGCCATGCAAATTTTCTTCTTTAAACTACTGATTTTATTAAGGGTAGAAAGTATATTACATGTCAACATGCATGAATAGGACAATGGAAAGAAAAGTGCAAACATAGCGATATGATAAGACATCCAGAAGAAAACAATCTCAACAAAAATCGACAAAGGAAATAGATAAATTGAATAAATATGCTAAACATGTTGACATAGCAATAAGTTAAAGTAAAAAAGTAAATAAGTAGAGATGCCTCAAATAGACTATCCTGAAAGAAGAAATCGTCCACATATAGAAGTAGCTATGAGTTCTTCTGTAATGCCCCGGGATTTTCGGATCCTCGTTCGTGGATCCCGGATCTGGTTTCTCGGAGCGTCCGACTCCGTTGTGTCCGAAATTTCGTTTTGGACATCTTTCGTGTTCGGATCGGCGCGATCCGGAGTCGTTTCGGAGGCCCGGAAGCGTTCCGCGACTTTTTCCGCGTGTGTTTTCCGATTCCCAGCGTGGGTTTCGGCTTTCCCTTCGGAACCTCGTTGCGGGTGAACCGGGCCGTTCACCTAGGCGAGTGTGGTACCGTTGCGATCGGTGCGTTCCGAGGATTGCGGAAACGTGGTTTCCTATTTTTCGGTATTTTTGAGAATTTCTGGATTTTCTATATATACCCTCCTTTTCTCTCTCCCCATCCCTCATTTCTCTCTTCTCTCCCTCTCTCTTCTCACGCTCTCTCCTCTCTCCCTCTCTCTCCGGCGGCCGACGGGGTGGAGTGTGGGCGAGGCGGGGACGGCGCGGGCGAGGCACGGGCGAGAATGGATGAGGATCGAGGTGGTGGAGGCGCGGTGAAGCTCGGCCGTGGGTTCGTGGAACGGCGAGGCTTCAACGGCGTTTTCTTCGTGGACCGGTGTCCACGACGCGTCATTTCTTCGGTGGAGGTAGGGAGATGGACCCTCGACTCGCGTACTTCTTTTCCCGCGAGTTTTGTAGGCCGTGGTGAGCCGAGCGGGCTAAACGGGGCGATTTGGGGAAAGTGCTTGTTTTTGGGGTGTGAGCCGGATCCCTCGTTTTACGATGTTTTTGGGCGATCCAGGGGTTTAGATGCATGTCTAGGGGCTTGGGGAAGGTTTCCCCTTTTGTTTCCCCTTCACCTGGGGGTGAACGGGGCGTGGAATGGCTTTTTCTGCGGTGTCCACCGTTTTCGGGCACGGATTGAGAACGCGCTAGCCTTGGGTAGCGCGTTCTTGATGGTCGCGCTGCCCCGACGGGGCGCGTTCATCGGAGAAGATGAACAGTATGGCGGTTCCTATCGCGCTATAGGGCTATGGCGCGTTCTGGACTGTCGCGCTATGGAAACATAGCGCGACCTGCCTTGTCGCGCTATAGGCTCCTAGCGCGTTCTGCTTGAACGCGCTATGGACCTATAGCGCGTTAGTGAAGTGACCATCCGGGCTGCCCGGGGCGGGCGATCTGCGGCTGATCGTGCCCCCCTTGAGCCGTGTGTGTCCTGGACACCCTGTGGAGTTCCGTGACCGTGTCTTTGGGTGTCCAGAGGTTTGGGTTACCTCGATAAGCGTGCCCATGGGCTTGGTGGGTCCAAGTGACCCCAGGTGTTCCGGGCTCCCGTGTTCGTGCCAGATCGTGTCACCGTGTGTCGGTGTATGTGCGGTGGGGTCTCCCCCGCATATTGTGAGTTTCTTTGGAAGGTGATTCCCGTGTGGGCCACGTGTTTGGCCTTGGACTGCGAGTCCAGTTGTCCGGCCTGGGGCTGGAGGTTTCCCGCTTGCTACAAGATGGGAAATCGTCGTGGTGGCTTGTGTGCTGTCCTGGGAATCGTGCTTCTGTATTTTCCGTGTGGCCCGTGTGGGTGGCCTTGGTCTCTTGCGTTCCCTTCCCGAGGGAGTGGTCTTGGCGACTCGTGAGTTGTCTCGGTACTTGTGCTACAGTGATTTTAGACCTAGAGATTGGACTAGATTGACGGCCTTGTGCTGTTGCGTACAACGGTCTTGACCCCGAGTCTTGTGACTCAAGGACCGTTGGGTGTAGTGCTTCTAGAGGACTGCCCAGAGTCCAGTGGCTTAGTGCCACTTGAGTTTTCTCGACTCTAGCGCACGGTGCGTGCGTGGCCGTGGACTGTGAGTCCCGTTTCTTCTCCGACTGTGGTCACCGTGCAACGGGGCCGGTACGTGGGGTGGTCCCCGTACGTCGTCGGATTCGGACGTTGTTTTCCGTTGACTTGAGAGTCTACTCCTTCAGTGACCCTCCACTAGTCGTAGCCTACCAGTACGCGTGTGCTGGTCGCACCAGGGAGTGGTGTACGGGCTTACCCTGAGGACGGTTAGACTGGTTTCCGTCGGGCCCCTCGTCGTAGCCAGAGTCTGGCTGCGGGGGAAAACCGGTCAGAGGGCCAGACCTAGGACGCGTGGTCTGTGTGTGCACACGTGGTTGGGGACAGTGGACGCACGTCGACGGGCGTGACCCCAGCTAGTCACTTGTTTGTGGTTACTTGTACGGTGTTCGCGCCTCGGGTAGGACCTACCACGTCAGGCGGTTCACCTGCGGTGCGGTGTAAGACGTCAGGGGACGCTACCGGCTGTGCTTCTGGTGGGTGGTACTCCTGTCGAGTACGGAGTGACAGACTGTCAGTTTCCGTGACTTTGACCTTCGGGTTTCGGTCGTGTTGACCGTTGAGTTTCGGTTGGTTTGCCGTGACGCGTATGTTGGTTTTCGCGTCATGAGATTAGTGCTAGTGGCTTTACCGAGGTGGCGTCTTGTTGTGCGGTACCCGCGATCGGATGGTCGGGGTTGCACCTTGGACAACGTGTCCAGGTTGGCTGTCCGGGGGACAGGCCTCTACGGCGTGGTTGCCGTGTGTTCTTACTTCGGTAGGTGGTACTAGCGTGGTTCGGTAGCTTCGACTGCGTGATCGAGGTCTGCTTTCTGGCAGTAGGAGTAGCTGTAGTGCCGAGTTTTTGACCGGCCACCGGTTTGCTGTTCCTGCTGTAGTTGTAGCTCTCCTTTCCGCTACCGCCGTTGTTTCCGGTTGGGGTTCCGCGGGATCCCTGCTGAGTCTCTGTTTTGGAGACTCATTCCCTGCTTTTCAGGGGTAGCGGTTCTTCCTCGCGGTTCGAGGGTGCAGAGCGGAGGTTCTCAGTTGCCAGCTTGCCGGGCCGAGTGTTCACTTGGCATGTGGTACGTTTTACTGCTTTAGACTGTACTTTCTGTTGGACTGGACTCTGTTGTAGCTGTAGTTGTTTATTTATTTATGTTAATTGTTGGATTATCCTGTTTTATTTCCTATTTCTTTGTGCCTCCACACTCCTTTTAGCCCTTCCGAGCCCTCCCGGCTCGTGGGCGGTGGTTCGAGTCTCGGATTATCGGGCCTTCCCGGTAATCGGATTCTCGGGTCGTTACAGCTGGTATCAGAGCTGTGGTTGTGGACGTACATAGGAATTTGAAATATTGCAGTGATCAGAGTCCGTAAGGTCCAGTACAGTCGGCAGCTGGCTTAGGGTTTTGTGTTCGGTTTCCGCCTAGTTTCTCGCTTGAGAGCTTGAGTGCGCTGTGCGACGCTGTGAAGGTGGTTGCTGTCCGCGGCTTTCGTGCCAGCGTGGGGTCTAAGGATCGAGGTCGAGAGCCTTCTCCCTCATCAGTGGTGGCCCTGGTTGTGCTGCGTTGGGCAGAGGTTGCTGGCAGGCGTGAGTTCACGGTGCTGCGTTCGAGGAACCTGCAGCATGGTCAGGTGGCTGGAGAGGATTTTTCGTGGTTAAGTGGCCGTGAGCGTGCTCTGAGGGAGCTGCTGTCGGTGTTGGCCACTCCAGCTTGAGGTTTGTCCAGCTCCTGAGGTGTTCTGATCGAGAGGTGTGCTCGGGTGAGCGGAATGTCTTCTCGGTGAGCTGCTGTTTCATCGAGCCTGATGTTCCTGTCGTGCTCTGTGGCGTCAGAAATGACGTGTCGGTCCCGGTTGTTCTGCGGATTTCGAGGCAGGATTAGGTTGTGGTGTGTAACGACCCGAGAATCCGATTACCGGGAAGGCCCGATAACCCGAGACTCGCACCGCCACCCACGAGCCCGAAGACTCGGAAGGGTTAAAAGGATGGTGTGGAAACTACACAAGTATCGCAAGTAATTGCAGAAATTAAACAGTTATAATATTAAGCAGGAGATAAATTAACATTTTACATGGTCCACAATAGAATTAACAACAGCAGCAACAGTAGTCCACGACTAGTACAGTGACAAGAAAGAAAAGTACAGCTACACGGGGCATACCCCGGCTCTGACCTCTGGCACTACCTCTGGGCACCCGCACCACGCTGCACTCCTGACGCGCTCCCCGAAGGTGGCGCCTCACCTGAAACACGGTGAAAACACGCAGGGAATGAGTCTCGGAACAAGACTCAATAGGGATCACTCGAACCCTACCTCGTAAAACGAGAAACCACTACACTAGCGGTAGAAAAGTACCTCGGAAAGGAAAGCCCTGTACTCTACAGAACTAGACCCTACGGCACGCAAACCGACACACGTGCCACGGTACGAGAAGACCGAAACTCAATGGTCGAACCGCCAAAACCCGAAGGTTGGAAACACACGACTGACAGTCTGTCACTCCGTACTCGACAGGAGTACCACCCACTAGAAGCACAGCCGGTAGCGTCCCCTGACGTCTGACACCGCGCCGCAGGTGAGCCGCCTGACGTGGTAGGTCCTACCCGAGGCGCAAACACCGTACAAGTAACCACAAACAAGTGACTAGCTGGGGTCACGCCCGTCGACGTGGGTCCAACCGCCCCCAACCACGTGTGCACACACAGACCGCGCGTCCCTGGTCTGGCCCTCTGACCGGTTTTCCCCTCAGCCGGACTCTGGCTGCAAGACGTGGGGCCCAAAGGTAACCGGTCCACAAACCGTCTCTAAAGGTCGGCCCGTACACCACTCCCTGGTGCGACTAGCACACGCGTACTAGTAGGCTACGACTAGTGGAGGGTCACTGAAGGAGTAGACTCTCAAACCAACGGAGAACGACGTCCGAACCTGACGAAGTACGGGGCCGTCCCACGTACCATCACCATCGCACGGTGACCGCAGTCGGAAGAAAACTGACACACTGCCCATGGCCAAACACATGACCAAGGCAACCGAAATCTCCGGACGCCCGAAGACACGGTCACGGAACTCCACGGGGTGCCCAGGACACACACACGGCCCAAGGGGAACACCCGACAACGGAAAAGATCGCGCTAGGGACACCTAGCGCGACAAGGAAGAACGCGCTAGGGTCCCCTAGCGCGACTTGGAAGATCGCGCTAGGACTCCTTAGCGCGACAGGGAAGATCGCGCTAGGGAACCCTAGCGCGACAAGGACCATCGCGCTAGGTCCTCCTAGCGCGACAAGGCTAATCGCGCTAGGACCCCATAGCGCGACACGAACCGCCCTACTGTTCATCTTCTCCGATGAACGCGCCCCGTCGGGGCAGCGCGACACTCAAGAACGCGCTACTGGAGTATAGCGCGTTCTCAGTCCGCGCCCGAAAACGGTAGAAACGCCCAAAAATTCCAACCACGCCCCCATGCCTCCACAGGAGAGGGGGAAATCAAAGGGGAAGACCCCTGGGGACCCCTAGCATGATTCTAGGCCACCAAAATACGAATCCAAGCATCAAATCCATAGATCGGGCGAGCTCTCCCCAAATCATGGAAAAACCCCAAAATGCTCAAACGATCCCCTCTCGGCCTCCCCGCGGCCTACAAATCACGGGAATTGAATGGCAAGAGGCTAAGGAACGTCACCCTACCTCAATGGAGCGAATGCTCCGCCGAATCGCCCACAAACCACGAAGAACGCTTTTAGAAACCTCGCCTCCCCACGCTTCCCACACTCGCCGCACACCCACGAGATCGCCTCGCCGTCGCCCACGCGTCCGCGCCGTCGCCCTGCCGCCGTCAACAGCCGGGGAGGGGTCCGCCGCGCCCGAATGGGAGAGAGGGAGAGAGAGGGGTGCGGTCACGGTTGGGGAAGGAAGGAGAAAGGAGAAGAAGAAAGAGAAAGAGGAAAAGGAAAAGAAAAAGAAAAAGAATTAGGGCTATATAGAAAATCCGGATTTTCGAAAAAATACCAAAAAATAGAAAAATACATTTCCGGAATCCTCGGAACGCACCGATCGCAACGGTACCACTCGTGCCCGGGTGAACCGCCCGGTTCGCCCGCAACGAGCTTCCGAAGAAAAAGCCGAAACATACACCGGAAATCGGAAAACACACGCGGAAAAGCCGCGGAACGCCTCCGGACCTCCGAAACGACTCCGTATCGCGCCGATCCGAACACGAAAGATGTCCGAAACGAAATTTTGGACATAACAGAGCCGGACGCTCCGAAAACCAGATCCGGGACCCACGAAGAAGGATCCGAAAGGTTCGGGATATTACAGCCCTCCCCCCTTAAGGAATTTCATCCTCGAAATTGAGAACAACCAAAGGGGAAAGAAGAGGAAGACTCACTCAAACAGATACGGGAATTGCTGACGCATCTCGTCCTCACGTTCCCACGAAGCCTCCCCATCAGAGTGTCACTGCCACACGACCTTTACCAAGGGAATAACCTTGTTCCACAGGCGCTGCTCTCGCCTATCCTCCACGCGGATCAGAAACTTTGGGAGAGAAAGATCTGGAGTCACCTCAGGCCAAACGGAAAACTCGAGCACATGAGAGTCATCGGGCATATACTTCCGCAACATCGAGACGTGGAACACGTCATGCACCGACGCCAACTTAGGAGGTAGCTGCAACCGGTAAGCAACCTCACCGATGCGCTCCACAATCGCGAAAGGACCAATATAGCGGGGACTCAGCTTCCCACGCCGTCCAAAACGCATCACCCCCTTCATCGGAGAAACTCTCAAGAACACATGATCGCCCACGGCGAACTCGAGAGGCTGCCGCCTACGGTCAGCATAACTCTTCTGCCAACTCTGGGCCGCCAACATGTTCTGACGAACCAGGTGCACAACATCCACACACTGCTGCACCAGATCCGGTCCCGTCAAAACACGCTCACCCACCTCAAACCAATCAAGCGGAGTCCTACACGGACGCCCAGACAGAGCCTCATATGGAGCCATGCCGATGCTCGAATGATAGCTGTTGTTATAGGCAAACTCCACCAACGGTAGGTGATGAATCCAACTCCCTTGCCACTCCAGGCAGCAGGATCTCAGCATGTCCTCCAAAGTCTGAATGGTCCTCTCAGACTGACCATCTGACTGAGGATGATACGCCGAGCTAAACGCCAACTCCGTGCCAAGAGCTCGCTGGAAACTCCTCCAGAATCTAGAAGTGAAGTGCGGATCCCGATCCGACACGATCGAAATGGGAATCCCATGCAACGGCACGATCCGCTCCACATAAAGACGAGCCAACTTAGGCACGCTCCAGCTGACCTTGACCGGTAGCAACTGAGTCACCTTCGTCAGCCGATCCACCAGCAACCAAATACTGTCCTGCCCACTCGGGGTCCTCGGCAACCCCACCACAAAATCCGTGGTCACATGGTCCCACTTCCAAGCAAGAACATCCAAGGGCTGGAGAGTACCGCCTGGTCGCTGATGCTCCACCTTCACCTGCTGACAGATCAGGCACCTGGCCACAAATTCTGCGACATCTCTCTTCATGCCAGGCCACCAGAACTGCCTCCGCAAGTTCCGATACATCTTCTTCGCACCCGGGTGTACGGTGTACCTGCTCCCATGAGCCTCGTGCAACACCGCACGACGAATCTGCTCCTCGGTTGGGACGTACAACCTGCCACGAAACCGCGCAGCACCGTCCTCGCCGAGCTCCACGTCAGCCATCGTAAGAATCCGGGGTAACTCAGGGTCCGCGTGCTGAGCCTCTGTCACCTGACGACGGATAGCAGGAGTGACAGTCAGACTCGCAAGCACCGCCAACCCTGGCTCCTGGGGAATCTTGAGCCTAAAAGATACTTCGGGCACTTGTTCCCAGAGCCTCCACTTCCTCAACATTAAGGTACTGATCGCAACCTTCCGACTCAAGGCATCGGCGACGACATTCATCCTGCCCGGCTGATAAGACAGGGTGAAGTCATAGTCCTTCATGAACTCCATCCAACGCCTTTGTCTGAGGTTCAGATCTCTCTGCGAGAACACATACCTCAAACTCTGATGGTCAGTAAACACCTCGAACTTCTCGCCGTACAGATAATGCCTCCAGATCTTCTGCGCGAAGATCACCGCCGCCAACTCAAGATCATGGGTAGGGTAGTTCTCCTCGTGGGGTTTTAGCTGCCGAGATGCATAAACCACCACTCTACCATGCTGCATCAAAACAGCACCCAGTCCAATGCCGGAAGCATCTGTACACACCACGAAACCTCCCGATCCAGAAGGTAAAACCAACACCGGAGCCGAGGTGAGCAATCTCTTCAGTTCCCTGAAGCTCTGCTCACACTCCTCGGACCAGACGAAAGGCACATCCTTCCGCGTGAGCCTAGTCATCGGGGTCGCAATGCGGGAAAAATCCTGGATAAACCGACGATAATAACCCGCAAGTCCCAAGAAACTCCGGATCTCCGTCACCGACCTCGGCCTCGGCCACTGCATCACTGTCTCGACCTTGGCGGGGTCCACGGAAATGTCATCACCAGAAATCACGTGCCCCAGAAAGTGCACCTCGCTGAGCCAAAACTCGCACTTGCTGAGCTTCGCATACAACTGGTGATCTCGCAACGTCTGCAGCACCACACCCAAATGGTACGCGTGCTCCTCGGCAGACCGCGAATAAGCAAGGATGTCATCCACGAAAATGACCACGAACTGGTCCAAATACGGATGAAACACCCTCTGCATCAAGTCCATGAAGGCTGCAGGGGCATTGGTGAGCCCAAACGGCATCACCAGAAACTCATAATGCCCGTACCTCGTACTGAACGCAGTCTTCTCCACATCGGATTCACAAATCCTCAGCTGATAGTAATCGGACCGTAAATCAATCCGCGAGAACACTCGCGCAGACTGAAGTTGGTCGAACAAATCATCAATCCGCGGCAACGGATACTTGTTCTTAATGGTCACTTCATTCAGCTATCGATAGTCAATGCACAACCGCAGACTACCGTCCTTCTTCTTCACAAACAACACGGGCGCACCCCAAGGGGAAAAACTAGGACGAATATACCCCTTGGCCAAAAGTTCCTGCAACTGCGCCCTCAGCTCCCTCAGCTCAGCGGGGGCCATATGGTAGGGAGCCTTCGCCAAAGGTCCCGTACCAGGCACAACCTCGATCACGAAATCGATCTCCCGCTGGGGAGGTAATCCAGGCAACTCCTCGGGAAAAACGTCAGAAAACTCGCACACCACCTCAATGTCCTCGACATCCGGCTCCATCCGGTCAGACACAACCACCGACGCGAGAAAACCCTGACAACCCGAATCAAGCAATCGACGGGCTCGAATAGCAGAGATAAGGAATCGAGAAGAGGTGGAACGGATACCTTGGAAATAGAAGGTCCGCTTGCTCGGATGCTGGAAGTAGACCCTCTTCATCCCACAATCCACCACCGCTCCATGAGTCTCGAGCCAGTCCATGCCTAGAATCACATCGTAATCCCGAAGCTGCAACGCATACAACCTGCCTGGCATACTCCGCCCATCGATCCAAACCGGAACCTGATCGAAGCAATACGGAGTGATCATAAAGTCACCCGAAGGTAACTTCACTGCTAAATCACAGGACAATTGGGTCACCGGCTCCTCGACGCTCGACGCGAAATCCTCCGAAATAAACGAATGAGACGCATCAGAATCGAACAAAACCCGAGCCGCACAACCCAAAATCTGAACGGTACCTTCCACGAGCTGCGACGCCACTGCCTCTGCCCTGGTCAAGTGCGTGATCTGGCCTCGAGCCCTCTGCCTGCCTCCCACACTAGCTGACCTGGGTAGCGGCGGATACTGTCCCTGCTGCTGCCTCTGCTGCTGCAGAGGAAACTGCTACTGCGGCGGCCTCTGAGGACAGTCACGCGCCATATGCCCTGGCTGGTCACACCGAAAACAGACGATCGGCACCGTGCACTGCCTGCCTGGGTGGGTACCACCACACCGTGGACAAGATCCTCGCGATCCACCCCCTGATCTCTGACGCTGCAAAGGAATCGGCTGCTGTACACTGCCCGATGAAGCCTGCCCCTGATCCTTGGACTTCTTCTTGCCGAACCCTCTCTTGAAGAACTTCTTGACCTTCGAGCCGAAGGATGCATATCCTGTCACCGAAGCTGCTGATGCCGGTACTCCTGAACCACCCGACGCATGCTGGAAGAAACCCTGCTGCTGGGTAGCCGACTGCTGGCTGCTACCTGACAAGGACTGCCCCTGGCTGATCGGTCCTCGAGTCCTCTGCATATCCATCTCCAGGGAAATCGCAACGCGAGACGCTGTCTCTAGATCAGTGGCCCCATTCGTGATCAAATGGTGCCTCAGCTCCAGCCTCAAGCCCTGCACAAACTGCGCGGTCCTCACCCTCTCATGTTCCATGATGTGAGGTGCGTACCGACCCAGCTCGATAAATCGGGCCCTGTACTGCAACACGGACATGTCACCCTGCACCAGCTCCAGAAACTCCTGCATCCGCTGCGTGGCAACAATATCTGGACAGTACGTACGCTCGAAAGTACCGACAAAGTCATCCCACTCGATCTGCTCAAGTGGACGAAGCTGAAAGGACGTCTTCCACTCTGAAGACCACCACCTCCGAGCCGTACCCTACAATTGGTTGTAGGCCAACACCACTCTGTCCTCGACAGCACTCTTCGCAGAACTGAACACCCGCTCCATCTCATCGAGCCAATCGCGAGCTGCATCAGGGTCTGCCTGGCCGCTAAAGTAAGGTGGATGGAACTGCATGAAGTCCCTCACCGCTCGGCCTGGCCCACCCCTGGCTGACGAGCCCTCACCAGCCTCTCCGCCGAACTGCTGAGACATGAGCTGATACATGCTACGGAAGAAATCCGCGGCCCCCGGAGCTCTCGCAGCATCCGCGGCCTCGGTAGCCCCCGGAACTCTGCTATGCTCCTCCTGGTCCCTCTGGACCCCCTGCTGGATCTCCTAATCTCCAGCCGACTGCCCCTGCTGAGAGCGAGAACTCCTCCTCGGCGCCATACTCGCTCCTGGAGCACAAGACAGAAAACACGAAAAACGGCAAGGTCAATAAAAATGCACGATGCCCAATGCCAGGGTCATCTGTACATCATCGTTGTGGACTAGTGGACCACTACAATTACCTATGATTCTCATGTAATTCCACAACCGCGCTCTGATACCAGCTGTAACGACCCGAGAATCCGATTACCGGGAAGGCCCGATAACCCGAGACTCGCACCGCCACCCACGAGCCCGAAGACTCGGAAGGGTTAAAAGGATGGTGTGGAAACTACACAAGTATCGCAAGTAATTGCAGAAATTAAACAGTTATAATATTAAGCAGGAGATAAATTAACATTTTACATGGTCCACAATAGAATTAACAACAGCAGCAACAGTAGTCCACGACTAGTACAGTGACAAGAAAGAAAAGTACAGCTACACGGGACATACCCCGGCTCTGACCTCTGGCACTACCTCTGGGCACCCGCACCACGCTGCACTCCTGACGCGCTCCCCGAAGGTGGCGCCTCACCTGAAACACGGTGAAAACACGCATGGAATGAGTCTCAGAACAAGACTCAGTAGGGATCACTCGAACCCTACCTCGTAAAATGAGAAACCACTACACTAGCGGTAGAAAAGTACGTCGGAAAGGAAAGCCCTGTACTCTACAGAACTAGACCCTACGGCACGCAAACCGACACACGTGCCACGGTACGAGAAGACCAAAACTCAACGGTCGAACCGCCAAAACCCGAAGGTCGGAAACACATGACTGATAGTCTGTCACTCCGTACTCGACAGGAGTACCACCCACTAGAAGCACAGCCGGTAGCGTCCCCTGACGTCTGACACCGCGCCGCAGGTGAGCCGCCTGACGTGGTAGGTCCTACCCGAGGCGCAAACACCGTACAAGTAACCACAAACAAGTGACTAGCTGGGGTCACGCCCGTCGACGTGGGTCCAATCGCCCCCAACCACGTGTGCACACACAGACCGCGCGTCCCTGGTCTGGCCCTCTGACCGGTTTTCCCCTCAGCCGGACTCTGGCTGCAAGACGTGGGGCCCAACGGTAACCGGTCCACAAACCGTCTCTAAAGGTCGGCCCGTACACCACTCCCTGGTGCGACTAGCACACGCGTACTAGTAGGCTACGACTAGTGGAGGGTCACTGAAGGAGTAGACTCTCAAACCAACGGAAAACGACGTCCGAACCTGACGAAGTACGGGGCCGTCCCACGTACCATCACCATCGCACGGTGACCGCAGTCGGAAGAAAACTGACACACTGCCCATGGCCAAACACATGACCAAGGCAACCGAAATCTCCGGACGCCCGAAGACACGGTCACGGAACTCCACGGGGTGCCCAGGACACACACACGGCCCAAGGGGAACACCCGACAACGGAAAAGATCGCGCTAGGGACACCTAGCGCGACAAGGAAGAACGCGCTAGGGTCCCCTAGCGCGACTTGGAAGATCGCGCTAGGACTCCTTAGCGCGACAGGGAAGATCGCGCTAGGGAACCCTAGCGCGACAAGGACCATCGCGCTAGGTCCTCCTAGCGCGACAAGGCTAATCGCGCTAGGACCCCATAGCGCGACACAAACCGCCCTACTGTTCATCTTCTCCGATGAACGCGCCCCGTCGGGGCAGCGCGACACTCAAGAACGCGCTACTGGAGTATAGCGCGTTCTCAGTCCGCGCCCGAAAACGGTAGAAACGCCCAAAAATTCCAACCACGCCCCCATGCCTCCACAGGAGAGGGGGAAATCAAAGGGGAAGACCCCTGGGGACCCCTAGCATGATTCTAGGCCACCAAAACATGAATCCAAGCATCAAATCCATAGATCGGGCGAGCTCTCCCCAAATCATGAAAAAACCCCAAAATGCTCAAACGATCCCCTCTCGGCCTCCCCGCGGCCTACAAATCACGGGAATTGAACGGCAAGAGGCTAAGGAACGTCACCCTACCTCAATGGAGCGAATGCTCCGCCGAATCGCCCACAAACTACGAAGAACGCTTTTAGAAACCTCGCCTCCCCACGCTTCCCACGCTCGCCGCACACCCACGAGATCGCCTCGCCGTCGCCCACGCGTCCGCGCCGTCGCCCTGCCACCGTCAACAGCCGGGGAGGGGTCCGCCGCGCCCGAATGGGAGAGAGGGAGAGAGAGGGGTGCGGTCACGGTTGGGGAAGGAAGGAGAAAGGAGAAGAAGAAAGAGAAAGAGGAAAAGAAAAAGAAAAAGAATTAGGGCTATATAGAAAATTTCGAATTTTCAGAAAAATATCGAAAAATAGAAAAATACATTTTCGGAATCCTCGAAACGCACCGATCGCAACGGTACCACTCGTGCCCAGGTGAACCGCCCGGTTCGCCCGCAGCGAGCTTCCGAAGAAAAAGCCGAAACACACACCGAAAATCGGAAAACACACGCGGAAAAGTCGCGGAACGCCTCCGGGCCTCCGAAACGACTCCGGATCGCGCCGATCCGAACACGAAAGATGTCCGAAACGAAATTTCAGACACAACAGAGCTGGACGCTCTGAAAACCAGATCCGAGACCTACGAAGAAGGATCCGAAAGGTCCGGGATATTACATGGTGTCCCAGTAAGTCTTGCTCCTGCGCTCTCGTATGCGAAGGGGTGTGTTCGCCTTGGATTTGGTCTGAGGTGTGAAGGCTCCGCGGTGAGTTTCGGGACTGGAGGGTGAGCGTCGGCGGTTGTCGTTATGGCTCGTGTTGCGACTCTTGGCGTGGTGTGTTGCAGTTCGAGGAATTACAGCAGTGGTGCATCGAAAGATGCTGTGATTGTGGTCCGACGTGACACTCGTTGAGTGTGTCGGAGGCGCGGACCTGACGGAAGCGATGGTTTTTCTTGGTGCTGGATGGTGCTGTTTCCAGCGTGCGCGAGATTTGAGGTCAGGTCGAGTGTGGAGTCCTTCCGTTGGTCGGAAGTGCGTTTGGTCTCCCCTTGGTTGGAGAGATTGTGTTGGGTTAAGGTTCGTCGTCTTGCAATGTGTGTTCGGATTGGTTGGCCTTGTGTGCCATGAAGTCCGTGCGAGACGTGCTCCTTGTCTTGGCAGGGTGGTTGCCTGTGAGAAGTCGTGCCCATTCCCTTGTCGTATGCGGGTACTGGCGCTGTTCCGGAAGGACAAGTGCTGGTTGGGCGGTGTTCGCTTTCTCGGTTGTGCGCACGGATCAGAGTGCGCAGTGGAAGCGTGGTGGGCTTGTGACCCATTGGTTCAGGATTGTAGCGTTGGTTGCTACGGGCGGATTCCTGAATTTGCGTTGAGCATCGGAGGATTAGTTCCTCGGTGTGAAACGTGTTGTTGCCGTGCCGTTACCCGAGATATCGTGGTGGTGGGCACTGGCAGGATGGAGTGTTTGGGAATGTGCTGGCTAGTGCGCCGCATGAGTGCCATGTTCCTGTGATGGAAGCCGTGTCAGGCGTCGGTGTTGGACCTGGATGAGGTTGTTGAGGATGTCGCCTGACGATGGTTGAGGACGTGTTGGTTAGAGTCGGTGGCTTGGTGCCGACTTGTGTTCCCAGTCGTGTCCTCGGATGAGATCGTTTTGGGGAAGTGGTCTCTGGCAGACTATGGGTCCCGGTTGATGGCTATGAGTGGCTGGTGAGCCTAACCGTGTGAGCGACCACATCAGTGTCTGTTGGTTCTACGGTCTTGTCGGATTGTGAAGGTGAAATGTTTATTGCTTAAGGACCCGTGAGCACTGTTCAGGTGGTGTCCCGTGGCTCTGTGGTAAGGGCGGAATCGGGATTGGCGGGTGTCCACTTGGATTGATCGAAGGATTTGATGAGACCAGATGGAAGAGTGACGCCTTTGGGCGGAGGCCTTTTTGTGAGATTGGCGTCGGATGGTGGTCCTTGATAGGACGTTGGTGTCGCAATGGTTATCCCTGGTTTGGTGACCAGCATGGGGTGGTTCCCCTGTGAGTCTGAGTCGACCGAGGTGATGACTGCAGGCACCATGATCTGTCATTTGGTTTCGTCGTGCTCCCCGAGAGGGTCGAGTTGGTGCGATGTTCGAGCCCGGATGCGGAGTTCGAGAGGAGTGCAGCTCGATATGTGGCATCAGTCTGTGTGGGAGTCGACTGATTGCTTGCTGAGGTTTGGAATGTTTCCTTTGGACCCGGTCGAGGACCAGGAAAGAAGGAAGAAGCTGAGCAAGCGAAGGTTTCCCGTTGACGAGCAGTTGGTGACCAGTGGATGGTCTTTTCAGAGACAGAAGATGCTGGTTGTTGGGGCTCGAGCGTGGCGAGAGCCGTGTGCCAGTGAGACCTTTGGTGGTCGTTTCGGTAATGTGCCTTCCCGGACAGGATCTGGGCTTTGTCGAAGTTTGTCTGCCGACCATTGGATGAATCGGTAGCTGTTGCTCGTGTCGAGGGTTGTGTTTCCTCGGTGAGCGAGATGGTGGCAGCGGCGCCTTGATTGGTTTCCGTGGTGTTTGAGGTGATGCCGGACTGTGTCCTCGAGTATATGCCTGCTCGGTTGGCCAGTGTGCTCGGCGCGAGGAGCGAGGTGTTGCTTGTGATTGTAAGTCTGGCTGTGTCCCTCAGGATCGGTGTTTTCATGAGAATCGAGATTTTCTGTGCTGGGGCTCTGACAGCGTTGTCAGTTGGCTCAATGTTCTTCCCCTGTGACTTTATGCTTGGTCCTGAATTTCGAGGACGAAATTCCTTTAAGGGGGGAGGGCTGTAATGTCCCGGGGTTTTCAGATCCTCGTTCGTGGATACCGGATCTAGTTTCTCGGAGCATCCGACTCCGTTGTGTCCAAAATTTCATTTCGGACATCTTTCGTGTTCGGATCGGCGCGATCCGGAGTCGTTTCGGAGGCCCGGAAGCATTCCGCGGCTTTTTCCGCGTGTGTTTTCCGATTCCCGGCGTGGGTTTCGACTTTCCCTTCGGAACCTCGTTGTGGGTGAACCGGGCCGTTCACCTAGGCGAGTGTGGTACCGTTGCGATCGGTGCGTTCCGAGGATCGCGGAAACGTGGTTTCCTATTTTTCGGTATTTTTGAGAATTTCCGGATTTTCTATATATACCCTCCTTTTCTCTCTCCCCATCCCTCATTTCTCTCTTCTCTCCCTCTCTCTTCTCACGCTCTCTCCTCTCTCCCTCTCTCTCCGGCGGCCGACGGGGTGGAGTGTGGGCGAGGCGGGGACGGCGCGGGCGAGGCACGGGCGAGAATGGATGAGGATCGAGGTGGTGGAGGCGCGGTGAAGCTCGGCCGTGGGTTCGTGGAACGGCGAGGCTTCAACGGCGTTTTCTTCGTGGACCGGTGTCCACGGCGCGTCGTTTCTTCGGTGGAGGTAGGGAGATGGACCCTCCACTCGCGTACTTCTTTTCCCGCGAGTTTTGTAGGCCGTGGTGAGCCGAGCGGGTTAAACGGGGCGATTTGGGGAAAGTGCTTATTTTTGGGGTGTGAGCCGGATCCCTCGTTTTACGGTGTTTTTGGGTGATCCAGGGGTTTAGATGCATGCCTAGGGGCTTGGGGAAGGTTTCCCCTTTTGTTTCCCCTTCACCTGGGGGTGAACGGGGCGTGGAATGGGTTTTTCTGCGGTGTCCACCGTTTTCGGGCACGGTTCTTGATGGTCACGCTGCCCCGACGGGGCACGTTCATCGGAGAAGATGAACAGTATGGCGGTTCCTGTCGCGCTATAGGGCTATGGCGCGTTCTGGACTGTCGCGCTATGGAAACATATCGCGACCTGCCTTGTCGCGCTATAGGCTCCTAGCGCGTTCTGCTTGAATGCGCTATGGACCTATTGCGCGTTAGTGAAGTGACCATCCGGGCTGCCCGGGGCGGGCGGTCTGCGGCTGATCGTGCCCCCCTTGAGCCGTGTGTGTCCTGGACACCCCGTGGAGTTCCGTGACCGTGTCTTTGGGTGTCCAGAGGTTTGGGTTACCTCGATAAGCTTGCCCGTGGGCTTGGTGGGTCCAGGTGACCCCAGGTGTTCCGGGCTCCCGTGTTCGTGCCAGATCGTGTCACCGTGTGTCGGTGTATGTGCGGTGGGGCCTCCCCCGCATATTGTGAGTTTCTTTGGAAGGTGATTCCCGTGTGGGCCACGTGTTTGGCCTTGGACTGCGAGTCCAGTTGTCCGGCCTGGGGCTGGAGGTTTCCCGCTTGCTACAAGATGGGAAATCGTCATGGTGGCTTGTGTGCTGCCCTGGGAATCGTGCTTCTGTGTTTTCCGTGTGGCCCGTGTGGGTGGCCTTGGTCCCTTGCGTTCCCTTCCCGAGGGAGTGGTCTTGGCGACTCGTGAGTTGTCTCGGTACTTGTGCTACCATGGTTTTAGACCTAGAGATTGGACTAGATTGACGGCCTTGTGCTGTTGCGTACAACGGTCTTGACCCCGAGTCTTGTGACTCAAGGACCGTTGGGTGTAGTGCGTCTAGAGGACTGCCCAGAGTCCAGTGGCTTAGTGCCACTTGAGTTTTCTCGACTCTAGCGCACGGTGCGTGCGTGGCCGTAGACTGTGAGTCCGGTTTCTTCTCCGACTGTGGTCACCGTGCGACGGGGCCGGTACGTGGGGTGGTCCCCGTACGTCGTCGGATTCGGACGTTGTTTTCCGTTGACTTGAGAGTCTACTCCTTCAGTGACCCTCCACTAGTCGTAGCCTACCAGTACGTGTGTGCTGGTCGCACCAGGGAGTGGTGTACGGGCTTACCCTGAGGACGGTTAGACTGGTTTCCGTCAGGCCCCTCGTCGTAGCCAGAGTCCGACTGCGGGGGAAAACCGGTCAGAGGGCCAAACCTAGGACGCGTGGTCTGTGTGTGCACACGTGGTTGGGGACAGTGGACGCACGTCGACGGGCGTGACCCCAGCTAGTCACTTGTTTGTGGTTACTTGTACGGTGTTCGCGCCTCGGTTATGACCTACCACGTCAGGCGGTTCACCTGCGGTGTGGTGTAAGATGTCAGGGGACGCTACCGGTTGTGCTTCTGGTGGGTGGTACTCCTGTCGAGTACGGAGTGACAGACTGTCATTTTCCGTGACTTTGACCTTCGGGTTTCGGTCGTGTTGACCGTTGAGTTTCGGTTGGTTCGCCGTGACGCGTATGTTGGTTTTCGCGTCATGAGATTAGTGCTAGTGGCTTTACCGAGGTGGCGTCTTGTTGTGCGGTACCCGCGATCGAATGGTCGGGGTTGCACCTTGGACAACGTGTCCAGGTTGGCTGTCTGGGGGACAGGCCTCTACGGCGTGGTTGCCGTGTGTTCTTACTTCGGTAGGTGGTACTAGCGTGGTTCGGTAGCTTCGACTGCGTGATCGAGGTCTGCCTTCTGACAGTAGGAGTAGCTGTAGTGCCGAGTTTTTGACCGGCCACCGGTTTGCTGTTCCTGTTGTAGTTGTAGCTCTCCTTTCCGCTACCGCCGTTGTTTCCGGTTGGGGTTCCGCGGGATCCCTGCTGAGTCTCTGTTTTGGAGACTCATTCCCTACTTTTTAGGGGTAGCGGTTCTTCCTCGCGGTTCGAGGGTGCAGAGCGGAGGTTCTCAGTTGCCAGCTTGCCGGGCCGAGTGTTCACTTGGCATGTGGTACGTTTTACTACTTTAGACTGTACTTTCTATTGGACTGGACTCTGTTGTAGATGTAGTTGTTTATTTATTTATGTTAATTGTTGGATTGTCCTGCTTTATTTCCTATTTCTTTGTGCCTCCACACTCCTTTTAGCCCTTCCGAGCCCTCCCGGCTCGTGGGCGGCGGTTCGAGTCTCTGATTATCGGGCCTTCCCGGTAATCGGATTCTCGGGTCGTTACATCTTCCCTCATAATACAGCCACCACAATATGACTGAGGGCGAACTCCCAACAATATTCCTATTAAACAATGTTACATCATAAACATAATCCTCTAAAAAATAATAGAGAAAAGAGAAAGAATCATGCACAAGCATTAATGTCAGAGCTTTAAGATTGCAGAGCTTCTTCGTCACATTCTGATCTTCCACAAGAATTAGGAGGGAGAGTGATCACAATAGTAGTTGGTGATGGTCGTATCACTGGCGTGGAGGAAAGCAAAGAGAGCCAAGCTAAGAATAAGAGAGTAGGGGTTGGGCTGAGCGACTCTCTACTAGCAATCTACAAAAGAGAGAGAGAGAGAGAGAGAGAGAGAGAGAGAGAGAGAGAGAGAGAGAGAGAGAAAAGACCAACCAACAAATATAACCTCGACCTTTCCTCTCCCTAGATCATGCATGCACACGTCCTCATACAAAATGATTCCAATGGTAATATTTTCAAATAGAACAAATGGCTTGCTCAAAATTGATCTATTTCTCTCCCATAAAGGGAAAATAAAGAGAAAGAGAAACCAAAAGAATTGCAAAAGAGACCAGAATGCACAGCTTAATGCCCAGCCTGACATTGCACTGCACAGCGGGCAGGTGCACGCACGCACTTTGGTATAGCATAACTATCTCTTTGTTTCTTGGAACATGTTATCAAAAAATAGTTGAGTTATAAGGATGTTTTCACTGGTGGTTACAATGTGGGACTATACCCCAACTACACACACACAAGAGCAACCATCCTCTTTAACACCCAAGTTGAGAATAGCTGCTGTCATTCTACTCCTTTCCATCAAAAAAGATTAAAATCTCTTTTTTAAATCTTCCTATATAATTAAAATAGTGACTATACATCTCTCTCTCTGTGTGTGTGTGTGAAATCTTATGTTATGCAATTTTGATGGTGTTAGAGCATGAGGAATATAGCTGAACAATATTTCTAAATATTGGGGTGTACACGAGAAGATCAAGAATAAGAGGGTATAGAGTAGAATACATAAGATTCTAGGGGTATACATATAATTATCCTGATGAGTGTCATATTTCATATCATAATTCGCATTACATTCATCATCTTTAAGCATTTAATAAGCATAGTTGTGCACTAATATCACCAAATCTCATTCTCACCATCAAATTGAGTCTACATGAATTTATCATCATTTTTGAGTTAGAATGGCATTGAGAGATGTATTCTGGGAATTGCACAATTATCAAAATGCATTCGGGGATGAAGTTAATTGAGTATTTTAAATTTTTTGAATTTTTAGGGAATAAGCGACAAGTTGGTCAGTCGCCGATTAACGAGCGCCTGAATAATGAGACGTCAATTCAAAGAATGTGCGACGCAATGAACATACGCCAATTTTATATTTGATGCAAGAAGAAAAAGGCAGAAAATTGGAAAAAGGAATGTGCGCCTATATGCTATGACGCCAATTCCTTAGTACGGAAAAAGAGGAAAATATCAAAATGCGGAAATAAAGAATAGGCGACTGTTCTGTTAGACGCAAGAAAGAATGAGCGACCAAAATGTTAGACGCCAATTCAATTCGAACCAGAAGCGGAAGCGGATAGAATCAAACGAAGTTATCTTGCTATGTTTAGAGTTATCTCCCCTTGATTAACGAAAGGAGGACTCTTGGGGAGGCAAGAAGCTTAGAATGAACATGCTCTTTGAAGGAAAGTTGGATTCAAACTTGTTTTGAAAAGCCTCCGACCGTGGGAGTTCCCTGCACTTTATAAAAGCCGCCTAAGAGCGACCATCGGAGAGCTTAGTTTTTCTTAGCCGTTCTTAGCCTTTTACATGCCTTTATGTTCTTTCTTTCAATTTTTTGTCTTCTACAAAGTTATCTGTTTTTAAGTACTTTAAATTTTCTTCTTCTTCCTCTTCCTCTAATTCCTCTTTGTTTTCAAGTTATTCTCAATTTTTTAAAGTTCCATTCTGTATTCTTCATTGTTCATCCGCGCAACACGTCTCTATTCTTCCTTAGTTTTCACCCTCCTCCAATCTTCTTTTCCCTCTGCACACTTCACGAAATATCTTCATACTCTTCAAATTTCTCTTCTTTCACATCTTCCACATCTTCTTCATTTTTAAGCCATTTTAATTCTCTACTTGCTCTATTCTTTTTATTTCACTTTTTATTGTTTTCCTTGTTCCTCTCTCCCGAGACCTCTCAATCCCTCTTTCTTCTCTTTATTTTCAAATCCCACGCACACACACATGTTTTCCTTTTGATTTTATTCTTCTTCTCCTCGTCTATTTCTATCTCTCTCTCCTCTACTTTCCTCTAAACATCCCTTTGACGGAGATTCTCTACTTCGGTCTTCTAAAGGCAGCATGCCTCTTCAAGGCGGGACAATCCAATCAAAGGCTCGGTACGGCGTGGACGGCGCTATTCTTCAAATTCCTGGCCCCTTTCTTTCATTGTTATTTTATTTTATGTAAGTTGTACTTTTATTTTTCATAGAGTTGTAATCTTTTCTCATAATAATAAAAATTCATCTTTTATAATTGTATTTTTCTAATTCTCTGTCTATCTCCACTTCCTCCAAATTCTCTTCTTAACCCTCTCATATTCTTTAGATATGTTTATTTTTCATGCAATCTTATTTTCCTTTTTATAAAACTCACTCAAATTCAGATCTCTCAAATATAAGGATTTCCTAACTTGTGTTAATTGAAAATATTTCTCTCCGTAGGATCGACTCGTTCTTACCACTCTACTTAAATTTAATATCTTTTTAGTGAGTGAGTGCGGTTATTTTTAAAATTGTGGCACAACATTTTTAACGACATGTGTTAGTGAACATCAATTTTTGGCGATGTTGTTGGGGAGGAAATGATTTTTGATTGTTAAAAATTCTTGTGTTTGATGTGTATATTTGTATAAGTATTTTTTCTTTTTTTATTTTGCAGGAAAAAGAAAAAAAAATCAAAAAATCAAAAAATCAAATAAAAAAGGGGAAAATTCGGACATGAAATCCATAGAAAATTAACTGTTGCAGAAACCTAGAAAGGGTCGCTGAAGATCTGTATCTGTCACAACAGGGAGCAGGAATTCTGAAAATCTGAAAAACCCTGTAAATTCAAGCGTCACTAAAGGTCAATAAACGTAGGAACAAGTCCTGTTTTAAATTTTTTAAAAAAATCTCTAAAAAATGAGAAAAAAATCGTGAAAAATCTAAAAAAATAAAAAACTAGAAAACTCAGAAAGTATGATTTTAGGCCTTATTCTTCAGTAAGTTGCATGTTGATTAATATTTTTAGTTGTTATTTATCTTTTATCCATCTATCTCTTTGAAAAAAAATAAGAAAAAAATCTCTAAAAAATAAAAAATAGAAAAAAATCATCATCATCATGATATCATGTTTTCATGTTAGTTATATCTCTTACATGCATTATTGCATCTAGTTGATTATTTCTTCATTTGCTTGCATCATTTGAAAAAGAAAAAAATCATCACTCTTTTCTTCTCTTTCTCCCTTCTTAAAGGTAATTTAGGCACACCTTTCTTGGAATTGGAAGGACCCTCCATTGAGCACTCCGTCTCTTTAGATCGGAATCTCCTTTTTCAAGACCTACATAAGTCTCCGCACCCGTGGATTCCCTCACGGACGCTAGGCTGGTTGTACCAAGAAGCACATTGAAATTCGTTTGAAGGTTAAAAAAATCATCATTTTGCATACATAACTCATATAGTTGTTATATAGTTGTGGTTGCATATACAACATTCCCTTTGGGCCTTTTTGCATTGCATGCACGGTAGGAGATCCTTACATCCACCTTTGCTAGGACCCATAGGTGAAATTGAGAGGTTAGTGCATCTTAGAAATCATCATCCACCTAATCTCATGGCAAACCAAAATCAACAACAACAAGCTCCCAAGCAAATGAAAGAATATTTCATGCCAAATCAATATCAACATTCCTTCTATGTTCAAGCACCCCAAAACCAAGCAGCTCAATATGAAATCAAATCAAGCACCATTCAAATGTTGCCATCCTTCTATGGCAATACCAATGAAAATCCTTACAAACATCTTGATGAGTTTCTCCAGATTTGCTCCACTGTTAAAATCTAAAACTTTTCTGATGATGCTCTTAGGTTGACTCTATTCCCATTCTCTCTCAAGGATAAAACTAAGTATTGGTTAGGAGCCTTGGGTAGATCAATTGACACATGGGCGAAAATGTAAAAAGAGTTTTTGAAGAAATTTTATCCCATAGGGCGAACCAATACCATGAGGAGAGCTATAACTGAATTCACTCAAAATCCTGGGGAACAAATCCATGAAGCTTGTGATAGATTGAAAGATTTGCTAAGAAAGTGCCCACACCATGGATTGTCAAGATGGCAAATAGTTCAGGCATTCTATGAGGGATTAACTGAGAATTATCATCAAATAGTAGATGCATCATGTGGGGGAGCTTTTATGAGTAAGAGCGAGGATGAAGCTTATGAGTTGTTTGAGATGTTAAGTGAACATTCAATTAGTCATGCCTCGCTATCATCTTATAAAAAGAATAATTGGGCCTTCTAAGAGGACTGGGCTTTATGAAGTTAATAATCAAGGAGAAATTGAGAATAGGATGGACATTAATGCTCTTGTGCAAAAGTTAAATAAAGTGGACATGTTGGCGCAAAAGATGGAGAAGGTCGACTTGGTAGCTCAAAAGCTAGATCAATTGTTGTCCATGAATAGACAGGAACCTTCTTTCTCTTCTGCCCCTCCATCCCAACCATTCTCTGAATCTAACCATCAAGAACTTTGTGCTCTTTGTTCAAGCCCAAGTCATACCGTTACTAATTGCCCCACGGTGGCTCAGCTTCCCTCGTTTATCTAAGAATAAATTTTTGCTACACAGGTAGGGCTGTCAATGGGCCGGGTCGGCCTGACAGGCCCGCGGGCCTGGCCCGATTTCGGGTCGGGCAGCAAGACTTTTTCCGGTCCGTGGGCTCTTAGTCGGGCCGGGGCCCGACTAGGCCCACGGGTCGGGCTCGGGCTTTAAGTTCGGCCCGGGGGCGGGCCGGCCCGTTCTCTTTTTTTTTCTTCTTTCAAATTTTAAAAACTACTTTATTAAAATTATATTATTTTACTTAATTATAAAATTTAAAACTTTATTTTCATACAAATTATGTAATTAATATCAAAATTTTAGTTAATTTAGTGAGATTATAAGTTTTATATTATTAAATATATTAGTTTTCATTAGTTTTTATTTTTTATTTAAGTTGTCGGGCCGAGCCGGGCCTTAGTCGGGCTTTACAATTTTTTAAGAGTATCGGGCCCGGCTCGGCCCGACATAACTCAGGCCCGGGCCGGGCTCGGGCTTTAATATTGATAATTCGGGCTCGGGCCGGGCCGAGGCATCTCCAAGCCTCCTTATGATCCTTATTCCAATACCTATGATTCAGGCTGGAGAAATCACCCGAACTTTTCTTGGAAAAACCAGCAAGGGTCATCCATGCAATCTAATCCCTCCAATCAATCAGTTCAAAGGCAACCCTTTCAAGTTCCGGTTCAGTCTCACCAAAATTTTCCATCTCCTTTTCAACAAGCTCAACATCAACATTCTCAACCTCCTTATCAACATTCTCAGACCCCATACAATCAAGCTCAATTTTCTCAGGGCCAACACCAACAATACCCTCCTAATAATAAATTCAATCAAGCATAGAATATGTATCAACCTCAGCCATCTCAACCTCCTCAGCACAACTTTGAGGACAGATTCGACCAACTCCAACAACTTCTGCTTTCTCAGAATCAATCCATTCTTTCTCAACAACAACTCATTCTGTCTCAGCAACAATCCATGGCTAAGTTGGAGGGTCAAATATGGTAATTAGCTGTAAGCAATATGAGGAGAGAAATAGGTCAACTTCCTAACCAACCTGTGGCTAATCCTAAAAATCTACCTCTAAGCTTCCCTCAAAGAGCTCCTCTCCTTCCTCAACCGAACCAACCACAACCTCCCCCTCTTGCTAGTCCTCAATTTGAGAACGCTAAAGCTATTTCCACTCTTAGAAGCGGGAGAACTTTAGATGATCCTTATAAGGCTAGGGTAATTAGTGGCAATTCGGCCCAACAGGCCCAAGAAGAAAATGATAGTGAGGAAGATGAGTCCATCATTGTTGAAACGACGAAGCCGGAAGGTAAGAGGAAGGAACTTGATAAAGACAAAGATAAGATTAAAGAAAAACCCCATGAGTATGTTCCAAAAGTACTGTTCCCTAATGCTTTGAAGTCTAAAGCTCACAAGAAATAACTGGTTCAACAGGAAGAATTGTTGAAATTATTCAAACAAGTGAATATTAATATTCCGCTTTTGGATGCCATGAAGCATGTGCCGGCTTATGCAAAGTTTTTAAAGAAGCTGTGTATACCAAAGAGGGAACCAAATGCATTAACTCAAAAGACCCGCTTATCTGAGGATGCGAGTGTCGTTTTGATAATTCATCTACCAAAGAAATTGAAGGAGCTTGGAGCTCCATTAATCTCATGCGATATAGGTGGAGTCACTTTTGATAGAGCATTACTGGATCTAGGAGCCAGTGTGAATCTGTTACCCACCTTCATATATGAGCAGTTTGATCTCAGAGAATTAAAGCCAACCTCAATAATCCTTCAATTGGCGGATCGTTCAGTAAAAACTCCAAGGGGTTTGTTGGAGGATGTCATTGTTAAAGTTCATGAATGCTATTTTCCCGTGGACTTCTTAATCTTAGACCTGACATCGTCTCAAGAATTGAAGCATACGCCTATTATTTTGGGACGTCCTTTTCTAGCTACTTCTAAGGCCAACATAAATTGCGCCACGGGAATGATAGATATATCTTTTGGAGGTGAGAATGTATCATTAAATATTTTTAAGGCATCTCAATATCCGGAACAAGATAAGGAGTGCAATGCTATTGATATTTTTAAGAATTTAATTGATTAAAATCCGGATGAAGTTAAGGATACTTTAGAAGAGGGTAGCATGCTGTAGGATTCTCTTTTCTCTTCTGCACCCTACTCTAAAATAGAGTCTCTTCCCGCACTTCAATATGAACCAATTCCTCCATCGTTAGAACATCCTCCTACTCTTGAGCTTAAACCTCTCCCGGACTCATTAAAATATGCTTATCTGGGCCCTTACCATACTCTTCCTGTCATTGTTGCTTCTAATCTTTCTGCAATTCAAGCATCTCAACTTTTAGAAGACCTTAAGGAGCATAAAGAAGCAATTAATAGGTTGGTCGGTGGCGGATTTGAAAGGGATTAGTCCGGATGTTTGTATGCACCACATTTATTTGGAGGACAATGCCAAGCCAAGTCGGGAGATGTAGCGTAGGCTAAATCCGAACATGAAAGAAGTGGTTAAAAAGGAAGTTGTCAAGTGGTTGGATGTCAGGATTATATATCCCATCTCAGATAGTAAGCGGGTCAGCCCCACACAAGTGGTGGCCAAGAAGTCCGGGCTGATCATTGTAAAAAATGAAAAGGGAGAAGAAGTGCCCACAAGACTACAAACGGCGTGGAGAGTATGCATTGATTATCGAAAATTGAATTTTATGACGAAGAAAAATCATTTCCCTCTCCTGTTTGTGGATCAGATCTTAGAAAATCTAGCGGGGCAACAATATTTCTGTTTTTTGGATGGATACTCTCGGTATAATCAAGTTGCTATTTACCCGAAGGATCAAGAGAAAACTACGTTCACGTGCCCTTATGGTACATTCGCATTTAGAAGAATGCCGTTTGGACTGTGCAATGCCCCTGCCACCTTTTAGTGGTGTATGATGGTGATCTTTTCTGAAATGGTGGGAGATATTTTTAGAAATATTTATGGATGATTTCTCAATATTTGGTGCATCGTTTGAAGAATGCTTGAAATTTTTTAAAAAGGTGCTAAGAAGGTGCATAGAATCTAATTTATTGCTTAGCTGGGAGAAAAGCCATTTTATGGTGAGAGAAGGTATTGTGCTGGGCCATATTATTTCAGAGAGAGAAATAGAGGTAGATAAAGTTAAAGTGGACCTGATTTCTAATTTTCCTCCCCTGACTTCTGTCAAGCAAATCCGTTCTTTTCTGGGCGATGCCGACTTTTATAGAAGATTCATTAAAAACTTCTCTGACATTGCTCGTCCGCTCACACAGCTTTTAGCCAAGGACACTCCTTTTCAGCTTGATGATTCTTTTTTAGAGGCATTTCATTCTCTAAAAGCGGCCCTCACTCAAGCCCCAATTCTTCAATCTCTTGATTGGTCGCTACCTTTCGAAATAATGTGTGATGCTTCAGATTACACAATAGGAGTTGTCCTAGGTCAAAGAATTGATAAGAAGCCCGTGGTAATCTACTATGCGAGCCGCACCCTCGCGGATGCTCAGTTGAACTACACTACCACGGAGAAAGAGTTATTAATTGTTGTTTTTTCCCTAGAGAAATTCCTTTCATATCTTTTGGGGGCCAAAGTTATTGTATATTCCGATCATGCTGCATTGAAGTATTTGCTCACCAAGAAGGATGCTAAACCCCGGTTGATTCGCTGGATTCTATTGTTCAAGAATTTGATCTGAAAATTAAGGATAAGAAGGGGTTAGAGAATGTTGTTGCTGACCATCTGTCACGCATTGTCATATCATGTCAGATTCCTTTCTTGACAAGCAATTTCTTGCTATTTCTCATACCTCGACTCCCTGGTACGTTCACATAGTCAACTACTTGACAGTAGGATAGATCCCAGGAGGGTGGACAAAGCAGGAAAAGGATCACTTCTTTACGAAGGTCAAGCACTACTTTTAGGATGACCCAGAGCTATTTCATGTGGGTCCTGATCATATTATTCGAAGATGTGTCCCCGAAGAGGAACAATAATCGGTGTTGAATTTCTATCATAATCTTACATGTGGAGGACACTTTTCAGGTAAAAAGATTGCGGCTAAGGTATTACAAAGTGAATTTTATTGTCCCACTTTATTTAAAGATGCATATGAATTCGCTAAAACATGTTTGAGGTGTCAAACTGTGGGCAATAATTCAAAAAAAGATATGATGCCGCTTAACCCCATTCTGATTGTTGACATTTTTTATGTTTGGGGTATTAATTTCATGTGACCGTTTCCACCATCTCTTGGTAATGAATATATCTCGGTGGCGATCGATTATGTCTCGAAATGGATTGAAGTTATAGCAACTAGGACAAATGATAACAAGGTTGACAAGAGAAGGACACGGTGATTCTCACCAAGAAAAGCGCGCTCCATTCCAGACAAAGGGAAAAGAGAAGTCCACTCGCTGTTGAGAGAGAAAACGTCTGCCAAGCACCGGCTGCCGTCCGAGCACCCTTACCGCCCAGCGAGCAGTCTCCGAGCGTCCGCTGGTCATGGCAAGAACTTCCCCGGAAGGCAGACCGTCTCTCCAAGTTTGCTACGCCATCCTACGACGCTCTCTCTCTCTCTCTTTCTTTCTTACTTCTCCGTCTCCCAAGTGCTGACTTAAGCATCGGAGGGTTGTCCTCTGGGGTAACACCCATGACTCCTTCTGATGCCCTTTGTTTTTGGCGATTGTATGTTTCCACGAGTGTCAGGTGGTCTTCTCCGACAAATAAATAGAAAAGTGTGGTACGAGGGTTATGAACTATTTTTCCACCTCTACAAGTCATATCGTGGAAACTTATAACGAGTGAAAAATACGTCACAATAAATTATGGGGGAGATCATAGAGAATAACCTTCAGATATTTAAGTCAACGTCTTCTCGGAGTAGCATCTATAGGGATGGGCACTGTTTCCTTACAAAAATCACCACAAATTCTCTGTTCAATAATTACTGGATAATGTAGAAGCAAATTAGAGTTTGATCTCTCTGTTCTTATGTTGAGAGAAAGGAGGCTTCACCCATTTACTCATGATTTTGTCCTTGACAGGCTTGGAGTCGCTATTTCTACAGGCGGTAGATCATCTAAACAACGATCTCTGGCTAATGAATTAGTCAAAAAATGGCTGTTACACTGTTTTAAAGCTATGGTAGCAGGCATCAAGTTCAGTAAAATTCGTTGTTTAAGGGGAGATCTTGGATTAGGCATTTTCCAAATGAAGTGAATGGAGCATACGTTTAACTCTATTCGCAAGGATCATAATGCTGACGATCTTTATATTCGACGTTGCACAAGTTGATTCGGTGAATTCCAAAGCAGATCAGGTATAGCAAAGGTTCTATTTTGGAATCAGGCTGAGGTGCCCATGATTTAGGTTACTGGGCATTAAGGCTGAAATGAAAACGTGATCAGTAACAAGACCACATTACTGCTCCCTGAGAATATGCCAATATTTCTGTCATCAAAATAAAGGGGGAAACCCATTTGGGCTCAGAGATTTGCACGGGTTCATGCTAAGCTACTTCCATTAACCTTGGCATGCTTTAAACTGGATACCTCTCTAGATATATACTCCATAGACAAAAAGCATTCAGAAGAGTACTTTCTTCTCGACACAGTTGCCTTCTCTACGTGTCTACATTTCCTCACTGTCACAAACATAGATGCCCCCTCAATCCTGTGCGTGCTTAAGCATTAAGGAGAAGGCCCCTGTATCTCTCTTTCTCAATCCATCATCATCATTCAGATTACACACATTCTGCATCACAGACTTGTCTTCAAGGTATGGTGATCATCTTCCACAGATGAACATGGCGAACAAGGCCGCACCCTCGTCACTCACTTCCTCACCAACGGTTGAACTTGGTATGTCAAATCGTTATATATATCATGTGGATTGAAAGGTGATTAGAAAAGCCGACATGAGAAAGGACAGAAGATTGGATAGGATTACCAACAACATTATATATGATTACAAAATGTTGGTGTCACCTTCATATATATAACAGTGGCGCATCAAGTGCTTGTCCCTCTCTGGGAGGCCCTCACATGTAGCCCCCGAGCAATCTTCAGGGTCAACGTGTTTATGTAGTTAACTTCCTTGTCTACGTCGCTCAGCTCGAACGAGAAGAAATGGAGGAGCACTGCTGCAAAGACCTTCATCTGCCTGTATGCGAAGTCCTTTCCCAGGCAGACCCTTGGCCCCGCTTGAAAGGCTGCGAACTTGAAAGGGCTTTCCGGCTGGAACACCCCCTTCTCGTCCAGCCATCTCTCAGGGCGGAATTCCTCTGCGTCCTCGCCCCACAGGTGCTTCATCCTCCCCATGGAGTACGGCACGTAGCAGACCAGGTCCCCTGCTCTCACATCATATCCCCCTGGCAGGGTGTCGTCGGAGAGGCAAGCTTTTGGGTCCTTCGGTATACAATACAATCGTGGCAGGTTACGAAGGTATTCTTAACAAAAACAAAGGGGAAGAAGCTAAAGAAGCTTGCTTGGGATGAATTACCACAGGAACGGCAGGGTAGAGACGTAACGTCTCCGTGAGGGCGGCGTGGAGGTACTGCATCTTGTCCAGGGCCTCCTCTGTGAGGAGTACCGTAGTGAAATCTGTGGGCGTGGTGGAACCCGCGGTGGTCGCCATGGCCACCTCTTGCGCGACCTTTTCCTGCACGCCCGGATGCTTGCACAGCATGTAGAGGAACCAGGAGAGCGTGCCAGCCGTGGTGTCTCTGCCTGCGACCACCAGGTTCAGTATTATGTCTCGCAGGTACTTGTTGTTCATCTCCGCACCCTGTTCGTTCTGCAACAGGAATCTCGACAAGATGTCCTTCGTCTTCATCTGCCAATCCATGACGAAATAAAGGATTAACAGATGATGGGTCGTCATGAGGATTGGGCCGGGGATTCTTCCACGCCCGACTTACCGAAGAGTCCTGTTGAGCAGAGATCTGCTCCGTCTTTCTCTGAATCACCTTGTACACGAACCCATCGATCACTTTGAGGTGTTCCTTCAGGGCGGCCTCTGCTCCGATGTTCAGAAGCCTCTTGATCTTCCAGAAGACATCGTAGTAGCGCCTCACGATCACTTCCGCCGAAGCGTCGAACGCCTTCGCGAACCTGCCCCCTTCCCTGTTCGATCCCGACAGGGTGTCCAGCTCCACGCCGAACCCCACTTTGAATATGGAATCCAGTGTGGATCTCATGAACAGGTCCTGCGTGCCATCAGATCAACACGTACCACCCTCTAAGCCACCTTCCTCTCTCGATGTTAGAACAGAAGATGTGTAAATATGATCTCACTTGGATGTCCACGGCGCGGTTGGAATCCGCGGCCTCTGAGATCACCCGCGCGAGCGCGATGGCCTTGCGCCTGAAGACGACGCTGCTGTAGTCTCTCAAGTTCCTCGTGGTGAACTCGAAGCTCGCCAGCTTCCTCTGGTGCCGCCACTTGTCGCCGTCCACCGCGAAAATCCCATCGCCGAGGAGATCGCTCATCCTCTCATAATTATACGAACCCTGCAAACTTGCAAGAAAGGACCCATCCAACAGCCGAGAAGGAAAAACTCCCCATGATCTATATATACGACACAGTGAAACAACTGTTTTCCACTGTTGGGCGTATTGGAATCATCTGATCCACGCTGTTACCTTGCAGTAGTTTGCGAAGTTGGTCCTCAGGATGTGCTCGACGTCGGCTGGATCGACCAGGTAGACGTAGTTCCTGAGGGGGTAGAACACCCGGAAGGCCCCGTACCTGTGGGCGAGGTCGGCATGGTAGTCGTGGACCTTGGCCAGGTGGAAGAGCTGGTGGAAGGCGGTGGACACCACCGGGTGGCATCGGCTGCTCCGCCTCCTGTTGTTGCCGAGCTGCCCCCGGAGACGCACCAGCAGGGCAACCGCTGCGGCTGCGGCTGCGGCTGCAAGGGAGACCAGAATCCAAAGGTAGGGGAAGAAGAGCTCCATGGTGTCCGTGTTGGGTCAAGCTCTCGTTGGAATGCCGTGTGTTTGGGGAAGGTTCAGGGGATGCCGCAGTAGAAGAAAAAAAAAGGGAGTATTTTAAGAATTCTTAAAATAAAGATACATAATATCACGTTGTCGGTCAACATTAAAAAACCCAAGTTACTCGACCATGGTTGGGAGCTTATATCAGCAAAGGTAGAAATCAGACAACGAGTATTACATCACATTGAATTCAGGCCATGACAATGTACGAATCAATTTAAGCCATTTAAATATTTAATTAGGGTTCAGTTAAATTCAATTGGTTGATTCGACTCGAGTTGGTTCTAGTCGGCTCGACTCAACCGATCTGAGTCGATCTATTTCAACGAGCCGAGAAAGTGGTTAACAACTTGAATGGAAATAGGGAAAAAATCATTTAAGACGAACTTTCTATGCATGTGTTGCTTATTTAGTTTGCTTGATTTTTGGATGGTTGAGATTCAATTCTCCTAAAAACGATTGATTTGATGTCATCTTACTTCGCACTAAATGAGTATTCAATGATTCAATCGCCCGTCAAGATGTGTCCGAAGTCTTGATAATATTTTTAGTATTTCTTTTTTACCCCCAAAAGTCATGTCAATGTTCAAGCACTCTCGTCTATTGATCGGTATGTGTTACGATATCGTATCTCATCACATCGATACGTACTAAAAAATAAATATTATTTTATAAATATTTAAGATAAAAATAATATGATAAAAAATTATATGAAATTAAGTGATTTGAGTATTTGTGATTTGAAGGTGAGAATCGCGGTTTTAATTGCCCTTGTTGCAAGGATTGTTGCTTCAATTTATGAATAAGAATCAGAAAAAAACTTTGAATTGCCCTTCTTGCAGGGACCGTTGCTTCAATTTATGAAGAAAAATGAAATTTTTTTTTTGAGAGTTGCAGGTTTTGGCAGCTCATCGAACCAAATCAATATTTATGAGAATTAAATAATATGAATAGCGAGTCAGTTACATACTTCGCACCGATCATATCGGTCATCGATCGGTACAATCTGATACGTGCGATACATATCGTATCATACCGATTTATCAAATCTTACTCTTCCATACTTTATCTTAAAATTAATGTATACCCTTAAAATTTATGCCGTTAACCTTTAAATAAAAGAACACAACTAGTATCCCCAAACCTTACATCATATCTTTAAAATAATATGTATACCCGTACAAATCTAACTTTTAGGGGTCCAACAACTTTGATTACTAAATTTCAAAAGTATACGTACAGATAGATTAGAGAAAAAAATAAGAATATAATAATTATTTATGAAGATTTTAGAGGTATAAACCCTTTACTCCCCTCCCCCTCTCTTCCAACTAAACGACGCGGCCCCCGTGAACGTACGGCAAGAACATCTGTGGTCTACCAGCACTGCACGTTCAGCGGCTCCAGTGGATGCAGGTCACGACATTTATTACACTCAATCTTCTCCTGCATGTTCACACACTTGTCGGTCATGCATGCGATTCGAAGGGGTGATCAAAATAAACTATTATCTTGATCATTAAAATATGTTCTAACGCGCCACTTCTGTTAAACAGAGTATTTTGGAAAGAAGTTATTATTTCTACTACAGAATTTTCAGTTCTACAAATGGGTGTTATTTTTTTTTGCTTTTTTTTTATCCACCCAACTTCTCATTCCCATCTGGTGGAGAACAGAAAAATCAAGAAATGTCAAAATAGAATTAATGCTTAAGAATAGTGTTTTTTTTTGTTTTTTTGTGTCCATTAGAATTAGTGATCATTAAGAATTCTTAATCTCGACTCCTCCGTCCATGTGTGTGGAAAGGGGCATCCTAACTGGCTGAAAAACAAGAAAACTCAGGTGAATTAATACTTAAGTATCCCTGCTTTTCTATTTGTTTGCTTTGAAAAATTATTTGAATCATATTATCTTAAATGATTTCAGATAAGTGACACTAATTTTTTTGTTAAAATGAGTTATTCTAAGAAAGGTCGAGTGATTAATATCATGAAGTCGTGCCCACCTTGTCCAACTATTTTGTTGTTAATCTGTTGAGATAGATCACCTTATTACACCTTTAACCGTTAAGCAAAAAGGGCCCCAAGCGTTGTGTTAGGCCCTTGGAAACAAAACTTGAACACTCCTTGTGTCTCTTATGCGAGGATTTATGTGGAAGGACATAAAAATAGGACTATCAATAAGTCAGGTCGACTTGACCTGATATGTCTTAATTTCGAGTCGTATTGTCACGCCCCTTTTAATCTATGGGTCTTTAGTCATGATTAAAAATTTGACCCGATTAGATATGCGTGCCAGGTCAGAATTTTGAATTGGAATCGCGAGCGGATCCGGTCAAACACGTTCTTTTTCTTCTTACCGTATTTTTATTTTATTTAATTAAAAATGATGCACAACTTATTTTATTTAAATAAATAATTAAAAACTCCCTTTCTAAAAAGATTAGTAGCTAAAAGTTTAAGTAATTTAGTGAAATGATAAATGTTATATTCTTATATGTATTGTTTATTATTATTATTATTTAATTTATCGAGTTAGGTCGAAGGTCGCGAGTTTACTTAACCGGGCTCAAACATGGTTAATTGAGGGGGGGGGGGGGTTGGCCTTATTTGCTCGAACAAGCCATTCAACCCGTGAAGGTCAAATGTCTTATTTGAGAGTGTCAAGCAGCGGCATTTGGCGTGCTTCTGGCGGGTCGGGTCGAATACCCCACCCTCGGTATCGTATCCGCCCGAACCTAATCGATTGTCAAACTGGGCCGTACAGAATTTGGGCTTTGCCTCGGCCTTAATGGTGCTTGGCAGCTGCTCAACACACAGGTGGGCGTACCTAACGGCGCTATGTAAATAAATAGAGGAGTTTGTCTTACTGTACACCTTGGTGTACAAGAGGAGAAAGAAATCTCTCGTGTAATTGGTCCACCAATCTCCTGTCAACGTGTCATGATATTAATGGATGCCATGTGTTACCTGCTCTGTCAACTAGTCAATGGGCACACGAGCCATGCTTACATATGACATCAGTCTCGTGGTCATCTACGATGGTGCGCGGTCAGATTCATGCCCATACGTGCAAAGTCTCCAAATGCACCTACTCGGTTGGTGCAAGCTGCCAGCATGGCTCTCGCTCGTGACTGGCATTACCGTTCACGTCTGACTGTGACTTGATATGGATTGTGGCCATCCCGGCAACAAGAGAATAGATATAAAAAAAATATTTCTTATTTATGTGTATATCTCCCTTAATAATCAATCGAGTTTTATATTTGTCAATATAATAATCAAGTTTAAATTTCTTCCTAAAAATTTATTTACAGCTAATAATTTTACTATCGAGAAAAAGATTAACTAATTTTCAAGTTAATTATAAATAATGAAATCTATTTCACTTTTAATAACTTCTTTCCAAAAGGTAGAAGTATTAGAGGCTATAGCATCGTTAAAAATTAATAGACCATCTTCAATTAAATAAGACATAAAGTCATCGCCAAAATAAAATTTCTAATCTTATTCTTTTAGCCTCAATTTGATATAGAGTTAGGTTAAAGGTAGACTAACTCAACACATTAAAATAATCCGGAGTTAACTTATTTTTGATTTGATAGGAAGAGAGTTAATCCGAGAGTAAAGAGATGGACTAACTTATTTTTATTCCAGTGTGATTTGATAAGTAGTAAGATAATCGGATAATGATGACAACTAAAATATTATATATATATATATATATATTATTTTTTAATATATCTCTCATTCTCTTTCTCTACCTCTCCCCCCTCCCCTCTCTCTCACGTCACTCTCTATCTCTCTCACACACATTAATTACTAGTTTAGGTTATTATTCATCTTTAAAATTTTATTTTAATTTAATTTAAACATATTTTTAATATAGATTACAAATTAAATATATCATAAAAATATAAATACTTTTGATAAATAACATCATTAATATTTTTGATAAATAACATAATTAATCTCACTAATTAAAATTTAAAACACAAAAACATCATTAATTATGGGTTTTGATTACTCTTCATCTTAAAAAAATAGTTTACTTTAATTTTTAAATATTTTTAATATATTCTATAATTTGAATATACCATAGAAATAAATTTTTTATAAATAGTATCAATAATTTCACTAATTAAAATTTAAAAGTAAAAAACAACATTAATAAAGGATTTAGGTTATTGTTCATCTTTAAAAAATTATTCTATCTTAATTTTTTTATATTTTTAATATATTATCTAAATTGAATATACCATGAAAATATTTTTTGATAAATAACATCAATAATATCCTTAATTAACCTTTAAAAGTAAAAAATAACATTAATTACGATTTTATGTTACTATTCATCTTTTAAAAATTTATTTTATATTATTTTTTAAAATATCATATAAATATAATATATCATAAAAATAAAGTTTATTTGAAAAATAACATCAATAATCTCACTAATTAAAATTTAAAAGTAAAAATGGCATTAATTATGGGTTTATGTTAATGTTTATCTTTCAAATTATTTTATCTTAATTTTTTAAATATTTTTAATATATTATATAAAAATAATATACCATGAAAATATTTTTTTTGATAAATAACATCAATAATCTCACTAATTAAAATTTAAAAGTCAAAAATGATATTAATTACGTATTTAGATTATTGTTCATCTTTAAAAATTTATATTTTACCTTAATTTTAAATATTTTAAATATATTCTATAAGTTGAATATACTATGAAAATATTTTTTAATAAATAACATCATTAATCTCATTAATTAAAATTTAAAAATCACAAATATTTTTAAAAGTTACTATGTTCTTAATGTCTTTATTTTTTAACTTTTATAAATATTTTTTATAGATTCTATATGATAATATACCTTTACAATAATAAAATTTTTGATAAAAATTATCATTAATATTACTAACTAAAAATTTAACAATGATAAAAGTTATTAAACATAAACAAATAAGAGAGAGAGAGAGGTAACATTAATTGAGATATATCTATATGTGTGTGTGTGTGTGTGTGTGTGTGTGTGTGTGTGTGTGTTGTAATCCACCTCCGGGGGTGGGTTTTGAAACCCCGGTACAATCCATGGTTAGCCCATTTTTAAACTTGATTAACTACAACTCTCAATCAAAGTATAAAAGCCTCACTTTGGTTGAGAGTTAGGTTAAAGGTGGGCTAACTCAACCTGCTTAAATTAATCCAAGGTTAACTCATTTTTACTTTGATAGGAGGATAGTTAATCTTTTGATAAGGAGGTGGGATAACCTTGTTGTGCCCCTATGGTCATTTGATTCATCTTGTGGTCACTTGGGTCATTCGACATCATCATATGGTCATATGAGTGCTGTGATATTCTTGATTTTGATAATGGCTAAACAGTATTAGTCATTGGTGTTTTCCACTTTCATGTGACTGACATACGTGATGTTTTGTTCATGACAAATATGCAAATGAATGGACAAGGAATTCAATGGAAATGCCAAAAGTGAAAAGCTCAATGATTGCGCCCTCGCACACGGATCGACCTGCGCGGTCAGGTCGCGGGGGTCAAGGGGGAGCGCCCCTCCCCTTGCGGGGGTTTCCGGGGGCCCCGGAACAAAATTTTGATTGAAGACTCAATAGCGGTTAACGGACTGAACCAGGAAGACCCGGGTTCTACCTAGCTGGCGGTCGACCGCCAGCACAGGGGCGGTCGACCGCCCCTGCCAGCAGATCCCCGTATGCAGCTCTCTCAGTGGCGGTCGACCGAAAATTCCAGAAACGAACAAGCTACAGATTTCTCAGTAGCGGTCGACCCCCAGAAGTCACAGGTCGACCGCCAGCCCCGAGCCTTCAATGTTGACTTTGTTGTCCACTTCGAGAAGAGCCTCTTTTCTTGTATTTGTTTAACCCCAAAGTCACCCAATGTTCCATAGATTGTGGATCTGGTCTGGGGGATGTCTAAGGACCATTCAAGGTCTATAAAACACATACAAGAGGGTTAGAAACTCTAAGGCTTCAAGGGGATTCAAGGGAGGATACAAGGGTGTGTTCAAGGGAGAGGAGTTCTAGTACTGTAGTCGTGAACAGTACTCCGGGAAGAAGTTCTTCATCAAATCGTCAAGTGATTGAAGCTACTTCAAGAGGAGATCAAGCCCAAGCCAAGAGAAGATAAAGCTGCATACTTCATCCTCTTCATCATCTTAAGGGTGATCTAAACTGCATCCTCAAACCTCTTCATCAACTCAAGAAGATCAAAAGGAAGATCCAAGCTACATCCATAGTCTTCCTTATCAACTAGAAGAGATTCAAGGAAGATCATCTCTCAAGGAAGAAGACATCATCGAAGCATCAGAGTCAAACTCCTGCAACTCAGACAAGATCCTTTTACTTTGAGCATATTCTATATCTTGTTTGAGTGATTTCTATTTGTTCTCTCTCCATTTCTTTCAAACAATCAAAACTGAAGATCGTCCCTACCGGTGGTTAGTAGGAAGGCAATCGGAAGTTCTCCAATCTGCGGTGTTGACGTCCCTATCTGTGGTTAGTAGGAAGGCAATCGGAGGTCTTTCTGATTTGCGGTTCAGTGTGTGGCACTAGTGGAGCCTCACCAGATTTGGTGAGAGGTGGACGTAGGACTGGGGATTCAGTCCGAACCACCTTAAAATCTCGTGTGTTGTGGTTTGCTTGTGCGATTACTTTATGTTAGATGCATACTTAGGTTCAATATCTATATTGCGTAATCATCTTGTTAAGCAAATCATTTGTGTCCTTCGTCAAGCTAGTTATATTCCGCTGCTATTATCATCATCTAGTTTTAAAGAGGGTTGCATTGCGAAAAGAGGGGCAGATCGATTCACCCCTCCCCTCTAGATCCGCTGTCCACTACACAACAAACCTACTTTTAATCTAGTGTGATTTGATAAGTAGTAGATTAACCCAGTAATAATGATAAATAAAATATTATATTTATATATCTTTTTAATTTTTAATATATCTCTCATTCTCTCTCTACCTCTCTCTCCCCTCCCCTCTCTCTCTAATCACTCTATATCAATATTATTAGTTTAAGTTACTATTCATCTTTAATTTTTTTTATTTATTTTAATTTTAAGATTTTTAAAAATATGTTACATATTAAATATATCATAAAATAATTTTTTTTGATAAATAACATCATTAATATTTTTGATAAACAACATCAACAATCTCACTAATTAAAATTTTTAAAATTTTTACTATTCATCTTTAAAATATTTTTATTATAATATGTAAATATAATATATCATGAAAATAAATTTTTTGATAAATAACATAAATAATCTCACTAATTAAAGTATAAAAGTCAAAAACAACATCAATTACGGGTTTATGTTACTGTTCATCTTAAAAAAATATTTTATCTTAATTTTTAAATATTTTTAATATATTATATAAATTAAATATACCTTAAAAATAATTTAATTTTGATAAATAACATCAATAATCTCACTAATTGAAATTCAAAATTCAAAAATGACATTAATTACAGGCGTAGGTTGTCGTTCATCTTAAAAAATATTTTATTTTAATTTTTAAATATTCATAATATATTCTATAAATTAGATATATCATGAAAATAAATTTTTGATAAAACATCATCAATCTAACTAATTGAAATTTAAAAGTCACAAATGTTTTTTAAAATACTATTTATCTTTATATATATATATATATTAACTCATAAAAATTTTTAAATAAATTTTATATGATAAATATATCATTATCATGTATTATTTTTTCATAATATTAATGTGAGAGAGAGAGAGAGCGAGAGAGAGTGGAGAGAGGAGAGAGAGAGTGTGAGAGAGAGCACACGTGAGAGAGAGAGAGAGGAGAGAGAGCGCGTGAGAGAGAGTGAGAGAGGAGAGAGAGCGCCATTAAGAGAGAGAGAGAGAGGAGATAGCATTTAAAGCGCATTAAATGCACTTGACCCGCTTCAAACACACCTCCGCGGCTGGATTTCGTAATCGAGGAATAACCCTTGGTTAGCCATCTTTTTAACTCGTTTAATCTAAATCCAATATCAAAGCACCAAAACAGTTAATTTTGGGTTAACTTTAGGCTAACCCAAGATTAACCCGCAACCAAAGTGTAGCAAAAGGATTATCCCTGAGTTAACTTTGGACTAACCCAGGGATAAACCGATATCAAAGAGGGGATTACTCTTTCTAGGTTCTAAATCATTAGGTTGAGACTCAATAACTTTATAACCACCGGAAGAAGAAATAGATGAGGAAGGGTCTAATTCAATATTCATATTAGATTTGAATGAAAAAATATTTTCAAAGAAAATAACATCACCAAATTTACAAATAATGTTTTCAGAAATAATAGAATCTTCATGTTCAATAATCAAGAATCTATAAGTAGAAATATGCTCTATATAACCAATAAATGCACTATCAACCGTTTTTGGGTCATTTTTTTTCTTATTTTTGAGAATTTTAATTTTGGCTAAACAGCTCCAAACTCTCAAATTTATGTAATTTGACTTCCTTTTAAACCATAATTCAAAAGGTGGTTTATCTTTTGATTTATAAGGAACATAATTTAGGATATGACCTGCAGAGAGTAAAATCTCTCCTCATATACTTTCATGTAAACCTAAGCTGCATAACATGAAATTCACTATGTCCATCAAATTTTTATTTTTCCTCTCGATCACGTCATTAGATTCAAGATAGTAAGGAATAATTAACTCATGAATAGTACCATTCTTTTCATAAAAATTATGCAATGCATTAAAGATATATTCATCTCCTCTATCATATCTAAACCTCTCAAGAACTATATTTATTTATTTTTCTACAAGAGATTTATATATATGCCATGAATTTATTAAGAGATTCATCTTTAGTGTTTATCAAATACATCAAATAAAACTTAGAAGCATCATCGATAAAAGTGATAAAATATCTCTTTCAACTTCTGATTAGGGAACTAATCTCTTGACAAATATCGGAGTGAACTAACTCCAACACCGAAGTGTCTCGCTCAACATATTTAAAATGCTTCTTAGGTTGCTTAGCTTGCATACAGATTTAGCATTTATCTTTATTCGTAAGATCAAACGTAGGAATCAGATTTAAATGTAGGTTTTTTCCATGAAAACTATTGTTAGACGAGAATTTGTAAAAAAATTCTTCCTGAAAATACATTAGCAGACATCACTACAAAAATTCACATTGTGCATAAATGCTATCACAATTAACTTTCGTTGATAGGAGAACGAATATTCTACAAAGATGCTATTATTCCTATTAATTAGGTGTGAAATGACAAAAATACCTTCATTAAGAGATACAGAGAGAGAATGGGGTAGTCTTGCCTAGCGGTAGCAGGTGACGGCGTCGGCCGACCCCCCCTCTCACCCTCTTCCTCCTTTCTCCCCTCTCACTGCCCCCCCTCCCTTCTCTGCATAGCATCACACATAGCACCCGCTTAACGGAGCTGTTCAACTTCGTCGCTCACAGCCCCACACCTCCGCAGCACGCCCTCAGTCGTCGTCGTCCCTACGGCTATCATTGCACCTAGCCACCATTCGAGCCCCCACCGGCGGGGAGGCGCACGCCTGGAGGCCTCTTCTCCAGTCACTCCCTCTTGTTTAACTGACCACCACCACCTTGTATGACGCTGCCCTCGCAAAGACCGCTGGAGGCCCCATAGTCTCCCCTTTCCTCTCATCTATAGCACCACGCCGGCGGTGGGAGGGGAGAGCATTGGCAACAAGTGGGGGGAGGACAGAGGTGGGGAGCTTGGCCAGAGGTGAGAGGGGGTGGGGGGCAGAGCAATAGGGAGAATATGGGGGTGGGGGCAGAGCAGCAATGAGAAGAGGGGGGGGGGGGCAGAGGAGTAGTGAGAAGAGGGCACTTCGCCGAAGGCGGGTGCACGACGGTGATGGGAGGGGGTGGGGGGCGGAGCAGTAGAGGGGGAGGGGTATCCGACTGGGCACGGGGGGAGGGATGGCCCTACTCCTTACTCTGATGGCCCCTCTCCTCCACCCCTGCGCCGATGGCCAGGGGAGGGGGAGAGGGGTTCGGCGGCCAGGGGAGGGGGAGAGAATAACATGTTTTTTTATTTTTTAAAATGATGATAATTTAGTGTTTTCACATGTGTAGTTAATTTTAAGTATAGTTACGTTGACGGATGGTAACATGCGGTTACGGTGATGACATTTATGCACTATTTAATTTTACGTAGTGATATACCTTCTAATATATTTTCAGGAATGATTTTTTTACAAATTTTCATCTAACAATGATTTTCGTACAAAAAAATCTTTAAATGTGTTATTATTTTCATGGTATTGAAATTAACGTAACCAAATCTAGCATGTCAAATATCGCATGATTCAATATGAAAAGTAATAAAGGAGGAACTTTTATTTGAATAACTAGAATCAAGTACATTAAGAACAAATAATCTATCACTCAAATAACTCTTTCCCATGAAGTTTTTGTTTCTAGTAATTAGGAATTTATTGAATTCAAAAATAAGTTTAAAGCCCTATTGCTTTAACAAAGATCCACTAATCAAGTTCTTCCTGATATTCGGCACATACTGCACCCAATAAAGGTTCAACATTTTTCCTAAAGTGCGTTTCAAGTCAATGCGTCCCTCTCCTACTATTTGTGCACTAGTGGAATTGCTCATTGACACATTCTTGGCACCGGTGTCTTGATAATAAGAAAACAAGCTTCTATCAAAGTAGACATGGACATTGGCACCTATGTCTACCAACCAGTCAGTTGGAAGACTTGCCACATAGATTTCAAGATTATAAGAGACAAACCTCTCCTCTAAGGTGGATCCAACAGTCAACATGTTGACTACAGGTTTAATAGCAGTGTGTTTCTTCTTCTTGTTCTTGTTATTCTTATCCTTCTTATCATAACATCTGTAAGTTTTGTGACTCGATCTCCTATAGACATAACATGTAACATTTTTTGATTCCTTCTAAAAATTTTTCTTCCCTTTAAATTTGTTAAATTTCTAGCTAGTGGGGCTTGTTGGAAGAATGAGATGTAGGTTTTTCAACAAGATTAATTTTGGACTGAAACTCTCGGTTAGAGGGAGGAGGAGGAGGGATCTTAGCTTTGTTACTCTCCATGTTCCTATCTTCAATTTGAATAGTAGAGATCAATTTTTCAACATTCATCTTATCTTGTTTGTGTTGAAAGGATAGAGAAAAATCATTACAGGATGGAGGAAGTTTAGTAATCAATACACACACCTGAAACTTCTCATCAATGGTCATGTCACAACGTTGAATGTCCAAAACCAAATATTGAACCTCATGGGCTTGGTCAACAATTGAACTTCCCTCTACCATCTTATAATCTAAGTAATTAGCTACGATGATTTTGTCAAGACCGGTGTCCTCAGTACCATACTTCTTTTTAAAGGAGTTCCAAATGTCTCTAGCCTATTTGAAAGTACAATAAATATCGTAGAGTTTATCAGAAAGGTATAAAAGTACACTACTAGTACACAAATAATCTTTCTCCTTAAACTTGGCTAATTCCACAGACTTGGCATGTTCATTCTCATCCTGTACGGGAGGATCAGATTTGATTACAGAAAATAAGATCAATGAGGTAAGGCAATAACACATCTTCTGTTGCAAATGTTTAAAGAAATGACTAGTAAATTTTTTGGGACAGGCAACAATATGAGGGGCCATCATGAAACTCATCTATTAGAGAGAAACGACTCTAAATATTGGAAAATAAGGTCTTCATGAATACACAACAGGGGGATATCTCTATCAGACGGATCAAGATACTGTAAAAGAAATAAAAGTTCAGCAGGATCAAACTCTAGTCAAAGTTCGATGTCACTTTTTTTAGAGTCGTTTTGTCCTTACACGGTGCAATGGCTCAACTGCGAAATTTTTCCCAAGATATGACAATCCAAACCGATGGTGATGCAAAAGGGCACTCCAAGTTACGATGCAGGGACGAAACACCACAGAAGACCGCTCCAAGCTCTTTGTAGAGGAAGATGACGAAGAGGAAGAGACGAGAGAGATGAGAGAAATTTAAGTTCGCACATACTCAACCCTAAGAAAATTGCTCCCCTAAATAGACTCCTAGCAGGAGTCTAAATAAGCCAAGCACACGAACCAATGTTCCTATTCCCAAAGATACGTGGAAGAGAATCCGAGAAGATGTAGAGATGTTGTCAGTCAAATGATAAATAAATAATAAATAAAATAAAAATTGAGAATCGCACGGACGTTAGGTAAGACAATACACACACGTATTAAATAGGAAATGAACCAAAGAGCCCGAGTAACTCGTATAGTTAACCTTCCATAATCTCTCCACGGGACTACACAATCAAAACTAAGAGTCCAAACGAAAAGTAGATGAAAACTTTTTCCCCTATTCAACGTGGGACAAAATAACAAGGACTCGAACTTGAAAATTTAAAACATTAAATCTAACACGTTGAGATTCATTAATTAGAGATCTTGTATTTGGAGGTAATAATCTTTCCTAATTCCACGCTATAAAACAAATAACTTCCTAGAAAAGCTTTTGATATTCTGAAACAAATCCTCCACACTAGCTTTGTAACGGTGAAGTTAAATGGAACACTTGACCATTCGTACTTTTGGAAAAGCGGAGCACTGTAGTAAGTGATTTCAACGTGAAGGTTACGGGGATAAAGATCTAGAATTAGGTACAGATATAGGGAACAAAACGTAAAAACCTCTTTTAATTAAGTTGAAGTTGGACAAACTTTCAAGTGTCATTGGATGTGCCACAAAATTATGTAGAGCATACTAAAATGTCATAAAATAAAAATTTCTATATGATTAGTGTTCTAATTTGTCTTTCAGTATTATTCTGATACGAGTAATACTTCCAACACATTCCTGAGGTGCAGCAGCCCAAGAGTGTGTGGCAAGCGCATCCCAAGGGTACTTAGCAAATACCAAGCCCACACGGAGAATGCGTACGAGTCCCATAAATTATTGATTTTTTTAGCAAACGCACCCCAAATATATGTAGCAAATATTACTCATCTCATATTTAGAGTGCCATAAGTTATTAGAGTTTAAGATGGCGGTGGTCCATGAATATCCTTCTTATCGGATTTCGTTTCACAATCCAAAACTGATCGTTATGTTTAAGACCGTACAGTGTGAACAAACAATTCGAAAACAAGCTTTTCTCTTCCGGTGTTCACCTCAACCCACACACTTTATTCACATGATGACATGGGCAATCAATCAACTTACAAATGGGAGACCACAGAGGTCACTCATTCAACAAAACGCCACCGCCTGTTCCTCAAGAGGGTCCATCAATCTAAATCATACCACATTTGGCTTGTCTGTCTTCCCGTGAATCAAAGTTTGCCCGATTGTTTGTACCGTCGATCTTTTTATAACTAATGATCTGGTATGGTAGGATATTTTATTGGATCAAAAATTATTAAAAATTAATAAAAATATATCGAAACCTAGACGACCTAAATTTGATTTCTACAGGGTTTCTTCTAAAATTTTCACCCTTCAACCCTTCAACCCTCATCCCCCCCCCCCCCCCCAAGGCCCCCCTTCAATTCTTCCCTCCACCTAGGGCTATCAATGAGCCGGGCCCGGGCTGAGCTTAGGTCGGCCCGGCTAAGGCCCGAGCCCGGCCCGGGCCCGACCTATGTCGGGCCGGGTCGGGCCGGGCCTGACATTATGTAAAAAATTCAAAGTCCGACTAAGGTCCGGCCCGGCCCGACTACTTAAATAAAATAATAAAAATAATAAAAATTAATAGATTTAATATTATAAAACTTATAATCTCACTAAATAAATTAAAGTTTTGATATTAATTACATAATTTATGTGAAAAGAGATATTTAAAATTTCTAATTAAGTAAAATAACGTAAGTTTGATTAAATAATTTTTAAAATTTGAAGTGAGAATAAAAAAAGGGATCAGGCCGGGTCGGCCCTCGGGCCGAACTCAAAGTCCGAGCCCGGCCCGCGAGTCTAATCAGGCCGGACTTTTAGGCCCGACTAAAAATTCGCGGACCGAAAAAGACCTTGCAGCCCGACCCGAAATCGGGCCAGGCCCGCGGACCTGTCGGGCCAGCCAAACCCATTGACAGCCCTACCTCCACCCCTTTCCCCAACCGGCTAGAGGATGTTGGCCACCCCGCCGCCTCCCCCGCACTACCATACGATCCATGCCACCCTGTGTCCCTCCCCCACGTCGCCGGACTCAGCTAGTTTCCTCGCCGCCCTCGGCCCTCCCCCTATACCGTCAGACTCAGCCGATTTCCCCGCCACCCTTGACCCTCTCTCGCGCCGTCAAACAACACGTCACCGGACTCAACTAGTATCGACCTAGCACAATCCGACACGGCCTGTACTGACCATGCCGGATCGATCTGGCAAATCTCGCTGTTGAGGACATTCGGAATCCAGAGTTTGCAAACTTATGGCACCGTAACACTAGGAGGGTACGTGGCAACCTTGGCCAAACACATATCATCACCACTTCATGGTCCCTTTTACTTCTTCTTATTCCCACTTTAAACCATAGTTTATTATGTCGAAGGGACCCACCCCGATTTGGGTGACTTGCATCGTATCTAGAGGTACCCAACACGTAGTCCACTTAGGATCGTCAGAATTGCAATGAATTATTTAAATAATAATATCATATTTAATACTATTTTTAAAAATAAATATATATATTAATCATATAATGAATAACATCGAAAGATATTGCATTTTGTAGATGTCAAAAAGTGATCTCTCGAACCATATGCTACATCTCCAAGATTTGTTTATTGGAGAAGAGGAGAAATTATCTGAGAGGAACACCTACGAGTAAAGAATAGACGTCAGAAGGAACCCTGTGTGTGATCCCAGATGACAACCCTCTTATGCGAAGTCAGAAGAGTGATAGGAGTTGGTGAGGAGTGCTCAGAAGGATGAGTAGAGCAGTGAGTGCAAGATGTTTGAGGTAGAGTGATCAGGGCCGAGAATGCTTATCCCCTGACTATCCGACAAGGGTACTTATAGAGTCCTCTTCGAATATGTCTCCATTGTATGTGTTACCTAACTTGATGGGGCAACGGTTGTCCGAAATCGTGAGATCGTGAGACAATTGAACTTATGTTCTGCAGAAGACGAGAGGACGTGAGTCGTCCCTTGATGTCCATTACTCTATTATTATGGTGATAATGGCTCTCAGATAACGTGCCACGTGAATCGTGGGCAATTATGTGCGCGAGACATGAGCTTGAATCTCGGGTCAGTCGTCGTTGTGCTTTTGTGGGCTTATGCAAATTATTCCCTCCTCATATTTCATGGATGAAGAAGTATTAACTCTATTATTGAATTTATTGATTATTTAATAATAATATAATATTTATAAAATTGATTAAAATAAAAAATAAACTAAATAACTCGTACATACTTTAGAGTGATGGAATAGTAATTTTACAAGTTAAAATATACATTAAATAATTTAATAATTGTAAGAAATGTTAATTTTATAAAAAAAATCAAAAACATCGTACTGTAACTCTAAGTGAGTTGGTCCAAATCAAACCTCGGTCGAACCTACTCCTACCGAATCAAACCAACCCTAAATTGATACCTATCTACGAGTAGAGGCCCGAAGAGTTTGCCCGTGAGGCCCCCCACCCCCGCGGGTTCCTTCCACAGGACATGCGCGCGCAACAGCCACCGGGGAGACGCCTGCTGGCGCCCCCGCCAACCCCCCTCCTCGAAAGCGAAAGGCCATGGCGTTTTCCGGTTTTCACCCGTGACCTCTCCCTCTCTCGTCCTCCTCGTTATTCCACCTCCCCAATTATAATACCCACATTCACCATTCTTGCTGTTCTCCTCCTGCCTCCACAAGATTCCAACAACATGCAGCACCGTCCAAACACTTGGGGGGGGCATCTTCTTTTGCAGCATCCCACAATCACCATTCCCCCTATCTCTTGCTGGATGCAGTAGAAGCAGAGGAGAAGACAAGGAGAAACCTTGGGAGGAGAGACATGAATGGGTGCACCTGGTTATGGGTTCTCGTCGTGCTGGAGCTGCTCCAACCGGCGTTTTCCAAGCCTGCGACGCCGCCGCTGCCACTGCTTCCCATCCCCACCGCGGCCCAGCTGAAATGGCAGCGGAGGGAGGTGATTATGTTCTTCCACTTCGGGATGAACACCTTCACCGACAGCGAGTGGGGGACGGGCCGCGAAAGCCCGGGCCTTTTCGCTCCGACGGCTCTCGACGCGGGCCAGTGGGTCGATGCCGCCGCTGCCGCCGGCGTCTCCCTCGTCATCCTCGTGACCAAGCACCACGACGGGTTCTGCCTGTGGCCGTCCATGTACACGGAGCACTCGGTGGCGAGGAGCCCGTGGAGGGGTGGCGAGGGCGACGTGGTCCGGGAGCTCGTGGACGCCGCGGCGGAGAGAGGGATCGACGTGGGGCTGTACCTGTCGCCATGGGATCTCCATGAGAGGAGCTATGGCCAGGAGAGAGAATATAATGAGCACTATTTGGCTCAACTCCAGGAGCTGCTCTCCAGGTGATGGTGGTGCTTATAGTATCAAAACACCAGCAAACTCTCCATCTTTCTCTCCAATGGGTACAATTCTTCGTGCTGGTGCAGGTATGGGACTGTGTCGGAGATATGGTTCGACGGGGCGAAAGGAAAGAACGCCAAGAACATGACGTACTACTTCCAGGACTGGTTCGCCATGACCAAGCAACTCCAACCCTCCATCAACATATTCTCCGATGCCGGACCCGACATCCGGTGGGTCGGCGACGAGGCGGGGTACGCCGGGAGCACATGCTGGTCTCCCGTCAACCGCACGCAGCTCAGAATTGGGGACGCCAGTCTTGAACCGTGAGTGCCTTCTCCGGTTATTTATCTCACGGAGGCATGTCATCAAACATGCCCCCGGCACCGCCATCAATAACTGTCTTCGATCGAATTCAGATATCTGAACACGGGAGATGCGATGGGGACTGACTGGGTGCCGCCGGAGTGCGACGTCTCCATCCGGGACGGGTGGTTCTGGCACAAGTCGCAGAAGCCGAAGCCGCTATCCCAGCTGTTGGACATCTACTACAAGTCCGTGGGGAGGAACTGCGTGCTCCTCCTCAACGTCCCCCCGAACACCACCGGGCTCGTGCCGGAGTCAGATATCCACAGGCTGCGAGAATTCCGCCGCGCCATCGACACCATCTTCTCCACCGACCTCGCCAAGGGCGCCATCGCCAAGGCCAGCAGCCAGAGAGGGGGCAAAGACGGCGGCTTTGCGGCGAAGAACGTCCTGGACGGGGACGAGCGGACGTACTGGGCTCCCGAGGAGGGCGGCAGAAGCGGCGGGCACTGGATAGAGCTGGTGGCGACGGAGGAGAGCCGCGTGGCCTTCAACGTGGTCAGGATCCAGGAGGCCATCTGGATGGGGCAGCGGGTGACCGGGCACGAGGTGTACGCCGACGGGAAGGTGGTTGTGGCGGACGGCACCTCGGTGGGGCACAAGCGGCTGCACAGGCTGGGGCGGGTGGTGCGGGCCCGGCGGGTGAAGGTCCGCATCGTGGGGTCGCGGGGGCCGCCACTGCTCTCCGCCGTGGGGCTGCACTACGACCCCTACTGGAGCGGGCGGTGGGGGAACTACACCGTCCACCCCCACCCCTCTAGGCTCCACACTGCATGATGAGGATTGGATGGTGATTGGAAACGGGGGGGAGGCCGCGGAGGTGTGTACTGTGTTAAACTGTTATTACTGTGTAGTGTAGTGTAGCCATCGTGTTTGTGGGGGAGCTCCTCCCAAACTCCCATGTGAATGGTGGGTGGGTTGCCGGTCTACATCTGGTTCTTCCCCCCATAATTTGATTGAGAGATTTAAAATCACAGGTAGTTGTGGTGGGGCCGTGGGGGGGGGGGTTCTTATTCTTCTTTACTGGGTTTATTTAAAAAAAACAATGATAAAGGTGATCTTATGGAAGGGTACATATACTTTCCTAGCTAGTTAATTCCTTTGAGAAAAAATCCCTAAACATTTGATTGGAGGTAGGGGTTGGGGACGGCTGCTTTCCAGTTAAAAGAATTCCATCAGAAAGCAGCACTGTGGGGGGATTTCACGTTCTAAGCATAAACACGCGTCCAGCTCCCTTCTGCGGCTTGACTCCGATCGACACATGATCTGTCCCGATCTGGATTCTGGAGGAAGTGCTCGTCTTCCATCCAACAATTTAAAGCGGCGAGTTAGGACACGGGACATATCATTCACCGTTTCAGTTGGTAGCATGTGAAGAGTAATACTTGGCGTATATTCATATATAGTCCGTAGCAGTGTTTTATACCTCCCTTCTATTGATCAGCAAGGAAAGATATGGGATGGAGTCACCGGCGAGAGAACAAAATATTCTACTCTCCTTTTTGTACACCACTTAATGCTTTGTTGTATCGAGACTTTTTTTATCTGCATCTTTGCTTTTTTTAGTACATGGACCACCTGGACACAGGACCATACATGAGCTGACAAGTCTAGCCCATACCGTCAACAAACCAAAGGAAATACAGACAGGAAAATAAGAACAGAAGAGAACACTGACGCCCAGCAAGGATGGAGACTCCTGAAGGCATCAAGGAAGAGATAGCCGCTGCTGAAGGTTGCGGGTTACGTCTTCGAGGAGCACAAGTCTGCCGAACTGTTCTACCTGAAGGCGGTGAAAGAAGGATGCTCGGGTGGCCAACGTCGCGTGGGATGTATGGGGAATATGCTCCGTATCTCCGAGCCCTTTTGAAACCAAGGGTGGAAGCCCGTAACCTACATCGCGGATCTGACCCGTACTTCGTCGGGTACTCACAGGAACGCCCATCGCCGAGAGGGCACGCACATATAGGGGGATAGACGGTATGATGCAAAAGGGCCGAGGGGGAAGAGCAGGAAGGGGGAGTGAATGGGGATCGAGGACGGAGGGAGGGGGCAGTAAGGATCTGCGGTGGGGTATCTTGGGAAGGGAGGATCGGAAGGGGGGAGGGCTGGCCAGAGGAGGGAAGGAGGGAGGGAAGGTTGAGTGTGGAGGACGCTAGGGATCAGAGGAAGGGGAAGGCGGAGGGGGGGGGAGAGGGAGTAAATGGGGGTGGGGGAAGGTTTGGAGGGGAATGAGGGAGAGGGGGTGGATGGAGGGGGAGAGACACGGGAGGCGGAGCGCGGCGAGGGGGAAGTGGCTGGAGGGTGGGTGTGACGCGGGAGTGGGGGGAACGGGGGAGAGAAGCAGAGGGGGGAGGCGGGGGAGGGTTTTGCGGATGGCGGTGAATGAGGGGAGACGATGAGGTGACGAGGGTGGGGGGGGAGATGAGGGAGGAATGGGGTTCGGTGGTAGAAGATGGTCGACGATGGGGAAGAGAAAGGGTTCGGCGAGAGAGGAGGGTCGGCGGCGGGGGAGAAGATGGGGGAAAGAAAAGGGGGGGCGGAGGGGCGGCTGACGAGCCTGGAGGAAGGGGGGGAGTTCCCGCAGGAGCTCCCCCACCCGAAGTTCCATCGGGCAAAGCTCCGATGAGAGATCCGCCGATGGGGTCGGCGACGAAGCCACCGCCGGAGGCGGTGAAGAGTCCAGGGCCTCAACCCTGACGAGGCCTCCAGTAGAGGAGGAAGAGGGGGGGGGAGAGCTCCCGACGGGAGCTCCCCCCTCCGGACGTTCCGCAAGGGAGGGGGTTCCCCGCGACCAGAGGTGGAGGGAGGGTCGTCTCTCTCTCGTTTATCTGCATCTTTGCTGTTACTTAGGATTTGATTTTTCATAATGTAAATAAAGGGATAGCAAATGCTATACTGGATGAAGGGTTGAGCTGCACCGGAGTACAAGTGGCATCGTTGGAACCTCCAAAATTTCATGATATTTTTTTTGATATTCGAGGGAGTAAAACTCGCCAGGTCTAGCACGACCCAATAGCGCCAGGCCCAAGACGGCCCAATCCAAATGAGTCGAAGAAAGACCGCCAGACGGTCTACAACCCAAGTCGGGCTGCCCGGTTAAGGCCCACACAGGGTTCGCCAACCCACGGGCGAAATTGATGCACGCATCCAGGGCGCTAAAGAACTCGCCAACGGCTGAACGTTGCCTTCGTCATTACAGGCGCTTCTCCGGCAAGGATGGGGTCACATCCACAGCATCGAGATTCTCGCCACGATGCCTCTCTTCCAGAATAGGCAGGTGCACAACGGGTAACTCTCCCAACGATCAAGGGGGCGTTACTCCACGACCCACGTCCTTTCCCCATTGAGGATCGAGCCCTCACCTTCAGGATAATCCATATAAATAGGCCCCCAATCGGACCTAAGGGGGATACATACGCATGCATACAGAGACAGAGACACGCAGAGAGAGAAGAGATCTTCGCCCACTACTCCGAGCACTCCCTAGGCACTCCGAGCATTCTCCAGACTCTCCGAGCAATCCATGAGCCCTTGTTCATGCACACATACTTATTCACTCCATTCGTAAGCTCTCCCACATCCTTCTCTTTTCGATAGTCCTCTCCAAAGTGTGTCCCTGACTTATGCATAGGAGGGTTGTCTCTTGGGATAGCGCCAGGGCTCCTTCTGATACCTTCTCTCTAGTGTTTGCAAACTTTCGCGAGTGGCCGGTTGCTCTTCCCCAACAAACAAATCTTAAAAGTGTGGTACGAGGATTAGGAATCACTTCTTTACCTCTACAATATTTAAAAAATAAAAAATGTTAATACATCATTTGACGGAGTATGATGGTATAAAACCTCACCGTCATATGTGTAGATAGTTGAAACACCCTCGAGATGTCATCAGGCGGAATTATTTACACAAAATCCATGTGTTTCTATACACGAAAATTTCATTGAACACCTTGTGGGCATCACAAAGTCACTTATGTACGTCTCAAATCAATACAAGAGCAACTATCTCCCGCTTCTAGGGTTGTTCCCGATATGTCGTGGTGTGGTCTATGCACTCCATATTTCGTGGACAGCAAGGCTATATCAAGAGTCATCAAAAATCACCAAGAAAATCCGAAGAAAAAATCTCATGTGTGCTACCTCCTTGGAACGTGTGCAACTAGTAATAAAAAAATGATGACTTGATGATTCTAAATAAAGTCTTTTATAGCCACAAGTCAGAGAGGGTTGTTTGCTCCTATGCATAGGTAGGTAGGGCAATGCCTGGATGGGGTCTCTCCGCCTTTGGATGCCCAAACAGGGGGTGAGGGAAGCCTTCGGCTCCCATTTATTCCTCTCCTTCCTCTCGCATTGTGCATCTTGCCTGGAAGGGCTAGCAAGACATCCCCACACACATCATGCCCAAAGGAAACCCCCCTGCTGCACACCATGCCCGAAGGGGCTGGCCTCCCAACCTAATGGGTCTCGCTCTCCCTTGCTCATCTCTCTCGCGAGCAATAAGAAAAAAAAGGGAAAGGAGATGCCCAAGGGACCTGGCCAGTCCTCCTCGATGCCCGAAGGACCTAGCCAGTCTTCCTCGATGCCTAAGGGAGCTCTCTGCCCTGAGCGCATGCTCGTGGGGGAATCTCTTAGGGTCGTTGCTGGATCAGAATGTCTGGGAGATGACTCTCGCATGCCTAGGGGTTGATGAATCCCGAAGGGGGCCTTGAAGCTCCTGTGAAGCCTAGGGGGACTGGCAATGGGTCCCGACTGCACAGCCATATCCGGAGGGGCCCTGCTGGGTGGGTTTACTTCCCTTGATGCCCGGAGATCCCAACAAGTGCTCCATGCACGGTTGGGCCTTAGAGTTGTGCTCTCCCTCTCCTTCTTTTCTCTCCTACTGCAAGAGGAACCAAACGAAGAACCGCAGATGCCATGAGGGATCACACAGGGGTCTCCATGCCTGGAGACACCAGTCGTAATTTTTCCCCTCTCCTCCAATGTCTGGATGGTCTGTGTCGCAGACTCCGCCCCTCCCCCCCCCCCCCCCAATCTCTCTATGGAACAAAATAAGGAAGCAAGAGAAGGGTGGGGCGATGGCCGGAGAGAGACCTGTGGAGGAGTCACGGCGATGCAAGGGAGGGGGATACCGTGATGTCTCTCACTCTTTCTTTGTTGCGTGGTGATGCCCAGAGGAATTGCAAGTGAGGGGCGAGCCCTCCACCTCACTTGTCTCTCTTTGCTATCTGGTGCCAAGAGAAAACAAGGCAAGGCAAGTCGGATGCCAAAAGAGAGCTCAAATCTCCTCAACCAATACCCATATGGGGCTGCAAAGGAGTTCTCCCCCTTTTTCTCAATGACCGGATGGGGTTGAAAGGTTCTCCTCTTTTTTCTTTTCAATGCTCGGGTGAGCTTCAAGTGCAGTTGTGACCCTCACCTAACGCTTGGGGGTGTTTTAAAAGATATCTCCCTCTCAAACCCCTATAAATAGCAAGGCTTACCCAAGAGGGACAAGGACTTGGGAACTTTTGGAACTAGGGACTTGGAAACTTCTTGTTTTGGCAACTTGGAGCCTTGGAGGAGTTACTACCTAGGATTGGAGCTAAGAAGGAGGCAAGTGCTCAGTAAAGGTTTATTTGTAAAAAGGCCCGTTGAAGAATACATTAGTAAATATGCACCCTTCTATAAATGACATGTCCAAAAATTATGAAAAGGGTCTGAAAATGTGAAAAAGTCATGGAGTGTTCAAATATCTTCCTAGTTTGCATTAATATCTTTGGAGTTGGAAAAAGATCCCGTTTTGTTCAAAAATTATGAAAAATGCATTTTTATTTTGTACTTTTTTAAAAATTTACGAATATCCTAAAAATTATAGAAAAGACATGAAGACCTCAAAAATTGCCTCAAAGTGCTCTTGCTATTTAGAAATTGAACGTTGAATCCTTAAATGTTTGAAAAATTATAAATATACTCTCATTTAAGAAAAAATATAAGTGTAGAGGCGAGAAAATAGTCTCTTGAACCCTATACCACACTTTTAATATTTGTTTGGGAAAAGATCGTCCGACCACTCGCGGAAGCCTGCAAACACCAGGGAAACGGCGTCAGAGGAGCCATGGGCGTTATCCCATGGAACAACTCTCCGATGCTTAAGTCAGAACTTTGGAGGATGGAGATTAAGGAGAAACAGAGGAGAGAGATAGCCGAAAGGCGATTGAGTAAGCCTGGAGGGGTGGTCAAACTTCCGCAGGAGTGCTCGCCGTATCCAGTGAGCACTCGGAGAGTGCTCGTTGGGTGGTAAGGGTGCTCGAAAGATGACATGAGCTCTACTCTGTGGAATCCGCTAGCTATCGAGGCTTCATGGGTCAGAGTCTCTCTTGCCGTGTCTATAGGTTCGTTCGAGTGTCTCCTCCTTGTTTGCGGACGAAGGTCCATTGATAGGGGTTATCCTGGCGGTGAGGACTTATCCCTTAGTAGCTAAGGAAGGGCGTGAGTAGTGAGGTAACGCCTCTCCGTGATTGTGGGGAGTTTTTCGTTGAGGGTCCGTTCCTCCGGAGTTGGGCGGCTCTCAGGTGAGTCTTACGGCGCCTGTAAGACATGCTCGCCTTTAGTGGAGTTGAGGCCGACGTCGTAGGGGTAACATTCGATCGTCGGAGGGTCGTCTGGCAACTGTTGCGCTTGGGTTGATGTCCTTTGTGAGCTGGTGAATCCGATGGCTGACCACACTGGGCCATCCGTTGTGGGCCGTGACTGTCGGAGGCCCGTAGTACGCAGTGCAGATCCTGGGCTGAAGCGGGCCTGGCGTTAATGGGCCTTTCATGGGCCATACCGATTTTACCCTCATCAATAAGTATGCCCTTATTTAAGATAGGATTGCAAATACACCCCCATTTAAAAGAAAATTACATGTACGTCCATGTTTAAGGGAGGATCGTAAATACACTCTCGTTCAAGGGAAAATTACAAATATCCAGGCGTGAATGTCCCTCTCGAATATAAGTGAATCTGATGGTCTAGTTACGATCATATGGCGATCTAACGGTCTCAGTGCGATGAAATCCAAGTTTAACAATTAAATCTGGACTCGGAACAAATCCGTCAGTCTGATCTTAACCAAGTCTAAATCCGACGAATTTAGATAAAACTCTCAATATCATAACGAATTTTGTAAAGGTTTAAAAATATCTTTGACTGTTAATCAAAGATGTTCAGACTTCGTACTAACGTAAATTAACACTGACCATAGTTAGTGAAGAATTATCTGGAACACGAACCTTTAATCGCTTGATAAACTAAAGCGTCTGGAATTAGTAATATGTATGTTAGATATATAACTAACTTAAATATGCATATTTATTCAACGAATGAACCAAAAATTTTAATTTCTGCGTGCGTGTACAAACAGGTATACAAAAGATGGAGGAGAGGGTCTCAATCCACCGACGAAAGAAGGGAGTGTGGGACTTGCTATACACGTCTGGGTATGCAGAAAAGGTATCTCTCATTATGTAAAAATAAAAGTTAACTATGGTCTCTTAATTGTGAAGAGGCTCATTATTATTCTCCGTCCCTCATTAGTTTTATAGGTTGATTGGCAACTTCTTGTTTTATGACAGCAGGCTAGCCTTGTGCTCTGTCCCCTCTCATGATTGCCATTAATTAATGTGTTGCCATATAAATGTATCAAGATGTTGTTAAGACGTCAGTGTTAAGCATTAATATATTAAACATATCAATAAGTTAGTATATTATTATGCTAGTGCATCATTAACTTAACACCTTAACGTGCGCACGTGAACATCTTAACCATTTATGTTAATGTATCAATGTTCTAACATACGTATCAACGGGGATGATAGGAGGAGGTGTATTATTATTAACGTCACTCCCACCTCTTTTTTATTTTTATATTTTTTTATATCATGTCGATGGTTTTAGTTACACTCACAATAATAATAATAATACATAATAATAATAATACAATATCAATATTTGATGAGTTATTCGACATTCTTACGGCAAGAAGCCAAATTTTAGTGTGCAGATTAAGATGGGCTCGATCGCCTAAGTCAACATTTAAGGGTGTGAAGGAAAGCACAACCCCAATTTTGCCAAGGTCTACCCAATGAGGCCATCCCACTATTTGATGGCACTTCCACCTCCCTCCCTCTCTATACCTGTGAGACGAGGTGTTGGAAGAACCATGCGGTTCTTAATTAGCAAAGTTAATACTAAGCTGACATGAGAGCTTTCCAATGTTTTACGAAGGCAGATTCTTTAAGATCAAATTGTTTGACGTAGTGTCAGAATTCTTTGGTTTTATCCCACCCTTTCAGTCTTTCCAACGTTTTGTTTGGATGAGAAGTAAGTAAGAATATGGGTTAAGGGTCCATTTAGTTGAGATTATTAAGAGATTTTAATAATTAAAATTCCTTACATAATTTTATTTCAACCAAATGTCTCAAAATTATCTCGATTATTATGTTTGATAAATTTTTTAAAATAGAGAGAGAAAGACACGAGAGAATGAGAGTTAAATAATCTACAAAAAAACTCCTCTAGTAAAATTTCAGGGTGAATTTCGAGGCCCAAAATCTACGACACTATAACATTTGCCCTATGCAGGAATTTTTAAAAAAAATTCACCCCAACAATCCCAAGCAAATGAGCCCTCAAGAGAAAAACTGTTCATTGAAAATGCGGAAGCGCTAACAACATGATTGGAGTTTAAACAATTCAATTATTAAAATCCAATTTTTGAGAATCTATCTTTTAATTACTCTTGAGAAAGAAAGGAAAGATTCATGTTTAGTCAACATCCCTCTTCATTTTTAGAAGCCAGATGGTTAATTAGAATCCACAGCGTTTTAAATTTTACGGTAAATTCGCCCTAATTCTAATAACCCAATAAATAAAAGCTAGCCATATCTCTAGCATACATCAACTCCGGGGAATCGCACAGAAAATTAACTCAATTTTAATAAATTTTATGGCAACTTCGTCTGGGCTTTATAAGAAATGCATTTTGCTCATCTAACCTAGAGGTTATCTGAAAAAATGAGGTTACTGTAAACTCAAAATTTATTTATGCCATGAATACATCGGAACAACGTCCACTCAAGATTATACAGATCTTAATTAGGTGATGAGATTAACTCCATGATCGATAATAAATACAAGTGGATGACTGAGATACAGAAAATACCTCAATAAGACACTTTAAAATACAAATAGCATTTTCTTAAATATAACAGGGATACTCGGCTTCCTTTGTCAGTCTACTCTTTACCTACAAATACCTAGAACCAACAGATGGAGGCTTGGAGAAGACAGGAAAGCTTTGTGAGGACAGGTGGACCTCACCAAATGCAGCTAGATGAACAATGAACACAAGCATCCTCCAAAAGGGAGATGAGAATACGATTCTGGCCACAATTGAGCAGAGGGCAAGGGCACCCGCTGCCTCACGTCCTTGATGCTCTCTGAAGGGCCTTCACCTGGAGCCCTTGATCAACCTGCAGAGTTAAGGTGGATCTGTACGTAACCTTTCTGTCTGCATCGTTCAACCTGAACACGAAGAAGTGGATGAGCACTGCTGCAAAGACCTTCATCTGCCTGTATGCGAAGTCCTTCCCGAGGCAGACCCTTGGCCCTGCTTGGAAGGCCGCGAACTTGAAGGGGCTTTGCGGCTGGAAAACCCCCTTCTGGTCGAGCCACCTCTCCGGGCGGAACTCCTCTGCGTCCTCGCCCCACAGGTGTTTCATCCTGCCCATGGAGTACGGCACGTAGCACACAGTGTCCCCCTTCCTCACGTCGAACCCGCACGGCAGGGTGTCGTCTGAGAGGCAAGCTTTGGGGTCCTTCCACCATGGAAGATTATACATGAAATTTACATGCCATTCTCACAGGAAAAAGGAGAAAAAAGTTTGCGTTGGATCGAGGAACCAGTATGAGCTAATAATGTGTGACAGGGAGCTTACCACAGGAACAGCGGGGTACAGCCTTAGGGTCTCCGTGAGGGCGGCATGGAGGCAGTGCATCTTGTCAAGTGCTGCCTCTGTCAAGAATGTGGCGAAATCTGTCATCGGTATCGTGGAATCTGCCCCCGTCGCCATGGCCACCTCCTGTGCTACCTTCTCTTGCACGTCCGGGTGCTTGCAGAGCATGTAGAAGAACCAGGAGAGAGTGCCCGCCGTGGTGTCTCTACCGGCAATGACCAAGTTCAGTACTATGTCTCGCAGGTACTTGCTGCTCATCTTGGAACCCCGTTCGCTCTCCGCCACAAATCTCGACAAGATGTCATCTTTCTCCATCTGCCAACCGGTAAAAATCTACGAATTAATAGATGATGGGTCGTAGAGTAGAGTTTCTTTTTCTTTCTTGAGGTAGGGGGTGCGGGGGCCATTGAGGCTAGCTGTTTCATGCCCAACCTACTTCCTGTTGAGCAGAGATCTGGTCTGTCCTCCTCTGGATGATCCCGTACAAGAACCCATCGATCACTTTGAGGTGTTCCTTTAGCGCGGCCTCTGTTCCGATGTTCAGAAGCCTCTTGAGCTTCCAGAACACATCGAAGTAACGCCTCACGATCAGCTCCCCCGAGGCGTCGAACGCCTTCGCGAACCTGCTCCCCTCCCTGTTCGAACCAGACAGGTTGTCCAGTTCCACTCCGAATCCCACTTTGAATATAGAATCCAGTGTGCATCTCATGAGCAGAACCTGCCATGAGATCAGCAAGAGTACCCTCAGCCGTCAGCTCCGTGTTATATATATATATATATATATATACTTGCAGGTGTATATCTATGCTCTCACTTGGATGTCCACCGCGCGCTTGGAGTCCGCAGCCTCAGAAATCACCTGGGCAAGCTCGATGGCCTTTTCCCTGAAGACGCCGCTGCTGTAGTCCCTCAAGTTCCTCGTCGTGAACTCGAAGCTCGCCAGCTTCCTCTGCTGCCGCCACTTGTCGCCGTCCACGGCGAACATCCCGTCGCCCAAGAAGTCATTCATGATGTCATAATTATATGGTCCCTGCAAGTTAATTCGCATGAACAAATCTACCCCGCGTCTGATAAAGAAAAACTGACAGATCTAGTACACTCAAACTTCCCGCAATCCTATATGGGTTTGTGATGAGCTCGAGGTCGACCGGTTGTTGTTATACCTTGCTGTAGTTTGCGAAGTTGGTTCTGAGGATGTGCTCGACGTCGGCGGGGTCGACGAGGAAGACGTAGTTGCTGATGGGGTGGAACGTCCGGAAGTTGCGATACCTGCGGGCGAGGTCGGCATGATAGTCGTGGAACCTGGATAGGTGGAACAACTGGTGGAAGACGGTGCCCACCAAAGGGTGGAGCCGGCGGCCTCTCTTCGTCCTCCTGTTTCTGAGCAGTGCCTGGACGCTGAGCAGTAGAGCCGCGGCGGTGGCCACGAGAGATACCAGAGTGGTGAGGTGGGTGTAGAAGAGCTCCATGGTGGGCGGCCTTGCTGGGTATTCTCACTGTTAAGTCCTTATATGTGAGATTTCAAGTGTTACAAGGAGTGTTCTTCACTGGCTTTATAGATAGAGAAGGAAAAGATTTATTGCACCCATCCAAGAGAGAGAGTATCAAGAACATAGGGGAAAAAAGGTAAATCTCTCCTCTTAGTAAAGAAATAAATAAAGAAGTAGAATGATCGCCAATTCCTCTTAGTAAATAAAGAGATAAGAAGTTTACAGATAAAGAATTAAAACGAGGCCCCAATAAACACATAAAACATATGGTAGAGTGTCTCTCCAAATAAAAGATATGGAAATGGATGTCAAACTAGAAAGAATAGTGCAAAACACATGAAAGAAAGAAAGAAAGAAAGAAAGCAAAATTTCTAGCACAATGATTATAAAAAAAAATGCAATGTGAAGAATATGGAGAAATTGACGTAATCTCCATTTGTCATCATAATCTAATATGTGTGGATTTGGGAGGGCACACAATGAAGAACTAAGGATGCCAAGACTCGGAAGGGAGAAAAGCATTGAATAGATCAGTTAATTTTGACATGGCCTTACGTACAATTAAAAGAGTCTGGGAAAAGAAAAAAGAAAGAAACCTACAGAAATTGCAGTGGTGAGTTAGACAAATTTGAAATTTCACAAAATGAAAGAGGGACCAATTTATCTCCACACCATTTAACATAAGAGTGTGACTACTCTTGACAAAACGATCTGCACATTCTAGGATCGCTCATCTACCCAAGCCGCAAAAGAAAAGAGAAAAAGTTTCATGGATTCGCCAAAACCAAGTCCCAAGCACATCCTTTCTCTGTATTCCAGTACTAAACACCATCCGTAAGAAAAACCCTTTACTTAAATGCCAAGTATGAATTCAACGGCAAAACCATATCAAAAGCACGCAGGGGAACCCCAAAACATCTTTGTATATGCCATGCAATCAGATATCCAAAAGAAACTAATTAACTTCGCAAGCACGCGCACCAACACTATATTCACGTTTCGGCAGATTCTCCCTTTGCCCCAAGTCAACACTGCGTGCTGCTTTCGCAGGCACGGAAATCTCACCAAAGAAGGAGCAAGATACCGACTTGGGGACAGCAGGAAGCCCTAGGCAAGGAAATGCGGACGTAATAACCCAATGAATACACAAAAAAATGAACAAAGACAGCACACACTGACTGCGATTTCGGTTAATGAGCTGGGAAGCTTGCAGGCCGGCCACCCGGTTGTTGCATTCGATCCAGATGCAAAAGAGTTCAGAGACTGGCTAACGGAGGGGGGGTCTACGCTTACCGGTGGGAGGACGGGGCGGCGGCGCTGTTGTGCCGCCGCTGCTTCCGGGGACGGTCGGACGCGGACGGGACGCAGGCGTCGGCTCCTTCTCGACCCCTTTTCCCTCTCGTTTGTTGGAGACAACGAGACAGTCGGAGATCGGATAGGAAGCAAGACAAGATAAGAAAACACCTGATATTATAATAATTTGACGGAGGTCTCTAGATCTCGATTTTTCACAAATTAGAAATGTAACCGGGAAAGGATGATTTGATTTGATTTAATTTGACGTATCGCGCTTTTTCTTTTTTATTGAAAACATAGAGATAACAGATACATAGACATTAGTTACACTATAGGTGATATTGACACTCGATGAACATGAGCAGTCACGATTGGCCCATAACATAGATTTCCAGACGAGGAGACAAGAAGACAAGGAAGAACAGTAGAGAACACAAATATTCCTCTTGGATGGGGGGACCTGGAGACGTCGAGGAAGAGACTGTCGCTTTTGTAGGTGACGGAAATCTTCCTCGAGGAGTGCAAGACTATCGAACCGCACTATCTGATGGCGGTGAAGAGAAGGTGCTCGGGTGGCCAGCATCACAAAGGATGCATGGGGGATAAGCGCAGAGTCTCCGAGTCCTTTTGATATCGAAGGAAAAAACCCGAAATCTTCATCACGGAACAAACCCGAGCTTCTCCGGGTGCTCGGGGAATCGCCCATCGACGAGAGAGTGATCGATCGCGGGAGGGGGCGGGAACGCTGGGGGAGGAGGGACCGGATGGGGGAGTGTGAGGAAGAGGGAACGGGGGCAGGGGGAGCTATGTGCGGGGTCCCAAAACGGAGGGGGTGGGGGGACAAAGGATCGACCGGGGACGGGGGAGGGAGGGGAGAAGGAAGGGGGGGAAAGGGGGGGAGGTTGGGTGCGGCGCAGAAGGGGGGGTTGGGTGCGGCGCAGGAGGAGGACAGAGACGAGGAATGGGGAGGAGGTGGTGTTGGGGATAGAACCGGAGTACCCAGACGAGGAGGACAAACAGCAGAGGAGGAAGAAGAGAAAAAAACTAATCACACAAGAACACACAGGGATTTTTACGTGGCTCGGAGCCAAGATGCCTTCCTACATCCACGGCCGCAACATGATTCCACTAGATAATCACAGACATATACCAATACAAGAGAGAGCCCATCCTTTTATACTAGGAGATTAGGGCGTCATTTGTAACGACCCGAGAATCCGATTACCGGGAAGGCCCGATAACCCGAGACTCGCACCGCCACCCACGAGCCCGAAGACTCGGAAGGGTTAAAAGGATGGTGTGGAAACTACACAAGTATCACAAATAATTACAGAAATTAAACAGTTATAATATTAAGCAGGAAATAAATTAACATTTTATATGGTCCACAATATAAAAATAATAATAGTCCACGACTAGTACAGTGACAAGAAAGGAAAGTACAGCTACACGGGGCATACCCCGACTCTGACCTCTGGCACTACCTCTGGGCACCCGCACCACGCTGCACCCCAGACGCGCTCCCCTGGGACGACGCCTCACCTGAAACACGGTGAAAACACGCAGGGAATGAGTCTCGGAACAAGACTCAGTAGGGATCACTCGGACCCTACCTCGTAAAACGAGAAACCACTACACTAGCGGTAGGAGAGTACCTCGGAAGGGAAAGCCATGTACTCTACAAGACAAGACCCTACGGCACGCAAACCGACACACGTGCCGCGGTAAGAATACCAAAGCTCAAAGGTCGAACCGGTAAAATCCGAAGGTCGGAAACACTCGACTGACAGTCTGTCACTCCGTACTCGACAGGAGTACCACCCACTAGAAGCACAGCCGGTAGCGTCCCCTGACGTCTTACACCGCGCAGCAGGTGAACCGCCTGACGTGGTAGGTCCTACCCGAGGCGCAGACACCGTACAAGTAACCACAAACAAGTGACTAGCTGGGGTCACGCCCGTCGACGTGGGTCCAACCGCCCCCAACCACGTGTGCACACACAGACCGCGCGTCCCTGGTCTGGCCCTTTGACCGGTTTTCCCCTCAACCGGACTCTGGCTGCAAGACGTGGGACCCAACGGTAACCGGTCCACAAACCGTCTCTAAAGGTCGGCCCGTACACCACTCCCTGGTGCGACCAGCACACGCGTGCTAGTAGGCTACGACTAGTGGAGGGTCACTGAAGGAGTAGGCTCTCATGTCACGGAAAACAACGTTGCAACCACAGGTACGAGGAACGCTCCTTGTACCCACACTAACGCACGGTGACGCAAACCGAAGTCACCACCTCCCGGGACCCCACGGCACCCCCACGTGTAGCCCCCACATGATGCCCCGCATCAGTCGGACTACGGGTCAGCACAGGGATCGAGACTAGCTCGTCCGGGACTCGAATTGGCAAGGAAAAGGAGTCGCGGTCACCGGAGGACCGCCTCCAGTGGTCGCGGTCGACCCAGGACCGCTACCACCTAGTCGCGGCCCTCCTGGGACCGCGACCACCCTGGTGGTGAACGCGGTCGCCTGATGACCGTTTTCACCTGGTAGCGGTCTCCAGGAGACCGCGACCAGACTCCAACGGTCAAAAACCATGTCGAAGACCGTGCCGGACCCCATGGTGGAAGCGATCGCCCCCTGACCGCCACCAGCAGTCGCGGTCAGTCGCACGACCGCGACCGCCAACCGACAGAACGAGCCCCAACGGTCAAAAACCCTGGTGAAGGCGGTCCCCACCCGACCGCTACCAATGAACGCGGCCACTGGTAGACCGCTACCATCTCGGAAAACCGAGAACGGCGGGAAACGGCCAAAAACACCATCCACGCCCCTATGCCTCCACCGGAGAGGGGGAAAACAAAGGGGAAGACCCCTGGGGACCCCTAGCATGCATCTAAGCCATCCAAACGTGAAATCGCGGGCTAAAACCATAGATCGGGCGAGCTCTCCCCAAATCATGGAAAAACCCCAAGCATGCTCAAACAAGCCCCTCTCGGCCTCCCCGCGGCCTACAAATCACGGAAATGAACGGCAAGAGACTAAGGAACGTCACCCTACCTCAATGGAGCGAATGCTCTGCCGAATCACCCACGAATCGCGAAGAACGCTTGAAGCTTCACGAACTCCCCACGCTTCCCACGCTTGCCGCACGCCCACGAGCTCGCCTCGCCGCCACCCACGCGTCCGCGCCGTCGCCCTGCCGCCGTCAACAGCCGGGGAGGGGCTCACCGCGTCCGAATGGGAGAGAGAGGGAGAGAGGAGGGCGGCCACGGTTGGGGAAGGAAGGAGGAAGAAGAAGAAGAAAGAGAAAGAAGAAAAGAAAAAAGAAAAGAAATGGGATTATATAGAAAATCTGATTTTTTGAAAAAATACTGAAAATTAGAAAAATACATTTCCGGAATCCTCGGAACGCACCGATCGCAACGGTACCACTCGTGCCTGGGGGAACCGCCCGGTTCGCCCGCAGCGAGCTTCCGAAGAAAAGCTGAAACACACACCGGGAATCGGAAAACACTTTTCACGCGGAAAAGCCGCGGAACGCCTCCGGGTCTCCGAAATGACTCCGGATCGCGCCGATCCGAACATGAAAGATGTCCGAAATAAAATTTCGGACACAACGGAGCCGGACACTCCGAAAACCAGATCCGAAACCCACGAAGAAAGGATCCGAAAGGTCCGGGATATTACATCATTAGTCAGGGTATTAAAGATAATAATACTCCGGTTAAACAGAAACACTCTTCCGGGATACACCAGTCGCGCATGCTCGTCTATCCCCCCGGATGCTCTCCTGAGACCGAGTATGCCCTCCACCGACTGCAGATGCTCCCCCACCATCAGACAGATCAAAGCATTGCCAAGGCAAGGTCGACGCATTGCCAAGACAAGGTCGACGCATCCCAAGTGATATCGACTTACCTTGAACCCGCAATGCATGCTTCCCTGACGCCAGTGATGCTCTCCTGGGACAATGAATGCCCTCCAGTGACAGCATGTGCTTCCCTGCTAGACCCGGACAGCATATGCTCCCCTGGAGTAACGAATGCTTCCCTTGCACTGAAAGATGCTCCCCTGGAGCAGCGAATGCTCCCCTAGAGATGCGATATGCTCGCCATGCTCCCCTGAGCTGAGGATGCTCCCCTGGAGCAGTGGATACTCCCCTGGGACAGTGATTGCTCCCCTGGAGCAGCGAATGCTCCCCTGGAGATGGCATAAGCTCGCCATGCTTCCCTGATGCTGTGAATACTCCCCCGGAGCAGTGGATGAGCTCCTGAGGCAGAGTGTGATCCCGTGCAGAGGCGCACGAATGAAAGAGTTCTGACTCCATACTCTAACAATCTCCCACTTGGAGTCTGAACTCCAAAGAAAGGTAAACCTCTCACTATATTAACCATGCTCAATATGACAATGGAAATACTGCTACGGCATCCCTCCATCAATCATCCATGGAGGCCAACTGAGGACTTGCACAGCCTCAGTTTCTCTGTGGTAACCACCTTGGTGAACATGTCTGCTGGGTTCTCTGCACCAAGTATTTTCTCCAGCAGTAAAACATCATCTTCAAGCAGACCACGAATGAAGTGATATTTCAGTTGTATGTGCTTAGTCCTTGCATGAAAGACTGGGTTCTTGGCAAGGTGAATTGCACTTTGACTGTCACAAAACAGCACACTGTTACTTTGTTCCTTGCCCAACTCCTTCAGAAAAATTTTCAGCCATACCATCTCTTTGCTAGCTTCAGAGATAGCAACATACTCTGCTTCTGTTGTTGAGAGAGCAACAACCTTCTGAAGTTTTGAAATCCAACTCACTGTAGTGCCACCCAAGGTATAAACATAGCCAGTGGTACTTCTTCTGGTGTCCAGATCACCACCAAGATCTGAATCAACAAAACCTTGTAAGATAACATCATTTTTTCTGAAACAAAGTGACTTGCCTGAGGTGCCTTTTAGGTATCTCAGAATCCATTTCACTGCCTCCCAGTGTTGCTTGCCCGGATCTGTCATATATCTGCTCACAACTCCCACTGCATGTGCTATGTCCGGCCTGGTACAAATCATGGCATACATCAAACTTCATATAGCTGATGCATAAGAAATTTTCTTCATGGACTCACATTCTTCAGCATACTTTGGTGACTGCCTTTTAGACAGCTTGAAGTGACTTGCTAGAGGGGTGTTAACTGATTTTGCATCTTCCATGTTGAACCTGCTCAACACCTTCTGGATGTAACTTTCTTGAGATAACTTCACAATACCAGCTGTTCTATCCCTCGCAATTCTCATCCCAAGAATTTGTTTTGCTGCTCCTAAGTCCTTCATAGCAAATTCCTTTGATAATTGTATTTTCAGATTGTTAATCTCTGTCATGCTTGATCCTGCAATTAGCATATCATCCACGTACAACAGTAGTATGATATAACAATTATCAAACTTCTTCAGATAACAACAATGGTCCATATTGCATCTAATGAAACCATTGTTACATATAAATCCATCAAACTTTTTGTACCATTGTCTAGGGGCTTGCTTCAGACCATATAAACTTTTGTTTAATTTGCAAACAAGATTTTCTTTACCATGTTCATGGAAACCTTCCGGTTGTGCCATATAGATGTCCTCCTCCAAATTGCCATGGAGGAAAGCAGTCTGAACATCAAGTTGTTCTAGGTGTAGGTTTTCAGTAGTAACAATACTCAACACCAGTCTAATGGTAGTTAGCTTGACAACTGGAGAGAAAATTTCAGTATAATCAATACCTTCCTTCTGTTGGAAGCCTTTCACAACCAACCTTGCTTTGTACCTCTTGCTGTCATCATGTTCTTCTTTTATCCGATAAACCCATTTATTGTGCAAAGCTTTCTTGCCAGGTGGCAATTCAGTCAACACCCAAGTTTTATTCTTGTGTAAGGAGTTCATCTCATCTTTCATTGCCAACTCCCACTTGATAGAATCTTCCACCTGCGTAACTTCATCAAAACACTCATGTTCACCAGCATCAGTCAACAACAAATAGTACAAAGAAGGAGAAAACCGCTCAGTCGGTTTAGGCAATCTGCTTGATCTTCTTGGTTGAACCTCAGGCGTGATAAACTCTGGTTGCACTACAGTGTTTTCAGGATTTCCTTGAAATCCCTTCAACACATCATCTTCTGAAATTTCCTCCAACTCAACATGTTCAGATTTCTGAGATTCTTGACATGCATCTTCAGATTTCATGACAGATCTATCCTTGTATAATAAATTCTCATTGAATATAACATTCCTTTCTCTAATGATTTTCCTATTCTCATTATCCCAGAAACGGTATCCAAAATCATCAGAACCATATCCAATGAAAAAACACATTTTTGACTTGGGGTCCAACTTATCTCTGTCATTGGAATCAATATGCACATATGAAACACAACCAAATACCCTTAAGTGTGAAAGAATTACCTGCTTATCGGTCCAAGCCTCTTCTGGTGTCTCACCATTTAGAGGAACACTAGGTCCTCTATTAATCAGGTAAGCCGCACAGCTGATAGCATCTGCCCAAAAGGTCTTCGGTAGGCCAGCATGTAATCTCATGCTCCTAGCTCTCTCATTCAGGGTTCTGTTCATGCGTTCAGCAACCCCATTCTGTTGTGGAGTATTTGGAATTATTTTCTCCATACGAATATCATGCAGTGCACAGAAATCTTTGAATTCCTTGTTGCTGTATTCTCCACCATTGTCAGACCTCAGACACTTGATCTTTGCGCCGGTTTGATTCTCCACTTCTGCCTTCCACTTGACAAAGGTAGAGAAAACATCAGATTTATTTTTAAGAAAATAAACCCATACCTTCCGAGTAGAATCATCGATGAATGTGACATAATAGAGTGAGCCTCCAAGAGATCGAACAGGAGCTGGTCCCCACACATCTGTGTGTACAAGTTCTAACCTTTCTGGCTTAGAACTTCTTACAGCTTTGGAGAAAGTGACTCTTTTCTGCTTTCCGAAGATACAGTCTTCGCATAGCCCAATGTCTATGGACTTCAAATCACCCAACTTCCCTTTTGCTACCAGCACCTTCATTCCTTTCTCACTCATGTGTCCAAGTCTGCAATGCCAAGTCTTGGATTCAACTTCTGACTTTGCCACTGCCACTGTATCTTTGTTGTTTGTAGTCATATAAAGAGTTCCAGTCTTGTTACCTCGTGCTATAACCATGGCACCTTTGGTTATTTTCCAGCACCCACTAACAAAGGTAGTGACATATCCTTCATCATCAAGTTGACCAATGGAGATCAAATTTCTTCTCAAACCTGGAATATGTCTGACATTCTTCAAATTCCACATAGTCCCGTTTGCTGTCTTTAACTGAACATCACCCTTCCCCACAATGTTTAATGGCTCATCGTCAGCAAGATAAACCTTCCCAAAGTTTCCACCAACATAATTTTGCATACTTTCTTTATGTGAGGTAGAGTGGAAGGATGCTCCGGAGTCTAGAATCCATGATTCAATGGGACTATTAACACTTAAGATAAGTGCATCATGGACCTCTTCTGTCGTAGCATTCGCAGAATCTTCTTCTTGTTTCTGACTCTGATTCTTTTTCTTGGGGAGTCTGCAGTCCCTTTTCAAATGTCCTTTCTTACCACAATTCCAACAGCCATCTCCGCGGGGTTTAGACTGACTCCTTTTCTTGGACTTGGATCTGCTCCTATTTTGTCTGCGCTGGTTTGTTCTTCCCCTGCTCTCTGTATTCAGAGCAGAACCTGAGACTTCACCGGATTCCCTTCTGCGAATATCTTCGCTTAGAATCAAGTCTCGTACCTCATTAAGCTTCAATTTGCTAGAACCAGAAGAAGTACTTACAGCCGTCACAGTTGCACCCCAACTTTCAGGTAAGTAGGATAAAAGAATCAAGACCCTAATCTCATCATCAAAGTTTATTTCTACAGAACTCAACTGAGTTGTAATCACATTGAATTCATTGATGTGGTCTGTAACAGAAGCACCTTCGGCCATCTTCAGATTAAATAAGCGACGCATCAAATATACCTTTTTTGAAGCTGAGGGCTTTTCATACATATTTGATAGGGCCTTCATCAATCCTGCCGTGGTCTTCTCGTTCACGATGTTGAAGGCGACGTTTCTGGCCAACGTCAAGCGAATAACTCCGAGTGCTTGTCTGTCTAGTAGATCCCAATCTTCTTTCTTCGTCCCTTCCGGCATCGTTCCAAGAAGCGGCTCATGCAGCTTCTTCTGATACAAGTAGTCTTCGATCTGCATCTTCCAGAAACTGAAGTCCTTTCCTTCGAACTTGTCGATCCTCACCTTTCCTTCATCTGCCGCCATTACTCCCACTACTCCCTCGAACCAGAACAAGGCTCTGATACCAGTTGATGGGGATAGAACCGGAGTACCCAGACGAGGAGGACAAATAGCAGAGGAGGAAGAAGAGAAAAAAACCAATCACACCAGAATACACAGGGATTTTTACGTGGTTCGGAGGCAAGATGCCTTCCTACATCCACGGCCGCAACAGGATTCCACTAGATAATCACAGACATATACCAATACAAGAGAGAGCCCATCCTTTTATACTAGGAGATTATGGCGTCATTAGTCAGGGTATTAAAGATAATAATACCACGGTTAAACAGAAACCCTCTTCCGGGATACACCAGTCGCGTATGCTCGTCTATCCCCCCGGATGCTCTCCTGGGACCGAGTATGCCCTCCACCGACTGCAGATGCTCCCCCACCATCAGACAGATCAAAGCATTGCCAAGGCAAGGTCGACGCATTGCCAAGACAAGGTCGACGCATCCCAAGTGATATCGACTTGCCTTGAACCCGCAATGCATGCTTCCCTGACGCCAGTGATGCTCTCCTGGGACAATGAATGCCCTCCAGTGATAGCATGTGCTTCCCTGCTAGACCCGGACAGCATATGCTCCCATGGAGTAACGAATGCTTCCCTGGCACTGAAAGATGCTCCCCTGGAGCAGTGAATGCTCCCCTGGCACTGAAAGATGCTCCCCTGGAGCAGCGAATGCTCCCCTGGAGATGCGATATGCTCGCCATGCTCCCCTGAGCTGAGGATGCTCCCCTGGAGCAGTGGATGCTCCCCTGGGACAGCGATTGCTCCCCTGGAGCAGCGAATGCTCCCCTGGAGATGGCATAAGCTCGTCATGCTTCCCTGATGTTGTGAATGCTCCCCTGGAGTAGTGGATGCGCTCTTGAGGCAGAGTGTGATCTCGTGCAGAGGCGCACGAATGAAAGAGTTCTGACTCCACACTCTAACAGGTGGTGGGTGAGGGGACGGATGGTGGAGGGGGGAGACGCCGGTGGAGGGGGAGAGGGGGAGGGGAGCGGCTGACGGCGGGGAGAAGGAAAGGGCAGGGGGCGGGGGAGTGATGGGAGGGGGGCGGAGGGCCGACTGGGAAGGGAAGGGGGGACGGGGGGGGCAGAGAGGGGGGAGTGGAGGGACGCCGGAGAAAGGAGAGGGGGCCGGGGGGACAGGGGAATAGCGGAGGGTCGGCAAAGGAGGAAGGGAGGCAGGAAGGGAGGGGTTTCCAGAGGAGATCGGGGGAGCCTCGATCTCTCCTGACAGATCCAGGTGGGGTCAAAAACCCCCCTGACAAAACCCAGGAAGAGTCTCCGGAGAGACTTACCTGGCGAAGGCCTCCTGTAGAGGAGAGGGAGGTGGGGGGGGGGGGGGGGGGGGGGATCCCGACGGGAGCTCCCCCCCACCCGACGTTCCGCCGGTGGAGACCCCCGCGACCGGAGGAGGAGGGAGACTTGGCGCACTGCTGCCTCCCCGTTTTCGATAGGGGTGTCGCATACCGCTCTTATTAAAAGTTCCCAAGACAGGGAAAATAAATAATGCTTTTTATATTTCATAATATATCTATAAGATCATTTATATCAAGAATATTTCACATGGTACAATATTAAAAGAATAACTATCTTATAATAGCATCATTTGTTACAGATGATGACTTGTCAAGTGTCTACTGGTGTGACGGCGTCGGCCTATCCTTATACAGGAATGGCCCTCGCGTCGACATTACGGCCAGAACTTAACAGATGATGGAATGATAATTACTTAGCAAAAAAAAGGGGGTGGCATGACTATTGTCCTTTCCATGTGAGTGATGCAGATTTGTATAAATTTTTTGTGTGTACGATTCTTCTTTCATAATTTTACGTACTTTTGAGGCAGCTTTGTTATCGGAACAGGGGCGGATATCACACTCGATGGGAGAGATAATCTGCTGGGCTCACACCCTCCTCTCACACACATGCACCGCATTCGACTCTGGACGGCGTGTTTGAGCCCAGAGAGTCGAACACAGTATCTTAACTGAAAAATAAAGAGTATCCTAACTGAAAAATAAAGAGAGCCTCAAAGGACATGTACCGCCACTAAACTTTCCAGGGAATCAAAACCCGTAAATGGGTTTGGCATTCATCACATTTTTGGGCGTTGTTTGTGTGCAGACAAGGGAGTACGTATGATTTGATTTCATCCTGAATTCGTACGAGAGAAGCCAAAATTTTCAACCATGAAATATATATCATGGACGATTGGGACAATCTTGGTCCCAATATTTCCAGATGGGCGATGACGTACAATTTGGTGTCATGTCGCCATCCACTGCTCCAGCGAGATGGAACAGAGTTTATTGAAAGTAGCTGAGGCTTTCTCAAAATTTAATGATCAGTTTTCTCTTCATTACTTGTTAATGATTCTGTCCACATTGGGGATGCCTTCTCTCCCATTGATAAGATTGGGACGGGTTAATTAGGTAGCCCAAATTTTAGTAAGATTAGTATTGATGATTATTTATCCTATAAAAATTAAAAATCTCCGATGTAAATTCCTTGAATGGGTTTAAGAACAAGTCGGAAAAATGAGCTGATGAGTTAGAAGTCGTCTTTGGTAACGGTCATAGCACCACGTTTTCACCGAAGTTATCTAATTATTTTAGACCCTCTTTGATAACGAGTCAGGATAAAATCGAATGGTCACCCCACCTATCTTCTTAATTGGGATCGAATAGGTAGTTCAACCCAAATCATTAGAATGGATTGTTCTACCAAAACCTCACATTTGCACTAGCTTGACCCCGAGTTTTCAGAATCCACCAACGTCGGTTACTGTAAAATTGGTGAATAAGTCATCCTCACCTGGTGCAATCGGCGAATACCGCAACCCTGTGCGGCCTACTCTGTTATCAAAGTCAGTCTTAGCGCAACTTTGATTACATGTTAGAATAAACTAATTTGGGTGAGCCTGGGTGGACTATTTCTTGGGTTTCAAGATTTTTGATTTGGTAACTTATCCTAACTGAGATTGGATAGGACACACTACAGGAAAAAATTGGTCCAACGACATAATTTTGCGACAAGTTTTTTTAGTCTCTAATTCGTGATAGATTAGCGTCGAACAGAGTATCCGTCGCTAATGTAGACAAATATCGAGTTAGAGTTTGATTCATGATGGACTAGTCCGTTGTAAAAATATCGTCTTAGTTGTACGACCAATGTGTGACGGAAAGAATTCGGTCGCAATATCTAATAGATAATTTTACGACGGAAAAATTTTCGTCACAAATTTCGTCGTAATTGTACGACGTAACTTGTGACAGATCTATTCTCGTCGCAATAATAAATAATTTTACGACGCATATTTTTTCAGTAAATATCCATCATAAAATTAGAGATGGATTTGACACGGATTCTTTTTCATCGCCTTTGTCATCGAAATAATAAGACAGATTGTCTGTCGCAATATCACATAACTAGCTTATTTTTTGAAGCTAAAAATGAGAAGCCTATTTTTTGAAGGAAACAATTTGTTCTTCTTAGGCCCAATCGATGTGATCATAGAACTAACTTCCCTTTGAAGCTTATACCATCAAAGTTTGATGTCTAAATCTAGTTTTTTTATAGGACATGATTTGGAAAAATTGCAGAATAAATTAGACCATAAAAATTTGTTTTTAAAAAATTATTATAGAGTAAATCAGGCTATGAAATTTTTATTTTTTTATAAACTTCGATATTAACTGCCTAGCACAACCAGGAGGGGGTGAATAGGTGTGCATATAAAATAACTACGTATTGAAATTAATCTCATAATTGCAACGGAAAATAAATCTGTGGAACTAAACAAATCACACAGTCACCGAGTTTTTATACTAGTTCGGTAAGCCCTTCTAGACTTCCCTAAGTTTAGTTCCCTACAACACGTACGGGGTTTCACTAACCTATACCAAGGCTACACTTGATGTTTGTTTAGGGTCAACTCCCCATCCGATCTTAACGGGTCTCTGCGAATCTTCCCACCGATTTTTCAGAAACTAGCAATCCAATTGATCTTCATAGTGTCAGCAGACTAACCTTGCACATGAAATATGGGTATTCCTAGACCAACAAATGCTCTAATTGAAACTGTCAATGATACAGTATTAAAGATCCACTCTTCTGCTCTCAGATGAGCGATTGGAGGACTATGAATCACAAGAAGAAATAAATACACTTGCAAACAGATAAAGGAGGCAAACTAGGAATGTCGTTGGAGAACAATTCCTCCTCTTGAATTATTCTTGGACTGAGGACTTCGTAGGTGAAGCTTTCACGACAGTGAAATCCTTCTTGGCGTGAACACGCAAGAAGCATAGTTCCGAGATCACTTTGATTGCATATGACATTCAACTTCAGTTGCTTCGTATTCTCTTAAATGTTTTATTTTATTGCAATCTCTAACTATTTATAGACCGAGGGCTTTGTGTTCGTTAGATACATAAGCCTTCAACGGCAGGATTCTCACCTCGCAACGTTGCAAAGATTTGACTAGCTCTTAGACTTTGAGCTTTCAAGCGTGAATCATTTGGTCTTTATCCGGTCATCAGTTTGGATGCTCCGGACTTTGTCCAAGTAGTAGGTAGAGCGAATCTTCTATTGTAGAGATATGTATGTCTGTATATTTTCCTCTTACGTGCTTGTATGTCTCTGCCCTCCCACGGCGTATTGGCGTGAACGCGCAAGAAGCATAGTTCTGAGATCACTTTGATTGCAGATGACGTTCAACTTCAGTTGCTTCGTATTCTCTTAAATGTTTTGTTTTACTGTAATCTCTAGCTATTTATAGACCGGGGGCTTTGTGTTCGTTAGATACATAAGCCTTCAACGGCAGGATTCTCACCTCGCAATGTTGCAAAGATTTGACTAGCTCTTGGACCTTGAGCTTTCCAGCGTGAATCATTTGGTCTTTAATTATCCAGTCATCAGTTTAGATGCTCCGGTCTTTGTCCAAGTAGTAGGTTGAGCGAATCTTCTATTGTAGAGATATGTATGTCTGTATATTTTCCTCTTACTTGCTTGTATGTCTCTGTCCTCCCAAGGCGTATTGGTGTGAACGCGCAAGAAGCATAGTTCGGAGATCACTTTGATTGCAAATGACGTTCAACTTCAGTTGCTTCATATTCTCTTAAATGTTTTGTGTTATTGCAATCTATAGTTATTTATAGACCAAGGGCTTTGTGTTCGTTAGATACATAAGCCTTCAACGGTAGGATTCTCACCTCACAATGTTGCAAAGATTTGACTAGCTCTTGGACCTTGAGCTTTCCAGCGTGAATCGTTTGGTCTTTATCCAGTCACGATGCTCCGGTCTTTGTCCAAGTAGTAGGTAGAGCGAATCTTCTATTGTAGAGATATGTATGTCTGTATATTTTCCTCTTATGTGCTTGTATATCTCTGTCCTCCAAGGGCGTATAGCCTGTAGGCATACTAGAAATACCTTTGCCATGCAAAGCTTTAAATGCAAGGTGAGATAAAGTGAGAAAATTTTTGAAATATGAAATGATGTGTAAAAAGTAATATAGGCTCCATGCATAGTATATTTCTACTTTTCATATAAAGAGATAGCACGCAGTGAGATACGAAAAAGAATGCATTATTATACGTCTAAAGGATGCAGAAGTATCCTAACAGATATAGAACAATAAATGCAGACGTAAGTCTTACGTACACCTTAATGCGAAAGTATCACAACTAGTACAACGCAATAAATGTAGACGTAGGGATCCATCAATTATTCAACCATTTTTTTCACGTAAGACATACGCCCTTCTAAGACATGTGGGAGATTAGGAGATCATTTATCTTTTACGTACATGGATTGTGGCTTTAGAACATCCCACACAATTGCTTACAAGTGGGAAATACGAAATATTATTTTGTATTTAGATGATTGCACGTGTCTTAATTCAATCGATACTGAAGGAAAGAGATGCGTTTGTCTTAATTTTAGCTTAGATATAAGTAGAATAATCTACTTCTTTGCAAAAAAAAGTTCTAAACTTTTGTTCTTAAATAGTGAAGCAATAACTACTTCAAAGTTGTATGGAATTTGTCACTTCTGAGGGTAGGCGAAACATCGCCTATCCTGCTTATGAAAAGTGAGGAGGGGAAAACATGTCAGGCCTAGTAACGCCCGGCCCATTATGGTCCAAAGTGGCCCGGCCAGTAGTGGCCCTCTCCAGTTGACCGGTGTGAGCGACGTCACGCGGTTCGGGGAAGAGCGGGGAAGAGGAAGAAGCGGAGAGCGCGCGCGGGCTCCTTCTTTTTTGTTTGTTTTGTTTGCTGCAACACAGAAATGAGAGGAAAGAGAGAAGGGGCCACCACGGGAGATTGCTCCGGCGGGGCGAGCGGGACAAGTGTAATATAGCAAAATATGGGGGTTAAACGGCCATAGCGGGAAGTGACTCGCCGCGGCCTCGGGGGGACGGGAATGGCGCAAAAATTAAATAACAAGAATTGAAACGGCCATTGGGGAAGTGACTCGCCGCGGCCTCGAGAATATGAGCAGATAATAAGATGACAGAATATGAAGATGATACAAAGAGCGGGAATTTAAACGGCCATTGGGGAAGTGACTCGCCGCGGCCTCGGGGGGACGGGAATGGCGCAAAAATTAAATAACAAGAATTGAAACGGCCATTGGGGAAGTGACTCGCCGCGGCCTCGAGAATATGAGCAGAATATAACAAAATATAAAGAGAATATAGGAAACAAAAATTTAAACGGCCATTGGGGAAGTGACTCGCCGCGGCCTCGATGACAAGATGTGATCGCCAGGGGCCAAAAGACCCCAAAATAAGAAGGTGATCGCGCCTACCTCAAGAGCGGGAGATGGCGGGTTGCTTCTTCCTCTCCTTCCGGCCGGCCGACGGAGAGGGCTTTCCTCGGGTACCCTTGCAAAACAACAACAAATAAATGACAAGTGGATTAGAAAGATGGAGGTGTAGTATTCAAATCCTTGCGGTAAAAATAACGAAATGATGGCAAGACACACACCTGGTTGGTGTTATCTTTTAAACCCCTCTCGGACTTGAGTAGGAGGAAAATGAGATGATGGATGCAAGAAGTATAAGAGAAGAGGCGCCCTTGTAAAGGGGGATAGAGGATGCAATATGATGAATGTAAAGAACTATGGAGAAAAAAGGGGAAGAAAAGGCTTATTGGATGAGCCGAGGGTGAAATCCGGCGGAGCTCCGGCAGCGTGGGGACGACGTGGAAGCGCGGTGGATGAAGACGACCTTCCTCTCGCGAGCGTGGGCACCCGAGAAGCCGGCAGAACCACCACCTACAAAAGACCCGACGGGTTAGAAAATGACTCCGTAGCCTCTGGGCTCCGGCAGCCTATCGGATCACTAAGAAGCTCCCCCAGAACTGAGGGGGTGGGCCTCTATTTATAGAGCTCCGGAGGGTGGAGGCGTCCAGGACCCTGGACACCTCCATCAGGGCCGAAATAATATTATATTATATTTTTATTTATTTTTTTGGAATACTTTTGTGGAGACGTCCACGGTCCCGGACGCCTCAAACAGGTCCACCGAAAACCGACGACGGCCGCACGCGGTTTGGCACAACGCGTGGTTTTGTGAGCGGCGCCTCGTGATTCAGAAATGGGCGCGTCCAGCTGACCGGACGTCTCTATATTTTGGATTTTCACACACGACAAACCGTCGTTCGGTGGCCGGCGCCCGTGAGGGTTTTTATGGGGGCGTCCAGGGGCCTGGACGCCTCCAAAATTATATTATTTTTTATCTTTCTTTTGTCTTTTATGCCAAGGCTGGCATTTTTATTTTTTTATTTATTTTTATGGAGGCGTCCAGGGACCTGGACGCCTCCAAATATATATTTTTTATTTATTATTTTTTTGTTTTTATGCCAACTAGCTTTTTTACAAACATTTTTTATTATTATTTTTATGGAGGCGTCCAGAGGCCTGGACGCCTCCATTAATATATATATTTTTTAGTTAGTTTAAGGCCCTGAGAAAAGAAATAAATAAAATCAAAAATATGAGGGCGTCCAGGGGCCTGGACGCCCCCATTAAGACCCACCCGGGTCCTACTCAGCGGCCGCCCGGCAGACATCCTCCTTGGTTCCGGAACCTCCTGATGCGTTCGACTGATGTTGATGCCGTCCGACTGCCGTGACGGGACGATTCCGAATGCCGAAAAAGGCAGAAGAAGACCCAAGAAAAGGAAGCACTCGAATGATTCAAAAATGCGTAAGCCGTTGCGGGGCGTCGTATAGTAATATGAGACTTTCTCAGGAGACGTCAGGAATGGCGTGTCTACAGCTGCCCCGCCTTGGCGTCTGCTTTGCAAGGGAGCGACATGTAGTGGAATGGTATCGAAGTGGAGTGAAATGAAGTGGGAGCGGACTGATAAGTTGATGCCAAGGTGTGATGAGACACGCTTTTGACGTTACTGTTTGGAATCTTTCCTGAAGTTTCAATGAGGCGACCTTGAAGAAGGTCTTTCAAATATTGACGATTGCTTGGACGGAGATCAAATAAGGGAGGGTGAGATGTGCGCTCAGGCACGAAACAAAAGGAGACCAACTTCTCGGTGTGGAAGTACCTGGGTCATAAACCGGAGGTTTCACCTTTGGGGAGCGGTTACCAGCCAATGTGGAAGTGCTGCGGCCAAGGTGGGTCAAAAAAGGTAAAGGAATATCTGAGGGTCTGTCCAAACAAGGGTCTCCTTTGGAAGAGCAGCGTAGGGTTGTCTCAAGGAAACTCAGTATTTCATTCGGAGTGGAATATCTCATATTTGTGGGAATTGGAGCACAACGGCTTTCACAATCGAATCACTTGAATGATCTTCCGCAATAAATCAAAGTCCTATATGAATGCATGCTGGGTTCAAAGAAAAATTTAAAACAAACTAAAATAGAAAATAGCCAAGGATAATATTGTCAACTTGTGAAGAACGGGTCAGGATACCGACCCGGTGAGCTGATACTGGGCTGGGGCCCGTTTATCCGCGCACCAACTCACTGAATGGAACCGTCGTCCCCATGCTACCACAAATTAACGGTCTATCCGTACAACCGAAACTCTTCCGGGATCATCACCGTTTTTGTTGAAGGGGAACTCAGATCCCAGATTCGTTCAGGCCACACGGTCCTCGGCATGTTCTAGTAGCGTACGTACCATATATTACAATGCATGACATGGTGGGACCAACCAATGAAAGTTGGGACAGGAGATAGGACAAAGACGTCCGTTAGTAAAACCTGCACAGGCCAGCAAAGGTTAATAACATCAGAAAGTAGCAGAATTACAGTAGAATCGCACCACAATGGAAAGAAGATCTAGCCAAAATCCTGACGTTGACAATTGATGTGACATGTTCTGTCCTGTAGCACCCTCCCCTTCCTATAAGAACTCCCCTTAGGCTAGCTCATTCAAATGCACCAAGGTGGGTTTTGGAAGCTCAGGAGAGGAAGGAGAGGAGAATTTAGGATGGAAGGAGAGTCTTCCCGCGTTATGAAGAGGAGCAAGCCTAGCAGCGAGATTAGGCGACTTTCCGACCTCGAGGGTCATCTGAGTGGGACGATCATGTCGCATATGGTAAGCTGACTCTTTTCAAATTCTCCATGTGAACTGTCAAGAGGGCTATATCCACTCTTACTTCCTTCATTTTTCCTCTCCCAGCCATATCCACTCTTCCCAGGCCCGAGGAAGTTTTCCAAGCTGCCATGGCTTTCAAGGCTGACTTCCAATATCTCCATTGGCATGAGGGCTATACTCTCGAAGTGGCATCTGCAGGGGCTCCTTATTCATGCCAAGCATTACGAGAAGATTCGTATGGACTGGGCGGCTATGGGCGCGCTAGTGGAGGTCTGGCATCCCCAGACCCACACTTTTATCTTCCCGACCTTCGAGGTGACCATCCTCTCGAGGAGGTGGAACTTCTGCTTGGTTTGAAGAAATTCAAGAGTGACGGGAAGGTGAAGGCTATGCGGATGCTGACACGGGTGACTTCTGAAAGTGTCCTTGGAAGCTTCATGCCGCCCGACGCAGCCAGAAAGGTCCGTACTCAAAAGGGGATCGATCTCCAAAAGCTTGCGGAGTGGGTCATGGACGCCCTGAGAGGGTCACCAGACGATGACTATTTGGAGGGAATCATGAAGGGGTTCACCATTTGTCTGGCGGGTGCTCTCTTGTTCCCTTATACCGACAATATGGTGGAAGAAGACCAACTGGGTGCTATCTGCGGGATCTGGCGTGGAAAGAGGGTGGGTCCCGCCGTCCTTGCCTATCTTTACAGCGGTCTTACTGCCTCGAGCATGGGTAAGCCTCCATTTGGTTGTGCACTTGTCTTGAATTGCTGGCTTGATTTGCACTTCAAATTCGACCACCGCGAGGGATGCCAACTGCTTCGAAGCTCTTCCAACAAAGCCCGCTTCACCACATAGCCGACGTGTTAGGCTTTGGTGGTACTGTAGTGAACCGCGTTCCGTGGCTGAAGAAACGTGAAGACTGGCGGTCTCACTTCCGCACCGTGACACAAGGCTTCTTTACTTGCGCACCGGCATGTTTGCTTTCGCTAGATCTCCTCATGAGGTCTTCCCCCGAAGTTGATCTTCAACTGATCGGCGCGACCGAGTTCGTCCTTTACAGTGCGCATCGGTGCTGTCTCAGATTGGCATCCCACGCCATTCGTTCCCGCTACCGACTGGCATTGTTCCTTTGAAGAAAAGGGAGTTGGGCACTGAGGCGGACGCGAAGGAAGCGAAGGCCATTAAAGCTCCCTGGAAGACAAGTGCTGCGGGAAAGGCCTTAGCGCACGTGGTGGAAGAATGCGAGCCGTGGAGGGCTTATGTAACCGAACTGGGGAAGTTAAGGCCTAAAGCGCCTAAGCCCCTGATGTAGTTCACTCTGCTTCTCTGATGGAATAAAATTTGGCATTCGGATGTTTCGGACCCCCGTCCCCTTAATTATTATCTTCTTTTTTTTTTTTATGGTTTCTCTTTTTCTTTGTGTTTTTTTTTTGTTTTTTTATTTTGTTTGGATTATATACATATTCTTATATAAACATATTATTTTTTTTTGTTTTTTTTTTTTTTGAAAATTTTTTATTATGGGGGCGTCCAGGGGCCTGGACGCCCCTAATTTTATTTTATTATTTTATTATTATTATTATTATTTTTTGACAATTTATTTTGGGGGCGTCTAGGGTCCTGGACGCCCCTATTTTGATTTTTATATTTTTTTATTTATTTTATTTTTGGGGGCGTCCAGGCGCCTGGACGCCCCTATTTTTTTGAATTGATTTTTAAAAAATAAAAAGTGGGGGGGCGTCCAGGCGCCTGGACGCCCCAATGAAAGGCCATTCTATATATAGGGGGTGGCTCCCCCCTACTCACTTATACTGTTCATTCCGACCGTCCAGCCACTCCAAACGACCCATTCTTAGTCCCAATGGAGCGAGGAGGATCGAGTCAGGGTCCAGGGAAGCGGAAACGACTGGCCCGTCGTCCGAGGAGACCGAGAGACGATGCTGAGGAGGCCGTAGCAGAGGAGATTGCTGCGGAGGAGGAGATGGAGGTGCCGCTTCTGGCCGCGGAGGCCGCTGCAGATGCTGGTGACGCGGGAGAGGATGATCACGACCCGGTAAGTACCTCGGAATTCTCACTTTGTGGTTCAATAGGCTAAGACGAGTGTGCGAGAGGCTGTGAGAGAAAGGCGGGTAGTGAGAGAAGGAGGCGTCCAGGGGCCTGGACGCCTCCACTTTTTCTTTTTATTTTTGATTTATTTACTTATTTACAAAAAGTAATAGAAAAATAAGGAGGCGTCCTACCTCCAGGACGCCTCCATTATAATATATATATTTTTAATATATTTTTCTTGTTTTGGCTTTGTTTTTCTTTTTTCTAAAAAAAAACAAAATAAAGAAAAAATAGGAGGCGTCCAGAGGCCTGGACGCCTCCACAAGAAAATATAAATATATTTTTTTAAAAAAAAATATAGAAAATAAGTAGTATATATACAGTGTTATTGTTTTATGACTGTTCATGATGCTGATGTGTTCTTTGTTGGTTTTGTGGTTTGCAGGGCGTGATGAAGGGCCGGATCAGCTGGTCCTTGGTGGTGGCAGCATACCGTGGGCTGCCGGATTTCCAGAGGGCGCGTGTGGACGCCATGGGCTTTGGAGCTTTCCTTAGGATCGAGCCCTTCCGGCTCGACCTTCCTCTTATCCAGGCACTGAGGGAGCGGTGGCACGCACCGAGCCGGGCGTTTCTGATGCCCTGGGGGCACATGGTGCCGACGCTGGAGGACGTGGCTCGGATCACCGGGCTACGAGTTGACGGAGAGGCAGTCAGCGGGGTCACCTACCCCGACTACCGAGAGAGTGCCCTGGACCTGCTGTGGTTAGAGACGAGCGTGACTGATAGAGACAGCAGGGTAGTCGGCCGAGTGGAGATCATGGAGGCGCTCGGATTCGTCGACCCGCGTCAGCGGGTTAGCGAGACTGGAGCAGAGTTCTTGGCTCGACTGGAGGGGGATGCTCGTGCTGCTTTCACCCAGGACCCGAGCGAGCGGGAGCTGGTGGATCTAGACCTTCGGAGGTTCCTTTTCTTCTTCTGGGCCGCCTTCTGCTGGGGACGAAGGGGGATGGCATCCACTGCCGTTTCCTCGGGATCTTGGCGGATCTGGACAGAGTGGGACACTACGCGTGGGGAGCGGCTCTGCTTGCCCATTTGATTGCTGATCTCTCCCAGACTTCGGAGAAGGAGACGACAGTCAGCGGCTTCGCACCTTTCCTCCAGGTAAACATTTTATTTATGCATTCCCACAGTTAAATATGCAATTATTGTACTAACGATGTATGATGGATGCAGGTGTGGAGCTATTACTATTTCCCGATGGGGAGGGCTAGGCATGGGAACAGGAGGGCCGTGCCTCTGGCGCGGCGGTGGAGGCCGGTCGTGGTTGCAGCACCCCACGGCTACCAGCTGGCGTCGCTTCGTCGGGAGCTGAGCGAGTATCCTGAGGCCATGGTATGATGCGTATGATTTTTTTGTGTTTATGCATGAGACTGAATGGTAACTAACATAATGTATGTATGGTGATGCAGGTGGTGTGGAGGCCCTACCTGGGCATGGGCGATGCTGGCCAGCCCTGGGTTGTAGCGGGTCTTCCTCGTTTCAGGCGGGACGTGTGGGTCCATTGCCTGAACGAGATTGAGCCGCTGCGGCTTAGACTGGTCATGAGGACGTTGGGGCTGGCCCAGGAGTGGGTAGACGTAGATGCGCCGGCCCGCATCGGGCGGAAGACCAAGGGGAAGGCGAAGATTGTGGACTGGCGTACGCGCTTCCCAGCACAGTACCAGGACTGGCAGCAGGGCGGGGTCCCAGTAGTGTCCCATGTTCAGGACAGCACAGACTACATGAGACGGTACCGAGCTACGTACGGGGACCGCCTCTCCTTGGGTGGTATGGCAGGGGTAAGTGAAATGAAATTGCTCCACCTTTCTATATGTATATGCATGGGACACTAACTTATGTGTAATGCAGGATGCTCGTGATACCATGATCGCCGACCTGCGGGCCCAGTTGGCGGACGCCAGGCGACAGTTGGTGGCCATCCGTCAGGAGTTGGAGATCCTGGTGAGTCTATGCAATGCATTTTTTTGTGACCTGGATTTTTGATGCTTAGCCTTTGACTGACGTTTGCCCCGTGTTTCAGCGGGCCCACCAGACAGCGGCAGCCGGGATGGCTGGTGGAGCGGGTTCCAGTTCGCGGGGCCCTCCTCCGGAGGTTTCTGCCCTCCAGGAGCAGCTGGCGTATGCGGTGGCTCGGGCTGAGGAGGCCGAGCGTGACCGCGAGGCTCGAGTGAGTGCTTGCTTGGCCCTGACCCTCTTCTAGCTGCTTTCCTTCTATCACTGTTCTCTTATGGTGCCATGCGTGCTTTGACAGGTGGCCGAGATTCGGGAGGCCCTGGCCCGTGCTGTTCGTGCTGAGCAGGAGCGCGACGCTTGGGTGGCGGAGCGTGACGCCCGGATTGCGGAGCTGGAAGAGGAGCGTCGACGGGAGGCTGAGGAGCTCCCTCGTGACGTGCTGGATCTGCGGATCGCCCTCGAGCTGTCGAGGAGAGAGGCGATGAGGGAGAGAGAGGAGAGGGAGAGGGATAGGGAGAGCGTGGAGAGAGAGAGAGAGAGGGATAGGGAGAGAGAGAGGGAGGAGCGACAGCGGGATCAGACCGAGAGGAGGGCTCTAGAGGCCCAGCTGCTGGAGCTCCGATTGAGTCTCGGCACGGCGGAGGGGAGGCTTCGGGAGAGCGAGGAGCGGTACCAGAGGGCGAAGGAACGCGGGGCGCGACTTCGTCAGTCTGGTTCTTTTTCCATGGGCAGTTATCTGGTCTCCTCGGCCGAGGAGCGTCGTCGTGCCTTCGAGGCTGGAGTGCCACCGCAGGGCGAGGCGAGCACAGCTTCTCAGGGTTCGCAGAGGCCCCCTAGGGGTCCCCGGCAGAGGAGGGAGGAGAGAGATGACCAGGAGGGTGATGGTGAGAGTTAGAGAGTTGCTTGTACACGTCACCCTTCTCACTGTATGATGTACTTTCGGCTATTATATGAAATGAAATGGCTTTTGTGTTGTGTGTACTTTTCTCTCTCCCACACTTTCTTCTTTGTACTGAGTTGTCCCTTGAGGCACGCTTCGCGAGACCTTGCCCTGAACAGCGGGGAACTGTACTTTGCACGGGGGGATTTTGTTTCCTTTTCCCCCTTTTGGGCGCGTCCAGGCGCGAGGACGCGTCTTAATCCTTGATTTCAAATTTAAAGCGACGGGCGGTCCTTCTTCTCCCGTGCCTTACCCGCAAACGAGCCCGCCTTCCGCCGAAACTCGCTCGCCCCTTTTTCGTCTTCCTCCTCTTTTGATCGATGGAGTTCGGTGGGCCCGACCGTGGTGAAGGTGGAGAGGGACGAGGAACTCCTCGCCCAAGGAGGGACGCGCCCGAGCACGGAACGGCGTCCATGGAGGAGGAAGGGCCGCTTCGGGCCCCCGAGGGACCCGAGGGGCCCGATGGCGTGGGAGGAGGTGAACACGGTCCGGTAGGTCCTCCGATCTCTTCTCTTTTAATTCATTTTGGGTTTTGAAGCGAGCCGCGCGAGGAGGAAAGGGTTCGGCGAGTGTTGCACTCAAATGATGGACGCGTCCTAGACAGGGGACGCGTTCCTTTTGACTGATATGGGACCCCTTTCTTGGTGCAGGACATGGCAAGGACCCTGGGCCTGGCCGATGAGTGGGCGAGTGCGGACGAGCCGAGCCGCGTCAGGAGGGAGAGTCGCGGCAAGGCGAGGCTCGAGGACTGGCCCGTACGTCTCCCTGGACAGCAAGGGGGCGTACTGGTGCAGGACAGTGCCGACTTCCTGCGGCGGCAGAGAGAGAGTTACGCGGGGCTTCCCCAAGCTGGGGACACGCGTGGCATCGGCGGCTCGCGCGCCCAGCTGTCAGAGACTAGGCGGCAACTGGCCGTCGCTCAACATGAGCTGTCGCTCCTGGTAAGTTACGTGCCGCCCTTTTAACTTCAGATTTTGGAGTTTCACTGACGGCCGTTGTTTATTTTCTTCCAGCGTGCCCAGCAGACAGCGACGGTGGGAGCGGCTGGCGGATCTTCTAGCTCCTCGGCCCCTTTTCTCGAGATTGCTTCCCTCCGGGAGCAACTTGCCGGTGCGGTGGCTCGTGCGACCCGGGCGGAAGAGGAGCGTGATGCCTGGGTGGCGACTGTAGCGGAGCTGCGGCATCGTGGTGAGGAGAGACCTTCTCCAGACATCCTGGAGTTAAGGGTTCTTCTGCAGATGATGAGGAGAGAGGCAGAGAGAGAGAAAGCCGAGAGAAGGTCCGAGCGACAGCGGGATCTGACCGAGAGGAGGGCCTTGGAGGCCCAAGTGAGGGAGCTCCAGCTGGGCCTTCAGGCCGTCGTGCAGAGGCTAGGAGGGATGGAGACGCGCTACGAGAGAGCGCGAGAGTTCGGGGAGCGACTCCGCAGTCTGGTCGCTTTGCCGCCAGTGGCTTCTTCGCCACGCCAGGGGAGGAGCAGCGAGTCACTGCTGCGGAGCAGGCGCCCAGAGGCGAGGCAGGTGCTACTGCACGGGGATCCTGGAGGCTTCTGAGGGACCCTCACCTCGGGGGAGAGGAGGAGAGTGCCCGGAGAGATGAGTGATGGTGAGGATTGGCGGGCTAGTGGACCCGCCACCTCTTTATGATTGTACTGCTTATGACAGCTTATGTAGAATTATGAATGGAGTGATTTGATTTTCTGCTACTTATTTGTTCTCTTGTGCGTTCCTTCTTCCCTACGCTTCTTCTCCTTTGCACTGTTCCCATGTGATAGGTCTGTCGAGACTCCGCTCCAGGCGGAGAATCGCGTCTTGTTGTGACCATTTTTCACGGGAATCTGCCGTCGAAGTCAATACTGATGGCCCTAGTTCCTTTTCCCGGATGTTGTGCCAAATTTTGCGTGCGTCCTCCAAAATATGATAGGGTATCCCTAGACAACATAGGGGCTATTCGTCCTATTCTTCGTCCCGTCAATCACCCTGTGCGAGCGGTGAAGCGACACATGGGGCCGCTTGGCCGGTGTCTTATTGCGAGGGCTATCATCGACAGGTGATGGAGGCAATCTTGGCCCGCACTCCTTCCATTTCTATAAATTCTTGTCCCTTTTATCCTCCCAGGTATATCGAGAGCTAACTCGAGGAGCACAAGTTCTTACGGGAGAGGAGGAGTTCAAAATTCTGAGAGTTGGATGGAGGGCGAATCTTCCCATTCCTCGAAGAGAAGCAGGTCCAGTGGTAGTAGTTCCAGGAGGCTTTCAGACTTTGAAGGGCACTTCAGCGAAAGGGCCCAATCACAACTCGTAAGCCAAGTTTTCTTGCCCTTTTCTCATTTTCTTTCTTCCTTTCTTCTGACCAAACCTCACCCCCATTCCTTGTATGTGTAGGTTGTGATGAAATCACAAATCTTATGGGAGTTGGTAGTAGCAGCGTACAGGGGCCTCCCAGATTTTCAGAAGGCGAGGCTAGACGTGATGGGATTTGGTACCTTCTTCGGATCGAGCCGATCAAGCCCGACCTGGTTCTGATCCAAGCCTTGTGTGAGAGATGGGACCCAGTGAGCCGGGCATTCCTGATGCCCTGGGGGCACATGGTGCCCAGCTTGGAGGATGTGGTCCGGATCACAAGCCTGAAGGTAGAGGGCGAGGCAGTGACCGGAGTCACTTACGCGGACTACAGAGAAGGTGCCCAGAAGTTACTGGGTCTGGACCTGGATGGTCGGAAAAATAGGTCGGTAGCTAGGGCGTCCCTCATGGATGCATTAGGGCTCACCGACACTCGTCGGCGGGACGACGAATCCTCAGAAGAGTTCATGGAAAGGATGGAAATAGGATGCCGTGCCGTGTACTGCACAGATTTCGGCAACTGGGAAAGATGTAACATAGATTTGAGGAGATTTCTCCTCTTCCTTTTGGGGAGATTGGTACTGAGCTCGAAAGGGGACGGTATCCAATGTTGCTTCCTGGAGCTGCTGTCAGACCTTGAAAGAGTAGGGTACTATGCCTGGGGAGCTGCCATGCTGGCACACTTGTTTGCAGGCCTATTCCAAGAAACGGATCGTGAGATGACTGTGAGTGGTTTCGCACCATTCATCCAGGTATTTTTTTGGTTTTGCTTGTTTTGTATATATTTTTTTTGTGTTTTTGCATGGTACTGATGACCTGCGCCGAGCAGTTATGGAGCTATTATTACCTCCCATGGGGAGAGCTCGACATTGGCGACCTGCGATGGTGCCGCTAGCCAGGCGGTGGGAACCCATCATGAGTGCGGCACCCCTAACCTACCAACTGATGGTGCTGAGGCGAGAGCTACAGGAGTTCCCTGCAGCGATGGTAAACTGGAGACCCTACTCAGACATGGTCGATGCCGACCAGCCGTGGGTTCTAGCAAGTCGTGCCCGGTTCGGACGTGAACTGTGGATGCACTGCCTGAATGAAATCGAGCCGCTCGGCTACGATTGGTTATGAGACCTTAGGACTGGCTCAGGAATGGGTGGATACGGCTGCGCCACCTCGTGTCGGGAGAAAGACGCGAGGACCGGCGACCTGCATTGACTGGCGCGTGCGGTTCCCTGAACAGTACGAAGACTGGCAACGGGGTGGCACGATTGTAGAATCGCAGGCGCGGGACAGCGAAGACTACTTGCGTCTATATAGGACAAAGTACGCAGAACGGTTCCAACCCCGGGGACTTGTGGAGGTAGGTTTCCCTTTTTCTCTTCTCTTCTTCTCCTTTCCTTGGTTTTCTGGTGAAAATGCTGACTTGTAAGGCCGCAGGATGTCCGGGATGCCATGATAGCGAATTTACGAACTCGCTTGGCAGAGATGGAACAACAGTTGGGCGATGCCCGCGGAGCTACGAGCGCCTTGGTAGGTGTACAGTACATTCCTAATTAAATCCCCAGATTCCAGATGTTGGCTGCTAATTCACATGGTCGTAGCATGCCCAGATTGGCGCGGCTCCCCAGCGATGGGAGTAGGTGGTGCCTCTTCCAGCTTGTGGATTCCCACCTCAGAACTTGACTCGCTTCATGAGCAACTTGCTCACGCCACGCAGCGTGCTGCGGAGGCAGAAGGGATGCTCCGTATACAGGTAAAAGTTTCAGCGTTGAGTTCTCTTTGTTTACGCCTTATCGCGTATCTGAGATGGTACACTCGGCAGGAAAAGGAGACGGAAGAGCGCTTGCCCAAGCTGCGCAGAAGGAGGCTAGGATAGCAGAACTGGAGAGGGAACTGCGGCGTCATCCTGATGACGACTCATCCAGGGATGCTATGGAACTGAGGATCACTCTCCAGTTGGAGAGGGAAGACCGTGAGAGAGAACGGGCAGAGAGGGAAAGAGACGCAGAGAGAGAAAGAGCCAACAGTTTGGCTGAAAGGGAGGAGCGAAGGGCCATGGAGGCCCAACTATTCGAACTCCGAATCGGCCTTGGTCTTGCTGAACAGTGGCTGAGAGATGGTGAGGAGCGCTACCGAAAAGCACGAGAGCGTGGCTTTCGTGTTGGTAGCTTCTCTGCTGCTTCCGTGGATCAACGCCGGGATGTGGGAATAGGAGAGGAGTACAGAGCGGCAGGAGTACCGCTTTTCGTAGTTGGGTAGCACCTTTGAGAGTGTTTTGCCCGGAGAGTAGTGGGACGAGTAATGCAGAGAGAGAGGGCGGAACTTGATGTAAATTTTTTTTTTTTTTTTTTTTGGAATAAAACACAAGGTTTGGTTTGTTTGTTTTTCACCTTTGCTTCAGTTACCTGAATCCCTGCACATATCACTGAAACAAACAAATCAGAATTTCTGTTCTGACTTGGCCCCTTGCTCAATAAGCAAATGGTCACTGTGACTGTCCTTGATAACTGGTCAAGGGGCCAAGCCTTTATTTAACGAAGGCAAGGGAAAGATGCGGTGATGATAAATGCGACAGGCAAGCACACGAATGCAAGCGGTATTTAAAAGTGAGATGCTGCACGCAAATGTAATCATGCAAAATTGATTTGTTTTCTTTTTTATATTTGATATTTTTTTTTTGTTTTTTTTCATCATAAAAAGATTTTTTTTTGTTTGCAAATATGTACATTTCTCTTTTCCATTTTTTTGTGCTTTTATCATTTCAATTTTTTTTTGCTAACGCCTGGCAAGCACCCAAATGGCACCTAACCTACGTGAGACAGGGGTTTCTTACTAACCTCCCAGGTATCCTAAGTGCACATCTAGGTTGATTTGGGCCTCTAGACCCCTCGAATGACGATCCCGCCGGCTAAGACTTACCCTGATGACAATACCGTCATGCCATGCTTAGGCTCCCAGTTGCTTCCGACCACAGGGATTCACCCAAAAGGTGTTTGAGGTAGATGATTTGCCCGACCCGGGTCTGTTTCCTCACAACTCTAGATGGTATAAGATGGAACACCCTGGAACCCTAACGACCAACCGCGCGACGCTGACCCGGAATCAGACGCCGTCGCACCCATAGGTGACGCGCTTGCATTGGCCTAAGCCCGAGGTTAAACAAGAAGACATCAAGGTGGTAAACAGGGGTCTTGACCAGCCAGAAACACGGAGACTCCTTCGCAGCGATAGCTTTTGCTTTTTCAAAGTAGGCAACCAAAATGTGTATATTAAAATAAGGTCGCAGACCCTGGGCAGTTTTCACCTTTCAGAAACTCCATCGAACCTTCATCTTTAGAGGGAGAAGGAAGAGTGTAGGGGATAAACCTCCTGAGAGGACCGGCAAAGCCGTTAACCCAGCGAGCGAATAAGGGCCCATTAACTCTTTCCTTTCGGACAACTTCGGACCAAATCTCGAGCATTTACATTCCACGGCCCCCCCTTTGTGGATTCAGACTTTTACTTTGAGGGGTTCGTTTATCGCACCAGGCACGGTCACGACCAGGCTTTTCTCTTGATTTTGATTTTATATTTCTTTTGTGAGGGAGATGTTTGACGTTTGTGGGCTCCCTTTTCGTATGCCTGCGGGGACACTGCCCTCTTCTCGTGCTCTGATCGGTGCTCGAGGAAATGGATCCTACTCTTGCCCTTGGGGTTTGAGTTTCGGTTTCTCATGCTCAGCGTTTTAAGGGCGCCGACTGTCTCATTTGGTCGAAGAGAAAAGAATAAAGATTACAGCTTCCGGAGATCTTCTAGGTGTGGCCCTACCGTAGGTGATGCTACCGACTTTTTTGAATAAAATACATAAGTGAGCACATGTTAGCTTCCTTCGAGCGAGCATAGGCCGACGTGGCCGGACAGGGATCTCCACGGTTCTGGCAAACCAAGACCCGGTGCCTACCAAGCCTTAATGGGCCCTATCTAACATGAAGGTTAGGTGCAGGGACTTAACTACATGGTGACTGCCAGGCATCAGCGTTTTGAATTTTCATATTTTTAGTGGTTTTCAGTATTTCTTTGTTTTTGATATTTTTTATCTTTTCATCATTTTTTTGTTTTGTGCTAAGGGTAGTATTTCTTAAGATAAAGCCCATTCCAAGGGTGGGATAACTCGGTCCCTTCAGCGTTGACTAGCTTGTAGGCGTTGCCAGGGTACACGGCTTGAATTACAAATGGTCCTTCCCAATTGGGTTGGAGCTTAGAACGCGGCCCTCCAGGTTTGACAAAAATTCTTTTTACGACCATCTCACCGACTTTGAATTTTCTCTCAACGACTTTCTTTTGGTAAAAGCGAGCGAGTCTATTTTGATACACACGCGCGTGTTCGGCAGCGGCCAGCCGCTTCTCATCCAAGAGTTCCAACTGGGCGAGGAGTGAATTACGACGATCGTCGAGGGGAAATTCCTCGTCCAATTGTACCCTGAGAGAAGGGATCAGAGTCTCGTACGGGACTACCGCTTCCATACCATAAGTGAGGGCAAATGGAGTCTGCCCGGTGGGGGTACGGATTGAAGTGCGATAGGCCCATAGGGCTTCGATAAGCTTTTCTGGCCAGTCTGAAAACTTACTAGACTCGCAGGTTTTTTTGATGATTTTGAGCAATGTTTTATTGGTGGCCTCCGCTTGGCCGTTACCTTGTGGGTAATAAGGCGATGAATGATGCAATGCAATTGCGTACCTTTTGCAGAGGTCCTGTAGGTCCTGAGAAATGAATTGTGGCCCATTGTCGGTGACGATCGTGCTTGGGATGCCGAATCTGGCGAGAATGTTCTTCATGATGAACTTGCAGACTGTTGACGCCTTGATTTCCGCGTAAGCTTCGGCTTCGGCCCATTTGGTGAAGTATTCCGTCGCAGTAAGGATGAAAGATTTCTGCTTGGTGAGGGAATTGGGATCACCTAGGGGACCAATGATGTCGAATGCCCACATGGAGAAAGGCCATGGGGAGGATATTGGATGAAGTGAGGAAGATGGTGAATGGATTCTATCGGCGTGAAGTTGACACTTGACACACCTACGGACATAGACAGCACAATCCTCTTCCATAGTGGGCCAATAAAAGCCTTGACGAATGATCTTCTTGGCGAGCATCTGACTATTCACGTGGCCACCGCACACACCCGAGTGCGTCTCTTCTACACATTTCCAAACCTCATCGTCATCAAGACATCTTAACAGAATACCAGTAAGGCTCCTCCTATAGAGTAGACCTCCAATCAATGTGTATTTCTGAGCCACCCTTCTTATGGCTTTCTTGTCCTCTGTGGTGGCCCCTTCAGGATAAGACTGATCTTGGCAATATTTGACAATTTCATAGAACCATGGTTTCTCTTCATCAGCCAGTTCTTCTTCGGCCTCTGCCAACATGATTTCCCTCTTCTCAAGGATATCTTCCTGCAGGATCTTCCTTGCTATCCTGTCTTTGATGTTTACGTAGGAAGCATCATCGACTGCAGGAGCATGAAGTTTGTAGATGGAAATGGACTTAAACCATCTTCCTAGAGGGAACCTTATGGATGATGCCAATGAGGCGAGGGCATCGGCGAGAATATTCTGATGACGAGGGATATGACAAAGATCAGTTTTGTGAACAGTTTGGCAAAGGCAGCAGTGAGTTCTTGGTATGGCTTGAGTTTGGGATCGCGAGTGCGATACTTAGTGAGTACCTGGCGAAGGATGAGCTGACTGTCACCTACAACTCGCAACTCAGTGATACGTAAAGAATGAGCGAGTCCTAGGCCAGCTAGAAGGGCTTCATATTCGGCTATATTGTTGGTAACTGGAAATTTGAGCTGGTATGCCAATGGGAATGTGAGGCCTTCCGGTGACAGGAGGGCGACGCCGATTCCTTTCCCTTGAGAATTCAGAGCTCCATCAAAATATAGTGTCCACATTGGCTCATCTGATTGGTTGATGGACATTAGTTCCTCATCTGGAAACTCTGATTGGACGGGATCGAACTTGGAAGAGGATGGTGAGCGAGATGCTCGGCTATGGCATAGCCTTTAATCGCCTTTTGCTGGATGTAGGTGATGTCGAACTGAGAGAGAAAACTTTGCCAGCGTGCTAGCCTATCCGTAAGGACGGCTTTCTCCAGAAGGAATTTGATAGGATTCATTCGAGCAATCAAGTGGACCTCGTGAGCCAAGAAGTAGTGCTTCAATTTCTGCACTACCCAAACGAGGGCAGCACAGGTTTTCTCCATGCCGGTGTACTTCTGCTCACAGGGATTGAGAAGTTTGGACAAGTAATAGGTTGCCCGTTCCTTGCCTTCTTCATCAGCTTGTGCGAGGACGGCTCCCACGGAGTCATCCAAGACTGAGACGTAAAGGATCAGAGGTTTTTCTGGTTTGGGTGGAATGAGAACGGGTGGACTAGCCAGATATTCCTTCAACCCTTCAAAAGCTTTCTGACATTTAGAATTCCAGTGGAATTCTACTCCTGGCTTGGTCAACTCGTAGAGAGGTCTACACCTTTGTGAATGTTGAGACACAAACCGACGAATAAACTGCAACCTCCCGATTAAACCTCGGACTTCCCTCAAATTCTTGGGAGGCGGCATATCCCTGATAGCCTTGGCTTTGTCGGGATCAATCTCGATCCCTCTTTTACTCACAATGAACCCCAACAATTTACCCGATGACACACCAAACACACACTTCTTCGGGTTCATTTTCAATTGGAACTCTCTTGACCTTTGCAAGACCTTAGCCAAAACTTCTGGATGTTCCATCCTGGTCCTTGATTTCACCAATAAGTCATCCACATACACTTCCAGATATATGTGCATCATGTCATGAAATATGGCCATCATCGCTCTTTGGTAAGTAGCTCCAGCATTCTTTAACCCAAACGGCATGACCACGTAACAATATGTTCCCCAAGGGGTAGTGAATGACGTCTTTTCCTGATCCTCTTCTGCCAAACGAATTTGATTGTATCCTGAAAATCCATCCATGAAAGAGAGGGTTTCGTAACCTGCCGTGTTATCAATCAACACATCAATGTGAGGCAAGGGAAAATCATCCTTTGGACACGCGCGGTTAAGGTCCCGGAAGTCGATGCAAATCCTGACTTTCCCATCTTTCTTCATGACCGGGACAATGTTCGCCACCCATTGAGGATAAAGAACGACTCTAATGAACCTGGCTTTGTGGAGCTTATCGACCTCTTCTTCATTTTCAAAGCCATCTGAGGGTGGAAACGCCTTAACCTTTGTTTTACCGAGATGGACCCTGGTTTTAGGGTTAAACGGTGTTCGACCAAGGTTGAATCCAGACCCGGCATATCCTCGTAGCTCCATGCAAACGTGTCCTTATATTCCTTGAGAACCTCAATTAATGCCTCTTCTTCAGAGGGTGGTAGGTTGTCACTTATGAGGATGATCCTAGGATCTTCCTCAGTTCCCAAGTTGACTTCTTTGGTGGATTCTTCTACGGCGGTTGACGGCTCGTCGAATCTCCTCATTCCACTAGCGTATGCGCCCGCCACATCCTCATATTCTTCACCCTCATCTTCAGTGGGGCATTCTTCATTCGTGATCTCGTAGACTCCATACCCTTCATCAGATGCACAGTCGCCCTTGCATTCTATTTCGGGTAGCTGGATGGGATTTTCTAACAACTGGGGGATGGCAAGAAGGGCCTGACACCTGGCGGCCAAATCTAGAAGGAATCGACGAGGGATCTGCCTACCCTTGGATTTCTTCCTAGGTACTACCCTTGGCCTATCATTCCTAGATTGACTGACAATATTTACAGAAGAAGAGGAAGATGAGGAGGATGGTGTAGAATGTACAGGAGAAGACCCCTCAGAGGAGGGGTAGAAAAGGTCGCTCATCGGACCTTGGACGGGTGGTCCGCAAGGCGGTACGCACCCGTGGGAGATGTAGGAGGTTTCCTCAACGAAGATGTGTTGTTGGAGAGTTTGAAAATTGACGTTTTTTTTTTCGTTTTCATTTTTAATGACAAAGCAGTGAAAAGAGATTGGAGGAGAGAGAAAAGGGGTTATGGCTAGAGGATTGTGAGGCTCATAGAGCAGATCATGGTTGAAGACCTGGCGCGGGTTGAAAAGCCCGCGTAGGTATGTAAGCAAAGAAGGGGACCTGGGAAGATCATCAGACAGTTGTCTGGCCCAGGAAGAAGATATCAGCAAAGGCTGAGACGAGTGGATGGAGAAGATGGCGGCTAATGAGCCATTGATGGCAATGTTGAGGACGGATGAAGATCCGTCGATGACAGGGTCCTTCTGGCGAGGACGAGGATAGTTTGGAACCTTGGCAAGAGTGGTAATATTCTCTGGTATTTGGAGATCAATGGTGGTCTTCAAGCTGCGGAGATGAGAACATCCTTTCCAGTGCAACGGAAATGTCCCGTATGTCGAACCATTTGTCCCATTCGCATTCCGGATCTTTGATCTTGCCTCTTTTGGTGATCCTCGGACATTTTTCAGCCAAATATACGGCATGTGATCCCCATATGCTTCCGCGGGTAATCTCCCATCTGAACAACGGGTCCTCTGCTGAAGTGGTTTGATAGAGTCCACGTGAGGGGCTTCCAATCTACTTTGAACGGTCCTTTGAAGCCTAGGCCAAACCTGCGGTTCGGCCTGATTTCCTTTGGCGGTTTGAGCATACCCTGTAACTGTGCGCCCAGACCTTTTCCCTGTTGGTAGCCGATGTTCCTCATAATCTCCCAACCTTTGGAGTGAAGAGGGAGACATGATGTTGTGGTTGCCCTGACCGGCTCCTTTGGTGCTAGTGGAATGCGAGATGGATCACGTACGTCCAGCAGTGACAATGTGGGCCGATGAGACGGCCAAACAGATGGCAGAGAGGTGTTGATAGCATCCACTGTGTGAAGGACAGGTGTACTGACCACTTTAATAATTCTCCCATTGTAAGGAAACTTCAGGCATTGATGGTTGGTGGAAGGCACAGCGTCCATGGCTTCGATGTAAGGGCGACCCAGTATAGCCTTGAATGTGGGGTCCATGTCGAGGACATGGAATTCCGTGGGGATTGACATGGGGCCTAGTTCTGCCTTCAGAATAATCATCCCCTGCGGCGGCCTTTTGCTATTGTCATAAGCCGTGACCGTGATCGAGGAAGGTCTTATTTGTTCCTCGTCGATCGCACACAACTGAAGAGTGCTCATGGAGATCACATTTATGGACGCACCCGTGTCCACAAGACACGGGTTTATGGATACCCCATTAATTTTTATTGAAATGCACAGTGCATATTTCCGAGCCTCCTTGGGAGCGAGCTCGTAGTTGTGGAACATGATGGCCGGTTGTGTGTCTGTTGGGGTCAGGACGGTTGAAATCTTCTCCACGGGGAGGTCTTCATTAACCATGACTTTTTGAAGATATTCCATCAAGGCCGCCTGGTGGGATGTGGATCTTTGAAGAAGCTCCAGGATGGAGATCCGAGCAGGCGTCTTGTCCAGGTGTTTCAATAGATCATACTGTGTTCCAGGGTAGCTTTTTCTGGTTGTTCTCCGTCATCCTTCTCTGGCTGAGATTGCTCAGATTCTGACTGTTATGGGGGAAAACTCTGTGGAAAATCCTTCCACTCCGGAGCACCATTGCATGCGGCTTTTGTACCTCTGTGGGGGTAGCAGTGGGTCTTAGCAGGGGTTTGAGGGGTAGTAGTGGAGGAATGGTTGATGGAGCAGGGGTGATGACGGGAGCAGGGATTCTGATGAGGGGTTTGTTAGGTGGAGGCATGGTTGATGGAGCAGGGGTGATGACGGGAGCAGGGATTCTGATGAGGGGTTTGTTAGGTGGAGGCATGGTGGAGGTAGAGGGGATATCGCGCGGATCATGAAGGATAAGGGGTCTGGAAGGTGGAGGTGGAGACGGAGTAGGAGTGGGTAAGGTTTGAAACGGGTAATAGTTTTGAGGTGGATGGTGGGTGATGAGTGGTTTTGAAGGCATTAGTGGTGATGTGGTGGAAAAAGACGGGGTTATGTATGGTTGACGGATGATAAGGGGTTTAGAAGGTGTAGGGGTAAATGTGGTAGATGTGGATGGTAAAGTGGGGGAGTGGGAGAAGGTGAGAGGGTGTGAAGGCGTAGTAGAAAGTGTCGGTTGATAGGAGGTCGGGGTGCGGATGAGAGGGCGTAATGGTAGTGGAAATGGTGAAGGCGATACCGATGCAGGTTGATGAGAGAGGGGTGCTACCCGGGCAAGGTGAGGGGGCTGCATGACGATAGGGTTGGAGGTATAAAGAATGGAGGTACTTTCCTGGTGCCACACCTGCTCTCTCCCGACTTCCGGGAAGGAGGAGATGGGGTTAACCTGATGATTGGGCTGTTGGTGCTCCGGTAGTGGATTCTGGATTATGCCCATGTCGGGCTGTTGTTGTGGGGCCTGCTGAGGCTGCTGTTGTTGTTGTGGTTGCTGCTGCTGCTGCTGTTGTAACTGCTGCTGTGGCCTTTGAGGAGGTCTCCTAGCCTTGAGAGCGGCGACGTATCGTCTCATCTCATCCCAATCTATTTGATGTTCATCGTTCATATCATGTATGTAATCTTTGAAATGGAAGCAGTAATCTACTGTGTGTCCCGGCTGCCTGTGGTAAACACAGTATTTGGAGGTATCAACATTGGGGGGCCACATGAGCCTTTCTCTGGGTAAGGCGAGTTGGTTTGATGCCATGAGGGCATTAAAAATGTCTGTTAAAGTTTCTGGCAATGGTGGATAGTAGGCTCTCTTGGGACCGAGCGGCCTCCTTTGTTGCTGTTGGGGAGCATAGTTCCCCGGGGGTGGAACTTGGTTGTACTGAAGCGGTGGTTGTCGTTGCTGAGGTTGTGGTTGTTGTTGCTGGGGTTGGCGTAATGGAGGCATATTATCCTGGGGTGGATTATTTTGGGGTGGAGGACTAAGAGGGAAAGGACCTGGTTGAAGGGGTAGTCGGGGCATTTGTGGAGGCCTTGGGTTGACTGCATAGTTGGCATTGTTGACCGCACTGACCTGCTCATTTGTCACGACCCCTTCTGTGGCTCCGCCCGGGACACCAGCGCCTGTCTTTTTGACCACTTTGGGCTTCGGTGACTCAAACATGTTCATGATGGGGGAGTCTTTTAGCTGGGTTTGGATGTATCGGGCCCTTTCATAGAGTTCCTCCATCGTAGTAAGTTTATTCATGGCCAGGACGTGTCTGAACTGTGGGGTTGCATTAGACACAATCATCTTCACTTGTTCGGGCTCAGAGAGGGTATCCCTTATTCTTTCCGCCAGAGACCTCCATCTATCAGCATATCGGACAAAATCCTCGTCGGGTTTCATCTTTTCGGCCACTAGGTCGGTAATGGAGAGTGAGGGACCGACCCTATCCCTATACTTTTGCAAGAACCTTCTCTGCACTATTTCAAAATTCTCGGCCTCGCGGGGCTCCAGAGAATAGAACCACTCAAGCGCGGGACCATCCAATGATCTCCGAAAGAGGTACGCCAGGGACCTCTGATCATTTTGCCAATAGGAGGACTCATACATGAAGTCCTTGAGGTGAATGAAGGGGTTGCCGGTACCGTTGTATCTGCGGTACGTGGGCATTTCAGAAGGAGGAAGATGAATGACAGGGAGGATTGGCAAAGCAACCTCCGGGGTGGCTTTCACGTCCACCATCCTTCTTAGATTTTGAAACTGCTCGTCCATGCGGTTGAACCTATTGAGGAGCGATTGGGCGAGCTCCTCTGGGGGTGAAGGTGGCACTTGCCACTGGGGGAGAAACTGTCTCCCGGAGACTTGAGGGGGAAACCCGGAATGAGAGGGAACTGTCGGACCACCGACAGTTGGCCCTGGCTGAAACGGTGTGTGAGGAACACCGGGAGTTTGAGATTGTGACGGGAATTGGAATGAGGGAGGTTGTTGGCTCGCTTGACCTTGAAGCGAGGGAGACTGGATGGCTTGCGCCAATGAAGGAGATGGAATGGCCTGCACGGACTCGTGGAGTGGTGCGATAGCCGGAGTTGACTCCTGGGGCGTGGGGGAAACAGATTTCCCCTTTAGAATGGCCTGGAAGGCCCGGAGCTGTTCAGAGGTAAGCTCCGTGTTGGCGAGGACGCCCAGTAAGGAAGTGATATCCTGTGGCGGGGACGTGTCCCCGGCAGTAACATGCACCTCATGCGAGGGGTCATGAGAAGGACCCGAGTCCATAGCATAGACTCGCGGGTCGGCTGTCAAACCACGACTAGGGTGGTTCTCCTCAGAAGACTCGTGAGACATGCTCACAGTTTTCCCAGAACGCAAAAACATACACTAGCAAGTATGTAGCAGAGATTATCAAACAAGTGGATGCTTTTACGCCTTTTTTTGTGTTTTGATTTTGATGATTTTTTTTTGTATTTTTAGCGAGATCCGAAGTTCACACAAGATAGGGACCCTAGTTTATTTTTGTTTCACCGCCGTGTCAGCTAGGGTCTCTCGTCTCACCACGAATGAAATGACTAACTTCGGGGAACTTCAATGGTACAACCAGCCCAGTGAACGAAGAGGAGATTCTTCGATGTCGGGGACTTACGGAGGTCCCAGTGTAGGAGATTCTAGTCCGTTGAGAGGAATTCCCAAACGGAGAGTCCTTCCTTCACCGGGAAAGGGTGATCCTCAAAAAAATGAAAAAAAGATAGAAAGGAGGAATGGATGTATGCAATGGAATGCTGACAGATATATGGAGTGGGAAAACAACAGAAATAACAGACATATAATAAACAAACAACCAATCAACTGACGGTGCTGCCGTGAGCACAACGGGGGCGCGCGTGGGCGCCAAGGTGGAGAGGCACGGGTGGTGCCGAACTTGCAAGGGTAGCCGAGAGGAAGCAGTAGACGTCCCACCGTGATCGCCAATCTGTGAGCGACGTCACGCGGTTCGGGGAAGAGCGGGGAAGAGGAAGAAGCGGAGAGCGCGCGCGGGCTCCTTCTTTTTTGTTTGTTTTGTTTGCTGCAACACAGAAATGAGAGGAAAGAGAGAAGGGGCCACCACGGGAGATTGCTCCGGCGGGGCGAGCGGGACAAGTGTAATATAGCAAAATATGGGGGTTAAACGGCCATAGCGGGAAGTGACTCGCCGCGGCCTCGGGGGGACGGGAATGGCGCAAAAATTAAATAACAAGAATTGAAACGGCCATTGGGGAAGTGACTCGCCGCGGCCTCGAGAATATGAGCAGATAATAAGATGACAGAATATGAAGATGATACAAAGAGCGGGAATTTAAACGGCCATTGGGGAAGTGACTCGCCGCGGCCTCGGGGGGACGGGAATGGCGCAAAAATTAAATAACAAGAATTGAAACGGCCATTGGGGAAGTGACTCGCCGCGGCCTCGAGAATATGAGCAGAATATAACAAAATATAAAGAGAATATAGGAAACAAAAATTTAAACGGCCATTGGGGAAGTGACTCGCCGCGGCCTCGATGACAAGATGTGATCGCCAGGGGCCAAAAGACCCCAAAATAAGAAGGTGATCGCGCCTACCTCAAGAGCGGGAGATGGCGGGTTGCTTCTTCCTCTCCTTCCGGCCGGCCGACGGAGAGGGCTTTCCTCGGGTACCCTTGCAAAACAACAACAAATAAATGACAAGTGGATTAGAAAGATGGAGGTGTAGTATTCAAATCCTTGCGGTAAAAATAACGAAATGATGGCAAGACACACACCTGGTTGGTGTTATCTTTTAAACCCCTCTCGGACTTGAGTAGGAGGAAAATGAGATGATGGATGCAAGAAGTATAAGAGAAGAGGCGCCCTTGTAAAGGGGGATAGAGGATGCAATATGATGAATGTAAAGAACTATGGAGAAAAAAGGGGAAGAAAAGGCTTATTGGATGAGCCGAGGGTGAAATCCGGCGGAGCTCCGGCAGCGTGGGGACGACGTGGAAGCGCGGTGGATGAAGACGACCTTCCTCTCGCGAGCGTGGGCACCCGAGAAGCCGGCAGAACCACCACCTACAAAAGACCCGACGGGTTAGAAAATGACTCCGTAGCCTCTGGGCTCCGGCAGCCTATCGGATCACTAAGAAGCTCCCCCAGAACTGAGGGGGTGGGCCTCTATTTATAGAGCTCCGGAGGGTGGAGGCGTCCAGGACCCTGGACACCTCCATCAGGGCCGAAATAATATTATATTATATTTTTATTTATTTTTTTGGAATACTTTTGTGGAGACGTCCACGGTCCCGGACGCCTCAAACAGGTCCACCGAAAACCGACGACGGCCGCACGCGGTTTGGCACAACGCGTGGTTTTGTGAGCGGCGCCTCGTGATTCAGAAATGGGCGCGTCCAGCTGACCGGACGTCTCTATATTTTGGATTTTCACACACGACAAACCGTCGTTCGGTGGCCGGCGCCCGTGAGGATTTTTATGGGGGCGTCCAGGGGCCTGGACGCCTCCAAAATTATATTATTTTTTATCTTTCTTTTGTCTTTTATGCCAAGGCTGGCATTTTTATTTTTTTATTTATTTTTATGGAGGCGTCCAGGGACCTGGACGCCTCCAAATATATATTTTTTATTTATTATTTTTTTGTGTTTTTATGCCAACTAGCTTTTTTACAAACATTTTTTATTATTATTTTTATGGAGGCGTCCAGAGGCCTGGACGCCTCCATTAATATATATATTTTTTAGTTAGTTTAAGGCCCTGAGAAAAGAAATAAATAAAATCAAAAATATGAGGGCGTCCAGGGGCCTGGACGCCCCCATTAAGACCCACCCGGGTCCTACTCAGCGGCCGCCCGGCAGACATCCTCCTTGGTTCCGGAACCTCCTGATGCGTTCGACTGATGTTGATGCCGTCCGACTGCCGTGACGGGACGATTCCGAATGCCGAAAAAGGCAGAAGAAGACCCAAGAAAAGGAAGCACTCGAATGATTCAAAAATGCGTAAGCCGTTGCGGGGCGTCGTATAGTAATATGAGACTTTCTCAGGAGACGTCAGGAATGGCGTGTCTACAACCGGTAGCCCCAAAATGTGGCCCAGTTGAAGTCCATCGAAGGCCTGGTCAGTCCATGGGCGAGATCTTCGTGTTTGTATATTCCGGATGCCGTAAGACTCGTCAACAGAGGAATGTTGAAGACGCCATTATAGGACTTACCCCGATATGCACTTGGTCGCACCCACGCCACCAAGACACTCGCCACAATGCCTCTCCTTAGAGAGCAGGCGAGTGAGCAACGGGTGATCCTCACAATTGGGCAGGACACTACTCCACTAACAACGTCATCGCTAAGTCAAGGAATAGACGACATCTAAACATGTATAAGTAGGTCCCCAGACAGACCTACATGAGACACACAAATGAATACTCATAGAAAGAGACTCCAACAACATAAAAGGTAGGCCATACAGAGGGTGAAGATTGAGAGTTCACCACCTAGTTCTCCCTAGCTCTGTCTCCGAGAACGCTCCGCCTCTCCTAGCACTCTCTTCATCTCCGTGCATTATCGCCTCTACTATAGGCTCCTTTCTTCCCCTGACTCTAGCCTTCTCTCTATTCTCTCACCCACTTCTAACTTAAAATATCGGAGGGTTATCTCTTAGGATCACTCTCAGGGCTCCTTATGAGGTTTGATCTAGTGGTTGCAGGTTTCTTTGGGGTGGTCAATTATTCTTCTCCATAAAACAAATCTCAAAGATATAGTATGAGACGAAGGAAACACTTCTCTACTTCTACAAAAAGTTTCCGCCTAATTTAGCTATGCTTATGAAGTAGTAGGAATATCATCTACTTCAATTATAAAAGTTTTCTGCCTATCTTAGTTATATTTCTAAAGTAGCAAGAACATCACATATTTCAGTTATAAAAGCTTTCCGCCTATATTAGTATTATTTCTAAAGTACCAAGAACATCACCTACTTTAGTTATAAAAATTTTCGCCCATCTTAATTATATTTTTGAAGTAATAGGAATATCACCTACTTCAGTGATAAAAGTTATCCGCCTATCTTTGTTATATTTCTAAAGTAGCAGGAATATCACGTACTTTAGTTTTGTTATTTTACGATTATAACGAAGTACTTATTCAAGTTTTGTCATTTTCTTAGATAGTAAATGTATCATTTATCTATGTTATAGACATTGAATCATACTTTGAGCCTAAGTAACTTGAGGACCTGAAGAGGTTAAACCTATAAATTATACTTAGTCTATTTTCGATGAAATGCATATTTATTTTTGTAATAGTCTAATTTATTTTGCCATAAACCAAAATAGCTAATGGGAGAGAAAAGTCATTTTCCCAACATTCAAAAATATGGATATTGAATGATTAATGTAAAATGAAAATGTTTATTCAGGTCATTTAAGCATGAGAGATTTTAAGTAAAATCAATAAAAATATTTCTTATTTCTTGATAAAAAGTTAAAAGAACTATTCTTTTCTGCTTTGACAAGAGGAGGACATCTTTCTCAAAATTTATGCTACTTTTTCAACATCTTTACAATATCATAAGTTTCAAACAGATGGGGGAAAATCTGATTTCTGACAGATTTTTAAATAGAAGAAAATTCTAAATAATTATGTTAACTGTGTCAAATCTTATTAGAAGGTTTCTCATCCTTTTAGCATAATTAACTTAAAATATTTTATTTTTAATAGAACATTAAAAAAGATAATGAAAATAACATCCAATTTGACGACCATCAATTCAAAGGAGAAGATTCAAAGACGATCACATAAATCATTTGCCTTATTAAAATTATTATATTTCAAATTAAACTAATACTTATTACATATCATAGTTTGTCCTCATGTTCTCCATTGGTTTAAGTGGATGCCAACCTTTTAGGAAGATGAAATCTCATGGAAAGGTAGGGTCAGTGATAGTACAATGTTGACTGTAAAGCAAGGTTTGTCGTGACGCACCTTATCGATGTGTATCGCATGTGCTGGATCATGTTAGAGAAAAGCTAGTGTGACGATAAGTTGGTATGACATGGCACAGTTGTTGAGAGTGGGAGGAGGAGGTGACAGATGTAGCAGCCTCGGGGGAGGGTGACGGAGGATGGGGAGGTCACGACGGAGCTCCACGGGGAGCGGGTGGCCACCACGGTCAGAGGTTGAGGCATCCACAGATCGTTGACCTAACCTTGGTTGGGATGGTGGTGACGGACACCACTGGCAGAGTGGGGGACGTCGTGACGTTTACGCCGAGCAACAATGGTGACTGTGGCGACCCGAGATCCGAGTACCAGAAAGGAACCGGCGCATCTCGAATCTCGGCCCGTCAACCCACGAGCCCGAAGACTCGGAAGGGTAAAAAGGGATGGTGTGGGAGTACAAGAGAAGCTGAAATAACTGCAGAGATAGCACAACAACTAAAATAAAATGCATAGCATAATATAAATAAAATAAACTACCACAAGGTCCAACGTATCTCATGTCCAAATAAAGTACAGTCAACAGAAGGAAAAATACAACTACACGGGACATTCCCCGGCGTACAACTACACGGGATATACCCCGGCTCTGGCAGACTGGCGACTAACCCTGGCTAGGAGAACCACGCTGAAACTCAGCCGCCCCTCTCGACGACCCCGCCTCAGCTGAAAAGCAGGGGTGAACCTCATTTCATTGGCCCAGTAGGGATCCCCCGGACCCCCACCGCACAACGAGGAAAATTAGGCGAGAAGACGCGAACAAGCACGGAAGGTAACACTACCTAGCAGGAGCACGGTAGAACCAACAAGCAGTAATAAATAAACGGAAAAGCCATCTAACTAACCATAGCGTATAACCGAACCTCGGTCCATCAAAACTCGAGTCCGTACCTGCCAGTAGACAAGAGCACCACCCACTAGAAGAACGACCGGATGCATCCCCTGACGTCTTACACAGCGTCACAAGTATCTAGCTACGACGCCCCAGGCGGAGACAAAGACACCCTCAGTAACCAGTACCATAAACAAGGACTAGTTGAGGTCGTGCTCGTCAGCGCGGACCAGAAGCCCTCAGCCTCGTGTGCACACTCAGACCATATGCTCTAGGCATGTCCTCTAGCTGGTTATTCCCCCGAAGCCCAGACTCGGCTGCGCGTGGGGGCCCTACGGTAACCAGCCTAACAACCGTCTCTCTCGGGTCAGCCGCTTCACCACTCCCTGGTGGGTCAGCACCGCGTGCCGTAAGAAGGCTACGACTTGTGGACGTGTCACCGGAGGTAAGATTCAACTCACGGAAACCACCGATCGAAGAGAAACGGGACTGCAACCCACTTGGTGCAGCCCAGCGTCTGGCGGTCCTACCTTGGGCCGCCACACAGACTCTAGCGGCCCAGCCTTGGTCTGCCACAGAGACTCTAGCGGCCCAACCTCGGTCCGCCATAGAGACTCTAGCGGCCCAACCTTGGACCGCTAGAAGGTGAGTCACAATGGGCCTGGCGGTCCCATCTCAGGCCGCCACGATGCTCTAGCGGCCATATCTTGGTCCGCTAGACTCGCTCTGGCGCCCGTACTTACGGCCGCTAGAGGGCACGTGACCCCAACGGTCAAAACATACGCCCCGAGGCGCAACGATCAAAAATGGAGTTAGTGGTTGAAGCTTCGGCCGCCACCCCAGTTGGCGGTCTATCGTGCGGCCGCCAGCCGACGAAAACCCCTGCCGACAAAATAGTACCCTGTGGCACGCCTACCTTAGGCCGCCAGGAGTGTGGCGGTCTCTGAAAGGGCAGCCACACCCACCCGAGAACGGAACCGGCGAGAACAATCCCAAAATCTCGTTCCACGCCCCAATCATCCTCCGATGATGGGGAAAACAAGGGGGAAGCTCCCCCAACCCCCCTAGCATGCATCTAAAGCCCCAAATCGGTCAAAACCCCAACGAATCGACGGATCCGGCGCACAAGCCCTAAACATGGATTTTACCCTTCCGACTCAAAAACGCCCCTCTCGGCCTCCCCACGGCCTACAAATCACGAGGAAAGCTGTAAGGAGGATAAGGATCCGTCCCCCTGTCTCAATGGAGCACGAGCTCCACCGGATCGCCGCCAATCACAAGAAGAAGCTTTTAAACCCTCGCACGCCCTGCCCCTCGCCGTGAAAAGCACGCTCCCGTGTTCGCCTCGTCACCGCCGCCGCTGTCGGAGTGAAGGGGCCGCGTCTCGGTCGTCTGGGGAGGAAGAACGGCCGCGATGGGGAGGGCGCTCCAACGATCGGGAGAAGAAAGAAGAAGAAGAGGAAAAGAAGAAAAGGGGAAAAGAAAAGGGAAAATTATGGGGTATTTATAGAAAATACAAAAAAAAAAGCAAAAATATCAAAAAAATAGAAAATACGTTTTCCCGATCCTCGGAACACGTACAACGTGATGGTACCGTCCCGTAGTAGGAGAACGCAACAGTTAGCTCGCAAACGCGTTCCGCAGGTCCGTGAGGGAAAAACACGCGTAAACCACAAACCAAGCTCTGGGACCCCCGAAAGTGATTCAAAACTCACGGATCCAGATCCGAAAAATGTCCAAAAAACTATGGGACATTACAGCCCTCCCCCCTTAAACAAATTTCATCCTCAAAATTAAGGACAAGGCACAGGGGTAGGGGAGAAGACTCACCCGAACAAATAAGGATAAAGCTGCCTCATCTCATCCTCACGCTCCCACGACGCCTCACCACCTGAGTGACGCTGCCAGACCACCTTAACCAGAGGAATAACCTTGTTCCGCAGGCGCTGGTCACGCCGATCCTTGATGTGGATAGGGTACTCCGGGAGGGACAAGTCTGGGGTCACCTCGGGCCAAACGGCATCCTCCAGAACATGGGAATCATCGGGCATATACCTCCGAAGCATAGACACATGAAACACATCATGCACGGCAGATAGCTCGGGGGTAACTGCAACCGATAGGCAACCTCACCAATACGCTCGATAATGAGAAAAGGGCCAATGTAGCGGGGACTCAGCTTCCCCCGCCCGCCGAAGCGCATCACACCCTTCATGGGAGAAACTCACAAAAACACCCGATCGCCTACAGCAAAACTGAGGGGCCGCCTCCTCCGATCGGCATAGCTCTTCTGTCGGCTATGCGCGGCCAACATCTTCTGCCAAACCAGATGCACCACCTCAGTACACTGTTGCACTAGATCTGGTCCTGTCAGGACACGCTCTCCCACCTCAAACCAATCAAGCGGAGTCTGGCAAGGCTGTCCGTACAATGCCTCGTACGGTGCCATACCAATGCTCGAATGATAGCCATTGTTATAGGCAAACTCCACTAACGGTAGATGGTGGATCCAATTCCCCTGCCACTCCAGACAACACGACCTCAACATCTCCTCTAAGGTCTGGATGGTCCTCTCTGACTGACCGTCTGACTGAGGATGGTACGCTGAGCTAAACGCTAACTCGATGCCTAGAGCCTTCTGGAAGCTCCTCCAGAATCCAAAAGTGAAGCGAGGATCACGATCAGACACGATGGAGATGGGAACTCCATGCAATGGGATGATCCGCTCCACATACAAACGAGCCAAACGATGCACACTCCAACTGACCATGATCGGTAACAACCGAGCCGTCTTCGTCAGTCTATCCACCAATAACCAGATACTATCCTGCCCACTGGACGTCCTCGGTAATCCAACCATAAAATCAGTGGTCACGTGATCCCACTTCCACGCAGGAATCTCCAAGGGCTAAAGTGTACCTCCCGGTCACTGGTGCTCAACTTTCACATGCTGACAAATCAAGCACGTGGCCACAAACTCTGCAACATCTCTCTTCATGCCAGGCCACCAAAACTGCCTCTTCAAATTCTGGTACATCTTCGTCGATACGGGGTGCACGGCATACCGACTCCCATGAGCCTCTCGCAACACCGCGCGCCTCGTCTGCTCCTCGGTTGGGATGTACAACCTACCCCGGAACCTCACAGCTCCATCCTCACCAAACTCCACATCGGCCATCGAAAAAATCCGGGGTAGCTCGGGGTGCGCACGCTGAGCCTCGATCACCTGACAACGAATAGCTGGCGTGACAGTCAAGCTCGCAAGAACAGCCGAACCCTGACCCCGAGGGATCTTGAGCCTAAAAGTCATGACCGGCACCTGCTCCCATAACCTCCACTTCCTCAGCAACATATGACTGACCACCACCTTCCTGCTCAAGGCATCAGCCACGACATTCATCCTGCCAGGCTGATACGACAGAGTAAAATCATAATCCTTCATGTACTCTATCCACCTTTTCTGCCTGAGGTTAAGATCCTTCTGGGTAAACACATACCTCAAACTCTGATGGTTAGTGAACATCTCAAACTTCTCACCGTACAGATAGTGCCTCTAGATCTTCAGAGCAAAAATCACCGCCGCCAACTCAAGATCATGAGTATGGTAGTTCTCCTCATGTGACTTCAACTGCCGAGACGCATACGCCACAACTCCACCGTGTTGTATCAGCACAACACCCAAACCTACCCTGGAAGCATCCGTACATACCACAAAACCTCCCAATCCAGAAGGCAACACCAACACCAGAGCGGTCGTGAGCAATCTCTTCAGCTCTATAAAGCTCTGCTCACACTCCTCCGTCCAGACGAACGGCACATCCTTCCGCGTAAGCCTGGTCATCGGGGTCGTAATACGAGAAAAATGTTGATGAACCTCCTATAATAGCCTGCGAGCCCCAAAAAGCTCCGAATCTCAGTGATAGAACTCGGCCTCGGCCACTGCACCACAACCTCGACCTTGGCCGGGTCCACGGAAACACCATCACCAAAAATCACGTGCCTCAAAAAGTGCACCTCTCGCAGCCAAAACTCACACTTGCTGAGCTTGGCATACAACTGGTGATCCCGAAGGGTCTGCAACACCACTCTTAAATGATGCACATGCTCCTCAGCAGACCGCGAATACACAAGGATGTCGTCCACAAATACGACCACGAATTGGTCCAAAAACAGACGGAACACCCTATGCATCAAATCCATAAATGCCGCGGGGGCATTGGTGAGCCCAAACGGCATCACCAAAAACTCATAATGCCCATACCTCTGGCGGAATGCCGCCTTCTCCACATCAGACTCTCGGATCCGCAGTTGGTAATAACCCGATCTTAGGTCAATCCGCGAAAACATCCGGACCGACTGAAGCTGATCGAACAAGTCATCAATCCGAGGTAACGGATACTTGTTCTTAACAGTCGCATGGTTCAACTGTCGGTAGTCAATGCACAATCTCAGAATATCATCCTTCTTCTTCACAAATAACACCGGCGCACCCCATGGGGAAAAGCTAGGACGAATGTACCCCTTGGCCAGTAACTCCTGCAACTGCGCCTTCAGCTCTCTCAACTCCGCCGGCGCCATGCGATAAGGAGCCTTCGACATGGGCGCCATACCGGGTACCACCTCAATCACGAAATCAATCTCTCGCTGCGGTGGCAACCCTAGCAACTCCTCGAAAAAAACATCAGAAAACTCGCACACGATCGGAATGTCCTCCACATCCGGACACTGCCGATCGACCAAAACCACAGAAGTAAGAAAACCTTGATCGCCCGTGTCAAGCAATCTACGAGCCCTAATTGCCGAAATAAGAAAACGGGAGGAGGAAGACCAGATACCTTGGAAATAAAAGGTGGGTCCATGGAGCTGCCGGAAGTAGACCCCCTTCGAGTCGCAATCCACCATGGCATGATGAGCCTCGAACCAATCCATGACCAAAATCACATCAAAGTCCTGAAGCGGCAATGCATAAAGACTGGCCAGTAAGTTCCGCCCATCCACCCACACATGCACCTTCTCGAAGAAGTACGGGGTGAGCATGAAGTCACCAATAGGCAACTCCACTGCGAGGTCACAGGACACCTCAGTCGCCAACTCCTCGGCACTCTGAGTAAAATCCTCCGAAATGAACGAATGGGACGCACCAGAATCAAACAAAACTCGAGCCAAAAAACCCAAAATCGGAATAGTACATTCCACCAACTGGGACGCCTCAGCCTCTGCTTTGGTGATGTGGGTAACTCTGCCTCGAGATCTCTGCCCCCCTCCAGTAGCTGACCGAGTCAACTGAGGATGCTGACCGAGTCAACTGAGGATGCTGACCCTGCTACTGGTACTGATGTGGCTGCGACGACATTTGCTGGGGCTGGAACTGCTGCTGCTGCTGAAACTCGTGCGGCTGACGCGGTCTCCGTGGACAGTCACGTACCATGTGCCCTGGCTGGTCACACCTGAAGCAAACCACAGGCGCCATACACTGCCTGCCTTGATGAGAATCACCGCACCGAGGACACCCGCCCCGAGAACCACTCACTGAACCCTGGCGTTGGAACTGGGTAGGCTGTTGAACACTACCCACCGACTGTTGCCCCTAATCCTTACGATCTCGGCGCCTCCTGCCAAAACCAGCTTCCTTGAGCAACTTCTTGAGCTTCGATCCCGGAGATGACAAATCTACTATTGACGTCTCGGACGGGGACGTCCCTGAACCACCTGCTGAAATCTGAACAGAACTCTACTGCTACACGGACGCTGACTAACCAAAACCTATCTGCACCTGACCTGCACTGTAATATCCCGGACCTTTCGGATCCTTCTTCGTGGGTCCCGGATCTGGTTTTCGGAGCGTCCGGCTCCGTTGTGTCCGAAATTTCGTTTCGGACATCTTTCGTGTTCGGATCGGCGCGATCCGGAGTCGTTCCGGAGGCCCGGAGGCGTTCCGCGGCTTTTCCGCGCGTGTTTTCCGATTTCCGGTGTGTGTTTCGGCTTTTTCTTCGGACGCTCGCTGCGGGTGAACCGGGCGGTTCCCCGAGGCACGAGTGGTACCGTTGCGATCGGTGCGTTCCGAGGATTCCGGAAATGTATTTTTCTAATTTTTGATATTTTTCCGAAAAATCGGATTTTCTATATATTCCCATTTTCTTTTCTTTTCTTTTTCTTCTTTTCTCTTTTCTTCTTCTTCCTTCCTCTCTCTCCCTCACGCGACCGTGGCCGGCTCTCCCTCTCCTTCTCTCCCGTTCGACCGTGCCGACCCCCGTTCCGGCTGCAGACGGCGGCGGTGCGACGGCGCGAGGACGTGGGTGACGTGGTGGCGATCGTGCGGGCATACGGCGAGCGTGGGAAGCGTGGGGAGGCGAGATTCTAACGGCGTTCTTCGCGACTTCGAGCTCGGAGCGGAGCGTTTCGTCGCGGACCGGAGGTAGGGTGACGTTCCTTAGCCTCATGTCTTCCTTCCCCGTGAATTTCAGCTCGAGACGAGGTCGAGAGGGGTTTATTTTGAGCCGGGAAGGGTTGATCATGCCGCGGGGTGAGTTCGTCCGATCCATCGTTTTGAGCCCCGATTTCGCGGTTTAAGGGCGTAGGAGCATGCTAGGGGGCTTGGGGTTTCTTCTCCCGCCATTTCCCCCTCCGTGGGGTTGTTTTGAGGCCGATTGGGCGTTTCCGGTGAGGTTCGCCATTTTCTCGCCGGTGAGCGATGTGCGGTCGAACCAGTGGCCGCACAACCCCTATGCGGTTCCGTTCGGACCGTTCATCGGCTCGGCGCGCTTTGGGTGAGGCTTGGCGCGCAGTGGGCTTGGGCGGTCTATCGTGGGACCGCATATCCTAATGTGCGGCCCCACAGCTACCGCCCAACCCTAAGGGTTTTGACCGTCGGTTGTGACCGTTGTGCAGTGCTCTGGGATGTGCGGCCAGGATCTGACCGCATAACCCCTTGCACGGCCAGGTGCTGGCCGTACATCCCCTGGCGCTATGGTTGGATGTGCGGTCTGTCCCTGACCGCACAACACCTGAACGGCTAAGCCGTAGCCGCCCTTCCCCAAGTGCGGCTAAGGACTAACCGTCCAGGCTTTTTACCGTTGGGAGACGAGCGGCCAGGAGGTGACCGTTCCTCACCCACGTGCGGTCAAGAGTTGACCACACGTCTGTTTGAACGGTCCTGTGTTGGCCGTTTATCTGTCGTTTGGACCCTGGGTGGAACGGTCCTGATATGACCGTTCTAATCCTTGTGCGGTCCCTGTGTGACCGTACTTCCATGGGCGGCCCATTGTGGACCGTTCAAGGGTACAGGTTGCGTCGGCGGGTCTCTCGTCGTACAGAGTGTACCGGGAGATGTTGTTGTCGGGCTTGGACGTTGTTTTCCGTGACTTGAGAGTCTACTCCTTCAGTGACCCTCCACTAGTCGTAGCCCACCAGTACGAGGTGCTGGTCTCACCTGGGAGTGGTGTACGGGCACCCACCTTTCGAGACGGTTTGTGGACCGGTTTCCGTAGGCTCCTCGTCTTAGCCAGAGTCCGGCTGCGGGGGAAAACCGGTCAGAGGGCCAGACCTAGGACGCGTGGTCTGTGTGTGCACACGTGGTTGGGGGCGGTTGGACCCACGTCGACGGGCGTGACCCCAGCTAGTCACTTGTTGTGGTTACTTGTACGGTGTTTGCGCCTCGGGTAGGACCTACCATGTCAGGCGGTTCACCTGCGGTGCGGTGTAAGACGTCAGGGGACGCTACCGGCTGTGCTTCTAGTGGGTGGTACTCCTGTCGAGTACGGAGTGTCAGGCTGTCAGTCGTGTGTTTCCGACCTTCGGGTTTTGACGGTTCGACCGTTGAGTTTCGGTCTTCTCGTACCGTGGCACGTGTGTCGGTTTGCGTGCCGTTAGGGCCTAGTTCTGTAGAGTACAGGGCTTTCCTTTCCGAGGTACTTTCCTACCGCTAGAGTAGTGGTTTCTCGTTTTTCGGGGTAGGGTTCGAGTGATCCCTACTGAGTCTTGTTCCGAGACTCATTCCCTGCGTGTTTTCACCGTGTTTCAGGTGAGACGCCACCTTCGGGGAGCGCATCAGGGGCGCGGCGTGGTGCGGGTGCCCAGCGGTAGTGCCAGAGGTCAGAGCCGGGGGATGCCCCGTGTAGCTGTACTTTCCTTTCTTGTCACTGTACTAGTCACGGACTACTGTTGTTGTTGTTATTTTATTGTGGACCATGTAAAATGTTAATTCATTTCCTGCTTAATATTGTAACTGTTTAATTTCTGCAATTATTTGTGATACTTGTGTAGTTTCCACACCATCCTTTTAACCCTTCCGAGTCTTCGGGCTCGTGGGTGGCGGTGCGAGTCTCGGGTTATCGGGCCTTCCCGGTAATCGGATTCTCGGGTCGTTACAGCTGGTATCAGAGCGCGGTTGTGGAATTACATGGGAATCATAGGTAATTGTAGTGGTCCACTAGTCCATGACAATGATGTGCAGGTGACGCTGGCATTGGGCACCGCGTGTTTTAATTCTGACCTTCCGTTTCTGAGTTCTCTGTCTTGTGCTTCAGGAGCGAGGATGGCGCCGAGGAGGAGTTCTCGCTCTCAGCAGGGGCAGTCGGCTGGAGGTCAGGAGATCCAGCAGGAGGTCCAGAGGGACCAGGAGGAGCATAGCAGAGTTCCGGGAGCTACCGAGGCCGAGGATGCTGCGAGAGTTCCGGGGGCCGAGGGTTTTCTCCGTGGCATGTACCATCTCATGGCTCAGCAGTTCGGCGGAGAGGCCGGTGAGGGCTCGTCAGTCAGGGGTGGGCCAGGCCGAGCAGTGAGGGATTTCATGCAGTTCCATCCACCTTACTTTAGCGGCTAGGCAGACCCTGATGCGGCTCGTGATTGGCTTGATGAGATGGAGCGGGTGTTCAGTTCCGCGAAGAGTGCTGCCGAGGACAGAGTGGTGTTAGCCTACAACCAGTTGCAGGGTACGGCTCGGAGGTGGTGGTCTTCTGAGTGGAAGACGTCCTTTCAGCTTCGTCCACTTGAGCAGATCGAGTGGGATGACTTTGTCAGTGCTTTCGAGCGTACGTACTGTCCAGACGTTGTTGCTACGCAGCGGATGCGGGAGTTTCTGGAGCTGGTGCAGGGTGACATGTCCGTGTTGCAGTACAGGGCCCGATTTGTCGAGCTGGGTCGGTATGCACCTCATATCATGGAGCATGAGAGGGTGAGGACCTCGCAGTTTGTGCAGGGCTTGAGGTTGGAGCTGAGGCACCATCTGATCGCGAATGGGGCCACTGATCTCGAGACGGCGTCTCGTGTTGCGATTTCCTTGGAGATGGATATGCAGAGGACTCGAGGACCGATTAGCCAGGGGCAGTCTGTGTCAGGTCGCAGCCAGCAGTCGGCTACTCAGCAGCAGGGTTTCTTTCAGTCTGCGTCGGGTGGTTCAGGAGTACCGGCATCGACAGCTTCAGTGACAGGATCTGCGTCCTTTGGCTCGAAGGTCAAGAAGTTCTTGAAAAAGAACTTCCGTAAGAAGTCCAAGGATCAGGGGCAGGCTTCATCGGGCAGTGTACAGCAGCCGTTCTCTTTGCAGCGTCAGGGATCGGTGGGTGGATCGCGAGGACCTTGTCCACGGTGTGGTGGGACCCACCCAGGCAGGCAGTGCACGGCGCCGATCATCTGTTTTCGGTGTGACCAGCCAGGGCATATGGCGCGTGACTGTCCTCAGAGGCCGCCGCAGCAGCAGGTTCCCCAGCAGCAGCAGCAGCAGGGACAGTATCCGCCGCTACCCAGGTCAGCTAGTGTGGGAGGCAGGCAGAGAGCTCGTGGCCAGATCACGCACTTGACCAGGGCAGAGGCAGTGGCGTCGCAGCTCGTGGAAGGTACCGTTCAGATTTTGGGTTGTGCGGCTCGGGTTTTATTTGATTCTGGCGCGTCTCATTCGTTCATTTCGGAGGATTTCGCGTCGAGCGTCGAGGAGCCGGTGACCCAGTTGTCCTGTGATTTGGCTGTGGAGTTGCCTTCGGGTGACTTTATGGTCACTCCGTATTGCTTCGACCAGGTTCCGGTGTGGGTCGATGGACGGAGTATGCCAGGCAGGTTGTATGCGTTGCAGCTTCGGGATTACGACGTGATTCTAGGCATGGATTGGCTCGAGACTCATAGAGCGGTGGTGGATTGTGGAATGAAGAGGGTCTACTTCCAACATCCGAGCAAGAGGACCTTCTATTTCCAAGGTATCCGTTCCACCTCTTCTCGATTTCTTATCTCTGCTATTCGAGCCCGTCGATTGCTTGACTCAGGTTGTCAGGGTTTTCTCGCGTCAGTGGTTGTGTCTGACCGGATGGAGCCGATGTCGAGGACATTGCGGTGGTGTGCGAGTTTCCCGATGTTTTTCCTGAGGAGTTGCCTGGATTACCTCCCCAGCGGGAGATCGATTTCGTGATCGAGGTTGTGCCTGGTACGGGACCTTTGGCGAAGGCTCCCTACCGTATGGCCCCCGCTGAGTTGAGGGAGCTGAGGGCACAGTTGCAGGAACTGTTGGCCAAGGGGTATATTCGTCCGAGCTTTTCCCCTTGGGGTGCGCCCGTGTTGTTCGTAAAGAAGAAGGACGGTAGTCTGCGGCTATGCATTGACTATCGGCAGCTGAATGAAGTGACCATTAAGAACAAGTATCCGTTGCCGCGGATTGATGACTTGTTCGACCAGCTGCAGTCTGCGCGAGTGTTCTCGCGGATTGATTTGCGGTCCGGTTACTATCAGCTGAGAATTCGCGAGTCCGATGTGGAGAAGACTGCGTTCAGTACGAGGTACGGGCATTATGAGTTTCTGGTGATGCCGTTCGGGCTCACCAATGCCCCAGCAGCCTTCATGGACTTGATGCAGAGGGTGTTCCACCCGTATTTGGACCAGTTCGTGGTCATTTTCGTGGATGACATCCTTGTTTATTCGCGGTCTGCTGAGGAGCATGCGTACCAATTGGGTGTGGTGCTGCAGACATTGCGAGATCACCAGTTGTTTGCGAAGCTCAGCAAGTGCGAGTTTTGGCTCAGCGAGGTGCACTTTCTGGGGCATGTGATTTCTGGTGATGGCATTTCCGTGGATCCCGCCAAGGTCGAGGCTGTGATGCAATGGCCGAGGCCGAGGTCGGTGACAGAGATCCGGAGTTTCTTGGGGCTTGCGGGTTATTATCGTCGGTTTATCCAGGATTTTTCCCGCATTGCGACCCCGATGACTAGGCTCACACGGAAGGATGTGCCTTTCGTCTGGTCCGAGGAGTGTGAGTAGTGTTTCAGGGAACTGAAGAGATTGCTCACCTCGGCTCCGGTGTTGGTTTTGCCTTCTGGATCGGGAGGTTTCGTGGTTTGTACAGATGCTTCCGGCGTCGGATTGGGTGCTGTTCTGATGCAGCATGGTAGAGTGGTGGCTTATGCATCTCGGCAGCTAAAGCCCCATGAGGAGAACTACCCTACCCATGATCTTGAGTTGGCGGCAGTGATCTTCGCGCTGAAGATCTGGAGGCATTATCTGTATGGCGAGAAGTTTGAGGTGTTCACTGACCATCAGAGTTTGAGGTATGTGTTCTCGTAGAGAGATCTGAACCTCAGACAAAGGCGTTGGATGGAGTTCATGAAGGACTATGACTTCACCCTGTCTTATCAGCCGGGCAGGATGAATGTCGTCGCCGATGCCTTGAGTCGGAAGGTCGTGATTGGTGCCTTGATGTTGAGGAAGTGGAGGCTCTGGGAACAGGTGCCCGAGGTGTCCTTCAGGCTCAAGATTCCCCAGGAGCCAGGGTTGGCAGTGCTTGCGAGTCTGACTGTCACTCCTGCTATCCGTCGTCAGGTGACAGAGGCTCAGCATGCGGACCCTGAGTTGCCCCGGATTCTTGCGATGGCTGATGTGGAGCTCGGCGAGGACGGTGCTGTGAGGTTTCGTGGCAGGCTGTACGTCCCAGCGGAGGAGCAGGTTCGTCGTGCGGTGTTACGCGAGGCTCATGGGAGCAGGTACACTGTGCACCCGGGTGCGACGAAGATGTATCGGAACTTGCGGAGGCAGTTCTGGTGGCCTGGCATGAAGAGAGATGTTGCCGAATTTGTGGCCAGGTGCCTGATCTGTCAGCAGGTGAAGGCAGAGCATCAGCGACCAGGCGGTACTCTCCAGCCCTTGGATGTTCCTGCTTGGAAGTGGGACCATGTGACCACGGATTTTGTGGTGGGGTTGCCCAGGACCCCGACTGGGCAGGACAGTATTTGGTTGCTGGTGGATCGGCTGACGAAGGTGACGCGGTTGCTACCGGTCAAAGTCAGCTGGAGCGTGCCTAAGTTGGCTCGTCTTTATGTGGAGCGGATCGTGCCGTTGCATGGGGTTCCCATTTCGATCGTGTCAGATCGGGATCCGCGCTTCACTTCCGGATTCTGGAGGAGTTTCCAGCGAGCTCTTGGCACGGAGTTGGCATTTAGCTCGGCGTATCATCCACAGTCAGATGGTCAGTCTGAGAGGACCATTCAGACTTTGGAGGACATGCTGAGATCCTGCTGCCTGGAGTGGCAGGGGAGTTGGATTCATCACCTACCGTTGGTGGAGTTTGCCTATAACAACAGCTTTCATTCGAGCATCGGCATGGCTCCTTATGAGGCATTGTATGGGCGTCCTTGTCGGACTCCACTTGATTGGTTTGAGGTGGGTGAGCGTGTTTTGACGGGACCGGAGTTGGTGCAGCAATGTGTGGATGTTGTGCACCTGGTTCGTCAGAACATGTTGGCGGCCCAGAGTCGGCAGAAGAGTTATGCTGACCGTAGGAGGCAGCCCCTCGAGTTCGCCGTGGGCGATCATGTGTTCTTGAGAGTTTCTCCGATGAAGGGGGTGATGCGTTTTGGGCGGCGTGGGAAGCTGAGTCCCCGCTATATTGGTCCTTTCGCGATTGTGGAGCGCATTGGTAAGGTTGCTTACCGGTTGCAGTTACCCTCTGAGTTGGCATCGGTGCATGACGTGTTCCACGTCTCGATGTTGCGGAAGTATATGCCCGATGACTCTCATGTGCTCGAGTTTTCCGTTTGGCCTGAGGTGACTCCAGATCTTTCTCTCCCAGAGTTTCCGATCCGCGTGGAGGATAGGCGAGAGCAGCGCCTGTGGAACAAGGTTATTCCCTTGGTAAAGGTCGTGTGGCAACGACACTCTGGTGGTGAGGCTTCGTGGGAACGTGAGGACGAGATGCGTCAGCAGTTCCCGCACCTGTTTGAGTGAGTCTTCCTCTTCTTTCCCCATTGGGCTGTTCTCAATTTCGAGGACGAAATTCCTTAAGGGGGGAGGGCTGTAATATCCCGGACCTTTCGGATCCTTCTTCGTGGGTCCCGGATCTGGTTTTCGGAGCGTCCGGCTCCGTTGTGTCCGAAATTTCGTTTCGGACATCTTTCGTGTTCGGATCGGCGCGATCCGGAGTCGTTCCGGAGGCCCGGAGGCGTTCCGCGGCTTTTCCGCGCGTGTTTTCCGATTTCCGGTGTGTGTTGCGGCTTTTTCTTCGGACGCTCGCTGCGGGTGAACCGGGCGGTTCCCCGAGGCACGAGTGGTACCGTTGCGATCGGTGCGTTCCGAGGATTCCGGAAATGTATTTTTCTAATTTTCGATATTTTTCCGAAAAATCGGATTTTCTATATATTCCCATTTTCTTTTCTTTTCTTTTTCTTCTTTTCTCTTTTCTTCTTCTTCCTTCCTCTCTCTCCCTCACGCGACCGTGGCCGGCTCTCCCTCTCCTTCTCTCCCGTTCGACCGTGCCGACCCCCGTTCCGGCTGCAGACGGCGGCGGTGCGACGGCGCGAGGACGTGGGTGACGTGGTGGCGATCGTGCGGGCATACGGCGAGCGTGGGAAGCGTGGGGAGGCGAGATTCTAACGGCGTTCTTCGCGACTTCGAGCTCGGAGCGGAGCGTTTCGTCGCGGACCGGAGGTAGGGTGACGTTCCTTAGCCTCATGTCTTCCTTCCCCGTGAATTTCAGCTCGAGACGAGGTCGAGAGGGGTTTATTTTGAGCCGGGAAGGGTTGATCATGCCGCGGGGTGAGTTCGTCCGATCCATCGTTTTGAGCCCCGATTTCGCGGTTTAAGGGCGTAGGAGCATGCTAGGGGGCTTGGGGTTTCTTCTCCCGCCATTTCCCCCTCCGTGGGGTTGTTTTGAGGCCGATTGGGCGTTTCCGGTGAGGTTCGCCATTTTCTCGCCGGTGAGCGATGTGCGGTCGAACCAGTGGCCGCACAACCCCTATGCGGTTCCGTTCGGACCGTTCATCGGCTCGGCGCGCTTTGGGTGAGGCTTGGCGCGCAGTGGGCTTGGGCGGTCTATCGTGGGACCGCATATCCTAATGTGCGGCCCCACAGCTACCGCCCAACCCTAAGGGTTTTGACCGTCGGTTGTGACCGTTGTGCAGTGCTCTGGGATGTGCGGCCAGGATCTGACCGCATAACCCCTTGCACGGCCAGGTGCTGGCCGTACATCCCCTGGCGCTATGGTTGGATGTGCGGTCTGTCCCTGACCGCACAACACCTGAACGGCTAAGCCGTAGCCGCCCTTCCCCAAGTGCGGCTAAGGACTAACCGTCCAGGCTTTTTACCGTTGGGAGACGAGCGGCCAGGAGGTGACCGTTCCTCACCCACGTGCGGTCAAGAGTTGACCACACGTCTGTTTGAACGGTCCTGTGTTGGCCGTTTATCTGTCGTTTGGACCCTGGGTGGAACGGTCCTGATATGACCGTTCTAATCCTTGTGCGGTCCCTGTGTGACCGTACTTCCATGGGCGGCCCATTGTGGACCGTTCAAGGGTACAGGTTGCGTCGGCGGGTCTCTCGTCGTACAGAGTGTACCGGGAGATGTTGTTGTCGGGCTTGGACGTTGTTTTCCGTGACTTGAGAGTCTACTCCTTCAGTGACCCTCCACTAGTCGTAGCCCACCAGTACGAGGTGCTGGTCTCACCTGGGAGTGGTGTACGGGCACCCACCTTTCGAGACGGTTTGTGGACCGGTTTCCGTAGGCTCCTCGTCTTAGCCAGAGTCCGGCTGCGGGGGAAAACCGGTCAGAGGGCCAGACCTAGGACGCGTGGTCTGTGTGTGCACACGTGGTTGGGGGCGGTTGGACCCACGTCGACGGGCGTGACCCCAGCTAGTCACTTGTTGTGGTTACTTGTACGGTGTTTGCGCCTCGGGTAGGACCTACCATGTCAGGCGGTTCACCTGCGGTGCGGTGTAAGACGTCAGGGGACGCTACCGGCTGTGCTTCTAGTGGGTGGTACTCCTGTCGAGTACGGAGTGTCAGGCTGTCAGTCGTGTGTTTCCGACCTTCGGGTTTTGACGGTTCGACCGTTGAGTTTCGGTCTTCTCGTACCGTGGCACGTGTGTCGGTTTGCGTGCCGTTAGGGCCTAGTTCTGTAGAGTACAGGGCTTTCCTTTCCGAGGTACTTTCCTACCGCTAGAGTAGTGGTTTCTCGTTTTTCGGGGTAGGGTTCGAGTGATCCCTACTGAGTCTTGTTCCGAGACTCATTCCCTGCGTGTTTTCACCGTGTTTCAGGTGAGACGCCACCTTCGGGGAGCGCATCAGGGGCGCGGCGTGGTGCGGGTGCCCAGCGGTAGTGCCAGAGGTCAGAGCCGGGGGATGCCCCGTGTAGCTGTACTTTCCTTTCTTGTCACTGTACTAGTCACGGACTACTGTTGTTGTTGTTATTTTATTGTGGACCATGTAAAATGTTAATTCATTTCCTGCTTAATATTGTAACTGTTTAATTTCTGTAATTATTTGTGATACTTGTGTAGTTTCCACACCATCCTTTTAACCCTTCCGAGTCTTCGGGCTCGTGGGTGGCGGTGCGAGTCTCGGGTTATCGGGCCTTCCCGGTAATCGGATTCTCGGGTCGTTACATGCACTGCCCTGACCTCGAACCTTCTGCATATCTCTCCCCAACGATGCTGCTGATCTACAAGCCGCATCCAGGTTGGTCAAACCCAACGCAAGCAAAGGATGCCTCAACTCTAACCTCAAACCCCCGACAAACTGCTCAGTTCGCACCATCTCATCTGCTATAATGTGCGGTGCATAACGGCCCAGCTCAATGAACCTGGACCTATACTGCATCACTGTCATGTCACCCTGGACCAGCTCTAGAAACTCGCGCAGCTTCTGCGATCTGAGAAAGGACGAGCAAAAAGCACGCTCGAAAGCCGGGACGAACTCCTGCCACAAGATCTGTCGAAGGGGATGGGACTAGAATACTGCTCCCCACTCCGACGTCAACCAAGTCCGAGTTGGCCCCTTCAACCGATGCGTAGCCAACACCACCCTCTCCTCCTCTAGACACTCCATCGAACTGAACACTCGCTCCAGGTCATCTAACCACTCTCTGGCCACCTCTGGATCCGGTTGCCCGTTGAATGTAGACGGCCGGTACTGCAAGAAATCTCTCAGCGCGCGACCACTCCGAGAGGATGAGCCCTCACCAGCATCACCGCCCTGCTGCTGCTGCTGCGGCGGCGGCTACTGGTGTTGCTACTGCTGAAGAACATACTGATACATGCCCCGGAATAACTCCTCTAGTCTGGGAACTCTCTCCCCTTCAACTGCATCTGCCGGAAGCTCTGCTCTACTCTGCCCTTCCTGGCCCCCACCTGACTCTCCCTGCTGGGAACGAGTCGCTCTCCTGGGCGCCATAACACCTGCCTGCTAATAGCAACAAACAACAGGATTAATAAAAACACGCGGAGCCCTACGCCAGTTGCCGACTGTACAGGACATTCATGGACATTCTGGACCGCTACAATCATCTCAGATTCTTATGTACCTCCACAAATTTGGCTCTGATACCAACTGTGGCGACCCAGGATCCGAGTACCGGAAATGAACCGGCACGTCTCGAATCTCGGCCCGTCAACCCACGAGCCCGAAGACTCGGAAGGGTAAAAAGGGATGGTGTGGGAGTACAAGAGAAGCTGAAATAACTGCAGAGATAGCACAATAACTAAAATAAAATGCACATCATAATATAAATAAAATAAATTACTACAAGGTCCAGCGTATCTCATGTCCAAATAAAGTATAGTCAACAGAAGGAAAAGTACAACTACACGGGGCATTCCCCGGCGTACAACTACACGGGCCATACCCCGGCTCTGGCAGACTGGCGACTAACCCTGGCTAGGAGAACCACGTTGAAACTCAGCCGCCCCTCTTGATGACCCCACCTCACCTGAAAAGCAGAGGTGAGCCTCATTTCATTGGCCCAGTAGGGATCCCCCGTACCCCCACTGCACAATGAGGAAAACTAGGCGAGAAGAAGCGAACAAGCACGGAAGGTAACACTACCTAGCAGGAGCACGGTAGAACCAACAAGCAGTAATAAATAAACGAAAAAGCCATCTAACTAACCATACCGTATAATCGAACCTTGGTCCATCAAAACTCGAGTCCGTACCTGCCAGTAGACAAGAGCACCACCCACTAGAAGAACGACCGGATGCATCCCCTGACGTCTTACACAGCGTCACAAGTATCTAGCTACGACGCCCCAGGCGGAGACAAAGACACCCTCAGTAACCAGTACCATAAACAAGGACTAGTTGAGGTCGCGCTCGTCAGCGCGGGCCAGAAGCCCTCAGCCCCGTGTGCACACTCAGACCATATGCCCTAGGCCTATCCTCTAGCTGGTTATTCCCCCGAAGCCCGGACTCGGCTGCGCGTGGGGGCCCTATGGTAACCAGCCTAACAACCGTCTCTCTCGGGTCAGTCGCTTCACCACTCCCTGGTGGGTCAACACCGCGTGCCGTAAGAAGGCTACGACTAGTGGACGTGTCACCGGAGGTAAGATTCAACTAACGGAAACCACCGATCGAAGAGAAACGGGACTGCAACCCACTTGGTGCAGCCCAGCGTCTGGCGGTCCTACCTTGGGCCGCCACACAGACTCTAGCGGCCCAGCCTTGGCCCGCCACAGAGACTCTAGCGGCCCAACCTTGGTCCGCCACAGAGACTCTAACGGCCCAACCTTTGTCCGCTAGAAGGTGAGTCACAATGGGCCTGGCGGTCCCATCTCAGGCCGCCACGATGCTCTAGCGGCCCAATCTTTGTCCGCTAGACTCGCTCTGGCGCCCGTACCTATGGCCGCTAGAGGGCACGAGACCCCAACGGTCAAAACATACGCCCCGAGGGGCAACGATCAAAAACGGAGTTAGCGGTCGAAGCTTCGGCCGCCACCCCAGTTGGCGGTCTATCGTGCGGCCGCCAGCCGACGAAAACCCCTGCCGACAAAATAGTACCATGTGGCACGCCTACCTTAGGCCGCCAGGAGTGTGGCGGTCTCTGAAAGGGCAGCCACACCCACCCGAGAACGGAACCGGCGAGAACAATCCCAAAATCTCGTTCCACGCCCCAATCATCCTCCGATGATGGGGAAAGCAAGGGGGAAGCTCCCCCAACCCCCCTAGCATGCATCTAAAGCCCCAAATCGGTCAAAACCCCAACGAATCGACGGATCCGACGCACAAGCCGTAAACATGGATTTTACCCTTCCGACTCAAAAACGCCCCTCTCGGCCTCCCCACGGCCTACAAATCACGAGGAAAGCTGTCAGGAGGGTAAGTGTAATATCCCGGACCTTTCGGATCCTTCTTTTTGGGTCCCGGATCTGGTTTTCAAAGTGTCTAGCTCCGTTGTGTCCGAAATTTCGTTTCGGACATCTTTCGTGTTCAGATCGGCGTGATTCGGAGTCGTTTCGGAGGCCCGGAGGGGTTCTGCGACTTTTTCGCGTGTGTTTTCCGATTTCCGGTGTGTGTTTCGGCTTTTTCTTCGGAAGCTCGCTGCGGGTGGACCGGATAGTTCACCTAGGCACGAGTTGTACTGTTGCGACAGGTGCGTTCCGAGGATTCCGGAAACGTATTTTTCTATTTTTTGATATTTTTTCGAAAAATCAGATTTTCTATATATTCCCATTTCTTTTTCGTTTCTTTTCCCTTTCTCTTTCTTCTTCTTCCTCCCTTCTCTCCCGTGATCGCTTCCACCGTGACCGGCCCCCCTCTTCCGGTGCTATCCCCGGCGCCATCCCCTTCGGCTGTGGACGCGGCAAGGCGACGGCGTCGTGGCATAGGCGGCGGCGTGGTGATCGTGGCGGTGTTCGGTGCTCGGTGAGGGCGTGGAGAGTTCGTGAAGTTTCAAGCGATTCTTGAGGATCGGTGGCGATTTGCCACGTTTCGGACAACCCCGAGGTAGGGTGACGATCCTCTATCTTGGTGCTTTCCTTTCCCGTGATTTCTAGGCCGGCGGGGAGCCGAGAGGGGTTCGTTTGAGCTCGGGACGGGAAATGCATGCATTGGGGGTTTGAGTGCCGATCTAGAGTTTTACCGCGCCATTTGGAGTTTTGGGGGCATCATTCGGTGCTCTAGGGTGTGGGGACGAGTTCCCCCTTTGTTTCCCCATCACCCGGGGGTGATTAGGGCGTGGAATGGTGTTTTCGGCCGTTTCTTGCCGTTCTCGATTTTCCGAGGTGATCGCGGTCCACCAATGACCATTTTCACTGGTCGCGGTCAGTCGGGGACCGCTTTCAGCAGGTTTTGAACCGTTGGGGCTTTAGAGTGTCGGTGTGCGGACGCGGTCTTGCGACAGACCGCGACTGTTGGTCGCGGTCTGGTGGCAACCGCGTTCACCGTGGGGACCGGCATGGACCCCGAGGCATTTTTGACCGTTGGTTTTTAGTCGCGGTCTCCTGGAGACCGCTACTGTGTGAACACGGTCACCAGGTGACCGCGTTCATTCTTCTTGCGCCAGGGTGGTCGCGGTCCCAGGAACACCGCGACTGTGTGGTTGCGGTCCTGGGCAGACCGCTACCACAGGAGGCGGTCCTCCGGTGACCGCGTCTCCCATCCCTTGCCGATTCGAGTCCCGGATGAGCGAGTCTCGATCCCTATGCTGACCCGTGGTCTGACTGATGCTAGGCATCATGTGGGGGCCACACGTGAGGGTGCCGTGGGGTCCCGGGAGATGGTGATTTCGGCTTGTGTCGCCGTGTGACGGTGTTGGTACAAGGAGCGTTCCGCGTACCTACGATTGTGACGTTATTTTCCGTTGACTTGAGAGTCTACTCCTTCAGTGACCCTCCACTAGTCGTAGCCTACCAGTACACGGTACCGGTCGCACCAGGGAGTGGTGTACGGGCTTACCCTGAGGACGGTTTTAGACTGGTTTCCGTCGGGCCCCTCGTCTAATCAGAGTCCAGTGCCAGGGGAAAACCGGTCAGAGGGCCAGACCTAGGACGCGTGGTCTGTGTGTGCCCACGTGGTTGGGGACAGTGGATGCACGTCGACGGGCGTGACCCCAGCTAGTCACTTGTCGTGAGTTTACTTGTACGGTGTTCGCGCCTTTGGTATGAGCTACCACGCCAGGCGGATCACCTGCGGCGCGGTGTAAGACGTCAGGGGACGCTACCGGCTGTGCTTCTAGTGGGAGATACTCCTGTCAAGTACGGAGTGACAGACTGTCAGTCCTGTGTTTCCGGCCTTCGGGTTTTGTCGGGTCGACCGTTGAGCTTCGGTTGTCTCACCGTGGCACGTGTGCCGGTTTGCGTGCCGTAGGGTCTTTGTTGTGTAGAGTACAGGGCTTTCCTTTTCGAGGTACTCTCCTACTGCTAGCGTAGTGGTTTCCCGTTTTACGAGGTAGGGTTCGAGTGATCCCTACCGAGTCTTGTTCCGAGACCCATTCCCTGCGTGTTTTCACCGTGTTTCAGGTGAGGCGCCGCCCCTAGGGAGTGCGTCTGGGGTGCAACGAGGTGCGGGTGGCGAGAGGTCAGAGCCGGGGTATGTCCCGTGTAGCTGTACTTTTCTTTCTTGTCTCTGTACTAGTTGTGGACTACTACTGTTGTTGTTATTTTCAATTGTGGACCCTGTAAAATGTTAATTTATTTCCTGCTTAATATTATAACTGTTTAAATTATGTAATTACTTGTGATACTTGTGTAGTTTCCACACCATCCTTCTAACACTTCCGAGTCTTCGGACTCGTGGGTGGCGGTGCGAGTCTCGGGTTATCGGGCCTTCCCGGTAATCGGATTCTCGGGTCGTTACAGCTGGTATCAGAGCGCGGTTGTGGAATTACATGAGAATCATAGATAATTGTAGTGGTCCACTAGTCCACAGCGATGATGTACAGGTGACACTGGCATTGGGCACCGCGTGTTTGTTTTAACCATGCCATTTTCATGTTTTCTGTCTTTTGCTTCAGGAGCGAGCATGGCGCCGAGGAGGAGCACTCGCTCTCAGCAGGGGCAGTCGGCTGGAGGTCAGGAGATCCAGCATGGGGTCCAGAGGGACCAGGAGGAGCATAGTAGAGTGCCACCAAGAGCTACCGAGGCCGCTGATACCGCGAGAGTTCCGGGGGCCGAGGATTTCTTCCGTGGCATGTACCAGCTTATGTCTCAGCAGTTCGGCGGAGAGGCTGGTGAGGGATCGTCAGCTAGGGGTGGGCCAGGCCGAGCAGTGAGGGACTTCTTACAGTTCCATCCACCTTACTTCAACGGCCAGGCAGACCCTGATGCGGCTCGTGATTGGCTTGATGAGATGGAGCGGGTGTTCAGTTCTGCGAAGAGTGCTGCCGAGGACAGAGTGGTGTTGGCCTACAACCAGTTGCAGGGTACGGCTCGGAAGTGGTGATCTTCCAAGTGGAAGACGTCCTTTCAGCTTTGTCCACTTGAGCAGGTCGAGTGGGACGACTTCGTCGGTGCTTTCGAGCGTACGTACTGTCCAGATTATGTTGCTACGCAGCGGATGCGGGAGTTTCTGGAGCTGGTGCCGGGCGACATGTCCGTGTTGCAGTACAGGGCCCGATTTGTCGAGCTGGGTCGGTATGCACCTCACATCATGGAGCATGAGAGGGTGAAGACCGCGTAGTTTGTTCAGGGCTTGAGGCAGGAGCTGAGGCACCATCTGATCGCGAACGGGGCCACTGATCTAGAGACGGCGTCTCGTGTTGCGGCTTCCTTGGAGATGGATATGCAGAGGACTCGAGGACCGATCAGCCAGGGGCAGTATCTGTCAGGTCGCAGCCAGCAGTCAGCTACCCAGCAACAGGGTTCCTTCCAGCATGCGTCGGGTGGTTCGGGAGCGCCGGCTTTGGCAGCGTCGGTAACATGATCTACGTCCTTTGGCACGAAGGTCAAGAAGTTCCTCTCGAAGAATTTCCGAAAGAAGAAGTCCAAGGATCAGGGGCAGGCTTCATCGGGCAGTGTACGGCAGCCGATCCCCTTGCAGCGTCAGGGATCAGTGGGTGGGTCGCGAGGACCGTGTCCACGGTGTAGTGGGTTTCACCCATGCAGACAGTGCACGGTGCCGATCATCTGTTTTCGGTGTGACCAGCCAGGGCACATGGCGCGTGACTGTCCTCAGAGGCCGCCGCAGCAGCAGGTTCCCCAGCAGCAGAGGCAGCAGCAGTAGGGACAGTATCCGCCGCTACCCAGGTCAGTTAGTGTGGGAGGCAGGCAGAGAGCTCGAGGCCAGATCACGCACATGACCAGGGCAGAGGCAGTGGCGTCGCAGCTCGTGGAAGGTACCGTTCAGATTTTGGGTTGTGTGGCTCGGGTTTTGTTTGATTCTGGCGCGTCTCATTCGTTTATTTCGGAGGATTTCGTGTTGAGCATCGAGGAGCTGGTGACCCAGTTGTCCTGTGATTTGGCAGTGGAGTTACCTTCGGGTGATTTCATGATCACTCCGTATTGCTTCGATAAGGTTCTGGTTTGGATCGATGGGCGGAGTATGCCAGGCAGGTTGTATGCGTTGCAGCTTCGGGATTACGATGTGACTCTAGGCATGGATTAGCTCGAGACTCATGGAGCGGTGGTGGATTGTGGAATGAAGAGGGTCTACTTCCAGCATCCGAGCAAGCGGACCTTCTATTTCCAAGGTATCCGTTCCACCTCTTCTCGATTCCTCATCTCTACTATTCGAGCCCGTCGATTGCTTGATTCTGGTTGTCAGGGTTTTCTCGCGTCCGTGGTTATTTCTAACCGGATGGAGTCGAATGTCGAGGACATTTTGGTGGTGTGCGAATTTCTCGACGTTTTTCCCGAGGAGTTGCCTGGATTGCCTCCCCAGCGGGAGATCGATTTCGTGATCGAGATTGTGCCTGGTACGGGACCTTTGGCGAAGGCTCCCTACCGTATGGCCCCCGCTGAGTTGAGGGAGTTGAGGGCGCAGTTGCAGGAACTGTTGGCCAAGGGGTACATTCGTCCTAGCTTTTCCCCTTGGGGTGCGCCCGTGTTGTTTGTGAAGAAGAAGGACGGTAGTCTGCGACTGTGCATTGACTATCGGCAGCTGAATGACGTGACCATTAAGAACAAGTATTTGTTGCCACGGATCGACGATTTGTTCGACCAGCTTCAGTCTGCGCAAGTGTTCTCGCGAATTGATTTGCGGTCCGGTTACTATCAGCTGAGAATTCGCGAGTCCGATGTGGAGAAGACTGCATTCAGTATGAGGTACGGGCATTATGAGTTTCTGGTGATGCCGTTTGGGCTCACCAATGCCCATGCAGCCTTCATAGACTTGATGCAGAGGGTGTTTCATCCGTATTTGGACCAGTTCGTGGTCATCTTCGTGGATGACATCCTTATTTATTCGCAGTCTGCCGAGGAGCACGCATACCATTTGGGTGTGGTGCTGCAGACGTTGCGAGATCACCAGTTATATGCGAAGCTCAGCAAGTGCGAGTTTTAACTCGGCGAGGTGCACTTTCTGGGGCACGTGATTTCTGGTGATGGCATTTCCGTGGACCCCGCCAAGGTCGAGGCAGTAATGCAGTGGCCAAGGCCGAGGTCGGTGACGGAGATCCGGAGTTTCTTGGGGCTTGCGGGCAATTATCACCGGTTTATCTAAGATTTTTCTCGCATCGCGGCCCCGATGACTAGACTCACGCGAAAGGATGTGCCTTTCGTCTAGTCTGAGGAGTGTAAGCAGAGCTTCAAGGAACTAAAGAGATTGCTCACCTCGGCTCCGGTGTTGGTTTGCCTTCTGGATCGGGAGGTTTCGTGGTGTGTACAGATGCTTCCGACGTTGGATTGGGTGCTGTGTTGATGCAGCATGGTAGAGTGGTGGCTTATGCATCTCGGCAGCTAAAGCCCCACGAGGAGAACTACCCTACCCATGACCTTGAGTTGGCGGTGGTGATCTTCGCGCTGAAGATCTGGAGGCATTATCTGTACGGCGAGAAGTTCGAGGTGTTCACTGACCATCAGAGTTTGAGGTATGTGTTTACCCAGAGGGACCTGAACCTCAGGCAAAGGCGTTGGATGGAGTTCATGAAGGATTATGACTTCACCATGTCTTATCAGCCGGGCAGGATGAATGTCGTCGCCGATCCCTTGAGTCGGAAGGTTGCGGTCAGTGCCTTAATGTTGAGGAAACGGAGGCTCTGGGAGCAAGTGCCCGAAGTATCTTTCAGGCTCAAGATTTCCCAAGAGCCAGGGTTGGCGGTGCTTGCGAGTCTGACTGTCACTCCTGCTATCCGTCGTCAGGTGACAGAGGCTCGGCATGCGGACCCTGAGTTGCCCCAGATTCTGGCGATGGCTGATGTGGAGCTCGGCGAGGATGGTACTGCGAGGGTTCGCAACAGGCTGTATGCCCCAGCGGAGGAGCAGGTTCGTCGTGCGGTGTTGCGTGAGGCTCATGGGAGCAGGTACACCGTACACCCGGGTGCGACGAAGATGTATCGGAACTTGCGAAGGCAGTTCTAGTGGCCTGGCATGAAGAGAGATGTCACAGAATTTGTGGCCAGGTGCCTGATCTGTCAACAGGTGAAGGGCTCCATCAGCGACCAGGAGGTACTCTCCAGCCTTTGGATGTTCCTGCGTGGAAGTGGGACCACGTGACCACGGATTTTGTGGTGGGGTTGTCGAGGACCCCGAGTGGGTAGGACAGCATTTGGTTGCTGGTGGATCGGCTGACGAAGGTGACGCGGTTGTTACCGGTCAAAGTCAGCTGGAGCGTGTCCAAGTTGGCTCGTCTTTATGTGGAGCGGATCGTTCCGTTGCATGGGGTTCCCATTTCGATCGTGTCAGATCGGGATCCGCGCTTCACTTCTGGATTCTGGAGGAGCTTCCAGCGAGCTCTGGGCACGGAGTTGGCATTTAGCTCGGCATATCATCCTCAGTCTGATGGTCAATCTGAGAGGACCATCCAGACGTTGGAGGACATGCTGAGATCCCGCTGCCTGGAGTGGCAGGGGAGTTGGGTTCATCACCTACCATTGGTGGAGTTTGCCTATAACAACAGCTATCATTCAAGCATCGGCATGGCTCCTTATGAGGCCTTGTATGGGCGTCCTTGCCGGACTCCACTTGATTGGTTTGAGGTTGGTGAGCGTGTTTTGATGGGACCAGAGTTTGTGCAGCAATGTGTGGATGTGGTGCACGTGGTTCGTCAGAACATGTTGGCGGCCCAGTGTCGGCAGAAGAGCTATGCTGACCGTAGGAGGCAGCCCCTCGAGTTCGCCGTGGGCGATCATGTGTTCTTGAGAGTTTCTCCGATGAAGGGGGTGATGCGTTTTGGACGGCGTGGGAAGCTGAGTCCCTGCTACATTTGTCCTTTTGTGATCTTGGAGCGCATCGGTGAGGTTGCTTACCGGTTGCAGTTACCCCTTGAGTTGGCGTCGGTGCATGACGTGTTCCACGTCTCGATGTTGCGGAAGTATATGCCCGATGACTCTCATGTGCTCGAGATTTCCGTTTGGCCCGAGGTGACTCCAGATCTTTCTCTCCCAGAGTTTTCGATCCGCGTGGAGGATAGGCGAGAGCAGCGCCTGCGGAACAAGGTCATCCCCTTGGTAAAGGTCGTGTGGCAGCGACACTCTGGTGGTGAGGCTTCTTGGGAGCGTGAGGACGAGATGCGTCAGCAGTTCCCGTACCTGTTTGAGTGAGTCTTCCCCTTCTTTCCCCTTGGGTTGTTCTCAATTTCGAGGACGGAATCCCTTTAAGGGGGGAGGGTTGTAATATCCCAGACCTTTCGGATCCTTCTTTTTAGGTCCCGGATCTGGTTTTTGGAGTGTCCGGCTCTGTTGTGTCTAAAATTTCATTTCGGACATCTTTCGTGTTCGGATCGGCGTGATTCGGAGTCGTTTCGGAGGCCCGGAGGCGTTCCGTGACTTTTCCGCGTGTGTTTTCTGATTTCCGGTGTGTGTTTCGGCTTTTTCTTCGGAAGCTCGCTGCCGGTGCACCGGGTAGTTCACCTAGGCACGAGTGGTACCGTTGCGACCGGTGCGTTCCGAGGATTCCGGAAACGTATTTTTCTATTTTTCGGTATTTTTTTGAAAAATCAGATTTTCTATATATTCCCATTTCTTTTTCTTTTCTTTTCCCTTTCTCTTTCTTCTTCTTCCTCCCTTCTCTCCCGTGAGCGCTTCCACCGTGACCGGCCCCCCTCTTCCGGTGCTAGCCCCGGCGCCATCCCCTTCGGCTGTGGACGCGGCAAGGCGACGGTGTCGTGGCATAGGCGGCGGCGTGGTGATCGTGGCGGTGTTCGGTGCTCGGTGAGGGCGTGGGGAGTTCGTGAAGTTTCAAGCGATTCTTGAGGATCGGCGGTGATTCGCCACGTTTCGGACAACCCCGAGGTAGGGTGACGATCCTCTATCTTCGTACTTTCCTTTCCCGTGATTTCTAGGCCGGCGGGGAGCCGAGAGGGGTTCGTTTGAGCTCGGGACGGGAAATGCATGCTTTGGGGGTTTGAGTGCCGATCTAGAGTTTTATCGCGCCATTTGGAGTTTTAGGGGCATCATTCGGTGCTCTAGGGCGTGGGGACGAGTTCCCCCTTTGTTTCCCCATCACCTGGGGGTGATTGGGGCCTGGAATGGTGTTTTCGGCCGTTTCCCACCGTTCTCGGTTTTTCGAGGTGATCGCGGTCCACCAGTGACCGTTTTCACTGGTCGCGGTCAGTCGGGGACCGCTTTCAGCATGTTTTGAACCGTTGGGGCTTTAGAGTGTCGGTGGGCGGACGCGGTCTTGCGACAGACCGCGACTGTTGGTCACCGTCTGGTGGCAATCGCGTTCACCGTTGGGACCAGCACGGACCCCGAGGCATTTTTGACCGTTGGTTTTTAGTCGCGGTATCCTGGAGACCGCTACTGTGTGAACACGGTCACCGGGTGACCGCGTTCATTCTTCTTGCGCCAGGGTGGTCGCGGTCCCAGGAAGACCGCGACCGTGTGGTTGCGGTCCTGGGCAGACCGCTACCACAGGAGGCGGTCCTCCGGTGACCGCGTCTCCCATCCCTTGCCGATTCGAGTCCCGGATGAGCGAGTCTCGATCCCTATGCTGACCCGTGGTCTGACTGATGCTGGGCATCATGTGGGGGCCACACGTGAGGGTGCCGTGGGGTCCCGGGAGATGGTGATTTCGGCTTGTGTCGCCGTGTGACGGTGTTGGTACAAGGAGCGTTCCGCGTACCTACGATTGTGACGTTGTTTTTCGTTGACTTGAGAGTCTACTCCTTCAGTGGCCCACCACTAGTCGTAGCCTACCAGTACGCGGTACCAGTCGCACCATGGAGTGGTGTACGGGCTTACCCTGAGGACAGTTTTAGACTGGTTTCCGTCGGGCCCCTCGTCTAATCAGAGTCCAGTGCCAGGGGAAAACCGGTGAGAGGGCCAGACCTAGGACGCGTGGTCTGTGTGTGCACACGTGGTTGGGGACAGTGGATGCACGTCGACGGGCGTGACCCCAGCTAGTCACTTGTCGTGAGTTTACTTGTACGGTGTTCGCGCCTTTGGTATGAGCTACCACGCCAGGCGGATCACCTGCGGCGCGGTGTAAGACGTCAGGGGACGCTACCGACTGTGCTTCTAGTGGGAGATACTCCTGTCAAGTACGGAGTGACAGACTGTCAGTCGTGTGTTTTCGACCTTCGGGTTTTGTCGGGTCGACCGTTGAGCTTCGGTTGTCTCACCGTGGCACGTGTGCCGGTTTACGTGTCGTAGGGTCTTTGTTGTGTAGAGTACATGGCTTTCCTTTCCGAGGTACTCTCCTACCGCTAGCGTAGTGGTTTCCCGTTTTACGAGGTAGGGTTCGAGTGATCCCTACTGAGTCTTGTTCCGAGACTCATTCTCTGCGTGTTTTCACCGTGTTTCAGGTGAGGTGCCGCCCCTAGGGAGCGCGTCTGGGGTGCAGCGAGGTGCGGGTGCCCAGAGGTCAGAGCCGGGGTATGTCCCGTGTTGCTGTACTTTTCTTTCTTGTCTCTATACTAGTTGTGGACTACTACTATTGTTGTTATTTTCAATTGTGGACCCTGTAAAATGCTAATTTATTTCCTGCTTAATATTATAACTGTTTAAATTATGCAATTACTTGTGATACTTGTGTAGTTTCCACACCATCCTTCTAACACTTCCGAGTCTTCGGACTCGTGGGTGGCAGTGCGAGTCTCGGGTTATCGGGCCTTCCCGGTAATCGGATTCTCGGGTCGTTACAGCTGGTATCAGAGCGTGGTTGTGGAATTACATGAGAATCATAGGTAATTGTAGTGATCCACTAGTCCACAGCGATGATGTACAGGTGACACTGGCATTGGGCACCGCGTGTTTGTTTTAACCATGCCGTTTTCGTGTTTTCTGTCTTATGCTTCAGGAGCGAGCATGGCCTACACCATCCCGAGACGCGTTACACACTGTGACGGTCACTGGAACGACCATCACACCATCCCGAGAACGCTACGGCGGGAAACGACCCAAAAACTTCGCCACGCCCCCATACCTCCACGGGAGAGGGGGAAAACAAGGGGGAAGCCCCCAAATAGCCCCTAGCATGCATCTATGGCCTCGGATCGGCCAAAAACGCAATGAAACGGCGGATCGACGCTCAACCCCAAAAATATGGATTTTTCCCAAAAATCCCCAAACACGCCCGCTCGGCTCACCACGGCCTACAAAACTCGCGGGAAAGGGAATGCACGAGCTGGGGGTCCATCACCCTACCTCCACCGAAGAAACGACGCGCCGTGGACGCCGATCCACGAAGAAAACGCCCCAAAACCCTCGCCGCTCCACGAACCCGCGGCCGAGCTTCGCCTCGCCTCCACCGCCTCGATTCTCGCCTGTCCTCGCCCGCATCCTCGCCCACGCCGCCTCCACCTCGCCACCGCCTCGCCCCGTTGGCCGCCGGAGAAGAGAGGGGAGAAAGAGAGAAATGAGAGGGGAGAGAGAGAAAGAATTAATATATATAGAAAAACCCAAAATTTCCAGAAATTCAGAAAATTACGAAAAATTACCTCCGCGATCCTCGGGAGGAGCACAACGCGTCGGTACAGTCCCGGAGCCGAAGAACGCCACGGTTTGCCCTGCACAGAGTTCCGAAGGCGCATCAGGGAAAAACACGTGTAAAACATAAAATACACTCCGAGACCCACTAAAATGATCCGAAAAAGATCCAAAAAAAATCCGGGGCATTACAACTGCCCCCAACCACGTGTACACACACAGACCATACGTCCTAGGTCTGGCCCTCTGACTGGTTTTCCCCTCAGCCGGACTCTGGCGTCAAACGTGGGGCCTGACAGAAACCAGTCTAAAAACCATCTCTCAGGGTACCCTCCCCACCACTCCCTGGTGGGACCACTCGCATGTCGGAAGGCTACGACTAGTGGAGGGTCACTGAAGGAGTAGACTCTCTAGTCAACAGAAAATAATGTCTAAACCGGACAAAGTACAAGGGTCGCTCCTCGTACTGACACTGACTCACGGTGACACGAGCCAAGAACACCAGCTCCCGGGATCTCACGGCACCCTCACGTGCTGCCCCCACATGATGCCCAGCATCAGTCAGACCACGGGTCAGCACGCGGATCGAGGCCCACTCACTCGGTACTCGAATCGGCAAAACATAACTCCGGTCGGACATAGATCTCTGGCGGTCCACCTTTGGGCCGCCACAGAGTCTGGCGGTCCATACTTGGGCCGCCACAGGACTGTAGCGGTCCAACAATGGGCCGCCACACCCTGGGTTGCGAAGGAAATGGCGGTCCTATATAGGGCCGCCACAGGGATGTGGAGGGCGTACCTTCGGCCGCCACACCCAAAAATCCTCAACGGTCGAAAACCAACGGTCGAAAGTCAATGGTCAACTCGCCCCTCTAGCGGTCGAACCCTGGAGCGCTACACGCTCTAGCGGTTTATCGTGCGGCCGCCAGGCTGACGGACGCCCTGCCGACAAAATAGTAACCTGTGGCGCACCTGCTTTGGGCCGCCACAGCGTCTGGCGCACCTATCCTGGGCCGCCAGAGACTCTGGCGGTCTCTGGAAGGACCGCCACACCAGCCTGAGAACGGGCCGACGGGAAAAACCCAAAAATTCAAACCACCCCCCCAAACATCCATGGATGAGGGGGAAAACAAGGGGGAAGCTTCCCTATAGCCCCTAGCATGCATCTACGCCCTTGAATCGGTCCGAAATGTGACGAAACGGTAGATCGGCACACAACCACCAAAACCTGGATTTTGCCCCACCCGGCTAAAAAATGCCCCTCTCGACCTCTCCTCGGCCTACAAATCACGGGGGACGGCGGGATGAGCATGGGGATTCGTCTCCCTACCTCAATGGAGCACGAGCTCCACCGAAACGCCGCCGAACGCGAAGAAGAAGCTTTTAGAACCCTCGTTCCTTCACGAAATCCCACGAGCCGTACGCCGCCACGATCGCCTCGTCGCTACGTCGTCGCCTCACCGCCGTCAGCAGCCAGAGAGGGGCGCCGCCGTGGTCACGCTGGACGAAGACGGAGAGGAAGGGGGCGGTCACTCACGGGAGGAAGAAAGGAGGAAGAAAGAAGAAGAAGAAAAGAAAAAGAAAAAGGAGGGGTATTTATAGAAAATCTGGATTTTCCAAAAAATATGAAAAAATAGAAAAATATACCGCCGCGATCGTTGGAACGTGCTGATCGCTGTGGTACCATCCCTGAGTAGGTGAACAACTAGGTTTACCCACTACGGGGTTCCGTAGGTCTTGTCAGGGAAAAACACGGGAAACCGCAGAACACGTTCTGGGACCTCCGAAACTGATCCGAAATGCACGGATCCGAACTTGAAAGATGTCCGAAAGATAACCCTGGGTAAAATGAGAATAAAACCTCCGAGAAAGTGGATCCAAGACCCAAGAAGAGGAATCCGAAGGGTCCGGGATATTACAGTCCTCCCCCTTAAACAAATTTCATCCTCGAAATTTAAAACAAAGCACAGGGGAAGAAGAAGAGAGAAACTCACTTGAACATGTATGGGAACTGCTGACACATCTCGTCCTCACGCTCCCAAGAAGCCTCACCACCAGAGTGCCGCTGCCACACCACCTTTACCAGAGGGATAACCTTGTTCCACAGGTGCTGCTCTCGCCAATCCTCAATACGGATGGGGAACTCCGGTAGAGACAGATTGGGAGTAACCTCGGGCCAAACCGAATCCTCCAACACATGAGAAACATCGGGCATATACTTCCTCAACATCAAGACATGGAACACATCATGCACCGCTGCAAACTCTGGAGGTAGTTGTAACTGATAAGCAACCTTGTCGATGCGCTCCACGATGAGGAAAGGACCAACATTGTAATGCCCCGGGTTTTTTGGATATTTTTTCGGATCATTTTAGTGGGTCTCGGAGTGTATTTTACGCTTTACACGTGTTTTTCTGTGATGTGCCTTCGGAACTCTGTGCAAGGCGAACCGTGGCGTTCTCCGACTCTAGGACTGTACCGGCGCGTTGTGCTCCTCCCGAGGATCGCGGAGGTAATTTTTCATAATTTTCTAAATTTTTGAAATTTTTAGGTTTTTCTATATATTAACCCTTTTTCTATCTCCCCTCTCATTTCTCACTCTCTCCCTCTCTCTCTTCTCTCACGCTCTCTTTCCTCCCTCTCTTCTCCGGCGACCGACGGAGCGAGGCGGGGGCGAGGGGGAGGCGGCGCGAGTGAGGACGCGGGCGAGGATGGGTGAGGATCGAGGCAGTGGAGGCGCGTGGGAGCTCGTGGCGCGGTCGTGAGCCGGCGAGGGTTTCACGGCGTTTCTTCGCGGATCGGCGAGCTCGGGGCGCGAAATCTTCGGTGGAGGTAGGGAGATGGACCCCCAGCTTTCATTTATTACATCACGAACATTTATAACCGGGCTATAACAAACCCCACAAAAGGACATTTACATCCGGGCTATAACAAACCCCACAAAACAGATGTATACATGTAGCATTAGATTATTATGGAGAAGTCCTTTCTTGGGTGAGGGAATTAAGCTGGAGCATTAGTGCAATCATGTGCTGCCCCCTTCCTCCGATCTTCTTTCCGACCGCAGTGCAGTAGGGCTTGGCGAAGTGGGTCCTTATGCATGAAGATTGTATCAAACTGCAATACGTTTGCAGCGTGTCATAACTAAAGAAGTTTAAACAGGAAATAATTGATACATACCTTAGCATCAATACGACATCCACTTATCAAAACTCGAGTATGACACTGATAATACCCCTTTTATGCAATAATAAAATTCGATTAGAATCAGCATTAGCACTCCAACATAAATAAGTCAAGTCCTAGGGATGAACATTGTATCAAACTGCAATACATATTCAGCTAGTCATACAATTAAAAGTTTAAACAGCAACTAATTGATACAGTATTTGAAGATACATAATGTGATGGTGGAGTGGGCTCAGTATGGAAATTTGGAGTATGTGTAATCATTTTTTGTGTGAGGGTGTCACAAGTTGACATCGTACCCCCAAAGAAAATCTGGAAATCCATTCATCATCGCCGCAACCCGTACTTGGATCACACATGATGTCACCTCATCCAGAGCAATGAGCCAAATAGTACAAGGGGCATGGCTGTGATGGAGTTGCATTAATATGCCGTCTACAACACCCAACCATGCACATGTATGACATATTGGACATGCAATGGGGGCAACAAACAAGGATCCCTAATATGGGTTGATTTAATAGAACACATGTGAATGTTTCATATTGGGAATGGCATAAATCAGGGGTAACCACGGGATATCCATGGGCTTTGAAACCCATCGGGGGAGGTGGGTTGCATTTGTCCCGATTTCGCTGTTTCTTTTCTACCTGCAGAACCCGGGGAGCCCTTTTTGATGTGGTCGGATTCTGATGCCCGTAATGCATCTGCTGTGAAGGTATAATTACAACAGAAAGATGGAACCGTGAAAGGGCCTTTGAGGTGGCATATATATAACATTGAAAAATTACTGTGCTTACAAAATAAATGCTACTGAGCTTAATTCAAGAGTAAGAGAAATGCTACTGAGCTTAATGTATGTAGATGGAGGGCCATATATACAACCTGCCATAAAAAAGAGCTTGGAGAAATGAACGGATACTTAATTCGAGCATAACCCAAATACCATATTCTTGAGAAATGAGTGGCATCTATCACACGGAAGCACAAGTTGGCATAAGATTGGCAAAGCCACAGTTTGCACAAAATGAAAGCTAACATTCGAACTTAACTAACAAAATGAAATCCACAAGTTCACTATAGCATTGAATCATATACAAATCTACTCATCATGAAATGGTACAGAAAAGTGCTTGGGGTGCAGCAAACCTGGAGAATGAAGAATGATAAGAGCAACCTGTGTGGAAATTGGCCAGCAGAAGTGCCAAGGTAATCTGGACTCCTTAACTGAGAAAACTAAATACAACAACTTATTCTGAAACATTGACATGCATGGCATTATCAATTACAAGAAAAGAAGTGTTCAAATAATTGTTCCTACCAAAAGAGTATCACAAGCCATTTGAACCATGGTTATGTAGATGAAGGGCCATATATATAACATGTCTTGCAAGGATGCTCAAATTGCAATACACAGATGACAGAAATGAGAATACCTCTTTTCAAATAACTTGCATAAAGTCCTTGAAATTGTTACGACTGACACCACAAAGTTGAGATCAGTATTCTCCAACATAACAGATCTACATGCCATTGTGAGCATAAAAGCCAAGAGACTCACTGCAGTTAACAATCTCTGTTGCAGAGTTTAGATAAACATGTATTGTTGATCTTCTGATGGAAGAATGGGTCACATAAGAGGGTGGATATTATGCACAATTAGTCTCACCTTATTGACTGCTATGGCAGTTAGAAGTGGGAAACAGAGAAATAAAGATAGGAGGAGAAGGAAAATACCAAAAGATGAACTTTCAATCAAACGCTAGATTATCTGAGAAACTTGGAATCAAACCTTTCTGATGATGACCTTCACAAATTGCTCAAGAAATTCCACGACGTTCCCGGCTACAGTCTTGATGATGAGGTGAAGACAAATGTTGGCGTGCTGGAGAAAGAGTGGGGGGTCAAAGGGAAATTGCTGAGAAACCTGCTCCTGAGGAACCCCAATGTAATATCCCGGACCTTTCGGATCCTTTCTTCGTGGGTCCCGGATCTGGTTTTCGGAGTGTCCGGCTCCGTTGTGTCCGAAATTTTGTTTCGGACATCTTTCGTGTTCGGATCGGCGCGATCCGGAGTTGTTTCGGAGGCCCGGAGGCGTTCCGCGGCTTTTTCGCGCGTGTTTTCTGATTCCCGGTGTGTGTTTCGGCTTTTTCTTCGGAAGCTCGCTGCGGGCGAACCGGGTGGTTCACCCGGGCACGAGTGGTACCGTTGCGATCGGTGCGTTCCGAGGATTCCGGAAATGTATTTTTCTAATTTTCGGTATTTTTCCGAAAAATCGGATTTTCTTATATAACCCATTTCTTTTTCTTTTTCTTTTCTCCTTTCTCTTTCTTCTTCTTCTTCCTCCTTCCTTCCCCAACCGTGGCCGCCCTCTTCTCTCTCCCTCTCTCCCGTTCGAGCGTGGCGACCACCGTTTCGGCTGCAGACGGCGGCGGTGCGACGCGGCGAGGACGTGGGTGACATCGAGACGATCGTGCGGGCGTGCGGCAAGCGTGGGAAGCGTGGGGATGCGAGGTTTCTAAAAGCGTTCTTCGCGATTCGTGGGTGATTCGGCGGAGCATTCGCTCCATTGAGGTAGGGTGACGTTCCTTAGCCTCTTGTCGATCATTCCCGTGTTTTATAGGCCGAGGGGAGGCCGAGAGGGGCTTATTTGAGCATGTTTGGGGTTTTTCCATGTTTTGGGGAGAGTCGCCCGATCTATGGATTCGATGCATGGATTCGTGTTTTGATGGCCTAGAATCATGCTAGGGGTCCCCAGGGGTCTTCCCCTTTGATTTCCCCCTCTCCGGTGGAGGTATGGGGGCGTGGAATGGTGCTTTTAGCCGTTCCCGGCCGTTCTCGATTTTCCGGGATGATAGCGGTCCACCAGTAACCGCCTTCATCAGGTAGCGGTCAGGTAGGGACCGCCTTCATCAAGGTTTCGAGCGTTGGGGCTTGTGCTGTCGGCAGGCGGTCGCGGTCTCGCGACTGACCGCGACTGCTGGTGGCGGCCAGGGGGCGACCGCTTTCAGCCTGGGGTCCGGCACAGTCTTCGAGATGGGTTTTTGACCGTTGGAGTCTGGTCGCGGTCTCCAGGAGACGGCTACCAGGTGAAGGCGGTCTTCACGCGACCGCTTTCATGTTTTCGTGCACCAGGGTGGTCGCGGTTCCAGGCCGACCGCAACCAGGTGATAGCGGTCCTGGGTCGACCGCTACCACTGGAGGCGGTCCTCCGGTGACCGCGACTCCCCTTTTTTTTACCGATTTGAACCCCGGACGAGCTAGTCTCGATCCCTGTGCTGACCCGTAGTCCGACTGATGCGGGGCATCATGTGGGGGCTACACGTGGGGGTGCCGTGGGGTCCTGGTAGGTGGTGGCTCCGGCTTGTGTCACCGTGCGTCGGTGTTAGTACAAGGAGCGTTCCTCGTACCTGCGGTTGCGAAGTTGTTTTCCGTTGACTCGAGAGTCTACTCCTTTGTGACCCTCCACTAGTCGTAGCCTATCAGTACGCGTGTGCTGATCGCACCAGGGAGTGGTGTACGGGCTTACCCTGAGGACGGTTTTAGACTGGTTACCGTCGGGCCCCTCGTCAAATCAGAGTCCAGTGCCAGGGGAAAACCAGTCAGAGGGCCAGACCTAGGACGCGTGGTCTGTGTGTGCACACGTGGTTGGGGACAGTGGACGCACGTCGACGGGCGTGACCCCAGCTAGTCACTTGTTCGTGGTTACTTGTACGGTGTCTGCGCCTCGGGTAGGACCTACCACGTCAGGCGGTTCACCTGCGGTGCGGTGTAAGACGTCAGGGGACGCTACCGGCTGTGCTTCTAGTGGGTGGTACTTCTGTCGAGTACGGAGTGACAGACTGTCAGTCAAGTGTTTCTGACCTTCGGGTTTTGTCGGTTCGACCTTTGAGCTTTGGTCTTCTCTCTGTGACACGTGTGTCGGTTTGCGTGCCGTAGGGTCTTGTCTTGTAGAGTACAGGGCTTTCCCTTCCGAGGTACTCTCCTACCGCTAGTGTAGTGGTTTCTCATTTTACGAGGTAGGGTTCGAGTGATCCCTACTTAGTCTTGTTCCGAGACTCATTCCCTGCGTGTTTTCACCGTGTTTCAGGTGAGGCGCCACCTTCGGGGAGCGCGTCAGGAGTGCAGCGTGGTGCGGGTGCCCAGAGGTAGTGCCAAAGGTCAGAGCCGGGGGATGTCCCGTGTAGCTGTACTTTCCTTTCTTGTCACTGTACTAGTCGTGGACTATTGTTATTGTCGTTATTTTCTATTGTGGACCATGTAAAATGTTATTTTATTTCTTGTTTAATTTCTGCAATTATCTGTGATGCTTGTGTAGTTTCCACACCATCCTTTTAACCCTTCCGAGTCTTCGGGCTCGTGGGTGGCGGTACGAGTCTCGGGTTATCGGGCCTTCCCGGTAATCGGATTCTCGGGTCGTTACACCCAAGGTTTTGGGCTACAATTTGGATTGCAAGAGAGACTGTATTACAAAATGCACTCGTTGCTGGGTTATGTTACTTAGCCAGTTGCAATAACCTATATCTTGTGAGCGTCTGAGTCTTGGGCTTGCAGTGATCAGTTGAGATGAGTTCTCTCCAATGCCAAAGATTTGGAACATGTAGAGGGAATCTGAAATATCTTCTTTTCCTTTTGATATCTGTAAAATGAATCAGGGAGACTTTTTTATATTGTTGTTAACTACAACATCAGACACAGTGTCAAATGTGTTCGCCAAATTGAGTTGTATAGTGGAATTTGAGTTGCATTCAGCTAGTCAGACAATAAAGGGGAACTAGCATTGACACAGAATCTGAAGATACATAATGGCATGGTTGAGTGGGCTCAGTATATAATTGATACATACCTTGGCATCAAGATGGCATCCACTTATCAAAACTTGGGTATAAGACTGCTAATACCCCTTCATGCAATAATAAGATTCCTGAGGATCAGCATTAGCACCCTAACATAAATAAGTTCTTAGGAATGATCATTGTATCTAACTGCAATATGTATTCAGCTAGTCAGACAATAACAAGTCTAAACATGAAGTAGCATTGACACATTATCTGAAGATACATAATGTGATGGTGGAGTGGGCTCAGTATGGAAATTTGGACTATGTGTAATCATTTTTTATGTGAGGGTGTCACAACTGATCATCCTACCCCCAAATAAAATCATGAAATCCTTTCCTCCTCATCGCCCCAACCCGTACTTGGTGCACACATGATGTCACCTCATCCCGAGCAATGAGCCAAATAATGCACGGGGCATGGCTGTGATGGAGTTACAATACAATGCCGTCTACGACATCCAACCATACACACACATGACATATTGGTCATGCAATGGGGGCAACAAACAAGTAGACCTAATATGGGTTGCTTTATTGGAACACATGTGACTGTTTCAGATTGGGAAGGCCATAAATCAGGGCTAACCAGGTGACTGTTTCAGAAGGAGGGCCTTATATACAACCTGTCATAAAAAAGAGGTAGGAGAAAAGATGGGATGCTTAATTCGAACATATGTAACAATGCTACATTCTTGAGAAATCAGTCTTCATTATCACACAGAAGCAGATTATACAGAGAATGAGATGCTGAGTCACAGTGCATAAGACACAAAATGAGACAACAGAATTGAACTAACCAACGCAGTCTATACACCAGATCATGCAACCAGACATAGCACAACATCATATGCAATGTATGCAGTTGAACTAACCAAGGCTGTCTATACACCAGATCATGCATCAATGCAATGTGCAGACTTCCACAACCAGGAAAGACAATCATATGAACAGAGCGTGCAATGTATAGACATGTGTGATGCACACAAACATATGCAATGTATAAATCTATGAAATGCATATAACACACAGACAATTTGATAAACACAATTTAAGTGCACTGACTATATGCAATGCCATATGAACTGTATGTTCATGATATGCAATGATATGCTTATGCAGCAAAACTCTGTGCAGATTTAAACAATGTGCAGATATGCTTATGCAGCAAGACTCTGTGTTCATGCAGCCAGACAATGTGCAGATAGACAATGCATATACTTGAATGAGTGGCTGGACTTTATACAAAAACATGTATAGTACACTCATGCATTTTCCACAGAACAGATCAGACAATGTATGAACTGTGAGACTCTCACTGTCTTGCTATCATCAAAACAACATAACATATGCTTGTGCCTGAGGGGCCCAACAAAAAGAACACCTATATCCAAGGAAAAAAGCATTGTTAGTACGAGTAACAATATATGATAGCAAATTTTGAAACATAAGTGGACACCATTTTACCTATGCATAAATGATTATTGAAGACCGCGGCGCCCGACAATCCCAAATTAAACTTGAACATGAAGATTTCGATGGTTGGGTGGGCTCAGTATGGGTTTTGGGTTGCTTGTAGTCATTTTTCACGTTGGGATGTCACAAGTGCTCATCCTACCCTAACATGAAATCATAGAACCCATTCATCATCGCCCCACCCCCTAGTCGATGCACAAATGATGCCACCTCGTTCTGGAGGTATGACCCAAATGGCAAACATGCATGAAAGTGATGGATTTGCATTCCTTTGCCGTCTACGACACCCAACCATGCACGCTCATGACCAATTGGGCATACACCGGGGGCAACAAACATAAGGACCCTCTAAGGGGTGTTTTAGAAGAGCACATGTCAAATGACAATAACGCACCTGACAAAATTAAACAACTTGCCACAGCAATTGCGTTGGACTCGAAGGATTATTTAGAGAAGGTGAATATTGGCATTAATAACAAAAGTGGCACGGTAACATTAGATCAAGTTTGAAGCCAGAGATGAGTAGCAATAGTGTCCCTAAGCTGCTCTCCCTCCCTAATGTCACGAGATGTCACAGGGACATTGGGATCCACATCCTCGTCACCGGCATGTTCAACGTCAACTTGGGCATGTTGATAGTAGAAGTCATCCCCTTGCTCCCGACGTATGAAGTTGTGGATGACACAACATGCAACAACAATTAATATTTGGGTGCGAATTGGATACATGTTCCCCTCTTTCAACGTTTGAAATCGCATCTTGACCACCCCGAACACTCGCTCTACAACATTCCTCAGCTGCGCATGGCGGTGATTAAACTTGTCTCGCAAACTTCGATAACCCCTAGTACCACGGCCTCGATATTGCGAAATGTGATACCGCTCTCCCCGATAAGGGCAGAGAAAACTGCCAGTGTTTGCATACCCAAAGTCGGTAAGATAATATTTACCTGAAGAAAGAGTGTTACTGAATTACAAATTATGTATTTAGATTTTTGAGATGAATTTTTGAAAAGGTAACATTAAATTTGAACTCACCCGGAGGCACTCTAAAACCACCCTTTTCTATGGCCCAAGTCAAGACCTTTTGATCACCCGCTGAGCCTTCCCAACCGGCGGCCAAATATTGGAACTGTAAATCAAAAGATACAGCAGCCATTGCATTCTGAGTTATTTGTTGCTTACGGTTACGATAACGTGCATGTTTCGAAGCTAGAACATTGGCAGGGACGTGTGTGCCATCTATTGCCCCCAACGCATCATGCAATTGTAATATAGTCCCATTAGAATATTGTTGCAAATCCAACGGTAATGAATATAATTTACCTTAAAGTAGGGGTAGAAGTTTTCATTATGTCGAATGAACGGATGCACCTCTTTTGTTGTTGTCGGGAGCTGGATGTATGTTCCCCTCAGTTCAACTATGGCATTACACACATGATTCACATGGTGACTTATTGTCTGCGATGAGTGCTGGAAGTGCTCACACATGGCACCAGTTGCAACGCCGTGACCAATTGCATATAGAAACATTGCCAATTGCTCAGTTGCTGTGACAAATCGACTGTCTTTTATCAATCCCCGCTCTAAGAGGACGTCACGCAAACGAAAGAACATCGGTTGGTTAACCCTGAACATGTTGTAACATCATTTTTCATGACCCCTTAAAATGTCGTGGACCCACACATGTCCTGAGTAGTGAGATGTATGCATAGGTCTAGGCACACAAACAGTAGTCATTTCTTCATCCATCGCATCTACTAAATCTTCCACTATACATTCAACCATGTTATGTCATGCTACAATCCCCTCCTGTATAAGCCGTATCACAAGATTATTGGCATCCACAATTTCCTGTTAAACATACAAAAGCCACATGACAAATATTAAGTTTGGAGAGACAACTTCTATTTAAGGTCGGCAAAATACTAGTACATCGACATCACACAACTAGTAAAAGCATGAGAAAGTACATGAAATCACTACTAATCAACTAGATGAACTATGCCACTCAATGGCCACGACCAATATCAGTACATCGACATCACACATCCACTAAAAGCATCAGAAAATACAACAAACCACTAATAGACAACTACATCAACTATGCCACTCAATGGCCACGAACAACAATGACAAAGACGCCAAGCAGTATGACGAAAAGGAAGAGAATGATAATGAAAAGGATAACAATGATAGTTGGCTGATGCATAACAATAGGCGTAGCCCTCGGGTGCAAGTGGATCTGAGGAGAGGGGTCTTCAGTCCCGCGGTCCATCAATCCCCTTGGAAAGGTCACGGAACTAGTGCTGCATGTAACAATGGCTCGAAATGCGTCCTTCGCTTCATCAATTTATACAAATCCCTTGTACCTCGCTCCGGGAAACCCATTCACTTGTCCATAACAGTCATCCCAGGTGTAGTACACACCCGGACACCGACCAACCCACACCACGTAACACTTATACTTTCCCATGATCCACCTGCATAACACCCCCAGATATTAATACAAGCTAGTCAAAATGAGAAAGTGTTACGAAGTAGAAAGAATCTAGGCAAATATAGAGACGAGTAACACATAGTGGTTTAACGGAGCCGATGAGCGATCCACCCCAGCTTGTCCTCGTCATCCAATGCCATGAAGACAGACCGAACATGAGCATTATCGAATAGATCCGCTGCATTAAACAAGATATCCTGGTTGTAGCCTGGAAACTCCTTCACTTTTTTAAGACAATCTTTGACTGTGCAAGACTGGTCTGAAGTAGATGTGGCAGATGAATTTCCACCGCCAAAGCTTTTGCACAAATCCACCAAATTAGCATTCACAGCACAATACTTGTGGAGTGCATTAGTGGCATTATCTAACCTCTTATTACGCTTTCCCCGACCACATGTGTATGAGGGAGTGCCACATGTCCTCGTCTTGTTGGGAGAAGTTGCCTCATCTTCAGATGGTCATTTTGTAGGCGGTGAAGGAGTGTAGTGCCCTGTGCCACTGCATCCTCCCACTGACAATGGAGTATTGAATCTCCCCCCCTGCGTCTCGGGCTCAAGATGAACTTCGTAACTGCCAGAAGTTGGTATGAAGGGGTTGAACTCAGTCTTTAGGTCCACATGTGAAGCATTTGGATGAAGACCCATGGAACTTAATCGACGGCGAGGTGAATCTTCATCCCCCCAAGACCTCCTTTGTGATAAGTCATTGTCCATCATTGTGCCAAATCCTAAACATCCCCTGGACATGCTGTTACCACACAGGATGTCCATTTCTGCCTTGAACTCATATGGCTTCCCTAGAAGCTTCTTGTATTCAACATTAGCCTATGAGACAAGAAGACAAAGTAAGTATCTTGGAGTGAACCTCTACTAGGATATTAATATTTAACATTTGCGTTCAAAATATTTGTTACATACCGCAATCGCCTCTGCCCAAGCACCCTCTTCAGGCGGCACATGCATCTTCAATATGTCATTCCATCCCCAACCAGTCCATGCGATCAACTGTTCGAGTGTATGGTATTATTTTTTCAAATTTTTCCACCTATTCTGCAGATTATTTTTGTCAACCCCCATTTTTGTTTCAGCATTGAAGGGTCCTATGATATCGTTCCACACATGTTGCTTGAAAGTGCATTGGTTACAAGTGTTCTTGTGGTACTGGTCAATCAAGAGATTTAACAACACCTTATCCTCCCTAGTCATGAAGTTCGTTACTCGTGGCTTCCCCCTGCTATCCGACATGAGTTTGTCTACAAGGACAATAAGGAAGACAATCTACCATATAATGGCCCGAAGTAAACATACGAGAATAAAGCTAACACATGAAATTAAAGATGATAAATCATGCTAAGTTCATAAATGCACATCAGTTATGACATGCACAGCTGTTCATAGACCAAGGCTGTCCCACGTACAGAGAGAATGCATAATGTCCTTATACAAGGGTAATGTCCTCCCCTTAAATCACATGACAAGTGGATTAAACTGCAAAAATAATGTGCATAAAATTAGCATGCATTTCATAGTCACAAAACCTTAGTGTACTCAGTGATTCGTGGCTATTTAACACACCTCATTGTATGCATTCCATTGCATGTCAGTGCCTTGTATCTGTTTTGATGTCTCACCCCATTTGAAACCTCCACCAGACACAAGAGCATTGGCTACTACATAGAATGATTTGTAGAAGCCAAGCCTATGTTTCAAATGGGAGGTGGGGAAATTGAGGCCACTTCGGATGTTGAATGTTTCTCGCACAATGTCCCACGAATCTGATACACTGAACTCTCCACATATCAACTCCTCACTAGTTAATTTTAGTAAGATAAGGTCCATCTCCAATGTCCACAATTGACCTAAACAGAGAGGGTAAATGCCGATTATGGGAGGATGTTCTGCGGGACGACTGTTTTCAAACTTTAACGCCAAATAGAGGTGGTCGTCAATTACCAGTGCAAGACATGTTGATGTGTAATCAACACTGGTCAAGGCTTGGAAGGTCCACAAACCAAAATCAACTTTTTCCTCTCCAACCTTTTACCTCCAACAAATAAATGAGGAGTTGGATTGGCAATTAATGAGAAAAAATATCACTTGCGAAAGTATAATGTTTCTATGACGTATATGAAAAATACACACCTATATGGTATACGCCAATGTAAAGGAAATGAATAATTCTGTGACGATGAATACTGTATAGAAAGGCAAATAAGATAATCATGTTGTTACAATAACGTACGTCTAAGTAACTTATAGTTAATGCTCTTTTCTGAAATCTGCGATTTTATCAACTGTTTCATGCCAACTAGTAATTCAAATGATAGTAGATTATGTAACATCAAAATTAAAAGGGAGCAGAGGCCTCTTACAGATAAAGTTGAACTTTGATAGAAACAACAGCACATGCCGATGTGTACCTACAAAAGAATATCCCTGCTTAGATGGCAGCACCCGATTGCTTGCCAAGGCTATACATATCAATGTCTAACCTAGCACAAGTGAGGTTAAATGTAGCATAATAACATCAAAACTAAGCTTGATGCATAATAAATAACGTTAGGAATGCACAAGTTACACAACTCACACTTGATCAGCACTGGTCAAAAATGAAAGTAACATCTGGTTTAAAACAGTGAAGGTAATGTCATATAATAACAAAAGTAGACATGATGTATAACAGATAATATGAAAATTTGTCAATTGAAAGTTGTTCTGTTATTTAACATTGAAAGTAGCAGCCTGAATACATAATGCATACCTTTAGCAGTAAAGTAAATAACATCAAAACTAAACCTGTAGTGCCTTGCTTTAAACGTCCACAGAAGGTAATTATTAAACCACCTCGAAGAAAAGACACCCAACTCATGGTAAGCTGCTCCCAAATGTAGCCCAAGAAGTGAATAAATCATTAAAAAGAGGAGACATGAATGACAAGGCAGATGGTTAGCAGTAGGAATAGCAACAACGAGGAAAAAGGGCAGCAAAAAATATAAGGTCACCATGGAATGGTATTACAAATATATAACAACAGAAGAAGGAACAATATCACTTGTGCACTATAAACGGTTGTTTGTCATCTGCACACCTTAGATAGAACCCAGGTACATACTTTTTTTGGTTAAGCCATACAAGAAGACCTTACACGTAAGAGTATAGAATCTGCCACCAACGACCTTGGCTAGACAAATGGTGAAACAAAAGCCATCCAAAACATGCAAAGCTGCCCCCAAAGTGGAGGAAGCAATGACAAAATTTTAAAGATGACACATATGAAAATCAATGCAGATGTGTAGCAGTAAGAACCCCAATATTGGGGGGAAAATGTATGTAGGAAATATGGTTGAGTAGAACAAGGTACACGCGAATAATATGTGCACGCCCGGGCTTTCATTCTCAACCACAGACGAACAAAATATAATAACGGATTTAATTTTTTGGGCAAGACGGAGAAGAAGATCTTACAGGTAAGAGTGAAGGTTGAACCACACGACAGCACAGAAAGATCTAACACACCACACCCGTCACCAACGATCGGGTCAAACACGGAGCAGGGGCGACGGTTGCCAGAGACAACGATCGTAGTACCGGACAACACAAATGAACGACAGAGGGGATCCGTAGATATGAGGAAGACGGGGTTAAGAGCAGGTGGAGAAGGGGGGCGGACGATTGTCGGGGTGCTTAAAAGGGGGAAAATGGAACTGGTCAATCACGAGAAAGGGGTCGGCTGCAATAACCTAGGCGAAGTTGATGGAAGGGACGCCACACTGTAAAGTTGCAAGATTCCCTACCATATTTTTTGGCCCGAAGGACAACGACTGGAAGGCACCGCTGATCGGGTAGGAGGGATATCGGAGACGAATGACAACGAACATGAACCAGTGGCGGCACAGACAGATCTACTTCTCAGCCGTAGGAAGGATCGAGCATCACAAGTCTGTGCGCGGAGGGACGGAGACATCGACGCCGGATCGGGGGAGATCCATGGATGTCGAAGCAGAGATTAGGGTTCGAAGCAGAGAAGACGAGCGTCCCGGGCGGGAGGGGCTCGAGGCGATTCTCGAGTTCCCAGACGCGAGGGCAGAAGAGAGACAACGCAATCGGGACAAGTGAAACCCACCTCGCCCCCTGGGTTTCGGAACCCATGGATATCCCGTGGTTATCCCACTGCTGAACCGGATTAACGGAAGCCCGCAAACAAAGCGTCAAGTGCACCTAACCCGTGGTTACCCCCGGGTTAACAAGGGTTTAAACCCTTTCCAAAGCGGGGCTAAAGGATTCGTTAGCAAAAAACAAACGATCTTTTTGCCTCACTTTGGTAGGGGATTTGGGTTAAATTAAACTACTTAGGTTAGTCCATAGTTAGCCTATTTTTGATTTGATAGCAAGAGTATTAACTCGGAAATAAGTAGGTGGGCTAACCTAGTTTAAATCTATCGTGATTTGATAGTTAGTGGGTTAACACAATAATATTTATAAGTAAAATATTGAGAGAGAGAGAGAGGGTGCATTTATTACGCATTTATTGTTGGGTTAACCCTTCTAAATCCACCTCTGGAGGTGGATTTTGAAGTCCAAGGTTACTCCGGGTTTAATACTCATCCTCCCGGTTTAGTCCAGATTTAAATATTAAAATAATTTAGCCTCACTTTGGTAGGGGATTTGGGTTAAATTAAACTACTTAGGTTAGTCCATAGTTAGCCTATTTTTGATTTGATAGCAAGAGTATTAACTCGGAAATAAGTAGGTGGGCTAACCTAGTTTAAATCTATTGTGATTTGGTAGTTAGTGGGTTAACCCAATAATATTTATAAGTAAAATATTGAGAGAGAGAGGGGGTGCATTTATTACGCATTTATTGTTGGGTTAACCCTTCTAAATCCACATCTGGAGGTTGATTTTGGCCTCACTTTGGTAGGGAATTTGGGTTAAATTAGACTACTTAGGTTAGTCTATAGTTAGCCTATTTTTGATTTGATAGCAAGAGTATTAACTCGAAAATAAGTAGGTGGGCTAACCTAGTTTGAATCTGTTGTGATTTGATAGTTAGTGGGTTAACCCAATAATATTTATAAGTAAAATATTGAGAGAGAGAGAGAGGGTGCATTTATTGCACATTTATTGTTGGGTTAACCCTTCTAAATCCACCTATGGAGGTGGATTTCGAAGTCCAGGATTACTCCCCGTTTAATACTCATCCTCCCGGTTTAGTCCAGGTTTAAGTATCAAAATAATTTAGACTTTAAAAATAGTTAAACCTAAGCTAAACTATGACTAACCCAAGACTAACCATATATCAAAGTGAGGCTTGAAGTCCAAGGTTACTCCGGGTTTAATACTCATCCTCCCGGTTTAGTCCAGGTTTAAATATTAAAATAATTTAGACTTCAAAAATAGTTAAATCTAAGTTAAACTATGACTAATCTAAGACTAACCATATATCAAAGTGAGGCTTAGACTTCAAAAATAATTAAACCTAGGTTAAACTATGATTTACCTAAGACTAACTATATATCAAAGTGAGGCTTTGACTCCTGACTTCGGCAATCACTTTCCCGACGAACCCCCGAGGCCAACTTCACCACGCATCATCCCCGGTATTCGGCGTCTTCCTCATCAAAGCGGTCCCGGCGAGGTCGAGGTTAATTGGTGGTGTCTACCGCTGCCATTCTCCGGCTAACCCTCCCCCTCCCTTCGGCCATCTCCGGCCTACCAGACCATGAGACCTGTCCCGCCGCCGCCCCCACCGCGCACGGATGAGCTACCTCAGATCGCTCATTGATTCGATCGGTTCTCTCTTCTCCGACGCCGATCCCTCCCGGGGCTCAGAGGGTCGAACGATGGACGGCGTCGCGCCGGGGCCCTCGGCGGTGGTTAGCGAGAGGGTCGCGCAGAAGCTGAAGGGCTTCTTCGAGCTGGCGAAGGAGCAGATCGACAAGGCCGTGCGCGCCGAGGAGTGGGGGCTCGTCGAGGACGCCATCGCGCACTACAGGAACGCCAGCCGCATCCTGGCCGAGGCCAAGGCCACCAGAGTCCCGGACGCGATTTCCTCCAGGTAACCTCGTGGATCACGGTAAATCGTCTGTGGGCAAGGGTTTCCCGGTTTCGGGATGCAATCCTGTTGTATGATTAAACCTAATGTCAAACTTGCAAAGTCTTCCATGGGTTTAGGAGCGAGTTTTTTTTTGTATTTTCGGAGGGCTGTGGTTCGTGCTGTGAAAAAAAAAAGTTGTTCAACCTTCTGGCTATCCGCAGTTGTCGTAGAATTTTAATTTCGAAGGACTGTGGAGATTGGCATACGATCCATAAACATTGGGAGTGTCTATTGTGTGAGAGACTCGAATTGTTGTTTCTCAGTGTGTGAGAATTTTAATTTTGCGTTTGAATTGACACTCCGACTGAGATTCACATGGTCTGTGACACTCCCATTGAGGCGTCAGAGGATGCAAAGGAGATGGTGTGCTTGTGGGATGGGTACCATAGCAGGAGGTGCTAGCACAATCGTGACGGCATTCTTGCAGCCCCTTCTCATCCTTTCCTCCAGCAGTCAATCTTGGCCTGCTGATATGTGCACCCCAATTGTAGCCTTCAGTTACTATTTGTAGCGGCAGGAAAATGGTTCATAGGCCACGTACCACCTTCTCTATTTATTTGTTGGAGAAGTCGTCTCGCGCCCGTGGATGCCTGCACACACCAAGAAACCATAACGGCGTCAGAAGGAGTCCCGGGTGTTACCCCAGGGGACAACCCTCCGATGCTTAAGTCAGCAAGGGATTAATAAGCGATAGAGAGGAGCAAAGTAAGAGATAAGTAGAAGCTGTAGTCGTCGATCCAGGAGACGTGTAGGTCCTCTGTACGCGTGCTCGCCGCTCCCAGCGGGCTCTCGAAGAGTGCTCGCTGGGTGGTAAGGCTGTGCAGGAGGAAGTGGCTCTCTGGATGTGGAGGATGGCTCCTCTGTCGTAGTTGCAGGTCGCGTTGCTCTCTTCTCCGTAAGGGCTCTAGTGGCAGAAGTATTCGCCGTATCTCCTCTTGCGTAGTAGTGTGGGATTTAGTAGAAGAATCTACCGTGCTCTTCTCTTCTGTCGATGTCCCTTTTATATGGGTTGTCCTGGAGCGAGGGCCTCATCTCTTGATAGGGAAGGGTCCGTTTAGTAGAGTAACGTTCCTCCGCTATGTTGGCGGGAGTTTCCCGTTGGAGGGCGATACCTCCGGCGTCGGTCGATCCCTGGGCGAGTCTTGTGGCACTCATGGCGCGTGCTCGCCCGTTACGGGGTCAAGGCCGGGGTCGTGGGGGCAACGGTCGGTCGTCGGAGTGACCTCCGGCGAGAACTGCGCTTGGGCCGGCCTCATCGGCGTCGTGGGATCCGAGGCTCCGTTGGGCCGGTCTCCTTCTTATTGGGCCGAGCAAGCGTGCTCGTCCCTCGCCTGGACTTTGCGTGTCCAAACCTTAGTGGGCCGTTCGTGCTTGGGCCGTTTCTGGATCAGACCAGATTTACCCTTCTCACTTCCCCCCTACTCTTAGTTGCCGAGCACTAGCAGGGGACTGAGAGTAGCCCAAGAGAGGATTCTTCTGGAGGGCGTGATCCGAGGACGATTTCCTCGTACGGGGGGAGTTGGTGGCTTCGAGACCTGCTTGGCGCGCAAGGCGTCTCTGGCGGTGGCAGAAGCCACGCTGCAATGATGACGCCGGGTCTTGTCCTGTTCTGGGGATGTGAGCTCAGAACGGTCGTCTGGCCTCGGTAGCCGTACCGCCGTAGCGACAGACGTCCCTTCGCCTGACCCTCAGGGGGGGCAACCGTCGAATTGTCGTGGGCGGTTTATAAGAAGCGTTGAGGGGGCTCTCGCAAACCATACCCACATCCCGCTGGTCGTCGCACTCCGTCGTAGGCGTCTTCCTCCCCTTTGCCTGGTGAGGATCCTCCTTTCTCTGTTCTTCTTTTCTTCGGTAGCGATGCGTCCGCGTAGGAGAGCTCTCACTGTCGAATCTTCCTCTTCGGAGGATACGCCTCAAGGCCGGGGCGGTGTGCCGAGCACTTCGGGTGCGGGCACTAGTCAGCCTGATTCCCAGCCTCTAGTGGTCTATAGGGTATTCCATGGCTTGTAGGAGACCTTCCAGATCCCCCCCGAGTACGACATTGTCTTTCCCGTTGTGGGAGACGACATCATGAGTTATCCTTCTGGTGGGATCATGATCTCGGTGGCCTCCTTCCAGACGGGCCTTCGTATTCCGGTCCACCCCTTTATCGCGACCGTCCTTCACCATTACGGGCGGAACCCTGGGGGGATAACCCCCAATTCGTACAGTATCCTCTGCGGGTTTGTCTACGCGTGCCACAGAGTGTCGGTGGCGCCGAGTGTCGACTTGTTCCGGCAATTCTTTCTCTTCCAGAGTTGCCCGTCCGACACCTACTTCGCCTATTTCAAGGCTCGGTCCATCGACCACTTTATTTCCGTCTCCCGTACCGCGTCCAACCGCAAGGGGTGGGCGGAGCGGTATGTATATTTGATCAAGTTGAAGGATTGGGAGAAAGCCTCTGATGGCTGGATGCGGGGTGGCTGTCCTCGCCCTTGGCGCGACTCGAAGCCTTCTCTGAATGCCGAGGGTCGTCGGGATCTGAAGGCGATTTCCCGGTACCCTCTCGTCGATGCAGACCATGTTCTGACCCCAGCGCTGCTCCGAGAGCTGGGGTTGTGTCCTTCGTTGCCGGAACATCTTCCTACTTTCTGGTAGGAAGGATCGTAAGGAAGGGTGGAATCTGTTTTCCATTCTTCCACTCGGTGGGCTTGGCCGTGCGACTTGGACGACGGCGGTGGGCTCCTCAGTTTGCAGGCATGGCCGGTACGCTGAGGTGACCTTCCTAATGAGTTGGCCTCGTAGTACCGCTGTCTCCCGTCGGCTTGCGTGGGTCTGCTGGTTCCCTGTAACGGGTGGACCTCGCTGGCCTTCCTTCAAGCCGGGGTGGCTGGAGCTACTAGCCTAGTTTTCCTCGTGCGGGCCTTCTACCAGTGAAGCTCTTTGTTGGCCTGAGGGCTTTGTCCCTCTTCTCTGGCATAGGAGGCTTCTCCGTAGGTACCCTCCCACAGAACAAAGATGGGTACCTGCGCCTGCTCAGAGACTCTGCATGATCGTTGATAGAGGATGATGCCGACGGAACGAGTTGCTGGAGTTACATGTCGCCACTGTTGAGCACGTTTTGTTTCTCCATGTACTTGGCCCATGTGAGGGTATCTTGCCAGTTTCTGGCAGCTTGTATTCTGACTAAAGAAATATAAATTCTTTGTTCTTGAGCCAATACTATTGTGTACCTTTTACTGGAGTGCTTCTGCGTGCTTTTCTGGGCGATCCTCCGTGCTCGTGTTCTCATTGCTCGCGTCCTCCGCAGGAACCCTTAGGTTACCATTTAGTTTCCAAGGGAAGCAGTGCTCGCCTTTAGGGAACCCTTAGGTCACTTTCTCGTTTCCGAGGGAAGCAGTGCTCGCCTTTAGGGAACCCTTAGGTTACCTTCTCGTTTTCAAGGGGAGCAGTGCTCGCGCCTTTAGGGAACCCTTAGGTTACCTTCTCGTTTTCAAGGGGAGCAGTGCTCGCGCCTCTAGAGAACTCTTAGGTCACCTTTTTCGTTTTCAAGGGGAGCGATGCTCGCCTCTAGGGAACCCTTACCTTCTTGTTTTCAAGGGGAGCGGTGCTCGTCTCTAGGAAACTCTTAGGCTACCTTTTTCGTTGTTCGTGGGCAACTTACCCTAGTGGAGTATGGCTGGTGACGTTTCACTGGAAGAACTTCCTGAGGTTGACGGAGTTCCACGTCCTGGGCACCCTCTCCCCCCAAGCGTCACCAGCCTGTACGCTTCTTTGCCGAGTGCTTCTGCTACCCGGTATGGGCCTTCCCAGTTAGGTGCGAGTTTTCCTGCGGCCCCTCGCGGGTCAGCCACGCTTGCTCGCCGTAGGACCAGATCTCCGGGGAAGAAGTGTTGCTCCTTAACCCGGGCATTGTAATACTGCGCCAGCTTCTGCTGATATGCCGCAAGCTTTATCTGGGCGTTGGTTCTTCTTTCTTCGAGCAAGTCCAGGTTTTCTCGCATTGTCTGGTTGTTCCTGGCCTCATCAAAATGTCCCACTCGTAACGAGGGGTTGGATATCTCCACCGGGACTACTGCCTCAGCTCCGTAGGCGAGATGAAAGGGCGTCTCCCCGGTGGCGGCTCTAGCGGTGGTCCGGTGAGACCATAGGATGCTGGGGATTGAATCAATCCATGCGTCGCCTGCTTGGTCCAAGCGAGTCTTGATGCCGTGGAGTAGAGTTCGGTTGGCGTTTTCCACCAACCCGTTGGCTTGGGGATGTCCCACTGAGGTGTAGTGGTTCCAAATCCCCAACTCCGAGCACTTCTCCTGAAAGGTGGTGCTCGCGAATTGTCTGCCGTTGTCGGTAGTGAGAACCCTGGGGATCCCAAACCGACAAATGATGCTCCGTAGCACGAATTTCCAAGCTGCTTCGCTTGTTAGTTTTCCCAATGGCTCAGTTTCGATCCATTTGGTGAAGTAGTCGATGGCGATTATGAGGAATTTCTTCCTCCCTTGTGCCTCAGGGAAGGGCCCCAGTATGTCGATCCCCCATCGCGCAAACGGGCGAGGCTCCGTCAAGGTGTGGAGCTGCGTCGCCGGCTGGTGGTGCAGGTGGGTGTACTTCTGGCATTGGGGGCACCTTCGAACGTAGTTGAGGCAGTCTTGCTGCAAGGTGGGCCACCAATACCCTTGTCGGATCAGCATCCTCGCGAGTGCTTGCCCTCCCACATGACTTCCGCAGAGTCCTTCATGGACTTCCTGGATGGCCTGGTTGGCTTCCGTGGGGAAGAGGCACTTGAGTAGAGGGGCTGAGAGGGACCGGCGATATAGTCGGCCGGCCACCATAGTGAAGTGGGCCGCTCTTGCCTGCGTGCGCCGCGCTTCGGCGTGGTCGCTGGGGAGCTGCTGCCGAAGGAGGAAATCGAGTAGAGGATCCATCCAGGAGGGCTCGTAGCCGATGGCGTTTACTTGGAGTGCTGGATCGTCTATGCTTGGTACTGACAGTTCCTCTATCAGGACTGATCTCGAGCTGGAGACCGTAGTGGCTGACGCTAGGCGGGAGAGGGCGTCTGTTCGGACGTTCTCCTCGCGTGGGATGTGGACCACTTCAAAGTGGGCGAACTCATTCGCTGCGGCCTTGGCCTTCTCTAAATATTTCATCATGGAGGGGTCTCGGGCCTCGAACTCCCCCCTGACCTGGTTGGCGATGAGCATGGAGTCGCTGTATGCTCGCATGCTTGACACCACCAGGTGTTTCGCCATGTGCAACCCGGAGAGGAGCGCCTCGTATTCAGCCACGTTGTTCGTGGTCGGGAAGTTGAAGCGCAGGGCGTACTGTAGCTCCGCTCCTTCTGGCGAGAGCAAGACCAGGTGGGGCGTTTTGGGGCCTCTGGTCCCGGAGCTCTCGGCAGAATTCCGCCAGGGCTCGGATCTCCTGGCGGAGCTCGTCTAGGTCACCTGGGGTGACCTCTTGTCGGTGGTGCGCGGAAGAAGCTTCCCGCGATCCCCGGCGAGAGTTGGGTCCTTGATGGGAACCCCGCCCCCGGTTGCTGGCGTTGCGGAGGCTTCCACGGGGCGCCATAGCTTTTCGCTCGTCTTCCCACAGACGGCGCCAAGAAGTGTAGCGGCAGGAAAATGGTTCCTAGGCCACGTACCACCTTCTCTATTTATTTGTTGGGGAAGTCGTCTCACGCCCGTGGATGCTTGCACACACCAAGAAACCAGAAGGGCGTCAGAAGGAGTCCCGGGTGTTATCCCCGGGGACAACTCTCCGATGCTTAAGTCAGCAAGGGATTAATGAGCGATAGAGAGGAGCTAAGTAAGAGAGAAGTAGAAGCCGTAGTCGTCGATCCAGGAGGCGTGTCGGTCCTCTGTACGGGTGCTCCCCTCTCCCAGCGGGCTCTCGAAGAATGCTCGCTGGGTGGTAAGACTGTGCAGGAGGAAGTGGCTCTCTGGACGTGGAGGATGGCTCCTCTGTCGTAGTTGCAGGTCGCGTTGCTCTCTTCTCCGTAAGGGCTCTAGTGGCAGAAGTATCCGCCGTATCTCCTCTTGCGTAGTAGTGTGGGGTTTAGTAGAAGAATCTACCGTGCTCTTCTCTTCTGTCGATGTCCCTTTTATATGGGTTGTCCTGTTGCGAGGGCCTCATCCCTTGATAGGGAAGGGTTCGTTTAGTAGAGTAACGTTCCTCTGCTATGTTGGCGGGAGTTTCCCGTTGGAGGGCGATACCTCCGGCGTCGGCCGGTCCCTGGGCGAGTCTTGCGGCACTCATGGCGCGTGTTCGCCCGTTACGGGGTCAAGGCCGGCGTCGTGGGGGCAACGGTCGGTCATCGGAGTGTTGTCCGGCGAGAACTGCACTTGGGCCGGCCTCATCGGCGTCGTGGGATCCGAGGCTCCGTTGGGCCGGTCTCCTTCTTATTGGGCCGAGCAAGCATGCTCGTCCCTCGCCTGGACTTTGCGTGTCCAAACCTTAGTGGGCCGTTCGTGCTTGGGCCGTTTCTGGATCAGACCAGATTTACCCTCCTCACTATTCATTGTGCATGAGCTCCACGATGGCAGTCTTGTGCTGCCGCAACTCAGCTGTGTTGTCCTGTGACTCATTTGCCTGCGTGTTCACCTTCCTTGTAACCTCCTCCCAGTGTGGATTCTCCTTCAGCTCCATTCTCTTCTTAACCACTTTTTCAGCTCTTCATCTTTGGACCCTATCATTCTCTCCTTCTCCTTGATCCTGCTGAAGGAATAAAGAATCTCTTTCTTGGCCTTGAGCACATGGAACTGTCCAAATAGTTCCTGGAGCTGGAGCTTGTGCTTCAGAAAGAGAGTAAGAGACAACAGAGGTGGAGGCAGGGTAAGGGGGTGAGATGGGCCACAGGGGAAGTAGGCAGGGAAAGGAGATGGAAGGAAGGGGGAGAGCTGAATCCTGAGGAGGTGTCATGTGGCCGTGGATCCTTGCTAGCTGCTGTCCGAAACCCCTTGTATCAGGCATCCTGAAACCTTCTACTCTGGTGACTCATACAAACCTGATCTGGCCCTGGCCTGCCTGAGAGGCTGAGCCTGAGCTCGGCCCATGAGATCATCGGTCTATGGTTGTTCTTGTTGGGGCAAGCCCGGCCCATAGTCAGCATGTCTAGCTTGTCTGAGCATTTTTTGTAATGGGGGCCATGAGCCAACCCCGTACATTTTTTTATTTTGTTTGCATGGATCTGTCACAGGGTCAAGCGGCAGCCGTTGGTCTTTGATTTTGGGTATGTTTTGGTTATCTTTAATATCCCTAATCTAATATTATCAGGGGGGTAACTTCCCTTGCACCTTGCCAGGAAGCACCTTGGCTACATGCCTGCATGAGAGTGACCTCTAGAACACCTCTATACATGTTGGGGACTGGGGTGAAGCCTATAAGCATTTGGAGTATTACTTTAAGTCATATCAACTCCATTGTGATGTGTGCATTGGTGTTCAGGAGGGATTGAACACATGGCCTTCGGGTGCAAACTGCAGTTCGGTTGCTGGTTGAACTGCCTGCTCTGTGTCCTTTGGATATCATTTAATTTATTGATCACTTTTTTGGAACCAATTTATTGATCATTCACTAGTTATTATCTCTTCCCCAAAATTAAAACCTTCATGATTTAAATTTTGTGTTCTATTTCTCTTTATCAGTGAGCATGATAAAGTGAAATCTTATCATCAAAAGATATCAAAATGGCATGGGCAAGTGACAGAGAGATTACAAGTTTTGGGTCAACGAGGTACAATAAAACTATGTTGGAAAATCTTCCACCTTTGTGAAGCTTGGTCTATTCTCTGCAAAACTGATATTTTATTTTACTGCATTGTCTCAGCTGGCTTGTCACCAAAGAAGGTATGGATTGTTCAAAGTGCTTGTAAGTGTGGGTGTTTTATTTCTATTTCTTTCTGTTGTGCTCTTGTAATAGCTAAGATATGGATTGGTCAATGTGTTTGTAAATGCAGACGTCTCATTTATATTTCCTTATCTCTAGTTTCTTTCTTTTTTAGTGGTTAACCATTGATAGTCTCTGCCATAATTTTGGTACAATTTCTTGTTTGAACATGTGTTTAACACGGAAAAAAATTCTTGTCTTTTTTTAAAAATGCACATTTGTGGCTATTTAAGTAGCGTGTGCATTATTATTTTTACGAATTTAGGTTTATTAGACGATTTGAGTTCGGGCACGGGACATTTCCCTATCAACCGTAGTCGATGTTTATTTACATTGGTGTAAAGTCCGAATACCCTTGATTAACTGTCAAAGGTACCATTTTCGACCTCTACAATATCCACTGTGATATTGGGAGTTTTATCTAACAGATTTGATCAAAGAGAGATCACCCATTAGAGATACACATTTTCATGAGAAAACTAAATATTTCATTCTTTGGATTCATTTTTACAAAATATATGAAATCTTGATTACATAGTCGGGTCATTTGATTTACATTCGGCCTTCATTCCACTGCCATAACAGACCATTGAATTTGAGTTTTATAGAGATCAAACTCCTTTTTGGGTATATTTGCAATTTCTCACCTTTTTGGGGTATTTTTGCAAGTTTGGACCCTTGCTGGGTATTTCTGCAATTTTGGACCATTTCTGGGTATTTCTACAGTTTCGGACCCTTCTTGGGTATTTCTATAATTTCGGAGCCTTCTTGGGTATTTCTGCAGTTTTAGACCCTTCCTAAGTATTTCTATAGTTTCTGACTTTTTTTGAATATTTTTGCAATTGCGGACCCTTTCTTTGGGTTTATTTGAGATTTTGAATCCTTTTTGGGTTTATTTGCGATTGCAAACCCTTTGCGGATTTATTTGTAATCGTGAACTCTTTTTTTGGGTTTATTTGAAATTTTGAACTCTTTTTGGGTTTATGTGCGATTTTCTCTTGAGTAGGGGTTTACTCGTAACTTCTAGAAAAGTTCAAGGGTATTTGTGTAGTTTGTCCACACCATGGATATTTTTGTAACATCTGGACTGAACAAAGATTTTTTGTGTAATCTTGACATGAGGCGTAAGTCCTTAGTGGAGGCACGTCGGCCAAAGACTCTCAGGCGATTGCTTATCCTTCTTGAGCTCTCATGGGTTGCGGTCCAGCTTCATGCGTCTGTGACGCGGACGGCGTCGGAGGAAGGATCGACGACAACTCCAATATCACGAACATGTTTGGATAGGTTGCTACCTCGCGTAGCTCGGCCTCACGTCGGACGGTCTCACACCGGGCGACACACTCACACTCACAAAGAGAATGAGGGAAGGGGGAAAACACAAAGGCAAAGCACCTTCACTTAACTCTTTCATTCATATATGATTCCTACGTAACACCCTTAGCCCCCTATTTATAGGGAAGGCCATAACACACATATCTTCACACTTTCACTTATTGTGTTTATACCCTAACCTAATAAGACAAAGCCCACCCACCCACTTTTGACTTGTGGGTTTTAATCAAATAAAATACACAAAATACACACATGTTATTTGACTAGTCTAATAAGACGAATACACACAAATACGTACAAATACGTGTATCACTCAATACACACAAATACGCCGAGTCTTCAGGAAGTCGGATCTCCGAGCCATAAGCTCGGTGCAGTGGCGGTGCGGCGTCGGCTCCTAGCATTGGGCCCGGTGTCCCCACCAACCCTCCCGGGACGGTTGGAACTCGACTCCGTTGAGTAAGGGGGGACACTGCTGTGGTAGTGCTCCAGCGGATCTGGATCGAGACGCTGGAGATCTTCCCGGCTGATCCAGGAATCATCTGATGGTGGACGGTCTCGCCAGCGGACAAGGTAGCGCTGGTACACCATGCTCCGTGTAGTGGTCACCTGCTCATCTAGTATCCTCTCAATGTGCTCGCGCGGTACTCTCGAGGCTGTGGGACGCACAGGGGTGGGCTCACTCTCAATGGGAGGAGAAGGCTCGAAAGGGTCACTAGGAATCGCTGTGGGTTCCTTGTAGGCCACTAAGTCTGTCACATTAAAAGTCGAGCTAATCCCATATTCGGGAGGTAAGTCCACAACATAAGTATTGGAGCCAATCTTCTGCAGAATTGGGAAGGGACCATCACTACGGGCTTGCAACTTCTTAATGGCTCCCGAAGGGAGTCGTTCGGGTCGAACCTGTACCATAACCATGTCACCTTCTTGGAATTCATGGTGACGCCTATGCGAATCAGCCAAATTTTTATAAGTCTCATTACTGAGGTTGATTTGCTTGCTAATTGACTCATGCAGACTTTTGACATGCTGTGCAAACTCCTCAGCTGATTTGGATGATCTAGACTCGAGGGGAAGGGGAATGAGATCCACAGGTTTCCTAGGTTTGTATCCATGCACGACCTCAAATGGACTCATACCTATGGACCTATTGATAGAGCTGTTGTATGCAAACTCGGCTCTGGGCAAGAGAAGATCCCAGGTGCCCGAATGATCCCCTACGAGACACCTCAAGAGATTCCCTAGACTCCTATTGACGACCTCTGTTTGCCCATCGGTTTGTGGGTTATAGGCAGTGGAGAATTTGAGCTTGGTGCCAACTAGGTGCCAAAGTGTCTTCCAGAAGTAACTAGTGAACCGGACATCTCGGTCAGACACGATGGTTTGGGGGAGACCATGCAGACGCACGACTTCATCGAAGAACAAGTGGGCTACTCTAGATGCATCAGATGTTTTGGAACATGCAATGAAGTGGGCCATCTTAGAGAACCTATCAACGACAACAAAGATGGAATCATGCTTGTGAGCAGTGCGAGGTAAACCAAGGATAAAATCCATGCTCACATCAACCCATGGTCGATCAGGAACGGGGAGAGGAGTGTAGAGACCAGTGTTCTGTTTGACATGTTTGGCTATTGTGCATGTCCTACACTGGGCTACAATCTTGGCCACATCTCTCTTCATGCCAGGCCAATAGAAGTGCTCCTCCACAGAATGGATGGTCTTGTTGCGGCTAAAGTGACCAGCAAGACCTCCAACATGCATTTTCCAAATCAGGAAGTCCCGAACAGAAGTCCTCGGGACACAGAGTTGCTGCCCTCGAAATAGAAAATCATCTTGGAGTAGATAGTCAGAAAAGGGTATCGAGGGTCCAGCAGACAGAGCAGAGTAGGCAGGGCCAAAATCAGGACACTCTCCATAGAGTTCCTTCATGCTGTCAAATCCGGTGACCTCTACCCGAACAGTGGAAAGAAGGGAGACCCTTCGACTCAAGGCGTCGGCCACCTTATTTTCTTTTCCAGCCTTATGTTTTAGGACAAATGTAAAAGACTGGAGGAATTCTACCCGTCGACCATGCCTCGGGTTCAAGCCCTTCTGTGAGCTAAGGAATTTTAAAGCCTCATGGTCCGAGTATAAGACAAACTATTGTGGTAAGAGATAGTGTCTCCAGTGTTTAAGGGCTTGGACCACAGCATAAAACTCCTTATCATAGGTGGAGTAACGAAGCTTTGCATCAGAAAGCTTCTCACTGAAATAAGTCACAGGGTGGCTCTCCTGACTAAGCACTCCACCTATTCCTACGCCAGATGCATCACAGGATATCTCGAAGACTTTGGAAAAGTCTGGCAGGCGGAGGACAGGGGCTTTGGTCATGCGTTCCTTTATGGCATGAAAAGCCTGGGAGGCGGCTTTGGTCCACTCAAAATTTTCCTTACAGATACAATCCGTAATGGGTGCCATAATGGTGCTAAAGCCCTGAATGAAGCGTCTGTAGAAGGTGGCTAGCCCATGGAAACTTCGAACGTCATGGACATTCTGGGGCTCTGGCCATTCTACTAAGGCTTGGACCTTGGATTGGTCCACAGACACTCCTTGACTCGATACCACAAATCCAAGGAAAGCGACCCGGTCTGTCATGAATTCACATTTCTTGAGATTGGCAAACAGGGTTTCTCTCCTCAAAGTCTCGCAGACTTCCCTCAAATGATGGATGTGGTCCTGAGGGTTGTGGCTATAAATGAGAATGTCGTCAAAGTAGACGACAACAAAGCGACCAATGAGGGGTCGAAGGATTTCCGTCATAAGCCGCATGAATGTGCTGGGGGCATTGGATAGCCCAAACGGCATGACAAGCCACTCATACAAACCTTCTTTTGTTTTGAAGGTTATCTTTCACTCATCCCCTGGTCGAATCCGGACCTGATGGTAGCCACTTTTCAAGTCAATCTTAGAAAAGATGGTGGCTCCACTCATCATGTCAAGCATGTCATCAAGACGGGGAATGGGAAACCTATACTTGACAGTGATCTTATTGATGGCGCGGCTGTCAACACACATCCACCAGGTGCCATCCTTCTTGGGTGTGAGTAAGGCAGGGACAACACATGAACTCTTGCTCACCTTGAGGAAACCTTTTTGGATAAGGTCCTCAACAATCCTTTGGAGCTCAGCATGCTCCTTTGGGTTCAATCGGTAATGGGGAAGGTTGGGTAGGGTGGACCCGGGGACAAGATCAATAGCATGTTGAATGTCACGCATAGGAGGGAGTCTAGAGGGTAAGTCCTCTGGGAAAATATCTGGGAAGTCCTGCAGAATTACTTGGACCTCGGGTGGGACTGAGACTCGGGACTCCTCGGGGGTGATGGTGACAACAACAGCCCAGACAGGGGCACCTTCGGCAACCTCCCTATTCAGCTCACGAACACCTATGAAGTTAAGGCGCCTAACCGGGTCATAACCAACCTTAGGGGCCTTAGGAACGGGTGTGATAGGTGCAGGAGGAGAGGGAATGAGAAGTTTCCCTTCAGTGGGGTCCGAGGACTCTCTTGAACCTTGGGGGTCCCAGTGGGGGTGGAGGTGGAACTCTTTCCCGAGGTCACCTTTGGGGGTGCCGGGTACAACTATATCTTCTTCCCATTGTGTGAGAAGGAACACTGATTGGACCGACCGAATATAGTAAGGTCCACGTCATAGATCCACGGTTGCCCTAGGATGATGCTACCGACCTTCATAGGCACTACATCGCACAAAATCTGTCCTTGGTAGGACTGGAATTTGATGGGAATGACACATGTAGTGGTGACTGGGATAGACGTGTCGTCAACCCAAGCCACGTTGTATGGCCTCGGATGAGGATGGGTAGGTAGACCTAGACGGGAGACAAAGTCTGAAGAGACTGCATTGATATAGCTCCCGTTGTCAAAAATCACCTTGCAGGGTCGGGATTTCACCATAATGTATGTTTGGAAGATGGAGGTTCGACGCCAGTCGTCCTCCTGAGGGTGTGTTAGGATGCAGCGAACTGCACCCAGTCTCCCCTGGTTTGAACTCTTGGCAATATCTCCCACTTGCATGTACTCAACATGCGTTCCGTCATACCCTGTATCCATCTCCTCAAACTGGGCGATGAGGTCAGGATCAGCCTCATACCTCTCAATGGCTTCTCCTTCCTGAGGTGGAAGCTCCGCAGGTTGGGGGTCGGTGATGACTAAGGCTCGAGTGGGGCAGTTGGTGGTAATATGCCCTAGGTTATGGCACCTAAAGCAACGAACTCCCGAGACATGGGCTGGTTGGGAGGTGCTAGGGACGGGACCCTTTCCCTTGTCATCCCTCCTATCAATTGGCAGAGTGTACTCCAGCCTAGGCACAACAACAGGTGCAGGTAAGGGATTCCTTTGGAAGGGAACAATAGGGGCAACGGCCCTAAGTGGGGTAGCAGTAGGAACATAGGAAGTGGAGGGGCCGGGCCTCTCAGAATAGCGGACTATGGGGTTTCGGGACTCAGGTTGGCGGTAGGTGGGGACCTGAGGTGGGGCCACTTTTTGAAACCGCTCGACATCCCGAGCAACCTGATAGGCATGCTCGAGAGTGTTAACTTCCCGTAGGAACAGCTCCCGCTGTATACTCTCGTGTAGGCCAGCCCTAAACTGTGAGAGGGTGACGGAGGCATCCTCCATGACTCGACTCCGAAGGAAGAAGTCATCAAATTTGGCGATGTACTCGTCCACGGACTTTCCATCTTGGGTGAGTTTCTGCCATTGGTTTAAAAGACGCTGATGGTAGGAAGGTGGCAAATACTTCTCCCTCAATTTCTCTTTCATTTCTTCTCACGTGCTTATAGGCTCCTCTCGTCTCCTGGCTAGGAGATTTTCAACGTTACACCAGTAAGTTTTGGCTTGACCTAGGAGTTTCATTTTGGCAAACCTTACCCTTGTGGCAGGGGTCATGCGGCGATGTCAATCAAAATATTGGTCCATCCTGGTCTCCCAATCAAGATATGTGGCGGGGTTTAGGGACCCATCAAAACTCGGAGCGTCAATTTTGACGTTCCGGAGGATGATATCCTCATCGTCGTGGTCTCTCTCTCGAGGCGCACGGGCCTCTTGCTCTCTACCTTGGGGAGCCTGATTTTGGCGGACTTGCTCTCTCTCCTCCCTAGGATTGGCTACGGGATCGCCGTGGCCATTCACTCGTCCTTCCTCTCCCTTCAGTCGATCCTCTAAGGCTCGGATCCTCTCATCTAGTTCCGCTCGTAGTTGGCCTATGGATTCTTTAAAGTGGGCCATGAGATTGTGCTCGAGCTGGACTAGCATAGTAGTCACGCTCTTTTGATCCATGGGTAGCGTTGAGGGGCGCTCTAGACGGCATGACGAGTTCCTAGACCAGCGTGGCATGCACGGACTCGGACCTAAATGATGCAATCCTGGGATCGAAAATTAGCAAGTTGTAGACCCGATTTGTTGGCTGATAGGCAAAGGGTCAATTTGAAGGGACCGGTCAGGGAAAGTTGCTCGCCCGTAGGCGAAGTAGTTGTGGAACTATCTTCTGACAATTAGGGTACCCTAATGTGACAGTTCTAGGGCCCTAAGGATGGGTGCATACAAGTTCTCTCTTGCCGTCCACAACGATGCACTCAGGAGACATGCTGCATGGATCGGGCTCTCTCTCACTTCGCGCGGTAATTGAAAAGATACTAAATGAGCAAGTGAGGGGAGCACGTACCTAGCTAGACTGAAAAGTCTAACTCCGACCGAAGACGAAGGCGAGCGGGGACGTGCGTACCCGCACGGCGTCGACGAAGCTTCACGGTTACAATGACTTCACTTCACACAGGGAGGATTTAATTTATTACAAAACCACTTAATTTTAAAATTTCCCTCGCAGGGGAACAAATCAATTCAATTTTCTTCACGCAGGGAGACTCAGTGGCACGTACGTTCCGTAAATTGCGGAACGTCTGTCGACGACCTAGTATCTCGGACGTTGTTTGAGCCTCCTGATGCGGACTTCGGGTGCCACTTTAATTTTGTTAAAATGACATATAGAGATATATATATATAAGATTATATATATATATAAATATATATAGATATATATATAAGATTATATATATCCCAAATATATATATTATATATATATTTAACACTCTCTTTTTTTTTTCAACTTTCAACCCTCCTTTTTTTTTCAAACACTTTTTTTTTCAAACTTCACCTACTTATTTTTTAGACTTTTTTTCAAACCCTTTTCCAATTTTCAAACCCCTTCTTTTTTTTTTCAAAACCCCTTTTTCAAACTTCTTCACTGTCTTCTACAGCAGGACGCTCTCCGGGGGCGTCATCACCCTCGTCTCCTCCGCCGTCATGATCTTTCTCTTCCTCTCGGAGATCAGATTGTTTCTTAATTCAGCAACTGAGACGAAACTGGCGGTTGATACGTCAAGAGGAGAAACTTTGCGTGTCAATTTTGATGTAACTTTCCCATCGCTCGCTTGTTCACTTCTTAGTGTTGATGCTATGGACATTAGTGGGGAACATCACTATGATATAAGGCATGACATCATAAAGAAGAGACTCGATCACCTTGGTAATGTGATCGAGGCTAGACCAGATGGAATTGGTGCTCCCAAGATTGAAAGGCCTTTACAGAGACATGGTGGAAGGCTTGAGCACAATGAATCCTATTGTGGTTCTTGTTTTGGTGTTGAAGAGGCAGATGATGATTGTTGTAACTCATGTGAGGACGTTCGTGAGGCATATCAAAAGAAAGGATGGGCATTAACAAATACAGATTTGATTGACCAGTGTAAGAGAGAGAGAGAGAGAGAGAACAAGAGGGGGGGATTCTTTTCCGAGAGAGAGAAACAGAGAGGGAAACCGAGAGAAAGAAACTGAAAGAGAGAGCAAGAACGCAGAGATTTTCTCTTTTTTTTTGCTTAATTTTTTTTCTTTCTCTTATTTTTTTTCTTCCTCTCACCCAACAGATAAAACTCAACTACTCCTTTTCTTCTTTTTTTTCACCTCTAGCAACAGAGAGAGAGGAGGGGAGACGACGGGGACGTCGGGGACGACGGAGACGCCGTTGTTGGGTTCTGATACCAAATTTGACGCGGACGACGTCGGAGGAAGGATCGACGACAACTCCGATATCACGAACAGGACTGGATAGGTTGCTACCTCGCGCAGCTCGGCCTCACGCCGGACGGTCTCACACCGGGCGACACACTCACACTCACAAAGAGAATGAGGGAAGGGGGAAAACACAAAGGCAAAGCACCTTCACTTAACTCTTTCATTCATATATGATTCTTACGTAACACCCTTAGCCCCCTATTTATAGGGAAGGCCATAACACACATACCTTCACACTTTCACTTATTGTGTTTATACCCTAGCCTAATAAAACAAAGCCCACCCACCCACTTTTGACTTGTGGGTTTTAATCAAATAAAATACACAAAATACACACATGTTATTTGACTAGTCTAATAAGACGAATACACACAAATACGTACAAATACGTGTATTACTCAATACACACAAATACGCTGAGTCTTCAGGAAGTCGGATCTCCGAGCCATAAGCTCGGTGCAGTGGCGGTGCGGTGTCGGCTCCGAGCATTGGGCCCGGTAGTGGGCCCGGTGTCCCCACCAGTCTGCCAGTGCAACGTCGGGGATCGACCTGCCCGGTCAGGTCGCTGGAGTCAAGTGGGCAGCGCCCCTTGCGGGAGAGTTCCGGGGGCCGCTCCTCGGAAGAAAAATTTCTTGCAAGCTCTCTCCAAGGAGTGGCATAAGGGACATAGTCATAAGGGCATCTATGCAGATCAAGGAATTACATAAGGCACAACAACATGGGCATATGTGCAACATACCCTTGTTGGGTGCAAACCCACGGGGCCTATTTAATAGATTTTAGGAGGCGATTACGCCATCTGGGATCTACCCAAACCTTTTTGTGAAAGTTGGGGTGCTTATGAGATTCGTGATTATTTTAGAGGATCACATTATTTTCCCCAAAACATTTACAAGGAGATTACATTAATCACAACGCAAGGACATGTGTGCGGACTCAAGGAGGGACAGTTCTCTAACATACCCTCACCCTGAACACTTAAAGCACAAGCACAAACACAAGCACAAACCCTCGCCTTCAAAAGCACAAGGACAAGTCTACGCAGTTCCAAGTTGCATCTTCTCCGTGTCTGTCTTCTATGTGGGGCCCCACCGGAGGTGTTTATAAGCCGTGGGGGGCAGTTATGGGATTTATCCGGTCCAAAGGTGCCCAATGGGGGCTTTAATCGGTCCAAATCCCCAGGTTGGGTTAGTTTAACCGGGCTAAACCTCCATAGTGATGGTTTTAATCGGGCTAAACCCCCTTGGTGGGGTTTAATCGGACCAAACTCCTCTCCTTGGGGGTTTATCCGGTCCAACCCCCCCCCCCCTTTGGGGGTTTAACAGGTCCAAACCCCCGAGGGGAGGGTTTATCCAGTCAAAATTCCCCATTTGGGAGTTTACCTTGTCCAAACCCCCCATTTGGGGGGTTTAACCGGTCCAAACCCCTCAAGTGGGGGTTTATCCGGTACAAACCTCGCACTTGAGGGGTGGTTTAACTGGTCCAAACCCCCCACTTGGGGGGTTTACCTGGTCCAAACCCCCATTTTGAGGGAAGGGAGGGGCTGGCCCCCTTTTGTGTCCCTTTTCTCTCTTCTTTCATCAAAGTTTTCAACATGAGAAAGAATGATACCATTGTTGTTTTAATTCTTTTCCCCTTAGTAAAATCTGAAAAATCTTGTCAAAATATGAACACATTATATAGCTAAAAAGACAATTTCTCAATGTAGTAATGTACATTGTCCTTTTAATGCTAGCAAGTGGTGCATTTTTGTGATGCGATGAAAGAATTTGGACTTATGCAGGAGGTGATCAGGTGGAAGGCAGACAAAAGGCTTTGTTGTGGGGGTGTGTGTGTAAAGGCTTTGCTAATCTCAGTTTTGGAATGTAACATTAAAAATCACAAAATTTGAATGATAAAAATGATTAATGTAAAATGTGTGTGTGGGGTGGGGGCTTTGTTAATCTCAGTTTGGAATGTAACATTAAAAATCACAAAAAGTATGTGTGAGGAAGATGAAGTTTTTGTTGTTGTGTTAATCTCAGTTTTGGAAATTAACTTTAAAAATCACAAAGAATGAATGATAAAAATAAACAAGGTAAAATGTGTGTGCAAAATCAGAAAAATTGAATGAAAAAAATGATCAAGGTAAAAAATTAGGAAAATTAAAATATTAAAGAGTGTGTGTGTGTGTGTGTGAGTGAGAGAGAGAGAGAGAGTGCGTGTATGCAGGTGTGCGCGCATGCGTGCGTGTGCATGTGTGTGCATGCATGTGTGCACGTGTGTGTGTGTGTGAATTATCTTGGCCAGGATGGCTTAATCTTGGTATCTGTGGAAGAGATCTTAATCTCGGTTTTGGAAAGTAATATTAAAAATCACAAAAATTGAATGCTAGAAATGATTAGATAATATGTAAAATTTAAATATTAGAAACATGAGTATGCAAAAAATATTCATTTATACATTAGTAAGGTTATACTTTTCCATTTTGGGAAGATAGCTTGTACAAGCATGATAACTAAGAGAAAGTTCCAATCATGTAAAAGACAGATAACTGGACATGCAATGCCATTTGGTAAATCAAGGTTACCAATAGGTGTGGTGAGAATAAGAGGACTCTTCATAATCATGGTCTGGTTCTTCATAATTATAGCTTCCATCTTGCTAATTGTTTCCTTTTCACTGGTTGCAACTAGCATTGAACATGAATTTCATCACTCCAGTGGGTTTTCAGCCTTCAGGTTGTGCATCAATGTTGGTGTACTTTTAGCATACCTCTATCTGGTGGCACAATCTTAGGTGTAATAAGTTTGCTAAATATGTACATCTAGTGTGAATAATGAAAAAAATAACCTTTGAGAGGTACAATAGTGAATAGAATATATTTGGAAGCCTTTTGCCTTGTAAATCTTGTTTGATTGATAATGCAGAAAATTTGATCAGAATTAATGATAGAAAATTCTAGTTTATAATTGGGTTCCGGATATGAAGGGTGAAATGTCACCCATCCTCAATGTACCACCTGCTCTTTTCAACTACATTCATTCTATCAAGTTTGTTTTTCAATTCATTAGTTTTCTACGTTTACCACTCATATGATGATGGGCAAGTCGCTTTTCAAAAAAATGATGATGGGCAATTCTCACCCTGAGATCACTAACATGATATGAGTTCTGCAGAGTGATTCAGTTCATCCACAAACCAGAGTCATGCCATCAACAGCATCCGGTGCTCAAAAAAATACATCTCAGGGTACCCTTCATTCTGCAAAACGCAGCTTGACAACACAGAATCAGAAATTTTCACCTGGAAGCTCAAAACCTAAGCAAGAAACTTTAAGTAATTGTGACCCCAAACTGGTTGAAATAATAAACACGTCCATTGTTGATAGAAGTCCTGCCATTAAATGGGATGATGTTGGTGAGAAAATGATTACTCATTCCTAATTTTGTTTCTGAATTTTCTCCTGCACGAACTTAGTTTGCATCATTCATCTGCAGCGGGCCTTGATAAGGCAAAGCAATCTCTTTTGGAGATGGTTATACTACCTACTAGAAGAAGAGATCTATTCACAGGACTCAGGAGGCCTGCTAGAGGTAGATTTTTTAAATGCCTACTATCTTTCTACAGTTTAGTCTTGGTTGGTCAAATTGTTCATGACGTCTAGAACATTTTTTTATTTTAAGTTCAGGATTGCTTTTATTTGGCCCGCCTGGTAATGGGAAGACCATGCTTGCGAAAGCTGTTGCGTCAGAGTCGGATGCAACATTTTTTAATGTTTCTGCCTCTTCTTTAACATCAAAATGGGTAGCTCCTAAAATTCCAAATTTCCAATAAAATGATATAATTCAACCTTTCTTATTTTCCCTCTTTGCCTCTGTCTTTTTCTTTTATAATGATAAAGTAATCTGGGATTTTTTTTCTACCTTTTTGTGCAGGTGGGAGAGGCTGAAAAACTTGTTCGGACTCTTTTCATGGTTGCTATTTCTAGACAGCCATCTGTAATTTTCATGGATGAGGTTTGCATCTTCCAGGGGATCGTCTCTCTAGAATTGAAATGTTTTGTTAGTTAGCTTTTATCTACTTGTTTTAACCCTTCTTTATGCACTGCAACCTGTATTGTACTTTTTGGTGCGTTTGTAGTAATAACCATTAACTATGTTGAATGAGCAATAATGTGCTATGTTAAATATCTATATGTGATTGATGTTCCTGAAAGAATTTATTAATTCTTTCAACATGTTATAATGTGCCAGCTAGATCTACTTATAATATGCAAGACATTTTTATGCTCATGTAACACCCCACCCCCCACCCCCAAAAAAGAAACAGAACAATGAGTTATGTAATATGAATGGCATAATATCATGCTAAAAATTCAGTAGATTACATGCTCTGAGTTTGACCATATTTAGGTTGCCGGATAAGGAATTGAAAGCTGACACTGAAAGGACTCCTCTCGATCTAGTTTCTTTTCTCATTTACCGCATGTTATTTTTCCAGTGTACTTTTTTCATTTTCTAATCTGTCTTTTTCTACACCTTCCGAAAAAATCTGTTTTATTCAAGGAACTTCATATAAAAGTCCAGCTTACTCTTCTGGGAATTCAATGAATAAGACGAATGTTTTTGGAAGGTGTAAACAACATGAATGTTTAAGAGAATATTGTTTCACATAAGTGGAACTGTCTATATGTATTCTATTAGATGAAAATGGTCCCTGCCATTCTGCTTTGTGTTTGTCTAACACTCAAATATTCAACTATAATTTCTTGTTACATTTTCTTCTATTCTCTTCAATGTTCATGTTTCTGGCCTCAAAGAAGATCACTTATTTGCTAGCTTTTGTATATCATATGTTTTTACACATTTTTTATGAATCATTTGCTCTTTTCTGATAGGTATTATTATTAATTTTTGCAGCACTATTCTGCTTCCTGTAAGGATTGTTTATTACATATACAACCATCTGGGATTCAGATTTGCACATGGAATTTTAAGAGTGTCAGATGATGTCTGATTGAGAGGATTGTGTTATTAAATACATGATCTCAGGCTCTAAAAGAAGAAAGGATAGGATTGCTAAGTTATATTGCTTTTGTTATTGTAACCAGAAGTAAAACCCGAATTGATGGTAATTATGCTGGCAGCATGTCTAGTACTGCTTCCAATGGATATATGAATCAGTCATTCTTGCCATCATAGCCAGTAACATCTGAACAATTACACTGGCAATGAAGAGAAAAGAAAATTTAAAAAAAAACAAACTATAGGGTCTTGTTGATGGAGAAGGATTGTTTGGCAATGCAAGTTTTGTTTTGGGGTGTGGTGATTTTCTTCCCCCATTTTGTGTGTGTGTGTGTGGGATGGGGGGGTTGTGAATTGCACGTCATAGTTTATTGTCAAACAACTTTGTTTCAAATTCAGGTTCATATTCACAATTTTAATGTGAATTATATCTTGAATCCTTGTTATGCAGATAAATTAGAAGTTCTTCTACAACGATAGAACTTCAGAGATATCAAATACCCACTTGGAAGAAAAGGGCCCCACAAAGTAGATGACCACAGTTTTCTTGTTCCTTGAAATTTTTCCATTTGATCTTTTGAGTCGGATTCTTCTAGTTACATATCAGGACATTAGACTCTGAATCCAGTAGATGCAACGAGCAAATGGTGGGACATTTGGCTCAAGTCATGGGTTTGATCACCACTGACCTGTGTTCAATACCATGATGGCACTGGCATCTGCCATTGTGCATACCACAAGGATTTGTGTGTTTTCCGTGTTTACCTATGTTATCAAAAGCGAGCCTAGGCGCTCGCCTAGGCAGTTTTTGAGGCAAGACGGTCCCAAACCACCTTGATTTTGCCTCAAACGCCTCACTCTCATGAGGGCTGGTCCCAGGAGATCTTGATTGACTTACCCTATGTATTTTCGCCTCAAATGTTGATTGTGTGTATGTATTTTCACCTCAAATCTTGATTGTTGTTAATTTTTTTGAAAATCTTGATTGTATGTATGCATTTTTTGTGATATTTAGACAAATATTTATATTTTTTAATTATATATATATATATTTAATAAAATGTTTCAAACGCCTAAGCCATCGCCTAGGCGTTTGAGGCATGAGGTGACTTCTTGGTTGCCTCAGTCGCCTCACGCCTCTGACTATAGGTGTTTATTAGGATTGACCACTAATTTTACCTTCATACTTTAGTGGGCAGCATTTTCTAAAGATGGTCAAAATATCAGCTTATTTAGAGCTTTTAGGAAATGTTTCTATATCAGGTTTAAAATTTGCCTTTGCAAAATTGAAGGAATCTCATAAGTGATTGGGCAATTCATGTGACATTCCCTAGAGAGGGATGATTTTTGAACAAAATACATATGAAAGCTTTCTTGTAAATTTTATGCAGAAAGTAATATTTTGAGAATTCTTACAAAGCGAACAAATTGTAATTTAAAAATTTAGAGTTTCGATATTTATTTTATTTCATTTAGGAGTTATGTATAGGTATCTCATTTTATTCAATAACTTCTGTTTAATTATTGCATTAAGTTACTGAAATGACAGTTTGTGGAGGGGGAGATTTGGAAAATGACACAAGCTATTTATATCTCAGAGAATTGAAAGTGGATAATACCAGGTCTATATCTCATACTTATCACTGCAATCTGTTTAAGGGATGGAACTTTTGTTGAGAGGATTAATTATTCACCGTGAAAACATCTGCTTAAGAATAAGTGTTTTGGGCGGATATGCAGCGCCTACGGACATATAAATTATGAACTAGGTTGCACTTTCTTGGAGCCAAATGGAATATTCTTCTTCTTCCACTTCCACTGCCAGGCTGTTGGCAATCATCATCATCATGATCGGAACCTTATCCCATCATTTGGGTTGGCTACATGAATCCTGTTTCGCCAAAGAATTCTATCAAGTGCTATATTTGTATTTAAACCCAAGAAGCTAATATCCCTTCTAATAAAATCACACCATCTCATTGTAGGCTTTCCACGAGCTCTTTTACTAGCATCCACTAAGATTTGATCACAACTTTTAGCCAGACTGTTGGCAATATCTCAAACAAAACATAAGTCTTTCCATTTATGTCTTTTTGACAGCTTCTTTCGTGAACATTCCAAATTTGCTTTTATCTTCTATGTTTTCCTTCTCTGTTTCTTTTATACATTAAGCAATACTGATTTGTTATTTTTTGCAATTCAACAGATTGATAGCATTATGTCCACCAGATTGGCTAGCGAGAATGATTCAAGCAGAAGGTTGAAATCAGAGTTCCTGGTTCAATTCGATGGAGTTGCCTCCAATCCTGATGATCTAGTAATTGTTATTGGTAAATTAGTTGGTGTTATTATATGAATGTTCTTGCACTATATGAAATTACTGTTATTCTTTGTTTTAAGTGGATGGTACAATGTATTCATTAAACTGAAAAAATGTGTACAAGTATGCTATGTAGTCAGAGGAGTGCCTAGGCGCTCGCCTAGGCGTTTGAGGTGGTGAGGTGGTCCCAAACTGCCTTGCTTTCGCCTCATACATCTCACTCTCAATCTTCTTCTTCTTTTGGTCCAGTCTTGGTTTAAACCTCCTTTATTCAAATCTTATCTTATTTGTATATATGTATTTTTTCCTCAAATCTTGATTATTGTTAATTTTATTGAAAATCTTGATTGTATGTATGTATTTCCTTTGATATTTTAGACATATATTTATATTTTTTGAATTGTATATATATATGTTTAATAAAATGCCGCAAACGCCTAGGCGATGGCCTAGGCGTTTGAGGCATGAGACTTGGTCGCCTCGGTCGCCTCACGCCTCGGACTACATAGCATGTAAAAGAAAAGTGGGCATAAGAAACCCTGAAAAATCCAACAATCTTCCAATAAAAGGTACTACAAAAACAAAATGTGCCCCAAAAGGATCCCTGTACAAAAATCACACCAAGGTTGTAAGGTGAATTGCCTACGAAGTACTCCCAAAAAGGGTTCCTTGTTTATTCTAGGAAGTGTTTCTCGTCATTTACTTATTTTGCACAATATTCTATCAAGTAAAAGCTATTTGTTTTTTTGAAATCCTAGCAAATGGTAGCAGTATCTTTTAGTATCTGAAGGGTTGTAAGATCACTAGGGTTAAGAGCAACTACATGTGGCATAGTTTCAGGGGAAAACAAGCAGAAATTATTTCACTACCATTATGAACATGCCAACATGGGTACGAAGCAGGAATTGCTTATGTTTTGTGTGGAGAGGACTCTGAAGACATTGATCATCTCTTCATCAAGTGCCCAATTAGCACCACTGTCTGGAGTATATTTGCTCAGCTATTGGGATTCCAGCCAACCTTCCATATAGTTCAGAGGGTGGGGAACTATTTCAGATATTGTCAATTGGCCAGAGACAGTGGACCAACTATAAGTTACATTGGTTCTTTCACACGCAATCTGCTGGAGTATTTGGCAGGAGTGTAATGACAACATCTTTTCTGGAAGTAAAGGTTACATGGAAAATATTTGTTTTTGAGTTGTCTGTTTTTTTCTATAAATGGGGTAGATACATAGTGGGGATTTCTGTTCCAGATTGGTATGAGGAACTGCAAATGATCCATTTGATGTAGCTTTTTCTTCAGGCTGAGGAACCTCTCCTCACCTCACCAGATTGTATTGCCTCTATTTAAAAAAAAATGGTGGTACAATCTACTGCCATTTTTGAGAAACAAAAAATGGGTATGTGGCAGAAGGAGATAAGGATTTGTCTTTAAGATCACTGCGGTGAAGAGGAACTACATATGGTGTAATTCAAGGGAAAACAAGTAGAAGTTACTACAGTACCATTTTTATGAACATGGGTATGAAGCAGTGGGAGATAACTAAGGATTTGCCCCATATGAATACAGTGATGAAATGAAGAGATCAGGCTTCCAGAGTCCTTAACCATCATATTCCTACTGGGTTGAAAGGGAAGTTTTATAAAACAGTAATTGAACTTGTGCAGAACATAAAGTTATCAAGAAAAGATGTATCAATGTAGGAGCAGTTCAAATGAAAATGAGAAGGGTAATGTGTGATGAGACAATAAGAGATTGTAAATCAACTTTGTTAGAGAGGGGTAGGAATACCAGAAGCAGGGATGAAAGCCATCGTAACTGTTTGGGATCATTTAAACATGCACTAAGAAGACTAAGACCACAGTTGGAATGGCTTGGCGGGAAGGGATTTTTTTCCAAAATCCCTTTGAGAGAGAAGAAGCTGCCTTGAGGCAGCTTTTGGAGATTTTGGAAATGCCACCTTTTTGTCCCTATCTCTCTCTTCCCTATCTCTCTCTACCCCCAAAATCCCTCCATGGGAGAATCTGATGAGACATTTGGACATTTGGAAGGGATTGTGAGGGGGTGGCCATAATCTATAATCCTTTGCGGTACCAAACGATGCGTAAGAGGAGCACCTTTTAAGAAATTTATTCTCCATTTCTATGATGACCTTTAAAGGGGAGGAGAGAGACAACAATACTTTGATGGAGGTGATGAAAAGATCTGAAATTATTAATATTGGATATGCATGGACCATATTCTAATGTTTGCTCCTTTGGGGAGCTTTACAGGCTCTTCCGTCTAGGCTTTTGGTGCATCAGTTTGACCATTGAGTTGTCTACTCATGGGGTTTGGACAGGATATGAGCTTGCTCCAAGGAGATCTGGTGGTTATGTTCTGACTTGGCAGTCATACACGGTAACTGGGAGCATCAACAGGTAGGGCTTGGGCTGTCAAAGCATGTCCCCATTTGCCCATTTCAAAAGCTGGACCTGGCCTAGGCCCAGCCCATGCATGGGCCTTAGATCTGTTGATATTTTATGTAGAGCTTCTTTGTGGCCTGGCCCATTCTGGTTTGTTGGGATGCTATGACTTGATTGTTTCAGCTGAAACAAAGGAATTCCTGGGTTTAGAGGGATTAGGGTTTTTGAGGCTATGCTCGAGGGGGTTCTATGTGCTAGTAGGGTTGATAAATTTGTGTAGTCATCTCTCCCTTATTTTATTGAATTCTGGTACTATCCACTTTCACCAAAAGGTTTAGTCCATCATTTGGCTGCATATTATATAGAGTAATAAAACTATATAGAATTCTACTTATACATATATATATGTATGGTCAATGCTCAGTTCACTCGGCCTAATTTGAGGGCAGTTCTCACTTACTCCAAGCTGGACAGGTTTCTGGTACCAATGGATTGGGTGGATCGCCATCCTCATGTACATGTGTTGTCTCTGGCTCGATTAGCATTGGACCACAAACCTCTCTTATTGAAGACCTCTTGTACATGTGGGAGGAGTAGCTTCAGACTAGAGAGGTTATGGTTCAAAGAAGCTGATTTCATATATACTGACAGGCAGGATTGGAATGTGCAGAGGAACGAAAGGTCCTCTATGGCTAGATGAGTGGAGAAACTGAGGCATGTGGCACAAACTCTCCAAGAGTGGGGGAAAAGAGAAAACCTGTCTGGCAGAGCAGATAAGGATAGGATTTTGTAGCATATAGAGGGCCTAGATTCCTTAAAGGAGGCAAATTTGATAGATGAGTCAGACAAAAGACTCAAGGACAATCTCAGGTCAAAATTTGATGAGATCGTCATCAGGGAAGAGATCTACTAGAAGCAGAGGTCGAGTGAGAAATGGATCAAGGAAGGGGACATGAACACCTCCTACTTTCAACGTATTGCCTCCGGGAGAAGAAGAGTCAACTCCATCTATATCAGAGTGGGTGACATCTTCTTCTCTAGGGATGAGGATATCAAGGTGCAGGCAAGGAACTTCTATTCCAGATTACCCCCGAAAGACGAATAGGAAGCTTCAAATTGGGATCCCACAAGATGAAGGTGTAATTTTCATTAGGAATCCCAAGGTTGTCGATCAGGTGAAGTAGTAGTTTCTGGGCACAAAGGATTCACTCGCGATTATAGGCCTGCCAAAGGGAAAGCACACATGTCTTCAAAAGAGATAAGACATGGTCTTTAATTGTCTGAGAAATAGCTCTAGCATTCAATGTCAGATTGTTGCTCATCGAAATGGGGAGACAAGACCCATTCATGATATTAGTAGACCAGGGATAGCTGCAGACCTCCTTCCCCGCCTCTCTCATGAGGATAGGGAAACTCTACCCCATTCCTTCTCAGAGGAGGAGGCTCATCAAGTAGTCTTCTCTCTTGCAGGAGATAGAGCCTCGGGTCTAGACGACTTCTTATTAGTTTTCTTTTAGAAGTGTTGGGATATTCTCAAGGGTGACCTTATGAGTGCTATGAGAGAGTTTTAGGAGGGGAGGGCTCACTTTGGGGGCATAAACAAATCTCTCATAGTTCTCATATCTAAGAAACAAGGTGCACATTGCTTTCGGGACTTCAGGCCCATCAATCTCCTGAATGGCACATATAAGATTATCACCAAGTTATTGGCGAGTAGATTTGATAGAGTGATTGACAAAATGGTCAATGGATTCTAGGGAACTTTCATCAGGGGAGGGCATATTCAGGAAAACTTTTTGGTGGCCTATGAATGTCTTTATGCTATGAAACAACAGAGGAAGAAAATGGTGTTTCTCAAAGTAGACTTTGAAAAAGTATATGATATGGTCAACTGGCACTGTTTGTTTGATGTCCTAGACAAGATGGGCTTCGATGATACATGGATTGGATGGATACATCTTGTGTCTCATCTGTTATTTTTGCGGTCCTAATTAATGAGTAGCCCACTCCGCCTTTCCATCGTGGTAGAGGGCTCTGATAAGGAGACCACATGTCTCCTCTGTTATTTGTCTTGGTAGTTCACATTCTGAGCAAGATGTGGATGAGAGCGGAAGATGCGGGACTTATTAGAGGCTTTGAGGTGGGGACATGCAGTGGCGGTGTCACCTAATTGCAGTATGCAGATGGCACCATGTTGTTCCTAACATAGAATGAGTCCTAGCTTTTTGTAACCAGATTGATGTCGGAACTGCTGGTGAAGTTAGTGGTCTTAAAGTGAACTTCAGCAAGAGTCTCATGGTGGGTGTGCATAGGGGTGTTCACAGTTCGGTTTGGTTCGGTTTAGGGACATTTTTTTTTCAAACCGAACCGAACCAAACCGAACATTTCGGTTTGGTTCGGTTCAAACCAAATTTTCATATCTTATATAATATGTATGAATTTAATGACTTGTATGTATATAAAATAAAAATATTTATATTTTGTATGTTTGTATGTGTATGTAATTGAAATTTTAAACATTTTAATACATTTATGATATATAATATTAATAAAATAAATATAAATAATAACTTTGGTTTATTCGGTTTGGTTCGGTTTCACACGTTATGAAATCGAACCGAACCAAATTCGACTTCAAACCGAACCCAACGATTCGGTTTGCTTTTTCGGTTTGAACCGAATTATGAACACCCCTATGTGTGAACATAGATGATAGGTCTCTCTCAAGAGTAGTTTTCATATGGGGATGTCAAATAGGAGTATTCCCTCTCTCCTATCTGGGCCTCCCATTATCTCCAAGGGTTGTCCATTGTAGTGAGTATCAGTCGGTGGCATAGAGGTATGAATCCAGGCTTGCAGGATGGAAGGTGAAGATTCTCTCTACGGGGAGAAAATGGTGCTATATAGATTAGTACTCGATACCTTCCCTATCTACTTCTCGCCCATCTATCAGATCCCGAAGACGGTTGCTAGGAAACTTAGTCTATTCAAGCGAGATTTTTTTGGCATGGCAGTGGAGAGAGGAGCAGGGGTTGGCATGATATTTCCTGGGATAGAGTCTACAAAAGTAAGGACCTTGGAGGTGTGGACATCAAAAATATAAGACTTCAATATGGCTCTCTTGTGCAAGTGGTTATGGAAGATGGGGGCGGGTAAGAGTGGATTATGAGCACAAATCTTCAGCCAAAGGTATTATGGTAGATCAAGGGTTTGGGATCTGCCTCCTACATCTGAACATAATATTTCACTCATCTGGCGGGGTATTATGGCATGCAAGGACATCATTGTTTCTAGTGTCTGGGTTTGTCTGGGCAGCAGTGAGAAGTGTCTTTTGTGGAAGGACAGATGGTGTGAGGATTTCACCCTAGAGGCTTCGTTCCCTAGGCTCTATGCTCTTTCAGCAGCACCTTTGGCTTCAGTCTCCCAGACCTTTGACTTTCATCTTTTAGGAGGAACTTGGGCACCGTCCTGTAGGAGAAATCTCAGGTTAGAGGAGATGGATCAGCTAGAGGGACTCCTTTCTTTCCTTCTTGACTATGCTCCAGAGCTAGCCAGACTCAACTTGTGGTGGTGGAGGTGGGACAAGGAGGGATGTTTCTTAGTTAGATCAGCCTATACCTTCATGTCTGACGGTGGAGTACGTCATCACCTTATCCCATAGATTTGGGATCCCAGAGTCCACTAAAAGTGAAGGTTTTTATCTAGGAGGCTGCCAACGTGTGATAGGCTTGCACTTTTTCTCCAACATATACCCACCATCATAGTTTGCCAGATCGATCCGGTACGCTACGTACTGCACATGCCAGATCGTGCCAGCGCAGAATCGGCATGTCGGTTCATCGGCACACACGCAGTCTGCAGACGCTATTGCCACCATCCGCCATCAACGATTGTGGCATGGGAGTATACCGGCCATCATGCTGGACTGTAACTGGCCGGAACCGGCACGGCCGGTACGATCAACACTTCAAACTTTGCCCACCATCTGCCATTTGGGTGGAGAGGAGGATGAGACTTTGAATCACCTCTTCGCAGGATGTTCCTACTCAAAGAAGGTATGGGCTAACATCACCAGGAGGATACATTGTGTTATAGGTTGCAGGGGAGTGTCCAACGTCTAATGGGGCAGTGGCATAGAAATTGGCTTCTAAAAGGGGACAGAGTTACTACAGAGTTGCTGGGTGGGTTATCTTTCATGCTACTATGTGGGCACTATGGGGAGAAAGAAACAATAGAACCTTTAGGCATGGAGCTAGAGATGTGGACATGATGGTTTCTTTTATTTATGAGAGAGTGGAAGAGTTGGCGGAGCTCCTATGTTATGTGAATTCACACAACTCTTCCATTTTTGTGTTGTTGGGGGGTTAGTGTGGGTCACACCGGCTCGGTGTCGACCGTTTTTTCTGTATAGGGACTTTTGGGAACACACTCATATTACTTGTACATCCCTTTCTTCATTTTAATACAATAGTGGTATTGCCCCCTTTAAAAAATATATATTAGTTTTGTAACACACGTACGAAGCCCCTCAGGCCAGAACAAGAAGCCTGGGCAGAACCCATAGATCGGCCAAAAATGTCAGAATAGACAGTGGCCTGGCTCCTAAGCAGGCTTCGTCCAACCTGTTGACACCCTTAAATATGCAGTATTTACTTTATTTCTGATCAAATCGGCTTCCTTTCCTTGCCAAAAAGTTTGATAGCAAGTTCCATAAGGAGCTTAGCATATTTCAAAATTTGTATTCCGTCTCATGGATGGGTAGCTGGAATCTTGCTGTGGTGTTTAGGGTTATTTTGTGGACTTGTTCCTGTTATGAAAGAAAGATGTATATAGTCTCTTCTTGGATCGATTGTCTCGGAATTTGAAAATCCTTTGCATCGAGACACAAGTGAGATTTTTGTTTGTCTGAGGTCATACCGTCATAGTCAATATTGTACAAATGCAAATCTTTTTTAAGCAGTTGCTTATTGTTTGATCATTGAGCTTTGGTCTGTTACATCTTTCAATGGGCATATAATATCTGGGAACTTGGTATTGTTAAATTCAACAAAATTGCTTCCTTCACTGATAGATATGTACATCCATGTAGGTGCAACTAATAAGCCACAAGAGTTGGATGATGCTGTTCTACGGAGATTGGTGAGTTACTTGCAGCTTTCCAATGATATTCCATGGCCATATTTTGTGCTTACCCTGAAACTGAATTTAGACTAAAGTAATATTGGAAAACTGGTGGCTATGCATTCTTGGATTCTCTAGACTCATAGTACATGATACTTTAATGATAAATGACTGAAAATTCAGGTAGAGACTGCAGGAGTGCATATTTTTGACCTGATAAATGGCTGCTGATGAACCTGTATGACTTTTTCTCCAGATTGATTCTCTATTGCGGCTGGTAGATATCTAAATGTATCTTGGTGCTCTGAACAGAGGGATGCCATAATAATTTTATCTCGTCTTTAGAGGAACCTTAAGGGAGAGGAACTACAGCATCCTATAGAGGCAACGCAGGTGTTAAACACCCACAAGGTTGGATTCTAGAAGGGAACATAGAAACATTTTTAGAGATAATAAGGGTGTCTCTTCTCAGTCAAATCATTATACAATCTGATTAAAAAGGGCAATGCCAAGTGCCCATGCTTTAGATAAATTTAGAATGTGAACTCCCCACTGGAAATACAACCTTTTGTGGCTTTTGTACAAAAAGAGGTCTGTTACAAAGGGATTTAGAAGCAATTGGAGAGATGATGGGAGCCAGTCTTGCCCTCTCTATTTATCAGATGATGAAGATGTCGACCATCTTATGATTAAGTGCCCAAACAGCGGGGAAATTGGGAATGTCTAGGGTGACCCCATTTTAGAGCCTGTCATTTTCAATTATGTACATGATATGTGGCTTTGCTTCAAGAGAGAGGGGAGAGGCAGTAAAGGGAGGCCAACAACAAGAATCTTACAACTTACTCCTCATGCAACATGCTAGAGCATCTGCAAAAGAAAGAAATGTAGTAGTTTTCAGAATGGAAGAGTTTATGTTGAGATGTGCTCATTGTTTTCAAGGCATCGCCTAGGCGACAAGGCACTCCAAGGCGACCAAGCGAGCAGCACATTAAGACACTCACTTGGCTGCCTTGGTGCACATAGGCCACCTTGGGCTCGCCTAGCCTACCTTGGCAGGACATCCACTTCTTGTTTTGATGCCTTTTTTAGTATTTTGCCAAAAGTTCAGGGGTAATTTTAAAAAATTGACAATGATATGTCAAGATTGGAAAGAGAAGATAAGACTTTCATTTCCCTTTTCCCTTTCTCTTGGATTCTTCTCTTTTCGGCTCCTCTTCCCTCCTCTTAAGGATATTGATTCATATTTGCATGGTGCACTTTTTAAAGCTAGTACCATTTTTATGTATCTTTTTGATAATTCACAAGTGAAAAATTATGAAATTAATATGTTGATGTGCTTATAATTGACCTAGAAATGAGTCATATTTATGCTTCCTTTTAATATAGAGAATAACTATTTGAATACCAAATTTTAGATTAAAATTTTTATATTGATTGATAGGTAGTCACAAATTCTTATTAGTTTTCTTCTTATTACTTTGTTATTGCTTGCAATTTATTCTGTTTTTACTTTTTAAAATATAGGTATATGTTGAAGATTTGTGGATATCAAATTTTCTATTAACTAAAGATCGAACTCATATGTAGAAAATGTATAATAGTAGTTCTCTTACAATGTACTTAATATATAAACTAGGCTTTGCCTAGGCGCCTCACCTTGTCGCCTCAGCAGTAAGGCGGTGGGCCACCTCCTTGGTCGCCTTGACAACCATGGATATGCTTTAGCCCAACATCCCATATATTCAATGGGCAGTTGTAATATCTATGATTCCTTTTTCAGATCAGAGTTAGGTGTCCTAGTGACCCTTAGATGATTGTAAGTTTCTTTTGGGGATTTTTACATTTAGATCCCTATAATTGCGTTCTTTTTTTTCTCATCTAGAGTTATTATTACCCGTATACCAAATTTTATATCCATCAATGTCTTTAGCTTTATGTCCCTTCCACCTAGTTTCTTGTAGGCAAGCTATGTTAACCCTCCTGTCCTTCATTAACTTAACTAATTCTAAACCCTTACCTGTTAAAGTTCCTACATTCCAAGTAGTTAGACGGATCCTATGTTTTTGGACTTGCTTCTTTACCTGTGTGCGTCCAACCCCACACGAGAACCCTTGCCTATTTGACACCGCAATCGGGTGCCATTGCGGCGCGGCGCTTACGGGGAACGCCCTAGCTAGCCCTTGCTCACTTGTCATTCCATCCGGGTTCCGATGTAACGCGTCGCTTACGGGGAACGCCCTAGCCAGCCCTTGCTCACTTGCCATTCCATCCGGGTTCCGATGTAACGCGTCGCTTACGGGGAACGCCCTAGTATTAGCACATAATGTATTTGGATCAGAATTCATGTTGGAGATGTGACAAAATTTTACTGCTGGCTGTCGACCTAACACAAACCCTCCTCTTTTCTCATCCGGGCTTGGGACCGGCCATGGCAGAGTTTGAATGTGCTTTCCACCACCTTCTGAAAAAAGAAAGAAAGGTAACACATGTTTCTACATCTGATTCTTGATTATATTTTAGATATGAATTATTTAAACCCTAAGTATTATGGTGGGCCTTGTGGACTGAAAGGAACAATAGAATCTTCCGAAGGGAGGCGAGGGCGGAAGAGAGGCTTGTTGCTTTTGTTTGAGGTTGTGGCTTTTTGGGCGAAACATCTTTGTAAAGTGGAGGAACTTAACTCCTCGCTCTTTTTGTTACTGGGGAGTTTTTAGGGGCACACCATCTGGGTGTGGCAACTTCTTGTAAAGGGCTGTGAGAGATATTTTTTTACACATGTACATCTCTTTCGTTTATTAATATATTTGTGGTACCATCAACATTTCAAAAAAAATGGTATTATGGTGGGCCAGGTTCTTATATTGGACTAAGAACCATTGGCAGGCCCTTGCAAGTCCACTCCCAACTGACAAGAGTTATAAGCAGGACAAACCCCAAAATAGGGTTCAAACCCCCTACCCAAGTTTCTCTTGGTGGTATTGGTCTAAAGCCCCCTGCCCAATCAAAGAGGACACTGTTTGGTTCTGTCTGATTTTGCAGGGTCATGCACCATTCAGGCACCTGTCCCCCCAGGCCTTTACCCCTTTTCCCACATGCTTCACCTCGCCATAAGGCCAATAGACCAACCCTAATAGGGCGAGATCCTTATGCTCTTCCCTGGTAAACCAGCACATATTATCCTCTGCTTCTAGGTGTTCCTGGGAGAACGTTTGTCTTGACATAAATGCCAAGGAATTAGTCTTCAGTGAAGAGATCCACTGTCCAGACATATCTTCTATATCAGAATATAGTTGTTCAATTTTCTTACTATAGATCAATTAGTTTTCATGGAGATATTCTGAGTGCAGCATCATTGTTGTTTGGATGTTACATTTGTTGATTACTCATAACTAGAGCTTTTGTTGCATGCCCCTTTAGAGTTCATCAAAGTAGAAGTTTACTATTAACCCTCAGTTGCTTTGACATTAGCTGGTAATGGTTAACATTCCTATTTGGTGCTAACTTACTGTTTCACGTGGGAAAAATTCGCTCTGTATCCATTTGTTGGATAAATAGGCACATATTTTAGCATGTATATTATTGATTCTACAAATTTGAGTTTATTAGACGATTTAGGGCTGGGGTACTGGACATTTCCCCATCGACTGCAGTCGGTGTTTATTTACATCGGTGTAAAATCCGAATACCCTTGATTAACTGTCAAAGGTATCTTTCTGATCTCTGTAGTATCCGTTGTGATGTTTTGGGTTTTGTCTAATGTATATGATCTTGATGAACGTTCAGTAGACATGTACTCTTGCAAGGAAATTTGAAGAATTCCATTTTTTGGACATGCAGAATTTGGATTACAATTGATCTCTTGAGACTTTTACATTTGGCCACGATTATGTAATTGATTCTTCGAGTTTATATCCGGTCGAAACCCGATCGTTGGGTTTGCTTCTGTTTGCGATTGAACCTTTGGATTGCTTCCATGGACGATTAGACCATTGATTATGCTTTTGGTCACGATCGGACCGTTGAATTTGCTTTTACCCACAATCGGGCGGTTGGATTTACACCTGGCTACGATCGGACCGTTAAATTTGTTGCTAGTCAAGATCTGGCCGTCAAGTTTGAATTTCATCATGATCGAACCCTTCTTAGGTACATCTGCAATTTTTGACCCTTCCTGGGTATATCTACAAAATTTGACCCTTCCTGGGTATATCTACAAATTTTGACCCTTCTTGGGTGTGTTTGCAGTTGCCGACCCTTCTTGGATACTTCTATGGTTTTCTGGTTCTCCTAGACTTATCTATCATTTCTTGACTTCTAGGGTATATCCGTAATTTCTCAATTCTCCTAGACATTGTTGTCATTTCTTGATTGTCTTTGAGTGTTTCTATCATTTCTGGACTTTTCAGGTTATTTGCGTCATTTCTTGACCTTTCTGGGTGTTTCTGTCATTCCCTAACTTTCCTAGACGTTTTTGTCATTTGTCGACTTTTCAAGGGTTATTAGCAGTTTGCTCTCCTTTCTGGGTATACTTGCAGTTTTCCCCCTTTCTGGGTCTCTAAGCAATTTTAACACCCTTGCTAGGTATATTTGTAATTTTACTTTCTTGCCGGGTCTCTTGGGTATGATGGTTCTTGGCTATGGAAAGGCACGTGGATTGGTATGGTTAGCCTTAAGTTGGGCTCAAGAGAGCGCACACCGCTTCAGGGAATTGGCATGGTCCCGCTTCACCGAGTCGTGCAGAAGGTGTGAACCAAGGATGGCAGTACCAGTTTTGGTACTGGTTTCGGCCATGACCGAAACCGGTTCAAAACATTAAAAAAGGCCAAAAAAATGTATTGAGCAAGTCCGGTTTCGGACCGAAACGGGTGAGTTTCGGGCGAAACCGATACGGTTTCGTCCGAAACCATTAAAAAAGATTTTTTTCTTAGGTTTCGGACCTGCTACAGTGAGCAGGTCCGGTTTCGTTTTGGTACCGGCCGAAATCGATACGTTTCGGCCGAAACGTATCGATTTCGGCCGATACTGCCAAACATGGTGTGGGACCTAAACAAGGGCATTTTTGGTAATTTTGGACTGGACAGGAGCTTTGTGCAATTTTCAGGCTGAGTAGGGGCTCTTATGCAATTTTTGAATCAACTATGGATATTTCGACAATTTTTAAAAAGTTCGGGGATATTTGTATGATTTTAGACAAACCAATGATATTTTTATAATATCTGGACTGAGCAAGGGTTTTTATGTAATTTTAGATAGACCATGGATATTTTTGTAAAATCTAGACTGAACAAGGGTTTTTGTGTAACTTTGGACATATCAGGGGGGGTTTTGTAATATCTGAGCTAAGCAAAGGTTTCTGGGTAATTTCAACATAAGGCACAAGTCCCTCCTTATTGGAGGCGCATGGTAAAAACACTTAGGCGATTGCTTCTCCTTCTTGAGTTCTCATAGGCTGCGATCCATCTTCATGCGTCTGTCAGTGCACCGCCGCAGACTCCGAAAGACATTACAATATGATCCCTCCCTAAGAAATGGCACAGGGAGCATAGCTACCATCATAGGGGCATATTTGCAAACACCCTTGCTTGGGCTATTAGAAGAAAACAAGGCACCAGGCCTATAGCTGCTCCTTGGTGGAGGCTCCATCGGCTCCCTCTGGGTGTGTGTGTTCTCTTTCTCCTTTCATTTGATTGGGGTTTTTTTATAGGAAAGGCTACCCTGGACTAGGTGGACCTCCCGACTGGGGGACCTACCCTGGACCTGGTGGATCCCTTCCTTTCTCTCCTTTTTTTTTCTTTTTAATTTAAAGAGAGAGGGAAGGTGGACCCGGCTCGGGTGGCTTCCTAGGGAGGCAAGGTGGACCGGGTCCGGGCAGGGTGGACCAGGTGGCTAGGAAGCACCCCCCTGGGTGGACCGGGTGGTTCCCTTCCCCCCTTTTTATATTTTTATTTTTTTCTTCTTTTTTTTTAATTAGAGAGAGAGGAAGGTGGACCGGGTAGGTCCCAAGGGGGACCTACCCGGTCCGTGTTGCCCATCTCCGCCCCTTTTCTTCTCTTTTCTCTTTTTTGTGTTATTTTACTGGTTTCAACACTTACCTACCGAAAAAAATATTTGGTGCTAACTTAATGGTTCAAAGCATTGTGCATCAGATTTCAGAACTCTGCATGCCCAACCATTAAGCTAGCCATTGTAGACTTGCTAAAGAAGCTCTGCAAAAAAGGTTAGCTGTTAACATGGAACAGTAGCTTGTAGGTGTCAAGACCTTTAAGGTTGGTGCTGTTTCCACATACACAACCAGGACCAATATTCTCAGATATTTCGTTCTTCTGGATCTGGAAATTGAGAGGCGCTAGGCAAGATTTGAGGCAGATATTCATTGGTTTAGCCATCAATTATCAACCAAGAAAAACAGGCACAAAAGTCTTGCAAATAATTTTTCATGTTTAATTCCATTTGATACTCATTTCACTGGGCCATTATCAACATAGAAGAAGGAAAATATTATTTTGGCTTTTAATATGTTCTAAATTATGTGAAATATTGACAGGTAAAACGAATATATGTACCTCTTCCAGATGAAAAAGTAAGGATGCTTCTACTCAAGAACCAACTCAAAGGCCGAGATTTCTCATTACCTGGTGAGACAATATGAAAGATACATGATATGATATAGTTTTGATACTTTGCTTTAAGAACTATTTCAATATGATGGTTCTTCCAGTATCGTTTTGAAATCTGAAACCATTAGTTCCCGAGAAGTGTTGCCAAGTAGTGCATTTAGTCCATGATGGTTGCCAATTTTGAATCCTATTGCTGTTACATCCACTTCGTGGAAACCGAAGAGCTGGAAGAATGGTGCTGATCATTCTGCTTTCCACTGAGTTGCATAATTCATGGTCATTTGAGGATCCCTGGAAATTAAGTTGCTCAATCAATTATGTTTCCCATATTTGTTGTCTATAAGGCATATATGTTCTCATTGACTTTCATTGCCAATGTTGTCTAGCAAGGTACCAACAATTATCATTTATTTTTTGTGCAGGTGGTGATCTGCAAAGACTTGTAAAAGAGACCGAGGGTAAGTTAAGTGACAGTAATTATTTTCCATACCTTTTTTTATATCTAAGTATCTCAAACCATTAAATTGTTAGGATATTCTGGAAGTGATCTAAGGGCCTTGTGTGAAGAAGCTGCAATGATGCCACTTAGAGAACTAGGTCAACAAATTCTTACCATTAAGGCTGATCAGGTTTGCTATACATAACAATCTGTCTTTGAAGTATTTTCTTTCTATGTTGCATGGAAGTTTAGAGGTACAAAGAGGGAATACCTTATAGAAATTCGTCTTTCAATTCTTCATTGTCTAATGTCTATAAGCTCCACAAGTTTTTTTTTAATTTCTACCTACCTACTGAATATTTTTCGCAGCAAAACAAGTATGTTTAGGAATTGATACCATTCATAGAAGAATTGTTCGTATCCGCCTACCCTCCAAAGGTTTCTCCACATATTACCACTATATATCTAGGACTTTGCTTTGCCATCATTGCCTAGTTGCAAACTTTGGTTCATTTCATCTGTTTAAGAGGAACATTTCAGTTATAGTGATTGGGTGCACCAATCTGTCACACATCTCCTAGCCATTGTTTGCTTAACAATGCCAAACAAAGCTGGTGGCAAATCACATCTCATAATAAACAGGAAATTGCCATCATCGTTGTTTGACTATAGGCGTTATATTATAGTAGCAGGTGTATTGACAGGATCAACTCTATCGTAGGATCAAATTCTACATCAATGTGGCATAGGCGCTGTCCTGTACAAACGTTATCCCCTATTCATCGTTTCTTTATATTTTAAGAAATGATTACGTGGCATTTTAATGAAATTATTTACTCCTTTCTTTCCCAAACACTTTTTGCAGCAGTATGTGGTAGCTGAGTTTTAAGACTTCTAAATAGCCAACAAGTTGGGTTGCCTTACGTGCCCGTTAGTCCTGATGGGCTTGCATGCGCACCATTTTTATGAATTCTTGCCAGGATTGTTCCAGCAATTTCTGAGGGTTTTAGCTGATAAAGGTGTTCTCTATTTCACAGGTGCGGCCATTGAGGTATGAAGATTTTCAGAAAGCAATGTCTGTCATTAGGCCAAGCTATCAGAAGAGCAAATGGGAAGAGCTTGAGCAATGGAACAGGGAATTTGGCTCTAATTAAGGGGCTAAAACTGAATTATCGATGTTGTGGCAAGACGGCTTCGGGACAGCTCCATCTGACATCAGCTTATGGTTCTCCTTACTGGTGAATGGCGTCAGCTTGGTTTCATGGAATCGACAATGTTTCTCGAAACCAATTGCCATCTCATGCCTTCGTTTGATACAGCTTCCGGGTTAGGGGTTTTCTTCTCTCCCATTCCTTCCTCAGTTGTATCTACCTGTACAAAGAATATCTAAATACTTCTCGGCAACCAGCAGAGCCATTGAATGCTTGAAATTAAAAATGCCCGTGTTGCATATCTTCTCAGACGGTATTTGTCAACCTTATGTCCCACCTCTGAGATGGATATCGGAAATTTATGTCGATTGGGTACCCAGGTGAAATCTTGCGTTACTTACAGAAGCTTTCATATTCTATTATCTACCCTGGCATTCATTATTTTGTCATATATATATATATATATATAGATCCACATAATGAGTAATATTGTTTCAATTATATATGTCTCTGGTTAAAGGACCTTCATTCCTTCAAACTATGAGATTTTAAAGGAATATATGGTAGAACATGGAAGATTTTAGGGGTGTCTATATAATGACCATTGTTTCACAAGGAGGTTAAATAAGTAGTCTGGTCTTTTTTCTTTTTCCAACTCGTGTGAGGTTAAGTTAAATGAATGGTAGATGATGGCAGGATCATAAGTGATGGAACATAATATAATGAAATGCCATATATTATAGGGGAATATATATAATCATCTTTATTCTTGTGAATGCAACAAAAACATTCATGTTAACATAGCTCGATATGATAGAACCTTGTGTTTTGTCTACAACGCCCCCTGTGCCTTGGGGTATGTGGAACGTCCAGTTACTCAAAAGACAGGTCGATGTTGACACCACGTTTACTTTTATAATTTAATTTACCTGCATATGATGGTTTCACTTGTTTTGTTGGAAGTCATGCCTACCATGTACTAACCATGCACAGCTTTCTTATAAATCCTTACAAATCCTTTTACACTTGGTCCCGAATCTTGATCGCCGTGGCGTACTTTATATTTTAATTTACTTACACATGATGGTTACATGCTTCCTGCCAATTATGTGTTTTCTATCTGCAACTGCGCAATGACGACCGGCCATGTAAGGTCATCTTTATTGGAAAATCAGAACTCGTCGGTTTACCGAAGTCTTAACGTGATATGGTACAATTCACCCATCAAGGTCGGGGCTTTGACGTGGTTGTTTGATACCGTTGAGATACGAGGGCCCATGGTCATAAATAGTACTGAGATACAAGGGTCTATGGTCATAATCACATGAATCACAACTCATTTAATTAATATAAGATTATTGTCTAAGGATTATGTCCAAATTCCAACAGATACAAAGAATAATTACCGAGCTGAACTGGAAAAAAAAAAGAGCACCGTTTATGATACCATCTACTCTTTTATGTAAGATGATTTGATGAGCAATGACTCTATTAGTGGTGAAGTTTGTAGGGTTTTTTGGCTCTCAAGCGCAGTTTTGTTACTATTCCGTCCACCGAAGAAACTTAGGATGACTTCCACCAGCTAGAGTCTCCGTTGGGCATTAAGTAGTAGATTTTCTCTATTCACACTAATCATTCGCACATCACAGTACGTAATTGCACCTAGTCATCTTATAAACTCGTCTGATTCAAATGGCATGATGAAGACTTGGAGAATTAAAAGACTCCATTAAAGAGGCATGAAGTCTATTCAATCATAAATGAGTTTGTAAGATGATAAGATAAAAATTGCGCACCATCATATGCAGCAAGTATTAGCCTGTGGAGAGAGCACAGTGACTGGAACTAAAATTTGTCAAAAACATTTGTGTTACATAACTGTCATCCATTTACAATTATTAGATTACATGTATCCTTACGATTCCGGTTAAGGTGGGGTGTTCTGCATTCGCTGATGTACATGTGGGAGAGAGACCCATCCTCCACCCACACATTCTACCGCCTCTATTGATTTTTTTTTTTAAAAAAAAATCAATGATATAGTCTACAGTAATTTTTGGAAAATGATAAACTTCCTCCCACACAACCCAGCAGTTTAACAACAGACATGGATTCCATTACACAAAATAGAATCATCCTCCGCCAATTTACGTTGCATAGAGAGCCTAAACAGCAGACGGTGATTGATCTCAATACTACAGATCAGCAGATATTCTCATGAAAACATCAGAACACTGGATTGGGCTGACCTTAGTCCTGAACAGACCGGACATGTCTCCAGGTTGAGCAAATTTGATTCCAAACCGAAGCAGAGAACCATGACAGTTCCGTTTCCCACTAAAGGGAACGGATAGTTTATAAATTGTAAGGGCCGTCCAAAGTTCTGAAAAGGGGCCCTCCCAGACCATGATGGAAATAATGGAAGTACATTTGTCCTGTAATTAGTTCGAGAATCAACGGTTTCCTCAACTCTGGACATGATTTATCAAAAAAGGGAAAAGACTTATAAAGTGGCAAGCATTCAAGCTTCCGAACTTATGGCGTTGTATGTGTCCTTGTGTATATAACAGATCACACTGTACAGAACTATAAACTTCCTTTTCAGGCTGGCAACTTGCAATTCCTTTTTTATTTAAAATATGTACAGGAAGTGTGAGGTCTTGCCTTCTTGGGACTCAGTGCAACCATGCCTCTTCTTGCTTTGTGGTTGTGAATGCTCGGTTCGGGGTCCACTCACCACTCCGATATTATGAGCCTGAATCCCCGTTTCTTCGAGAGTCTACCATTTCCATGATGATCAACCATGCAGTTATAGCATTTGATCATGGAAGCACCAGAATATTTAGCACCAAGCTACAGGAATTCTTAATAGCTCACAGTCGTGAATGTGACCCATTGAAGCTAGGCGCATCAAAGTCATTCAAGACACCATCGTTTAGCTTGTTGGGTTGGATGGTTGGCCTGTGGCTGGTAGAATTTGTTCGCGAGGACAGATAAGAGAGAGACTGTAACCATGAAACTAATGTTGGTTTCCGCACGACATCATCTGATTCTGCAACATGAGCATGTAGATCACCAAGTATAACATTCTGGCCCTCTTTCGGCAGTTGGCCAATGAACTGCGCTAATAGCTTCAGTAGGTAGGGCAATACCTGACAAAGAACAAGGAAGAAATAAATTCCAAAAGGGGGAAGAAATAAAATTAAGGGGGAAAATTAGGTAAGGCAGCCTTTTGGACTGTTTGTGGTGCTAAGAGAATTTAAGCTGTGGTCAAAAACACTGTTTTAAGAAAGGACAGTAGCCAAGAAGAAAAGTGTCAAAATAGGAAGAGGAATGATGCACTTCTTTTTTTCTTTCGCACATAGGTTGGGCTCGAGCATTATGAAAAACTAACAATTCAACCATGAAAAAACCAGCCGTTCACAGTATCATGGAACTGGTCCACATTAACAGAAATCAGGCATCATAATATCAAGTATTCGAGATTGGATCATTCTAGCCAGTACTCGGGCACCTAGACCAAACTGACAATTCAACTTGTTAAACTATGAACTGTGAACTACTGGTAACAGGTGGGATTACTGTGAGACATGGACATTTCCGGAAAATCGTTCGCAACTGTGGAACCCAGCCAATAGGCCCAATTTAGACTAAACTGGTTTAACCTGCACATTAGATAAAAAATTAGACGTTGTGGGCTGCAGGCAGTACCCAACAAGGAACAAGGAAGGCTTGAATCCCAAAGGGGGAGGAAAGAAAATATCAACATTTTGGAACATTTATGGTGCTAAAGACTTGAGCTAAGGAGAAAAAACATTCTAATAGACAGTAGCCAACTAAAGAAGTGTCAAAATAAGAGGAAAGATAATGTTCATCCTTCACATGTAATCCGGCTGGGTTCCACCTGAAAAGCCACATTCTCAAAGTAATGGATTTCTAGAAAACACTGTAATGCATAAAGATAATTAGGTCCATGTAGTACTGTAGTTGAAGCTTCTAAGACTTTATGGTACATAATATGAAGGGAATAAGTTGTATACCCCTGGTATTGTCAATGACTAATTATTCAAACATGAAAAAAGGACATTCACAGTATCATGGAACTGGACCATTTGAATGGAATCAGATATTAGAAATACCAAGTATTCCTGAATGGATCATTCTTAGCATTGCTTTGGAACCCAGACCAAACTGATGATTCAACTAGTTAAACTATGGAGACATGAACTACTGGTAACAGGTGGGTTTACTGTAAGATCTGGATGTATGCAGAAAATCATTCCAAACTCTGAAACCCAGGCCATTCAGACTTAACCTGTTTGAATCTGCATATTTGCCATAGCTTCATGTTTAACATAAGAACTATTTTAAAACACACGTCATGGTTTAGCAGATAAACTCATCGGTAAAGCTATAAGCACATGCCCAGTTAACTAGCTGGTTTCACATCTGGTTTGAGAAATTTAAGACGAAGAGTAATCTTTTTGAAATTGTTTGCCATACAGCAATAGTAAAATCTTCATATAAATTTGCTCATATCCTAAATCAAGTTATTGGTTGGAAGAGGACTAACTTAAAAATAAAAAGAAAAAAGAAAACTACAAACAGCACTTCCAAACTGATTAAATTTGGACTTTGACAACATTGGTTACCCCTAAGTAAAAATGAAGGTTGTTTCAATTGAATGCATAGCCAGATATCATTTTCATGCCCATAATGTAGGTAAGGATAGCATATTTAAAGAGAAGATGCCTCCACGCCTAACCTCTCTGCATAGGCCCCTTGAAGGGTGCTGTCCATGGACTTCATTCCATTGACATTTTTTATAATGTTTTTTTATCACTGTATCTTTAATTATTCTGGATGTACAATTGTTCTTCAACGACCTAGGGTTTATCATTATATGAGCCATTTCTTGGACATGAGCATGCAATCATAGACATCAAGGTGCAGTGGCAAAACAACAATGGTTTATGAGGCATTTTGGGATTCTTTTTGTTTGGGTTTTTCCCCTTTACTTCAGTCTCTAGTCATCAGATCCTCTGAGATAAGTGATAACAACGCCTATGGATAAAAGGCTTCATTTACTTTTCTTTGTTATATCACCCTCGTAAAAGAAAAATTTTATAGACTAGTACGATTTGATATATGGTAATAATAATAGAAAAGAAATGTCCATAATGGCAAGGAGACAGGCAAATGAGAGAAACCACCCGCATACCTGAATATCAACAAGAGAGATCAGGCGCAAAAGCAAATCTAAGACTTTCTTGCAGGGCTCCGAATCTCTTTGCCAATTCTTCCAAAAATCAACATCTTTATTCATGGCTGTACCGCAGAGAATTGTGACTTTTTCTATAAGGCTGTTTACACAATAAAAAGTGGCTGGACTACCAGCAGGAAGATGCCGAACCAAGGCTGCAATTCCAGATGCCATTCCTTCAAATGGTGTTGTCCCAGGATAAGCCTGCATATCCGGACAAAAGAAAATTAATTAAACCAATTAACAAACTTAGGCTTAAGCATAAACTGGTCATTACTTTACATACATCCAATGACCTCTGCATGTAATAGAAAACAAGCTTCTCCTTTATTCCCATTTCATCATTCTCATCAGAATCCTTTCCAGATGATATAAAAGCCACAAAGACAGAATGTGCAGCCCGAGCAACTTTTTCAAGACCGTGATGCATATATCTGCAATTCACACTAAGGATAACTCACAAGCCACAGTCGTTTCTTAGCTCATTGAAGCAATGGTTCAACATATATAAAAACCATCACAAGGAAAAGGCGAGAAGAAAAGATAATGAAATTTTAGAATGCTCAACATGGTAAGGATACAAGAACATGGTTGGAGCTATTATTTTTCCAAAAATGTCACCAGGAATATGGCCAATGCAAGTTGGAATAACTCGAAGATAAAACAGTATGCGGGCAGTCTGCACTTCATCGTCTGACCAAACATACGTCTTTCCTACGAAACAGTCAGAACCTTAAGAGGAAATTTGACAAACAAGTCAGACAAGAACTATATGCAAATTATATCACAGAAAGAGACCAATGTCACACCTGGTAAACTTGTCAACTCAACATAAGAGGGCATTGACTCAACAAATGAGGTACAAGCAGCACCATTTTCCTGAACTGCCAGAACAGCACGGCGGACGGCATCTGTGTACTCCGGCAGGCGAATGCGCCGCAAGTACTCTATGCAAGAAAATGAAATTAAGACCCTCACTGACACATCTGACTTGATTTCATATGAAATTTTTGGATCCAACTTTCTCTTTGTTGCTTCAGCTGAAAATACTACAACCATAAGAAAAAATGACTCAGCAATTTCATCCAGACCTCTGAGCATTTCTTCTTCCCTACCCTTGAGCAGTAAAGAAACCAACCGATGTTTCCCGTAGAATTCTTCACAATATCTCCAAACATAGTTTTCCACAGCAGCCTGACTCCCCTCATCAGCAAGAGAATACATGTTACACAAAACACCAGACACTGCACCAGCCTCCTTGAAAAGAACACTACCCCTATGCTTTTTTAGTTCATTCCGATGGAGGACCCAGGCACCTGAATTTTGGCTTTCAAGGACCCTTCTGAAGAAAGAAAGCAACGGAAATATATCATGCAGCAAGGCCAAACAAACACAGAGAAACACAGGGGCATGAAAGCTAAATGGACCGCATCTAGCCAAGCCAATTGCAATGCACTGGAGAAGACAATGGGTTTCGGGATCATCATCCAAAAAAGGGTCATTTCTCATTCTAGAGACCACATAGTTAGCCACAGCAGCAACAGAACCTTCGATCGAACTCCTCAGTGAAGAACTCAGCTCCAGCTCGTTGCCGGGAGAGACCCTACGGAAAGCCCTCAGGATCCCTGCAGAGGCCATGACAACAGCAAACCTAGCACTCTTGCCCACCTCCAAGTTCTCGACAGAAACCCCTCTACAGAACGATTCAATACTTCCCACCGCCCTCGAATTGATGAAACCACCGACCAGCCACTCCACCAAACTCAAAACCATAAGCCCATGAGCGAGATTAGCGCGAGGCCCCGCTCCCCCGCCCCAAATACACAGCAAGGAAGCCAGCACTCTGGCAAAGGAGTCACCTTTCGACCGGACGAGGGCATACCCAATCCCCGCGAGGACCTCCGGGACGAGCTCCTCCGCTGACCCGATCGCTCCTCTCTCCTCCAGGAGACGGCACAGGAGGTCCAAGCAGACCCCCCGGGACGCCTCGGACAGCGCGGGCGCCGCCGACAGGGCCCCCAGAAGGAGGACCCCCTGGGCGGGGAAGGGCGCCGGAGGGGCCAGGATCCCAGAAAGGGCGGACGCGGCGGACTCGAGGAGGGGCGGGGCCGGGCGGGCGGACCTCCTCAGCCATATGTAGAGGAGGCGGAAGATGGGCAGCAAGCACTCCGGCGGGGGAGGGGAAGGGGAGGCGAGGATGGACAGGAGGAGCTTGGCCTGGGGATCCGCGACGTGGATGGAGTCCTGGGCGTCGAGAAGGGCGCCGAGGGCGTCGAGGCAGCGGCGGTGGTCGGCGGCGGTGGAAGCGTGGTAGTCCCTGAGCTCGGCCCAGGCTTGGAGGATGGCGCGGGCTCTGGAAGAAGGCTGGGACGACGGTGAAGAGGTGCTGCTGCGCCCGCCGCCGGTGCTGCGCAGCCAGTCTTCCAGGAAAGTTGGCTGGGCTTGCATAGCGAAAGCTTCGCTCGCGGCGGTGCCGTTGGGTCGTGGCGCTTCCTGTCCGGTTCAGAGGCCAGGAGAAAGGGAGCAAACACATCCTGTCTTCAGGTCGTGTTCTGTTTGGCCGTACGTGGTTCATAGCTCTAACTAAAGCTTTGAAAGGGTTTTCCAACATTTTTATTTTTAGGATTAATTTCATACTTACTCAAAATTATCATTCTTACATGTCAAACATCATATATACTATCATTATCAATTAAAAATTTCAAAATTAAATAACAAAAATACCTCCAAGACCTATACGAGAAGATTTGAGCTTGATCTGAAGTGTTGGGAGTAACTTTGTCATTTAGTAACTATTTTGAACATTTCAATTGATAATGATAGTATATATAATATTTGGCAACTAAAGATGAACATTTTAATATTTTAGAGAGTATATATATGAAATTAACTCTAATTTTTATTTAATAGCAGCCAAACTCTCGGCCATTTTCAAGACTGGTAACTTTCTGATCTTGCAATTGGATGCGGTGGAGGTTGACTTAAATATTTTTTTAAAGACTTAAACGCTGGATTGGTGACTTAAAATCATGGTGGTGGGTGCACCGCACCCCATCAATAATAGGGCAGGGATGGAAGCATATATTTTTTTTATCGGGTCATCTCCTGATATCCGAAAAACTCATGACCTTAAATTCCCCCAAATAATGAGGGAGCATATTACATATTTGTTAACTTTTTTGCTCACGCCCTGTTTGATAACGAAATAAGTAGGGTTAGGATGATTTATCCGGGATCGGATGAGTTATTCTAATTTAGTTTACTTTAACTTAAGTGGGGTCGGATAGAAGTTGTAGTGGATTTTCTCATTCTCATATAATGAGTGAAGTAATTCAACCGGGGTCGAATAGGAATAGAGGGTGGGTGGGTCATCTCGGGTAGACCATCCACCCCTATTCTATTCTCTTAGGGTCGATTTGATAGTATAATCGTCGGGAGAATGGCGCGCACGATGAAAGAGAAAGACACGGTGGGTCCCGTCTCCCCCTCACACACAAGACGCTAATCAGGGACGGTTAGCAAAGGGGGATGTCCGGACTCGGTTAGTGACGTGTGTGTGAGTGAGAGTGTGGACTCCCCCCCCCCCTTGTTCTTTCTCATCTGATTCGACATTCACCCGACACTTCAATTAACAAAGAGGGCCTTAATATTTTTATGTCGCAAGTGAAATGTAACAACAACGTTCTTTGGAAGGATAATTTCGGTTGAGGTCAGGGTAATTAAATAGAATACTGGCAGGCATTCGGGTAGAGTAAGGAGATCAACTTTGGGTACAGTTTGTTTGTGGCTCTGCATAGATCAAATCCAATAAGCACCTCTAATTGCAATTCCGTTTTTTATACATAGTGATTAGTGACTGAGTTTGATCCGCCCAACATGTACACCCTTAGTCATGTTATACTTCTTTCTTCATAATTTTATTAAAAATAGAATAAATCCTTCATTGTGAAGTTTTTTTTTTTTTTTCAAAGATTATCTTTCAAACAGGAGGATTAATGTCGATGAGGTGTAGACGAACCAACCAACCACGGTCCACCGAATTGGTAACATCCAGATTAGAGGAAGAATGGGTGGACGAACACAGTTAGTTTAATGTACGAAGACCAATTTGTTCCACGTCTCACGTCATTTTTTGAATCACGGAAGTAAAACGTCCACGACCAATTTGATGTTCACACAGCTTTCACTACTGAACTAATGGACTTTTTACGATTTTGGCGCTACATCCCCCCTCACCCCCCCCCCCCCCAAACACACAAAAAAAAGAAGTGATTTTAGCTATTACATTTTATAGTCTTATTCCACTGAGCCCTATTAATCTAACGTTTAAGTTATGATCGGTCAAAATCATTTAAGTTCTTATTGTCGAGTTCTTTGCAAAACTATCCTCCTTATTAATTTATTTATAAATTATTCCTCTTCTATTCATATTATTTTCAATAACTTCTCGTATTAACTAATCAATATAGTGCCAAAAATGCTCCTAAAGTTAACCTCCATTGAAGTTTCAAAATATATTTTGTTTTCATATATCTACTTGAATTTTTAGACGAAAATATCTTCACTAGAAAGAGTTGTTTTGGTCAGCATATTCTGCCAAAGAGAGATGAGGGATAAAAAGATATACATATATATATATATATATATGAAATTGTGAAGAGAGAGAGAGAAAAAGCTTATGATAAATTAGAATTTTTTTGATCATTTTTAAAATTTACTTAAAACAAATTAGAATTAAATAGGATATTATAAAAAGAATACTAACAGCAGGTGATGGTAAGGATATTTGTACACTTATTCTAATGTAGCAACTTTATCAAAAATGCTATGAAAATAAGAGCAATTTTACAAACAAACTTGTAAGGAAGGTATTTATGCAAAAAAACCTTATCTATTAAATAACTTTAAATTTTGAAAATATATATATATATAGCATAGCTTTAAGAAAATTCTTGGAAAAGGGGTCTTCGAACTAAATGTTTTGGATTATGAAAAGTTTTTAATAATAGACATTGCGACCATTTTGTTTAGAATGATTACAGAAGGCGTAATAGCATCTCAAATTTCCTAATTTTTAGAATTGAATGCATCAGGCATATTATTCAAGGTCATTCTGACCATTTATCGTTAGTAACTGTCCATTTATTTATTTGATGACATGAAGCTTCCGTGCGGGAGAAGATGGAAGGGAAAAGGTCTACCGTCTACACTCCAGTACATGTCTGCCCTTTCAAATGTAATAAACGGTCAAACGGTTATTCTACCATTTTATGCCAATCTAATAAACAAATTAAGTCAATCAGATGGGATCTTTCATATACTCTGCGCTTAATGACATATAGAGACATCCTTGGATCAGATAAAACTCCAGTTTTTCCCCCCTTTTGGAACGTTAAAACTCGAGAAAGTTTATTCCACATACAAAGGGGAAAAAGAGACATGCAAACATAAAAAAATCTCATCGTCCCATATGATAATCAAACTTTTCTGTTAAATTGAATACATAACTGTTGGCTGTTGCATATAAATAAAAAGCACTTGAATTACCCAAAATCATACACCAATAAAAAGGGGAAAGAATCAATACATCAAAAAAGGGTGACATTTATATCAAAAGTTCCAAGAGACCCTGTATTGGAGGCAATTACACCTATCATAATCCCTCAAACCACCAAAAATCTCTCCCTTCTCTTAGTATGTCCTTGGAATTATGTGGTTATAAGAAACTCTATAAGCTATGTTCTGCGGATTATTTCGAGTATCCGTAGCGCGTAACCCTTCAAAAGCTTTTCAATTCCTCCGGTTAAATTGGTTAGTACCACCACTCTTGGCACCGCCGAACCTGGAAAATCCACCATCCCTCCTGCCGGAATCATTACCTTTGCCTCTAGCACCAGAAAATTTACCTCTCCCATTAGAGAAGCCACCTCCACCCCGAAATCTTCCTCCTCTGCCACCATAACCTCCCCTAAACTGCTCTTTCTCTTGCAAGGGAGGCAACTCTCTCGCCACCTCGATGTTCACCATACTTGCATTTTCCTGGCCTGCATGAGAAGTAACCAAGAAGACCAAATGCATGCAGAAGCAACAGATGGTATCATGTATGAAATTACTAGGTCATTTACAAACACGATAGAACAGTGCGATAGATAATATGGGCAGAACCAATCGAATAAATGGGTTCGATCCGCAGGGCGACAGATGTATTCAGTATTTTGATATGCAAATTATCTTGTTTGGAGAGTATCCGATTGGTTAGTTTTTTGGGGGGCGGGGAATACCTTCAATAAACAAGCTCACATCATCAGCAGGCACATCAAAAACAGCAGCCATTCCATCGGTTGTAAGAGAAAGATCCCCTACTCCCACCATCTTCTCGTCGGGCATGAACCTCCTCAAAGCACTATAGGCAAACCTGAGACACCATCACGAACGGTGAGAGCAGGTGCAAAAATAAATGAGCAGATCCTTTAAACTAATACTTGCTTCAGGGTTAATGAACTCATGCACTCCTTTATTTTGTATTAAGATGAAAGAAATCACTGTAAGATACAAATATAACCGTAGTCTGAGATCAACCATCTATTCATGAGACGAGGTTCTTGGCCATTGAATCTTTAAAACGAAAATGACGTTGTATAGAGCAATAGGTCCATGGAGACCAACTCAAAAACAGCTAACATCAACTCACGGCCCCAGAATTTGATAATATTCAATCCTGGCACGGTGCTACCAATGAGATGAACTCGTGAAAGCATTAACCGAAAAAACCTTTTTCTGGAAGATGATTAGCCAAGAAAACTTACCCAATACATATCACACTGAGAAAAAAACTAACATAAAAGAGACTAACATATACGTAGGATGTTGTTTACACGCGGAATTTTCGGATATCTATTTCATTGGATAGATGTCCGTATATTTTTGCATATTTATTAATTCCACGTTTTTGAGTTTATCAGACGATTTAGGAATTAGGATTGGTGTAATGGACTTTTCCCCACTAATCGGAATCGGTGTTAATTTATATCGGACAAGTCCGAACACCTTTGATTAACGGTCAAAGAACGCATTTGGCCTCTATGCATTGTGACATTAATGATCTTGATGATCACCCATGACGGGTACATACTCTTGCAAAGAAATTTAAAAACTTTATTTTCTTGAACACATGTAATTTGAATTACAATCAGTATTTCAAGACTTTTTCATATGATCCCGACTATGTAATCGATCTTCGGGATTATATCCGATTGTAATCAAAGCCTTTGAATTTGCTTCAATCAACATTTAGATCTTTGAATTTGTTTTCGTCCTGATCGGGTCATTGAATTTACTTTTGTCCCCTGATCATACGGTTGAACATGAATTCCATCACGAGGATCGTTGGATCGCCAAGATGATCATTGTTGGTCCCTCACATAGATGACAATGTTGATTTCGGTGTCAGTTTCGGCCGGATCCGAAACCAAAACTGTTTCGATTTCGATTTCAGTCCGAAACCAAACAAATTATTATTTTTGATCAAATTGTAGAGTTTTGGTTTCGGCCCAGTTTCGGTCAGGTAATTTCAGATCGTTTCGATCCGAAACCGAAACGTTTCGATTTCGACCGAAACTACCATCCATAGTCCCTCAGAGTTGCTTCATGGTCATAATCACTCTTTTGATTGTGATTGGACCGTTAAGTTCCCTTGGTGTCCATAATGGACATTCCTACTTGAGGCGAGGTATATTTGTGATTTTTCCTCCATCAAGATATTTCTACAATTTTCTCAAACTTTGAGATATTCTTGCAATTTCTTACTTCCTTGGAGATAACTCCATCACTTCTTAAGTTGCATTGACTTTTTGGATATAGTCCAGTCACTTCTCGACTTTATGAGCATTCTTAAATTTTGACATATATTTGACATTTCTTGACTTCTCGGAAATAACACCGTCATGTCTTGACTTCCTGGACATATCAATCACTTCTTGACTTTTCGGAGATAGCATCGTCACTTCTTGACTTCTGGGCATATCTACCATTTCTTGACTTTTTGGAGATCGCCTCGTCGTTTGACTTACTGAGCGCTCCTAACTTCCTTTCTTGACTTCTCGGAAATAGCTCGTCATTTAATTCTTGGACATTTCTCGTCTACATTTCTTGATTTCTCATAAATAATCTTGTCATTTGACTTCTTGGGTATTCCTCGTCTTTATTTCATGACTTCTCGAAAATATCCCTGTCAATCGACTTCTTGGGCATTCCTCGTCTTCATTTCATGACTTCTCGAAAATAACCCCGTCATTCGACTTCTTGGGTATTCCGAGTCTGAATTTCTTAATTTTTCAAGGTTTATTTGTAATTTCATCAATTTCTGAGTTTCCGGACATGATAGCTCTTGGCCATGAAAAAGATACATGAACTTGGATGGTTAGCCATAAGCCGAACTCAGGAGAGCGCACACTGCTTCAGGGAAGGGGTGTGATCCCCCTCTGGTTACACATTGACCGGAGGGTTCCCCCTCAGGTTGTACCATATCGGAGGGGGGTCCCCTCCAGTTACACATTGACCGGAGGGTTCCCCTCCGGTTGTACCATAACGGAGGGGGGTCCCCTCCTATTATAACCCATTGGAGGGGGGGTCTCTCCCTTCTTCTTCTTTTCCTCTTCTTTTTTTTCTTTTTTTTGGGGGAGCGGACGCAAGGGATGACCGGAGGGGGTTCCCCCTCCGGTTTGACTGGGACCGGAGGAGCCCCTCCAATCAAACCTGCACCGGAGGGGGTCCCCGCCTCCGGTTTGCAAACCACCAGAGGGGGGGCTCCATCCGGTCTAGTGCAACCGGAGGGGGTTTTGTTCTTGAATTTTTGACCCCTTTTTTTTCAGTAAATTTCAGGGTTCAACGGCTGCATTCCGAGTAGAATTTGCCCTCTTCCCCCAGCCACCTAAACGGAGAGGTGGAGACATACTTTTGGTTTAAGTCAGACGTCCAATCTCTGAATGCAGTTCAAGCACCACTGCTGTCGTTCCAAAGACCAAAGGGTTTAACTCAGATGATCTGGAGATAACAGTCAATATCAAGAGCTTTTACGGCCTTCAGCTGGAGGAGGTAACTTTTGTGTTCCAATGATAATTTTTGAGAGATTGGCATACTGGCATATTTACATAAACTTTTCTAACTTAATAGTTTTTGCTGGGCACAATTTCTTAATAGAATCATCTCCAATCATAGACCACATAAAATGCAAGAGCTGGATTCTTACGATGGTGAATAAATGGTGTTCCCTGTCCGAAGAGTAGAGTCACATAATCCTCCTTTGAAGATAGAAGTGACCTCTTCTTTATGTCAGTGTAACCCTGTGAAGCAAATCAAATATTCAAGTTGACAATGGAATTTAAATATGAAATTTTCAACAGCTTTACAGAACGAGAACAGAAACTTACTGCAGCCTTTGCAAGAGCTTTTGCAAGTAAATCTACTGCTGATAGACCTGACGAATTCAGAAGCTCCTCAGCTTGTGCACGAAAAACTGGAACAACACTGCATATTGAGAGATCCGTTATTTGTTCAAATCTTTTGAGACATCTCCAAATGCATATATGCCAAAGTATTTCAAAGACATACCTATCAGACACATTGGAGATAGAAACTGCTGCTTCAGAACCAATAGATTCTGCAACATCAGCAGGTTGGGGGGGAGATATGCGTTCAAATTTAACACCTGTTTCTCTTTCTAACCTTGAAATACTACGTGAGTACCTTGGTTCAAACAAAAGGATGGCAACTCCAGTATTCCCTGGACGAACAAAGGGATGATAACATCAATAAAAATGAAACCTCTACCTCAATATCTAGTCATAAAATGCAGAATGTGATGATAAAGAATGAATTTTTGGACCATACCAGCCCTCCCAGTACGCCCAGAGCGGTGAATGTAAGCTTCAACATCTCTGGGAGGTTCACACTGAAATAAAAAATAAATATCCTTGAGCTGTCTGTTGATGAGTTAGAAATTCACCATACATGTTAGGTCTGATTAACAAGAAAGCATTAAATATATGAACTTAGCAGCAAAAGAACAGGGAATGGGTTATTCCATATAAGTGAAACAATGACCTGAATAATCAATTGCACATCATTGATATCCAAGCCACGTGCAGCAACATTTGTTGCCACCAACACCATAAAGCTGCCTGATCTGAACCCAGCAATTATGACCTGCATAAAATACACAAAACCACAACAACACAAGGAAATATAAATATCATTTTTTGAGAAAAATGGTACACAGCTTTCAAAATATGGCATCATTTCCTACTATTACTGTACTTACTTCACGCTGAGCCTGTACAATGTCTCCATGCAAAGCACGTGCACCAGGCAGCAATCCAGAAAGTTCAGAAGCAGACTCCTTCGTCTCAGTGAATATAATAGTGCGGCCTCCCCTGAATCACAGAAACTTCCCACAATATAACTTTTCACAAATAGTACAGAAAGAACATGAAGAATATAATGGAAATCCAAAACAGAAAACAAACCGGCTATAACAACGAATAATATCTGGAATTAGTTGGTTTCTAGCTGCACGGGTGCAAGGAAGTGCAAGATGCCTGACATTTGCACTAGCCTTCAATTTCTCATTACCAACAAGGTCTGCAGTTCTTTTTGTCGGTTTCAGAAACCTGGTTGATATCTGCAAAAAAAAAGAAATGGTGTCAAGTCTGCACCAAGATAGAACGGAATTGATTATAAAGAAATAAATCTTCAAATCACATAATGCCAGCATGAAGCTGACCTTGTTCACCCATTCAGGCAATGTTGCACTAAAGAGAAGCGTCTGGACTTTGTTTACATCCTCAACCTTCCCTGTAAAGCCGAGCAGCATAGGAATAATCCTTCATGGTAAATAACTTTACAAATGTACAGTTTCTTCAGGGTATAAAGATATACTTCAAAAAACAAAGACCATAAAAAAAAAACTCAGGTGCCACTTTTGAATACGGTGTAGTTTAGTGGAATCAGCACACTGCATGTAATAAAATACGGCGATAGGTTACTCCATCCTTCCCCTACACAATATCATGTCCTTTCCTTTGGAAATGTAGATAGTACTTTCTCTTGCTTTTTCCAAAATGCTTTCACCATCACTCAAAAAAGGGCATACTTTCCTCTTGCTTTTTCCAAAATGTGTGAGAAATCACGTACCGAGTATAAGTTCAACATCATCAACAAAGCCCATATTCAGCATTTCATCAGCCTCGTCAAGAACACGGAATTTTAAAGACCTCAGGTCCAGAGTTCCCCTCTGTATATGGTCCTAAACAAGAACAACATCAGAGTGCCAATGTAGTTAAGCCAACAAGCTTGAACTGAAACCAAAGCAGGCTATATATATAAATGCCTAAAAAGGAAAAGAAACGCATGTGAAATAAGGACTACCTTAATGCGACCTGGTGTGCCAACAACTATATCTATGCCTCTTTTCAGCGCAAGTTCTTGAGCACGATAGGGAGCCCCACCATATAAACAGCATGCAGACAACCCAACTGCCCCACCATAGAATTCAAAATCCGAATACACCTGAAATGAAGATTAGTTACATCTTGCACTACAACGGCATACTCTAGATATTCAAAATAAACTCAGCACAATCTTCATACCTGATTTGCCAGTTCCCTGGTAGGCAAAAGTACCAAAACACTGGGTGGTCTCCCATATCCCATCTTCCTTGATGCCTTGTGTTGACCATTTGTCAATGATTCCAAGATGGGCAATACAAATGCCAATGTTTTACCCTGTCGCCAAAGGGAAAAAGTAAGTGACAGGTGCAGGTTCACAAAAGCAAGATAAGAAAGGTGATAAAAGTGCAGTCAGCAAGATAGCAGGACAGTAACATCAGTAAAATAGCAGGAAACATCAGCAAAAAGGTAGAGTTGAATTGTGTAGAAAGTCAAGTATCCCGCGTCAAAGAAAATAACTGCTCAGCAGAACACATCTCACTGAGTTTTCCTTCACAAGAAGGCATCAAGTAGTTCATCAGAAAGTGGATTCACTGGTCGGACTGGATCCAAGTGGAGATGGAGGGAGGGGGAAGGGAAAACACTCTAATAGGAAATGCAACAGCCAATCAGTCATGAATCGTAAATCAACACCAACCAACCACAGATCTGCTGAATGCCCATGCTCACAAATCCATGCTCCACTTATTGTTTTCAATTACGCAAACATTTACTTTTCTCTGAACAATCTTAGCACAGGATGGGGAAAAAAATACCTAGTCATTTGACTCTTTTCAACTCACCAAATAGCTATACAGAAGCTTAGTTCCAATGCTTCATGTATCATATCCATCTTTAGTTGGATTTAAATGCTTCATTGTTCACTGTATAAGAATTGGGATAAGGCTCTGATGATGATGATGATTGTTCACTGTATAAGAACTGTAGTGAAATAGCAGTAATTGTGCTTAATGATGAACTAAAAACCTTAAGAACAACTCCCAAAGAGAGTGCAATATCTCAATAGTCTTGGGTTATGAACAATCACCGATGGACCAAAGATATGCTGAATTTTATGCTAGAAGGTCAGGTATGTGCCAGATATCTTCAAATATTTCTCATCAGTAAGTGCTCAGCCATGCAAACATTTTTCTTCTCACAAGATACTCAGATATCGCATTGTTTATTGTATAATAAACATCTACAAATGGATTGGAGTGCATCTTGGTCAATGTATACGTGCATTATAAAATACACACATAGTATAGACTACAAAACATGTTTTTTCTGTGAATATGAATTGTATAGTTATGTATTATGCAAATGGGCATATTTTACACTTATTTTCTGTCTCTTCTCACCCATGAAATGTTGTCAACCAGTCACCCTCAACAGTCTCATAGTTCATTGCCTTTTCACAGTCCAAAGGTAGTGATTCAAGACTCCACCAATCCTTCATCAGGGCTAAGGACATAGTACACTAATTGTCCACGTTGCCTAAAAGCTGGTTCGTTTTCCACAGAAAAATAGTCTCTCCTCATTTTTTTTGAAAGTGGTTGGTACCACTGTACATATAAAATGAAAGAATAGTCTCCTCATAATCACAGAACATGTCTTGTCACTGTTATTGCCCTTCTCACCAACAATAACAAGGTGCAGTCGTGCAGACTGCCTGACCAAGTTGAGTGGACTGCCTGGCTGCCCTCTACCCGATGGGGGTTTCTCCAACTTTTTCAAGTGCCCACAACGTGGGAACGACATGATCCAATTTCTCAACCATTGGGAACTTGCATGAGCCATGAGGAAAGAAGGAATCTCACACTCAATAATCAACAACTCATTGAAAAAAGGAAAACAAAAAGATTTTCCAGAAGATAGACTTCTAAGGCATGATGAAGCGCGTGTTTCTGGATTTCAAGTATGACCTCCACTGATAGCGAATCAACACCACAAAAAAAGACGGCACATCTGGCCAACCCCACAGCAATTCAGCCTTTGGCACAAACCAAGTGCTAGCAATCTATTTGCCACAAAAAATCATCCAAGTCGGTAGCCTCTTCCATATGATCACCAGCACAGCAGCAATGGATCTGTATTCTCTGCCTTGCTCAAATGTGTGAAACTTAGAAGTGAACCAAGTGATGCAATTTGTTTCTAAACTTTCAAAAAGCTCCTCCTCAACTGTAAAGTGATGGGAGAAAGATCGCCAAAGGTGATCCTCATCTCAATAGTGAAAGAAGGAAATAAAGAGAGGGCAAAAAGCAGGAGAAACTCGTCCCTGTCAACTAGATTGTGAACATTGAGCCGTGGCAATTGTACTCCAAACATGAAATTTGGTTTAAAAAATTCAAAATATGCAAGATAAAAATGGAAGACCAATAGAAACCTAGAACAATGCATCCTGCATTATGGTTTTGAACATAACACAGCTTTTATACACTTCTTCCCTATGTGAAACCTCTGAATCATTAACTTGATTATAAAGTTGAAACAACTCCAATCAAGTGCAATGGTTATAAATCAGTTCTGAAACATGGGCGTTTCAACCTCCTAATTTTGAGCTTTTTAAATGACTTTGCTATGATTCGAAATCCACGGTATGCTACAGCCTACAAGAAAATGGCAATCAAAATCAATCAATTTCCCACGCTTGATGGCTTGAGGTTCAGCCGTATTATTAGGATCTGATTTCCATAGTTTTCCGTTCTTCCCTAGCTTTTTTTAAGAGTAGAAAATTTTACACTATTAATCAACCACGTTAGTTTTAATCTTTTTACTATGTGCACAATTTGCCACAGGTTCTCTTTAAACATGGCAAAACTAAAACGGCGTGGGAAAAGAGTTCATACCTGACCAGTCCGCGCCCTTCCAACCAAATCGGACCCATCGAGAACGAGGTCAAAAGTCATAGCCTGGATAGGAAACAGCGCTTCGATCCCCTTGGACTTCAGCTTCGCCCTGAGAGGCTCCGAGATCCTGAAACTGGACACGGCGTTCGGGTCAGCGGCAGCCCGCTCCTCCCCCGCCACCGAACCATCGCCACTGTCGGACGAAGACAGCTTCCCGTTGCCCGCCTTCCCCACAACCTTCTGCTTCTTCACCGGGTGCCCGTTGGCAACGGCCACCGCCGCCCCTCCATGCTCGCAGCTCGTTTCGCTCTTCTCCTCCTCCTCATCGTCGGAGGCCTTCCTCTTCTTCTTCTTCTTCTCTTTCTCTCCATCCCCCTTCTTCTTCTTGTCCGACAAGACGGAGCCGGCGGAGGCGGCTCCATCCTCGGGCTCCAGCTTCTTGTGCTTCTTCTTATTCTTCTTGCTCTCCACAGCCTCGACCTCAATGGGATCTACCCGGGCCATCTCGCCTGACCTCTGGCGCCGCTGCGCGTCAGCCTTCTTGGGCTTCTTAACCTTGGACTTCTTGCCGTCGGACTCGGGGGAAGAGGAGGCGGCGAGAGCTAGGGAAGGCATGGCGAGCGATGGGAAGTGCTCAAGCAGGCAGGAGAGGGATTAGCGGCGGCCGCGCCAACCTGCGGCAAAGGGTTTCCTTTCGCCACAGGTGGCAGGGGGCCGAAAGAGGAGGAAGAAGGTTAGGGTTTTGGCGCTTTTAAGGCGGTAGAGCTGTGGAGGCCACAACGGTGCGCCAGCGTGACAAAGCAGACGAAAACTCTAATCCATGGCGCAATGCGCCTGGCCAATGGGGTTCGCTGCTTCGGTAGGTGACGTCGGACTTTTCGATTGTGTGTGTGTGTGTGGTGGGGGGGGGGGAGTATCCCTGCTCGTTTTTGAAGGGGGTTATGACTTACTAATTTCGCATTGTATGCATAGTTTAAAAGGTATCGATTATGAGGTATTTTCTGTAAGTCTTATAAAGTATAAGTATTAAGGCACGATGAGACGTAAGTCTTAATAGATAAGAAAATAATTATAAAATAATAAAAAATGTTAAAAATAATTATGATTTTCATGTGTTAATGTTATATCAACTCAATGATAAATTCATGTTATTTCATCACCCTTCTCCATATGGGAGAGGACTCGAGTTCGAGCTCGATTATCCCATCCCTGTTAAAAAATAAGTACCTATCAAGAAAAAAAGTATTGGATTATATTTTAAGGACAACAAAATAAACGTAAATCTTGAGAGTACCCTACAACATCTCATTACATCATCTTCTCAAGTGATGTACACGTCTGAATTAAATACCTTGAGACGGTGAAGGCGGTGAGACGTACCACCTGTAATGCCCTACAACATTTTATTTGATTGTTAAAAAAATATTATGCATGTCTAAATGTTTAAACTATTAATTTTATTATATTTATTTATTCATAGAAAAAAAGTTTAAAAGTTAAAGAAAGTGAAGAAAGAAAAAAAATTAATAAATAAAGTTTAAAATAAAATTTATAGGAGGTTAATTGTTTTATAAAAATTTGAAAGGGTTTAAAACAAAAAAAAAGACAGAGGATTAAAAAGTAAAAAAAAATAAAATGAAAAAAAGAATAGTGGGCGGCGGCCACCCAAGCCTCCGAGCGCGCGCGCGGGCGCGCCCCCCCGCCCCCTTTTGACTGTCGCAATCGCGGCAGTCACATATATATATATATATATATATATATATATATATATATGTATTATTTGTTAAACCTTCATTATTTTAAAGCTTATTCTCTTTTAGTCGATCTCCACATGCCATATACATAAAAAAGAAAAAGAAAGAAAAAATGTGAGATAGTCTAAAGAGTGAGGTGAGTGGGTTGGTGAAGGTCAAAATTTTAATTAAATAATATTGAATTAAATATTTAATCTCCATCCTTGATTAAATGAATAGCTAAGAGTTGATTAGGTAAAACCCCTATAAATAGATGGTTAGAGGGCCTCATTTGCTCCTCTTGCTGGCTGGGAACGTGAAGGGCAGAAGGAGAGGGGAGAAGGCTGTTTAAAGAGGTGTTTAAGCGTCATTAAGATAAGTGATTATGCCGTTATCCCCTTAATTAGCATGGATTAGTATGTTTAAGCTGATTTAAGGTGTGTTAACGAGTATCTGAAATGATAGTTAAATGTAGAGACCGTTATTTCACCATTTGCGATCATAGATTAGTCGAATTCCATGAGATCATTAGTGTTAAGGCACGTGATTAAGGGTAAAATCAAGTAATTAATACCTTATAATTAGCAAAGGTCCATGATAGATTTAGAAAGTTTCCAGACTCATGAGATCTGATGTTTTAAGCTCTCTGTAAAAATTTCCATGTCTGATTCAAATTATTTTCGCGTTTAAAGATATTTTAATATCATCTTAAAGGTGTTTAATTATACTAAAAGACTAAAGGGATGATATAAAATCACCATAAATTGTAAGAATACATCTTACTGTAAGATCCCATGTGTAGAAAAATTTTCATTATTTTTGGATCACGAAATTTATGTTAATGAATTTTTATACATGATAAAGTAAATAAATAATTACATCAAAATTATAGAAATTAGATATCCTGTTCAAAAAAATCTTAAAAATTTATAGTATGGTTCTCAAGTTGAGTGTGATGTATTCTGAAAATATAAATAATTATAGATGTCTGTAAGAGAAATTACATAATTTTTTATACTTTATTAGAAGTATAAAATTATGGGATAAATAGAAATACTAAATGAAAAATCTTGAAACTTTACCAAAAGACTTAAATGCATGTTAGAACTCATTGATAGAAATTTCATCTTATTTTGATAAGGGAATCTTTACTGGTATAATTATCAATGTTTAAACAAATAATTAGAAATTTTAAGAAATATTAATATTATGTGAAAAATCCTGAGAATGTTACAGAACTGATATATAATATTTATAAGTTAATGCCCAGTATAGTTTAGTTATTGTAAGTATTCTGCATAAGTTTCTCCATTTAAAAGCTATTGTTGTGAATTTTAGAAACTGATATAAAATTTCAGAAATTAGAAATACTGAATGAAAAATAGTGAAATTTCTTATATATGATATTTCTGTCTGGACCAACTTTCTGTAAAATTTTAGAAATTGTCTGATCATTGTAGTTATATTTAATTGATTTATCATTCATAATGTATTTTTGTCATTCTATCAAAATATTGAAAATACAGTGTGAAAAATAATTAAAAGTTTCAGAAATAAAATTAAAGTTTGAGAAATGATGTTTCTATTATGAACGATGGTTTGAAAAAGTATGGTGATTTTTAGAGTACTTTGGGTAAATTTAGTTCATTTTTCATGCATAGGAAAATTTATATGATTCTGGAAAAATTCGAATTCCTGCATGAAAATTTATGAAAAATTTTCTATGTAATGTTACATATAAATTTGATATGCAGGTAAAGTTAGATGATTTTCAGAACATGGTAACTAAATTTAGTCATTTTATGATACATGTTGAAATACAAGTAATTCTGAAAAATTATAATTTCTGTCTTAAAATTGATGCAAATTTTATGTTTGGATCTTTCCTGTAAATGTATTAGTTTTCTGTAATTTCAATGTATTCTGAGCTCTTAGAATAAAATTAGAAATTTTTGATGTATAAATGGAGTATAGATAATCCTGAAAAAATTATAAATGCTGTCAGAAAATGATGATAATTTTCTATTTTGATCTTTCCTGTAAATGTATTGATTTATTGAAATTTCACTGCATTCTGATATCTGTAAATAGAATTTGAAAATTTTGATATATATATATATATATATATGTCATTATATTTGAATAAGTTGAGAATTTCAGAAATAAAAAAAAAGATTTTCAGGAATGACATATTTCATACTCAATGTTCACAGTATAATTTTTGAGTGGCATGTGTCCATTTTCTATAAGTCATATATATATTTACCGTATTGTTATTACTGCCAAATGGACACTGCCACCATAGGGGGAGACTGGAACTAAGCCATATAAATGCTCATATGGGGAGGTTCACACTGTACTGGCCACAAGGGTAACGGGGATGAAATCCTGGATGTGGACAAGTACCACTGGTTAAGGTGGAGAGGACTTCTCCCGATTCTGCGCAGTAACCAAGGCTCATCAATATTTACTTAGGTGATCGAGTACCGACTGACTGTCCTTCTAGTGGTGGTTTGGGCACTGTGTCTTGGCTATTTACCACTGTTACTGCTCACTAAACTGAAATTGAAACTACTATTACTGCTTACTGCATTAATATTAAAACTACTACTACTGTTCACTGAGTCATTATTGAAATGACTATTACTGTTCACTGAAATGATATTGGAACTGCTACTGTTCACCGAGTCATTATTAAAATGACCATTACTGTTCACTGAATTGATATTGGAACTGTTATTACTATTCATTGAATCGATATTGAAACGACTGTTATAGTTCACTGAATTGATATTGAAACTACGGTTACTGGTCATTAAACTGACATTGAAACTAGTGTTATTGCCTACTGAATTGTTATTGTATTTTACTGTTATTACACTGTAAATGTTTACTGTTAATGAATCTCCGGTATATCAAATGGTGATTTGGAAAATGTCAGATTAAGTCTGTTTGGGACCTTTCACTATGCGTGAGACTTTACTCCGCCTTGTACTGGAATCATTCTATTGATAAATAAATCGAATTATATTGTATATTAATGTTTGCAAATGTTGAATTCTCATTGATAGAATAAAGTTTTAATCTACATACTTTACTTGTAAAACGTTCATAACATAACTTATGATCGTAAATTTGAAATTGGGTTATGATGTGTTAATCTCATGTTATCTATTTGAAAGTATGCTTAAGAATGATTTATAAAATGGAATACCGTAAATCACTTTGGATATGTTTATACATGTTATGATTGGGGACTATGCTTAATCTCTTACTAGGTCTATTCGTAGACTCACCCCGTTGAACATTTTCAGGAGAAGCGGTAGAAGAAAGTGAGGAGTGATCTCGTGGTGTTCTGACCGTGGTTTGGATTTACTACGAGTCATTATCTTAGGTAGTTATGTTAGAAAAAAAATGTGTATGAAATTTGGTTATGTAATAAATGACTTGTTAAATTGTTAATATTTATTTCGACCTATGTGGATGAAGTCCCTTGACTGTAAGCTGACTGGTTGAGTAATTTCATTTCCGCTGCAATGATATCTCAATGTTTATGTGGAATTCTCTACCGTAATTGTACCGTTTGGGTTGTCCCACTATGATGTCTCGACTGGGATCCGACGTGAGTCTTTTCGACTGGACCGAGCTTACGAGTCGGGACGTTACACCACCTCAATTAAAAAAAGGCGTAAGCCTCAAGCAAAAGATATGAGGCGCATGTTTCAAGGCGTTTTTCTAGTGCCTCACCTTGAGACTTAAGCCATAGTGCTTTGAGGCGCCATCTTTTTAAACAATGATTGTCTGGATATGAAAAGTAAACTTACATGAATAATCTTACAATCAAAAGTAGCCAATTTAAGGGTGACACCCATTCCGACGGCCTCCATCCTCTTCGAGGCGACCTCCCTTCTCCCCCACATGAGCTTGGAGGTGAAGGAGCTGAGCACGCCATCGTTGGCAAGCTACGGCCGATGGGGACCTGCCAGCTCCACGCTGTCGCCCGTAAGCCCAAGAGGGAGCCTTCTCCTGCACCACTCTGCCAGCCTTCGAGGTCTCCCTGGACGAGGAGGACGGCGGCTTCTCCTGGTCCTGACCGTCGACCACCATCACCTTCTCCTAGCTCACCATCAGCATCACCTCCTCCCCATGGTGGCACGCCACCATGATCGCCCTCTCGTGGTTCTCCTCCCCGCTCACCCCTATAGCACACAAGAAGGAGAGTGCATACTCCAACAGAGGCTGCGAGCTGCTTGACCTACCAATCGAGGAGCCAGAGAGGACAGCCCGACCACCTCTAGCTCTCTTGCTACAGAGAAGGGACGTGAGAGGGGTGGAGGAGGGAGAGGGGTAAAACGGTCCTAATATACGGGTCGTTATCTTCGTCAAGACGGAAGGTAACACGGTGACTTGGGTTAAGAGTTTTGGGGAGTTTACGAGTAAAATTTCACAAAAATGAGAGCTAAACGATAATTCAAACATTTTTTAAGAATATACAATTAAGTTTCCCTTTATTCGATGAAGAGTATTTAATCCCGAACATAAATGACAATTTTCTCTAGAGTTGTCACATATCGCGTTGCAAGAAGTAATAATGTTTCCATAAATCACGACGTCACCTATCAGGAAAATAGACTTATATAAACTCGCAAAATACACACCATTTCTATTTACATGCGGACGTTGATCTCAAAATCCAATCACATCGAACCATCATTAGTTCCCAAGCCAAGGATCAGGAACTCCTTGTTGGCATTCCCAAATGCTGTCATGGGGTTTATTTCTTTTACTTTTTCCTTGTTAGCTTAACAAAAAACTTAGATAGAAAAAGAACTATTAGAAGACAGTTACATGGTTTGTTTAGACTCATACACCTGTAGTAACATCCGAAATTTCATTGTAGCTCTAGAAACAAATCTAAACGAAGAGGGAACCATACGATTGTTAAAGAGAGACACGTTATGGTATCTCTCGGACTTATCAGCCAAAGTGGTTTGTACCATGAAATGATGAGGAGCAAGACATTAATAATATAACCCATTCATGATGATATCTGATAGATGTACTAGCATGTAATAAACTTACAAACTCTAATGTAGCACTAACACAGCACATACTTGTAATGCCAGAGATGTCGGGTTCTTCTGAGCTAACAAAAAGCATATACAGAAATGGCTGACACACGGCCCCCATCTCTGTGGCATAATAAACTGATGCTCTGCTTGCAGATCCCATTATCGGCTCCCAATTTCAAAAGGTTCTGCACCGTCAACGTATGGTATGAGGATGGTCTCCCATTTATCTATGGAGATGATACAGCGGCATCCCAACCCACCGCCGAGTTCTAGTCTTCATCCACTTCAACCAACCTGCCCCGAACCCATATCTTCTTAGTTTTAGAAACAGAAGTCATAGATCCATCACTCTTACTTGACTCCGAAGGTCGATTGTCTTCGGATTTGTTGCTGTAGCTGACAGACCCATTCAGGAAAGAAGAGTCTAATTTTGACACCATGACATCTAAACAATCACCTATACCATGGGACAGAGATGAACCATCGCCGCTGCTTTGGGGTCTCTCCACACTGCTTTTGCCTTCAACCATAGACAAGAGTTCCCCTCCATCCAGTGAATTTTGATTTGTCAAGTCACCGAAATTAGACCCATCTCCGTTGCTACGGTTTGATGGGAGAACAGGTCTACCATTTACCTGTCGCCTATCTGATGTGTTACCAGTAAGAGCCTTCAAACTATCGTGGGAATCCATAATAGCATTGTCCGATTCCAGAGAAGTGTTGTAGCCGCCTTCTTGTGAGGCCAACTGCCCACTTCCTATACTTTCTATTGACCGTGTTGCCTCAGCGATGAGTTTTCTTGCTTCCAAAAGTGAAGCCCGTGCAAGAGGGCTCGTCGGTGCAGCCGCCTCAAGGGCCCTTGCGGCCTTCTCCGCCTCAGCAATCAACAGCCTGATCACAGGGATATCAGATTCATGTGGTGACACTTAAGCTTAAGAAAGATGTCGTACACATTCTTGTAAACCTCTGAGAAAAGGAAAAGAAAAGCATGGGTATGCTAAGTGGAGAAAAAAAATATGTAGAAACTGCCTCATACATTCATCCAGCTAGAAGAATGCCTGAACAAAGAAATTCACTTACATTGCCCTTTCAGTTGCTTCCCGCTTCTTGGCTTCCATTTCTGCCCTCTCCTCTCTAATTTTCTTTATCATCTTCAACTTGGAACTTGCCATAGGATCTTTGAAAAGTGGAGCAGAAGTTTTCCTTTTCTTTTCTATAACTTTCTGGATCGTTTTTGATTCAGCACCAATGTCTTTTGCTGCTTCTGTAGTTTTCTTCTTTGCTGATCTTCGTTCTACAGGTTGAGACACACCGGCCATCTTCCTCCTCCGTTTTCTTTCAACATCAACAGGAACTCCATGGTACTTGGCCAATGCACTGCAAACGCGGTTCCGGTATTCCTAAAAAGTACAGCAAAAACAACCATGAAGATTGTTCACAACTATATTACATGATAATTGATGTTAGAACGTTTCTTCACTTTCAGGTTTTAGAACACATTCTTACTGGATCATTCCACTTAGCAGAAATTGCCTCCGAGATCTTTTTTCGCTGCTCAGATGACTTCGGTGCTCTCTGGCCTCCTTTTGGACGAGCCACTGTCTTCCTCTTCTCAATGCTCTCCAACCATTCCTTCTTCAACTGTTCATCCAAGATCTCATATGAATTCCACTGCAGTTCATCATCACCACTATATCCTTTCCTTGAGGCTTTTGCAATTATGTTTTGCCATTCAAGACAGCAGGTCTCCTGCACCAACAACCTTTCACGACGCCTTTGCCAACCCTGCCGCACTCCGGTTCCAATTTTCATCCTTGTTTCCTCACTGTGGTTACAACAATAAAAGAAAAGGAAAGAGCTATATTGATGCATCAAGAGGGAAAATATGAAACTAGAACTGACAAACTTAGAACTGGGTTCAAATCCAAAACATCAAAATATAACCCACTAAGGATCTCACATCAACTTCGGCTTTAATATATAGTGGCAGGGAAGGATGCTGTCAAGTGACTCAAGTGAGACCCATTTGTACCAAATTTGCAAACATGTCAACACAAGTAACAGTCAAGTGCAGGAAATCTGATTGGTTACTCTAAATGGTAATGGGTGTTGGGGTGTGGCAGATGTGGCTGATGTCCCTTTGATGTTGCATATGACTTGGAAGATGGTGAATTGAAAGCAGCGTTTTCTGTCAGTATATGGTGATAATACAGGGTTTATTTGCATATATGTATTATACAGGAGTTTACTCGCATGCACATTGAAGTATGGAAGGCAAGATCGGATCGGACGGCCCGGATCGGCTCGGATTTGGGTCGATCCAATCTGATCCCAATCCCCCCGGTTCCGATTCTTGGTCAGGATCGGTCAGGGTCGGCTGGGATCCGCTGATCCAGCACGATCCCCAGGCCAATCCCACCAATCCACTGTCCACTGGGTAAATATTTTTTTTTAAAAGGAGAAGAACGGAAGAAGAAAAAGAAGAACTTACCTGCTGCCCGGTGACTCCTCCTCGTCTTCCGTGGGGGTAGCCTCAGCCAGTGTGGGGGTGGAAGAGGCAACGAAGGGTATGAAAACCCTTGAACTTTTGTATAAAAACCCCTATAAGTTACCTTTCATTCAAATGAACCTCAAAATTAAAAAAAAAAGACTTCCCGGGATCGGCCGATCCAATCCCGATTCCCAATCCTTCCTTCCCTACTTAAGAGAAACATAAGCATCACGAAAGAAACATAAATGGCTGATGATCTTCCATACCCAACTCTATAAAATTTGCATCCGTTTGCAATAACATGATGAAAAATAATGCCAACATAAAATTGTCAGCCATATATATAGATATACACACACACACACATGCACCATGCCAAAACGAAGGGTCTAGAAAGACAATTATATCGGCAAATATTTCATTCCTCCATAGATGTGTTCTCATTCCCAAAATAGAAAGCAAGCAGAATTAGCTTTATGCAGGTATATATCCACAGCAGTCCATGGTTTAGATATCCTCTTTTATTGCAAGAAGAGGGACAAAAGGATTCCTTTTAGCATCTTTAAGGAAGATTAAAGCTTGCCTACCTCTGAGCATGTCCCAGGTTCACCAGCTTCATTTTGACCTGCATACCCAAGTCATTGTGAGTGGATGCTCAACTTCAATTTCAAAATGGCATGAAAATGAATAGAGCGATTTTATAGCTCAATAGCACAAATTGAATGAATGATTGCATTAAGGTAAAAGTTGGCAGAAACAAAATCAAGACTGAGAATAACATTCCCTATTTCTTACTTGGGTCTCTCTCTCACCCCAGGGACTCTTCGGCGTGCTGATTGGCATCCTATTATTCAGAGGTATGAGGCTAGATTGGCTGGCTGGAAGGTGAGGCTGCTATTCTATGGGGGCAGGTTAGTCTTGTGCAAATCAGTGCTGGATAGTTCACCTATCTACTCTCTCTCTGTGTTCTGCATCCCGAAGACTGTGTTGAAGAACATCGAGGCCATTCAGGGAAGGTTCTTCTGGCATGGGAGTTGGGGAAGGTGCAAGGGTTGGCACGACAACAGGTGGCGGAGGGTGGCTACTCCCAAGGAACAAGGGGGTATTGGGATCAAGAATGTGGGCGACTTCAATGTGGCCCTCTTGAGTAAGTGGTTATGGAGGTTGAGAGCAAGGGACGAAGGTCTCTGGGCAGAGCTTATCATGCAGAGGTACTACGACAGAAGGAGAATTTGGGACTTGGACTTTCCAGCTCCAGCCCAGACGTCCCCTATTTGGCACGACATCTTCTCTTGCAAGGATTTCATCTCTTCTGGGGTTCAGGTTTGTCTAGAGAAAGGCAACTATTACTTTTTTTAGAGGACAGATGGTGCGGTGACTTCACTTTGGAGACCTCCTTTCCTAGTCTATTCGCAATCTCGAATGATCCTCTAGGGCCAGTTGCCCGAGCATTTGATCCCCACCTTTCCGGGGACACTTGGGCGTCGATTTTCAGGAGGGACCTCAGGAGTGCCGAGTTGGAGCAGTTCCAGGACTTCATCCTAACCCTCTGTGACTTTGCCCTGCACCCGCTCAGGGAGGATGCGTGTGCTTGGAGGTGGGATAGGGAAGGCACCTTTTCTGTTAGGTCTGCCTACTCCATCATCTCTGACGGTAGGGTACGACATAATCTGGCTCCCTACATGTGGAGAACGAAGAGCATGTTGAAGGTGAAACTTATGATCTGGAGGATTTCACACAGGAGGCTTCCCACCAGCGACAGGCTCTTTCGCTTCCTATCGAGTATCCAGCCGACCTATTGCTTGTGTGGCCTGGAGGACGAGTCTTTGGACCACCTGTTTGTAGGTTGCCCCTTCTCGCAAGCAGTGTGGGAGGGTGTGGCTACAAGAGCCCAGTGTGTACTCGGTCGACAAACTAACGTACAACCGTTCATTGGGTCCTGGGGTAGGAGTTGGCCCCTCGGAGGTGATCGTGCAATTTGGTGGCTCACCCTACATGCCACCCTTTGGTCACTATGGTGTAAAAGGAACAAAAGGATCGTTAGAAAGGAGGCTAGAGTGGAGGACTCCCTATTACTTATATTTGTACTAGAGTGAGGGAATGGGCAGAGTTGCTATGTAATATGAATACTCTCAACTCACCACTTTTTGCTTTGTTTGGGTAGACCGCCCCATACCGCACCGCATTGGTGTGGTTTTTTGTACATGGTCTCTTTTTGGAAGCTTTTTGACTACACTTGTACATCCTCCTTTTCTTTTAATACATACAGTGGTACTACCCACTTTCAAAAAAAAAATAAAGAATAACTTCCGTTATATTAGGAACATGTCTTATTCATCTTTCCATCACAATATGGGAAAAAAAATTATTTTGAACTTCAAATCCACATTTCAATGCATGGCCCATAGTCTTAGTAAACATTACCAAGTCAAAGGACAAGTTGGCTTCTACTACTCTTGAACAAAAGATAACTATTCAAACACACAGCATAGCATCAAACACCAAAAAAAGAATGATCTTCATGTCTGCAATTATGTGACCTAGAAATGTGTCAAAAGGATAGCCACATAGGACATCTATTTCAGAGAATATACTGTGTACTAGCATCCTAAAGGACCATTCACTCTAGTTCTTCATAAAATAAAATGATAAATTATTCTTACATGACATCACCTTGGGGTCCTGCATCGCTATTCTTGTCCGTTCTCGAATCTTTTGAAGGGTTTCTGCAAATAAATTGGAAGGCAATATGAGAGAACTGTCTCAAATAAACACCAACAGTAAAAGTACAGCTCTATCCTTATACCAGGACTGTGTTTCCTGCCCTTGTTCCAGGGAACATTTCCCTTGTTTGCTTTTGAGATCTTCATACGTCTTGACTTTTCTCTCTCATCCATTTCAGGGTCGCCTTCAGTTAAAGGCTGTAAAATTTGAAAATCTGAATCATGCTGCAAGATGGAGTTGCATCCATGGCCATCATCAGCACCATCCAAAGAGTTGGCCTCAAGAGTAGCTATGGCCTTGATGACAGATATATTGTGCTTCTGAAGATTTGCTTCTTTGAAAATTATTTTACCCGGTAACTGAATGTTGTTTTTCCATGCTGAGCCCAACCTTGCTTCCTTCTGAAAATGAAAACTACAGGAGGCTTTACCATGAAATAGGACATGAGTTCTTGGTGAACATAAATGACTCCGGAAAGATGGCTGTGAAGGGACAATATCTGCCAACAAAGTATAGCATCATACAGCAAAGCATTAGAGGACAATAATAAGCAGAAAAAAGATGATGACGATGATGATGATGATGATGATGATGATGATGATGATGATGATGGTGATGATAAAAGATGTAAAAGACAAGGTTGAGAATGTTATAAATATTTGACATGTTCAATATGTGCACTTCAGTGGCAGAATTTGGAAAGTTTGCAACAATGAATTATTTCTTCTGTGTGGCAAGAAATAACCACTTGCATAATTACATTAATATCCTACATAACATAACTACACTGTGAATAGATGGGGACAAGGTCACTTTTATTGTATGCATTAATGCAAGAGAGGAAGTACATTCCCATTTCCTTTTTTTCCTCTTTTACAGGTGATTCAAAGTCACCATCTATAAAGAGAAAAAAAATCACTCGGCAGGGTAAATTCCACCCCCCCAAAACCCAAATTACAAACACCCAAACAGGTAGTTCCCTAATGAAACAGCTAATTTAAAGTCAAAAACGAAAGACTGTAAAATAATCAAACTACATAAGGAGAAAAAAGTGGAAAGAACCTTATCAAGGTGATAACATGGAGCTCCTTTAGATAGGAGATGCCATGTCTAGACTACATAAGAAGTTCTCTCCAATGCTTGCTTTCTGTAGGAAGCCACAATCCCTCGGCACTGATAGCTCTGCTGTCCTCAACCAGTCTTCTGTCCATTGAATTAATCTCCTTAGGATATCAAAAGTACTGTTAAATTATATTTTCAATTTTCTCTCATTATAGCAGCCCATGCAGCATAAAACATTGCAGGAAACAGAGTCGACCACATGTCTTTCTCTAATCTCTTCGCATAAGTATAGGTCTACTGTGACAGTAACCATTGAACACTCCTGAAAGTAGACCAGCACAACCCTCCCCAGCTAAATAGGATCTTCCATAAGACCTTCACAGTACCAGAAGCAAAAAGCAAATGACCAATACTTTGTTCCTGCCCTCCGCAGGTAAACTGAGCTCCCTCAACTTGGAGACTTTTTCTTCATTCCATCACATATCGGTCATCTGACCAATGCTAACTTCCACAGAATGACAGAAATAGTCTAATTCACATAGGTATGACATTTGACCATACTACACTTTCCCAACTTGCTCCAACCCACCATCTTCAAAGATCCTCACAAACCATCTTACTGAAAATTAATCAAGCCCCCTTGTTTTTGTTAGCTTTATATCTGTTTATTAAGAATCCTCATATGATGGGATGTATTCTTGTTTCTTCTTCTTTGACTAGGGCCCTAATATGTTTTAATAAGCTATAGGTCTTTAAAAAGTATGAGTCATTTTCTTTGTTAGTGGATGAAGAATTTTGATGATGATAATGACTAAGGATTCTGTAACAACCCAAAGTTCTGTAATGTTCCAACTAGAAGTCAAGAGATGGGTTTGCAGTTGGATTTAGGTTGGGAGGCCAGCTTATGCCCCGAAGCAGGAGACATTGACTCAAAAGGAGGCGATGTTGTTCCATAAACAGGGAACTCACTATAGGATTATAGAGATCCGATTTTTGCTATTTCATATGTAACCTTTTGATATCAAATTATCATAGAAAGTGGGCCCATGAATCTAATCGGAAGAGACTCTTAAGCTACAATCATGTTCACACTGCAAATAATTTAATGTGCAGGTACGTACTTCAGGATAAAAGTCTACAATAAAACTCAATCAAGAGATGGATTCTTAAGGGCGATGGGCTCATCTGGTGGCTCATTCTCCATGTGGCATTGTGGGCCTAATGGAGAGAAAAAAACGGTAAAGTCTTCAGGAGGGAAGCTAGGGTGTCAGACAGGATTGCTTCTTTCATTGTGGTGAAAGTGAGAGTGGGCGTCGGTTTTATGTAATGTGGACTGACATACTTCTTCATTTTTTGTTTTGTTGTGGGAATAGTGGGCCACATCAGCTTGGTGTGCAGAATTTTTTGTACAGGGATCTTTTGAAAACTGCTTGATTATACTTGTATATCCCTCCTTTTTACTTTAACACAATTTAGTGGTACCAACCACTTTTAAGAAAAAATAAAAGAGATTATAAAATTATATACAGGAATGGTTGAAACCAAATTCCCCGCAGACTATAAACTCTGGGGAAGATAGAATAAAAATAAATTAAGTAGTCAATTTGAACTGTGATGAGATAATAGATATATGTAAAAATTGTCCTTTTTTATGGTGCCAACTCCTTGAAACAAACATGCTCACATGCCAATTACATTCTTAGGAGCACAGAGCTGGAAGAAAGTGGTAACAGGAAAGACATGGGAGTGGGGAAACGGGGAATATTTTCTCATTTGAGTTCAATTCTTTTTGCAGTCAGAGTGGGAACACTCTTGCGAGGAGGTTGAATGGACAAATGACAAAACTCATTTATAAGACAACATTAACAGAGAAGAGCTTGAGACAAAGATCTCCTCATCCCTTTTTCAAATAAAAGATGGAAGAACACCACGAATACATTTTAATAAAAATATAAGTATAAAAACTAAACAAAGCAATATCCCCACCTATGCCAAAGTCATTTGCATGGCATCAATACATTATCAGCATCAGCATCAGCATCAGCGGCATTGACTACATGAATCTTGTTCCACAACTTAATTCTATCTAGAGTCATATTTGTTGCAAAGCTTAGAAAAGCCAAGCTCTTTTTTAACTTTGTTGAACCATCTTAGTGTAGGTCTTCCATGAGTCTTTTTACCATCTTTAACCTGAATTTGTTTGCACATTCTAACTGAAGCCAAATCAAGACAATGGTCCACATACCCAAATCATTTAAAGGCTACTCTCCCTCAAGTTAGCACTAATTGAGCCTACTCCTGAATCTTCAGATATACATTCATTCTGAATCCCATCTTTTTTTAGTCTTTCCGCACATCCATTTCAACATCCTCATCTCTATCATACACATTTTGTATGTGTTCTTTTCTCTCCAACCAACTCAGTCCCACACAATGCAGTAAGTCTCACAATGGATTTGCATAGCAATTATATTAGATATGTGTACAACCTAAAACATTAAAGAAACTTCAATTATCTCTCAAAAACTCAAAATATTTACAAATAGCACTCTAAACTTATTCCTAATAAAAAAGAAAGAAGTACACCTATTCCCTGAGAGGGAGTTGTACAACCATTCCCCCTTTTTTACCTCCTGTACTCAAGTTGCAATATATTGACTTTTACCTCACCAGATGCCTTCTCCAATGTCTCACCATCACCAAGCAAGAACCACTGAACCACCAACTTCCAGTTGAATTGACACGTTCAGACACCTTACCATCTTCACATGCCATATTTTCCAATAAGTAGCATTTCGCATAAACTTTGTTAGCTTCTTCTAAACAGACTTCTCCACTAGTCTAACATTTTTTTCGAATGGGATCACCATTCTCCACACCTCCATAGGTGAATGAAGAAACAAAAACATCTAGTAGAGTGACTAATCATAGTTTTACAAAAGAGAGTATGACACCATCAGCCAGTAATTCAGGAAGAATAATTGATAAAAACACAAATAGGTGAGACAAGAAACATTATGACAGAACCAGATATCATAAAACATTATCTTTCCACAGATAAATGCACAGCATATGCAACCACTGTGTACCCTCAATCAAGAGAACTAAATGGAAAGAATAATCTAAATTGCTACGCTTACTGAAGAAGCAAAGAAACAAGCATGCTTCGTCCAACATGCAGGTAGAACAGGGTCAACAAATATAACCAAGTTACTTATTCTGTTGGAAATGCTCGTTCTAAACTGTTAACTACTTTGCTCGAGGACAGGAAAATTATACTAGATTCACAAAGGACTTTGATTGATAGTAGCAGTTCACTCATTCTGAAGGCAATGGAAGACACAAAGACACAGGTGTTGCTCTGAATAAATCAATCCATACGATTAAGTAATGCCATTAAGAATAAACCCAGCAATCAACAAATAGGTGACTAAAATGAATGGAAGTGTTAGAGGCTAAAATGAGACAAAGACAGTGGCCACTACATTCTGTTCTTAACAGTCACAAGTGTGTGGAGGGAAAAATATTAAAACCCTTACGTTTCCAGCAAAAAAACCCATTTTGCAGAAATATCAACAGCAAGTTGGCCGACATGGAGTTCAACTGGAGAAGTAACAAAGGTTCTACTCACAAGAGGGAAAAATGTGACCTCAAAACACATGCTTATCAGTGTAAGCCCATAAACCAGATACCATAGAAATCTGTTCAACAATCCCCACAGATTACAAATTATGCAGTAAATGCTCACAACATGGCAAAACAGAAACACAACCAAAACCCTCTCTCAAGTCTCAACACAAGATACCCATGAACAACATAACCTGCAGCCTCCACCACTGGCAGTAACTACCAAGCTTGACCCTTTCTCAATCAAAAGAAGAAGAACCCCGAGGGTGAACTTTGCATAGGAATGCTGCAAGTTACACAAGAACAGGTCACGACCGTACCTAAAGACGGCATGAGACCACCGCCAGTGCATTCGAAGCCCCCCCAACTTAGCAGGTGAAAAGGAGCGTCTTTTCAAGCACTCATTACATGCTTCAGCGTCCTTCTCCCTCAGGGGGTGAAATTTCTAGGGCTGCCGGAGGGCGAAAAAAACAGGGAGACAACTAGACGAGGGAGGAGGGAAGGTAAACGAAGAGTGCAGGGGTGGGAAGAAAATCGGACGCTGGGAGGCCTCCTGGGAGCCACATATGGAATCTGTGGAGACGTAGCTTGAGATGAGCGAGTAGAAATCATCTGTTCCTGCGGCAGATTGCCCCGAACCAGTAGAAAAGCATCTGTCTCCTAAATCCGAATGTCCATTGGGAGGTCACTGCGCCGTGGCCCAGGGCGCAGTCTCCCGGAGGTGAGCGAGTCCACTCCGCCGCTCCAGGACTCGCCCCGGTCTGACTCAACCCGTCCGGACGAGTCGAACTCCTTCGCTTCAGTCCGCCCCGCAAGGCCGTACTAGTTTCCGGCAAAGAAGGGATAATTGTCGGAAGAGGGATAATACAAAAAATACTATAATTGTAGAAATAGGATTTTTCTACATATGCATTAATTGAAATAACTCTAATATGTAAATATTAGGGTAGAAAATCCCTGGGCTTAGTTACCGTCCAAAAATATGTAACGGCATATAGTGGAGAGGAATGTTTGCACTTTCGTTCGTACAATGGGGATATTTTTGCACTAATTAGTAAAGATATCAAGAGTTTTTTTAATTCTAATTTAGATTTTAACTTAAATTAATTGTATTAGTTATCCGACTGCATTCTGCAGGTCATGACGGCCATTGCCACGATGACTGTGACGTCACTTGACATGTTGGGGGTTGCCTTGGCCACCAAGGAAAGTAGTAGGTGGCGGGGCTCTCCGTGTCAGAGGAAGTGAAGGTTCGCGATGACTTCCCCCTCTTCGGGTCTCGTGTAGTTATCATTACTAAATACACATTTTTTTTTTGGAAGCAAGATAAACAGCCATGGCATTAATAAGAACCTGAGTTTACAAAGTGGGAGATACATTCCGGGATAACTGGATAATACCAAGAACATGATCTACGGAGGAGAAGGGCCTCCCTGGCTAGAGCATGTGCCAATCTGTTAGAAGCCCGCGGAACAAAACAAACCACTGACCTGTCATCAAGATATCCTCTGCAATCTTGGATGACCGATGCAAGCCTCCAGGGGGGAGGGGATTTGCCATTGATATAACTGACCACATTTAGAGCATCGCCTTCAATCACCAGAGGTTGGGGGAAGGAAGCCGCCAACTGTGAACCTTGAAGAAAGGCAAAAGCTTCTGCTATTTCGGCAGAGAAAACCTGCGGGATGAAAGACTGCATGCAAATTTCAGGAATACCTTTGCCGTTCAATAGGATGATTCCCAGAGCTCCCTGGCCTTCTGAGAAAGCTGCGTCCACTTGGATCTTTGGTCGGACGTCCCCAAAATAAAGCATTGCTGCTAGCGGCTGTTTAGGGGCAGATAAGGAGGAGTCGTCGACGGGCAACAATGCATGCTGGTCCTTCACAGCTCTTTGGATGATGCTGTAGGGATGAACCTCCCTTCCTTCGAAAACCTTTTTACATCTGGCCACCCACATCTGCCATATGATGGCATAACACATGGATAGAAATTTGAAATCCTTGGGTTCTTCGGTAAAAGGGGGTTTTGACCACTCCAAAAATCGTTCTTCCAGAGACTTCGGATCCTCAGCTGAATGGTAATTTAGTGGAGATAGTAGCCAGGTGACTCGGGCCTTGTTGCACTGAAAAAATAAATGATGGATCGTTTCCTCCGTCGAATTGCATATGGGACAGGTGGGGTCGACCCACTTGACACTTCTGGAGATCCGAGCATTGACAGGAACAGCTCCCACAAGACATTTCCAAATGAAGATGGTGACCTTAGGGGGAATGTGTTTACAGTGCCTAGGATTCCAAAGTAAGGTCCATAAGTTGTGATTTTCTGATATCGAAGGTGGGAGAATTTTCTCTATGAGCATCCTGTACATATTTATATACACTCTTAAAAGGTTGTATGATTTTATACTATCGCCCACCACATTATGGTTAAAACTATAATTTTCTATATTTCCTTTAGATTAAAAAGGTACAGTTATGGTAACTAAAATTATTTGTGATTACCTCAGAAATAGTCCTCATAACGATTTCTAGTCAAACAAATCTCGGGTTTATTTGGATTGACAAAAGGCCTTTAATCATGATCTTGACCCTGATAACATCAAAAGAAGCAAACAAATTTGTAACATCTTTACAAAATTAAGCTACAGTAGATTATGTCTTCCAAACTGCAACCAAATGACCCCTCACGGTAGCAGCCCATTTACACGAATTGATCAGAACATAGGAAGCCCACCCAAACACTCTTTCCCCAAACATGTGGTGAGGTGGATGGTCCGTGTGGAGAGGATGGACACTGCTGGCCTTAGTGGTCTATTAATTGCCTCTCAACTTAGTGTCAATTGCGCCCCCGTTGAGACCTCGTACATACATTCATCAATCTGTACCTTATGATCCCCTTTTAATTAGTCCTTCCATACGTCCAATCTAACATCCTCATCTTAATTTGTCATACACATTCTTTAGGGTGTTGCTTTCTCTCTACCCAACTCATATTCCCACGCAATGTAGCAGGTCTGACAACGTATTTACATGGCAATCATAATAGCCTAAGTGTACAAACAAAAACATAGAAGAAACCTCCAACAACGTTCCTTAGAAATTGAAGATATTTACAAATGGCACTCTAAAGTTGTTCATCATCGTCATCATCATCATAGTCTTATCCCAATTAATTGGGATCGACTACATGAATCATGTTCCGCCAAAGATTTCTATCAAGTATAATATTCGTATTTAAACCCAAGAAACTAATGTCCTTCCTAATAACAGCGTACCATCTCATTTTAGGCCTTCCCCGAACTCTTTTACTAGCATCCACTAAGATTTGGTCACATCTTTTAACCGGCGCTGAATTAGGGCGACGACACACATGTCCAAACCACCTGAGTCTATTTTCTCTCATTTTACTATCAATTGGAGTTATTCCTAAGTCTTTACGGATACGCTCATTCCTAATCTTGTCTTTCTTAGTCTTGCCTCACATCCATCTCAACATCCTCATCTCTGCTACACACATTTTGTGGATGTGTTCCTTTCGTACTGTCCAACACTCGGTACTATATAACAAAGCAGGTCTCACAGCCGTTCTATAAAATATCCCTTTGAGTTTCACAGGCATACGACGACCACAAAGGACACATGATGCACTTCTCCATCTTAACCAGCCTGCCTTAATCCTATGTGTAACGGCATCATAAATCTCCCCATTCTCTTGTATGATGGACCTTAAGTATAGAAAGCTACTACTCTTCGGAATGTTATGTCCATCAATTAGAACCATGTCTTCCTGAACCACTCTCCCATTACTAAAATTACAGTACATAAACTCTGACTTACTCCTACTAATTTTAAAATCTTTAGACTCCAAGACAAGTCTCCAACGCTCTAACTTAACATTTAGAGCATCAACAAGATAGAAAATATTCGTGGAGATTTACCATGCATGAATCTCTTATTAATGTAATAAGATTCATTGATATTTATCATGATCATCGTGCATTTGCATGTGATTTTATTTTACACTATGCAATGACGATGATATTAGGTAAATGACTATATATCTTCGTACTGACATGATCATATATTGCTTGAATTTTTTTTTAACACCGAAACTTTTAAATAGTGCATACTTGACCATTTTTTCAGTCCTCCTTTTAAAATTTTAAAACAAATTCTATTCCTTATGATATTATTCTCATATCTTATTTAACTATCTTCTATACTCGACTTGCAATATATTGACATTTGCCTCACCAAGCGCTCTCTCCAAAGCTTTATCATCACCAACCCAGAACCACCGACTGCCACCATTGAATTAAGTCCTTCAAACACCTTTCCATCTTCACGTGCCATATATACACTCCAATAATTAATTAAGTAGCATTCAGCATAATCTAATTTGTTAGCTTCTTCTTAAGCACAGACTTCTCCACTAATCCAACAGTTTCTTCCAAAAAGGCATATATATACAGGTGAATGAAGAAACATGAATATCTAGTACAGTGCAAATCATAGTTTTACAAGAGAGAGTATCACACAATCAACCAAGAATTCAGGAAAGAGTAGTTGACAAACAGACAAAAAAAAAAAAAACACACACACACACACAAACGAAATCTCACGAGAGAATAGCAAGCATAAACATCATTTTGTTTTCTACATATAAATGTACAACATAAGATCTAGACCACTTTATTCTCGTTTGACAATATGGACTTTAGTTTCATCGAATACACGGAGAGCTAAATGGATAGAATAACTTAAATCGGGGTATGATTAGGGCTATCAATGGGCTGGGTCAGCCTGATAAGTCTGCGGGTCTGGCTCAATTTTGGGCCGGGCCACAAGGTCCGGGCCTAAAAATTCGGCCCGACTAGGCTCACGGGTCGGACTCGGACTTTAAATTCAGCCCGCGGGTTGGCCTGACCTGTTCTTTTTTTTTCTCCCTTCAATTTTTAAAAATACTTAGTTAAAATTACGTTATTTTACTTAATTAAAAATTTTAAAACTCTATTTTTACGTAAATTATGTAATTAATATCAAAATTTTAATTATTTTAGTGAGATTATAAATTTTATATTATTAAATATATAATTTTTAATTAATTTTTAATTTTTATTTAAGTTGTCGAGTCTGACCGGGCCTTAGTTGGACTTTACAATTTTTTAATAGTGTCAGCCCCGGCCTGACCCGACCTGACATAGCTCGGGCCCGGGCGGGACTCAGGTTTTAATATTGATAAATCGAGTCCGGGTCGGGTCGACCTAATTCTGGCCCGGGTCCGGCCCATTGACAACCCTAAGTATGATGGAAACATATATAGGCTGCTCATTTCCATTCGGCCCAACCAGAATCCGACCCATTGACAACTCTAGATACCGTGAAAACATATATAGGCTGCTAGTTTCCAAACCATTTTGTTTCACCATCCCAAAAGACATCATTTACGAATTTTGATTTAAAAGATCTTCACGTGAAGTAGAGAAATTTTAGGAAAAAAACTTGAAAAACAACACAAACTCAGGAAGTAAGAACTTTCAAACTAATATTTCGACATTAGAAACCAAAGAAAAGAAAAGAAAAAGAAAACCTAACCAATTATTTTCGTCCTAGCTCTCTAATTTTGAGAAGAAAACCTTCTTTCTGATCAGAATCTGAGCTTCTTATCCCATTTTCTAGACCCATATATATAGCCCACCCTTTCATGTCGACCGAGTGATGTAGCCCATTGAACATGCGTGAGCTTCACATGGGACTCCACTCCACATTGAAGTCGCAAAGAATCCGAGGTGTTCACTCTTCGTTTGTCACCATTTGCCAATTGCCAACTACTAGCATTGGCCATTTCGTTCCCACCACAGTGAATGAGAGCATGCTGCGTAGGACATGCCCAGCCTCAAATCCGTCTATATCTTAACGTCTTCCATCCCGTTCTTAGTGTCATAAACCAAAGGGTTTTATTTTTTTGCATAACTGTCACTGTGACTTGGTAAAATTATAAATATGTCATTCTTAAAAATGCATTAATATATATATATATCGATATTATTTTAAAAATTTTAAGAATAATTCACATCAAAATGGAGTAAGCGATCAATGTGGAAGAACTCCTTTTTGGCCAAAAAATTCAACCCATTATACTCAATGAAGAATTCAGTTAAACCGAACTTCTTTTTAGTTTGATAAGGTACTAAAATTAATTTGATTATAATGAGGGATAACTCTTACGTATCTCGGTTAAATTGACTCAGTAAAATTGGTGGAACAAATTATCCCCGCATTTACCTGTTGTCTATCAAAATAAATTGGACTAAACTCTGGAATACATTAACTCACGAGGAATATCTCTCCATTTATCTATCCTTCTATTAAAGAGAGATTACAAGTTCATGCAAAGTACACCTCATTTGGATAATAATAATAGTAGTAGTAGTAGTAGATGATTAAGTTATCAGGCTATTATACCATTCTTTTATGTTTTGCTTCTTGACTTTCAAATCATCCCGTTGGAGTGTGCCTTGATAGACACGTCGCTCAACTCGGCTCATCCATCATAGAGAGAACACAAGCTTATAAGACAAGAAGGAGAAAACAGATCTAGTTTGGAAATTCTGAAGGGGACAATTGCTCCCCTTCCCCACCCCCTCCTCCCCATCACTCTCATACAGAGAGGACCAGCCAAAAGAATTAGAGAGCCACGCGACCACACTTTCTAACTGGTGCAAATGAGCATCCATATATATACATAGGAATGCACAAAGTGATCCACCCTCAAACATGCACGTCAACTTCATGACAAGCTGGACTCTGAATTACCGCCCACAAGCGAGAGACTACTACTTATTACTGATTATATTCCGCCTTCCCCCCACCCCCCTTGAATTGGGAGTGTGCACATGGAAGAGATCGGGAGAGAAGGGGGGGCAGAGAGCGTCACCCAGGCCCAACTTGTCACAGAGCCACCGAGGGCAGAGAGCGCAAGTGCCCCTCCCACTTCGAATCCCCCCCCCTCTCTCTCCTCTCCTGCAGGATAAGCACCGAACAGGGAGAGGGGAGGAGAGGCGGTGGTGGTGGCGCCACCACCGTCACAGTGTGCTCGAGTTAGACGCCAAAACTGCTCGTATAATTCGGATGTGATGCGATGCACCTTCTCCTCGTAATCACACTCATGTTGGGGGTCCTACGCGAAGTGTTTGAACCGCGAGTCCACCACGGCCGCTGTATGGCATCTCTGGAAACCACCCCCAACGATCGTAAGGGAGACCCGCTCTCTCAACATAATTTTCAAGGATACGTGTCGCTCCTCCCTTTTTCACACAACTATTTTTATAGGGTGTTTGGGAGTAATTTTTTTTTAAATCTATTTCTATCTAAAAATTTATGTCAACATAATTTTTGATCTAAAATTTAAAATTGATAAAAATAACACTTTCTGTTTGACAGTAGTGTCGTAAATTTTAAAATTTGTATGGATGTGTTTGGCAGGGGTCTTCCTCTCCGAGTTGCCTCCGGCAGTGGCAGTGGCAGTGGCAGTTGGAGAGAGAGAGAGAGAGAGAGAGAGAGAGAGAGCTGCCGGGGGAGGGGAGGTGGCCGCAGGGAGGGGGCCGCCGTCGGGGGAGGTGAGGGGGCGCCGTCGGGGGGAGGGGAGGGTGCCGCAAGGGGGAGGGGAGCCGGAGCCGGAGGGGGGGAAGGGGAGGGGGGTGCGCAGGGGGGGGGGGAGCCGGTGCCGGAGGGGGAAACCGTAGGGAGGGGGGCCCGCGCACGGGGGGGGGGGAGCCGGCGTCGGAGGGGGGGAACCGGAGGGGGGGCCTGCGCAGGGGGGGAACCGACGCCGGAGGGGGGGCCTGCGCACGGGGGGGGGGGAGGGCGCAGGGGGGGAGCCGGCGCCGGAGGGGGGAACCGGAGGGAGGGGGGCCTGCGCACGGGGGGGGGGGGGGGGGAACTGGAGGGGGGGCCTGCGCAGGGGGGGGAACCGGCGCCGGAGGGGGGGGCTGCGCATGGGGGGGAACCGGAGGGGGGGGCTGCGCACGGGGGGACCCGGCGCCGGAGGGGGGGGCTGCGCACGAGGGGACCCGGAGGGGGAGGCCGGCGGGGCGAAACGGGAGGGGGAGGGAGAGGGAGGGGAGGGCGGACGGCGGAGTGGGTTGCTGGGGAGGGGGGGCGCGGGGGGAAGGGGGGGCCGGCGGGGGAAAACGGGAGGGGGATGGAGAGGGAGGGGAGGGCGGACGGCGGAGGGGGTTGCCGGGGAGGGGAGGGGAGGGCCGCAGGGGGAAGGGGGAGGCCGGCGGGGTGAAAGGCAGGGGGAGGGAGAGGGAGGGGAGGGTAGACGCGAGTGAGAGAGAGTGAGACGTGGTGAGTGTTTTAAAAAAAAAACTGGTCAAGTGTTGTTTTTTGTTTGAGGAAGATTTACACGGGAGTAAGTTGTCTCCCTAAAAACTAAAAGAGGTATGCCAAACAGGATTATAAGACCTCTTCCTCTTTTTTTTAAAATTGAGAGAAAAAAGAGGTAAAAAACTGTAACCAAACACCCCATTAGGGCCGCTTTGATAGCAGTTTGGTTGGGTGACTGTCGGCGGATAAATCATCCGCGATTACGGTGGGCCCCGTCTCCCCCTCACACAAATGTATCTAATCGATCTCGAGTGACTTAATCGACCCTTCGAAGTCGATTAACGTACCCCCACCCTCTTATCAAAAAGGGCCTTAGAGTTGAGATTTCAATCTGTGCAATATGTTCATACATACATCTTTATAAATATGAGAGACATGTCTACTACAATGTTCACCACTTCCCTTCAAGATGGGGCGCGTGTTCAATTTCGCTCTCCAGTGTATATATGGAGCATGGTCAGTCGCTCTCAAATATAACTCGTGAACGTCAAGTTATTAATTAACGAGATCATTCACTCTGGATTTATAAAAGATTACGAAGCGTGTATTGTTAATTCCGACACAGAGAGTCTTCACTCGCCAATTGCCACCTTAATGGGGTGTTTGGGAGTACTTTTTTTTTCAAGACTATTTCTCTTTAAAAAATTATGGTAAGGTGATTTTTAATCTAACTTTTAAAATTGATGAAAATCAATCTGGATTGTTTGTCAAAAATATCACAATTTTTAAATTTTAGATAGTCATGTTTGGAAACAGCCCGCAGGGGGGAGGGGAGCAGGCCGGCGGCGGGGAAGGGGGGGCCGCAGGGGGGAGGGGAGCAGGTCGGCGGCGGCAGGGGAGGGGGGGCGAAGGCCGTAGGGGGGAGGGGAGCAGACCGCAGGGGGGAGGGGAGGAGGGCGGTGAAGGCCGCGGCGGGGGAGGGGAGGCGAAGGCCGCAGGGGGAGGGGAGGAGGACGGGGGCGAAGGCCGCGGCGGGGGAGGGGAGGCGAAGGCCACAGGGGGGAGGGGAGGAGGGGAGCAGGCCACAGGGGGGAGGGGGGAGGGGAGGGGGAACCGGAGGGGAGGGGGAGGGGGGAGCGGCCGGCGCCGGAGGGGGGGACCGGAGGGGTGGGGGAGGGGGTTGCGCAGGGGGAGGGGAGGAACTGGGGGTTGCGCAGGGGGAGAGGAGGGGGCCGCGTGAGTATTTTTTTAAAAAAAATTGGTCAGATGGTGTTTTTTTTTTTAGGAAGATTTACACATGATTAGATTCCTTCCCTGAAAATTAAGAGAGGCTTACCAAACAGCGTTATAAGACCTCTTCCTTTTTTTAAAAAAATTGAGAGAAAAAAGAGGTAAAAAATTGTAACCAAACACCCCATAAAATTATTAGTTGATCACGTCGTCGCTACTTGACAAAACCAATAAACACAGGTGCATGCATGCATGCTCGAATATAATTTTGTCTGCGCCTCTGCCAAAAGAGAGGGCCAGCCAAGAGAAACAGAAGGAGAATCCTGCCATACACACTTCCGTGGGTGCCTCAGTAATTGCATCTCCGTGCGTGTCCCTTTAAGCAAATGCCCAATATTCCGTCTTGAAAAAATTTTGCAGCGACGTCCGGCACGCTCTCTACCTCTTTTCTCGCTCTCTCCTTTTGTTTAGCATGTCAAAATAATTTAAATAAAAAACATGTTTGAGTCCATACTTTGTGTTTAATTAGTAGGAAGGTAGCTTAATCATCCGTAGTTTAACTTAACAAAACCATGAAGATGAGAACAAAATCTCAACTTGTATCCACCAGAGCTAGCATTAGCATATGGTGAAAGAAACTTAAGCATGTTTCCCGGGGGGGGGGGGAAAGATTTTAGGCAGCGTCACTGCCCTTCCGTTTCTTCCTCTCAATCTTCTTCATGTAAACTTCCAGCTCTTTTTCCCTCCAAGATGTATAGCCATCAGCACGTCCACACTGCGCTGGCCCGGATGAAATTGCAGCCAACAGTCTGCAATGACAGAAACTTCTGTCGCGTCCCAAAGAGAAACGATCGAAGGAATTTTTTTGGACGTGGACAATCCATGGTCCAACAATCTGGATGAATGAGAGAGCGAAGAGAGAGGTCGAGGGTGCCGGTGCGTAGAGAGGGAGAGAGATTAGAGAGAGAGGTATGAGATAGAGGGAGGGCTCGGTGCGTAGAGAGAGAGGGTGAGAGAGAAAGGGGAGAAGCGGGATAGGGTGGCCGGTGCTGGCAACCGCGTCCAGCCCCGAGAGAGAGAGATGCCATGGGGGCAATGGAGATCGACACTGCCGAGTCTCGTCCAAAAGGCAGAGGAAGAGGGAGACGGTGGGGGATGGGGACGATGGGGTTCTCCTATGACTCCCGTATCGCCGACCAACAGCGGTTCTCGTCGGACGTCAGCGGGTAGATATATCAACGGAGCGGATACGAAGTGAATATATGATTATCCGTATTCGTTTCGTTTTAAAATTCGAATTATCTGATTTTGATCTGTTTCGATTTGAATTTAGATACGAAGTGAATATACGATTATCCATATCTGTTTCATTTTAAAATTTGAATTATCTGAATTAAATTTAAAAATATATAAATATAAATATAAAATATATAAAATATAATTATAAAATATTAAAAATATATATAATAAATTTTGAATTAAAATATAACTGTAAAATGTCTAAATTTTTTATAATATTATTTATTTTATAATATATTGTTTAAAAATATGTATTATATACTATATAATATTACGAACTAATATTTTTTGAAACGAATATTATAATATCCGTATTCACTCCGATTCAAATTCGGATATTATCCGTATCCGAAAAAATGAATACGAATTCAAATATTATCCGTTAATACAGATTCGAATTCGAATCGAATCTGGATAATATCCGAATTCGTTGACAGGTCTATCAGCGGGATGGATGCCACGGCCGGTGTGCCCCTGGGAGAGAGAGAGATCATAGAGAGAGAAATCGGAGAGAGGGTGAGAGAGAGAGAGAAAGGGTTCGCTGAGGTGGCCAGGAGAAATGGGGTCAATTCTGGTAAATATTTCGAAATGGGTCTATCTGGGGGTATCATTCATTAAAATAATATTATTTTTAAAATTTTCACAATAAACTATCAGTTCTGGGAACATGCAGTACTGAAGAAGTCACGGATCCCATGATGTACTCAATCAATCCGCCTTCACTCCCTCTGGGGTTTGAGGAGGAGGAGGGGGGCCCAGCTCCACCGTCATCTTTATCCTTACCCTTTCTAAAAGGTGACTCTGACTCCACTGCGTCCGCCAATGGATGTGCCCCGTTAAGTTATGTCAAGTAGTAAATGTGCATCCATAATTTCCTTTTATAAGTTTGGATGGTTTACGGTCAATAATCATATAAGGTTGAGTCTTGAGTCATATATTTCCAATTTATTTATGATTAGTAGAAATTTTTGCAAATATATTTTTCTATGTCAAATTTTAGTGTATAGATTTTCCCTTTTTATCAGATTTTTTCCATTTGAAAAATTTGTGGACGAGCTTTTTATTCGTTCCCAGTTATATAGATGGTTTACTTCTCAGTCCATTTCTTCTCAAAAGGAAGGAGATAAAGGATTTGTTAGTTTCATCATAAAATATTATAAATATTTTAATTAATAATATTATCTAATTAGTTATTAAATTAAAAATATATAAATGGGTTCACAATTGGCCCATGTGGCACAAAAAACTCCGACTTTAATTTATGGTCCGTACACGTTAAAAATCAAAATTAGAGACAAAATGATTTGAGTTACAACAAATCGACACAGTACCGCATTTTATTTTATGATCATCCAAAGGAAAAAAGAACTCTAATTTTAAAATCAAAAAACATACTGATTTTGAAATTGGAGATTTTGAAATCAAGGAATCTTATTATTTTACAAAGAAACAAACACCACCTAACGTCAAACGATGTCATCGTGGTCCGTCTGTTCTTCCAAAAAATATACACGTATCTCAACTCTTCCTCCGGCTGATTTTCTTTCTCATCTTTTCGAAAAATTCAGTAAAGGATACATATACCTTTTATTTTTTTATTAAAATACTTACCGTTTCTGAAGTATGCAGAGTAGTTTATACTTTTGTTAAATTCTCGATGAAACTAACTATTACCTGTGATTTTCAACGTCGTCATAATTAATGCCAAGGCTTTGGATAGATCGATCTCACGTCTATCATCCTTGTTTATCATTTTAGTTAAGTGACTAATTGTCATTACTAGTGAATTACATTTGTTAAGGTTAGACAATACCCAGATAAATTAATATAGTTGACATCAGCAAAGGTTCCCATTTTGGCAGCACGTGGAACCGCTACCGATGGAGATTGTAACTTATTTTAATCACCTAATCTGATTTTGTTGGCACGCAACGTTGTGGTATCTACTTTTTGGGGTCAGGATATTCACGTGTTCAAGCAATCATTCGAGGATTTCCTCTTGAATAAGGTTTGTTTCTGCAAAATTTGACTATAATTTTATTCATACGGGCTACATTTCTGTCTATACAAACTATTATTCTAGCTTCCAAGTTCCAACTGTGACTAAATAATAATCTCAATCTATTTTTGTCACTATAAGGGAGAGGAGTCTCCGACGTCCCCTCTCCCTGCACTCTCTCTCTCCCTTTCGCTATTTATGTCAATGGCGAAGAGAGATCTCAATGCACACGCTCTCTCACCTAATCCTCTCTCTCTCTCTCTCTTTCTATCACCATCAAAGGTGGGTGGCCGGTGCTCTTGTCCAAGAGGAAAATCTCTCTCTCTCTCTCACTCACTCACTCACTCGGAGACATGCACCCTCCATCCCACCCTATAGTTGACGACCTCTCCTCCCTCTCCCTTCCTCTACTCTCCTCCCTCAAGTGAGAGAGAGAGAGAGAGAGAGAGAGAGAGAGAGAGAAGGATATATATATATTTATTTATTTATTTATTTATTTAAAAATTTTAATACCGCGTTGCATCCGTGATGAAATATGTTTTAGTATATTCTCCTTTCTTAACATTTACAAATTACGAGAGTTTTTTTGGCAAGAGTTAAACATTTTGAGAGTTTAAAAAAATAATAATTATATTTGAGAGATTAAAAATATCTTTATTTGTAGAGATTAAAAAGAAAAGAAACTCGTAAATTTTTCCTATGAATTCTATCACCTATAGTGAGCATTCATAAGTAGACCCTTGCACATCTATTAGCATGTTAGTTGTTTGCAGGGAGGTCCTAAATTGGAAGGGTGTGGGGGGTTATTTTACTTGGCTCAATTTTAATCTTGAATGTGAACTAAAGATTTACTAGTCTGGAGTGTCATTAGATTTGAATTCATGTCCATCACACTCAACGTAGGCTTAAATATCAATGTACTAAATTTATTGTCATAAAAAATTACTATTTCTAATTACTACTTAAAAGATATGGGAACGACTTACCCTTCTCGCCCATCGGCCATTGTCTTGTACCGAACAAGAAGCGGGAGAATTGCTCTAAAATAAGTGGGAAAGCTCTCGTTCACCCGCACCCATGCCATTGGCTACTTCTCATTCACAAAAAACAAAGCCAAATCGTATACTTCTTTCGCGTGGAATATAAAAGGTTACTATTGTGAAATATGAAAATACCATAAGGGTGTCATAGTAATTTTCATTTTTAAAGTATTAAAATTTTTATTAACATATGTGATTAGGACTGTCAATGAGTCAGGTCGATCCCACAGGCTCTCAGGTCTTGTCCGATTTCGAGTCGAGCCGTAAAATTTTTTTCGATTCGCGAGCTTTTAGTCAGGCCTAAAAGCCCGACTCGACCAGATCTGCGGACTGGAGTCGGGCTTTGAGTTCGGCGCGCGGGCCGACCTGGCCCGTTCTTTTTTTTTATTCTCACTCTAAAATTTAAAAACTTTTTATTTAAAATTATGTTATTTTACTTAATTAAAAATTTTAAAATTCTTTTTTACACAAATTATGTAATTAATATTAAAATTTTAATTAATTTAATGAGATTATAAGTTTTATATTATTAAATATATTTATATTTATTTTTTATTTAAGTTATCGGGTTGGACCGGATCTTAGTCGGACTTTATAATTTTTAAATAATGTCGGGTCCGGGTCAGACTCGGGTTTTAATCTTGATAAGTTGAGCCCGAGTCAAGCCGACCTAAACCTGTCCCGAGCCCGATCCATTAACTGTCCTGTATGTGATGCGTTTTTCTAATAAGTTTTAATTTTTAATAAAAATACTCAAAATCGAAATCTAAAAATTCTAAAGCGAGTAATTTTAGAACTGAAAGATAAGGGTAACTTTGTCTTTGACAACCTTGAAGCCAGTGCATGATTTCAAAATTAGTAAGTGATATTATTGTACATTAAAAGTCACGTGCCCTTTAAACCATGGGACAATGACATAAATCATTGTTATTATGTGATACGTAAAATACTTCATTTTTACGGTGATTTATAATATCTTACCTCAAATCAAATGGCCGTCAAAGAAAGATATAAGACGAAAATTCAGGTACCAAAAATATCATGAATAATAATTAAGCATCAATCTCTTTAGAGTAATGTTGTGTGTAACATTTCGATAATTACACACGGAGTTATTTCACATGCAACATTTAATTTAATTTTTTTAATAATTCTCACGTCAAATTAATTTGATATGGTGATCACGTCATCAGATAATTTAGCATCACACAAAAATAAAATATCAACTATGTGAATTGTAGAAAAATGATTGAATGATATAAATACTTATTTTCACTATTTCTAATGAGATAATTTTTTTCGTGATCTTTATATCACGTCATTTGATGACATAATCAACATATCAAGTGAATCACTAAAAAAAATTAAAAAATTAAAAAATATTAAGTGTTAACGTTCAACACTTCCACCCCTGTGTGTAATTAAGCTTCACAAATCCTCACTCATCTCTTTAAACAAAAACAAGGATGAGGTATCTAAGGTTCTATATATTTAGTTGGAGTATTAATTTTGATATAATGTTATCTTTGATATTAATATTAATATTAATATTGATATAGAAAGAGACACATAGGAAGATAACGAAGAAAAATAGCAATATTAAAAGTAAAAGAAAGAAAAGAATATTAATTTAATTTGGACTCTAACAAATCAGTTTGTATCATTTTTCATGTAAGTTTGAAGTCATCTTAAATTCAGTATGCTATTATACCTTTTTAAGCATATAATACTAAAATTAATAGTGCACAACTACATCTTCCATCATCATAGCAGACAAGCATCCTCCAAGAGTACGGATAAATATGCAAAGCTTCTCTATTAAAAGGTAAGGAGGGAATTAACAAGAAATCAATCTTTGTCGCAAAATCCATCTAAAGTCATCCCTGATGGTGATAATTGCCAGAGAAATTAAAACCCTGAAATGGAAATATAATTTACTAAATCCATGTGAAACTGAAGGCAAGTTTTGCCATTTGACCTTGCTTAAAAGACTTCGTCTATCGTGATAACGTACGTGGAAGAGGAAACTACATCTCCATTAATGTCGTCAACATTTAACTTTTTTTATAAAAGATTATAAACTATTTTTTTTTAGTTTATAAAGATGAAGTTATTGGTTAGAAGTCTTTTCTTTATATATTGCATGCACTACGAATCTTCCAGACATCAATTTAGTTATTATACGTACCCCTTGAATCCAAATAAGACCTAGTCTCACCCATCCAGCTGTGAGAATACTGCTAAGAATACTTTCTAATATTGTTGACAGAAATAATAAATTGCAAATTTAGTTTTTTTAATATTCAAAAATAAAACTTTTATATTTATTTTCTCCTTTTATTTCTTTCAACAAAACATTTGCCGTTTCGTACTTAAGTGAAGAACAAACTTGGCTGCAATTACAAAGAGAGATATAGGCACGATTTGACGTGTCGTGTCAGACTAGTGATTATCGGTTCTTATCAGTCAAAAATTGACATATCTATATATCTCTTTGATTTAATATTTTCAATAAATAATTATTTGTATGACAAAAAAATCTACACGGTATCATGCAATATCGTACCATACTCTCTGATCTCCGAACGGTGAGCGGTTATGCTACAGAGGACCTTTTAGTACACACGGGTTAATGTTTACGCTAAAGAATGTGGTCAACTTTAGGAATATAATGCCACGTAAGGTGAATCCAACGGTACACAACTAAAAACAAAAATCTTACGGTTATGCAGAGAACAAAACCTGGGGAATTAAAGAAGATATTGTTAAATAACAAAAACTCTGGGGATATACAAGCAAATAAGATATTTTCCATGTACGGCATTAAAAGTAAAATTTGAAAATTTACCCGTCGTATCGGTCACGACTCGATACGAGATAACATGGTCGGCATGAATAGTGTATCGGTACATGCATCGATAGAGGTGGACGTGATTTTTTTATTTTTTTATTTTTTAACTTTTAAAAATAAAATTTTAATAATAATATATTTAAATTGTAAAATAATATATGTATTAAAAATAATAGAATGTTGAGTTTTTTTATCATAAATACATACTAAGTTACGTATGATTAATTTTAATAACTCTTTCAACTATTATTAAGATATAAACAGTGAGTGATTACACGTTAGTAACTTTATTATGTAACAATAAATAATTATATATATATATAACTATTAATAATTTATCTATTGAAATAACGTATTGTACTTCTGAATTAAACATCTTAGTTAAAGAGATAAAAAAGATATGTTAATCTGTTAAAATGAACATATACATAATTCATGACATCATTCAACTCCACTCATAAAGTATAAAATATCGAAACTCACTCATCTGACTTATTTGTGAATCCTGAATCCTAATCAAAATCAGATACATGAGACTCATAACCCGCAAAATCTAACTCTATCCTAGTAGGTGGAGGTGCATGTGGGTGAGTATTAAAATATGTAACAATCTCCACAAATGATGGGTCATGTGCATCATTAGAGGGTACATGAAATTCTCTAAAAAAAACTCTAACTACATCTATACATGCATATCTATCATCTGCTATTGGTGGAACTGGTAATGGTGGTGCTTGAACTTTGAAAATAGAGGAAGATTCTGATCCGCCCAGTGCTGGTGGTGGGGGTACTCTAGACGTGGAATACAATGTCCCGACTCTATTGCGAGAAACATATCCCTCCCATAACTGTGTCCGAAAGTCATCTCGGACATCCTCTGAAACTAAGGAGCATGCGCGACAATCACGTCACACTCCCACAAGATGACATGCAAATCTGTGTACGTCGGTGACGCGATGCCTGCAGTACTTACTGTGCACATATCGATCACCCTAGTTCGCCCACCCACTATTGACTTAAAATGTGGGCTCGGCACGAGCCGGGTGGCCCACATGTACCAGGCGAATCCCGCTTCGAACCGGTCTGGTACGTAGCGGGACGCATGGTCCCGTGCGGGCCAACGCGTCCCGACTACGTACCATGGCCCGGTCATCTTGTCTTCTGATTGCGATTTGACAAACCTATTTTTAAAGTGATTTTATGTGAAAATTCACCTTGTACTTGCAATTACACGTATATTCTCTTTATGTAAATTTAATGTCACGTACGTCTTTCTAGTAAACTTGTATTAGAATATTGATACAATACAAAAAAAAAAGAATATTGATACAATATTATGTCACCTTTTTCGTCGGTCCTTAAAATATTTTAATGGTGATACTAATATGATATTTAATTAACGTAAGGAAAGTATACATGTAAATATAGATAAATATAATTTTTTATACATATTTACTTTGCCGACCCGGTACGTCTCGCACCGACTCGCACGACCCGACCCGACCCAGGCCGGGACCGGGTCGGTCGGGCCGTGGGTCGTGGCCGGGAAGCACTGGACCGCATGGTCCCGTGCGTCCCGCCGCGTACCGGAGCGGGTCGAGGCAGGCCCGGTCTGGTTCGTGCGGGACGGCGCGTACGTGCCGGGTCGCCCATATAGCGGGCCAGGTGCGGGCGGGTCTGGCATCCGCAGCGGTGGAAGGCGGTGCAGCGGTGGAAGGCGGTGCAGCGGTGGAAGGCGGTGGCCGGCGGTGTGGGCGGTGCAGAGCGGCGGCGGACGGCACCGGACGGTAGCGACCACCGGCGATCAGAGGTAGGTGCCCTAAATTTTTATTTTAGGGTGAGGAGGGGGGTGGGGGAGGGTGAGGGTGGGCGTCTGCGGCCGTCGGGGGCACCGTGAGAGGGGGAGGGGGGCGTCTGCGGCCGTCGGAGGGGGGAGGGGTGACGTCTGCGGGCGGCGGGCGGCGGAGGGGGGAGGGGGGGGGGGCGTGCGGCGGGCGTCTGCGGGCGGCACCGTCGGAGGGGGGAGAGGGGCGTCTGCGGGAGGGGGCGTCTGCGGGCGTCGGGGAGGGGGAGGGGGGGTGTCGGGGAGGCGTCGGGGGCCGGCCACCGTCAGAGGGGGGAGGGGGGGCCGTCTCCACCGTGAGGGGGGGAGGGTGAGATGGGGAGGGGGGCGTCTGCATCGCCGCCCCCAGCTCCGGTGGGGGGCGGGGAGGGTGGGGGGGGGGGGGTTGTTTAATTTTTTTTTATTTTTTAATTAAAAAATATAAGAAAATATATTATTATATTATTTATTATTATTGTGAATGTATTATTTAATTCATTTTATATAAATAAGATAATTTATGTTTAATTTATGTTGTATAAATATCATTTTAATTATGTATTATTTAATTCATTTTGTAGAATTAATATAAATAATATTTAATTCATGTTGTAGTAATAAATTTATTTTTTGATGTGTAATTCAATTCATGTTTAAATATTAGATTTAATGTAAATATAATATTAAATATTAAATTTAGTATTACATTTGGAAAAATATTGATATTAATATCAGTATTAGTTGTAGATGTAAAATATTTTTAAATGCATAATGTATATTAGTTAATTGAATTGCATAATGTAATTTAATTTAATGTAAATATAAATTTAGTGTTGAATATTTTATAAATAATTATAAATTTAATTTATATGTACAATGTAAATTATTTAGAGATGTTTATAATCTATATGTGTCATGTAATTTAATTAGAGATGTAAATATAAATATCTAATTAGTGATAAATAATTTTAAATTTAATGTATATGTATTAATTATAAATATTAACATTATTTGTATGTTATAGAAATAATGATATTATTTTGAACTAAATTATATGAAGATGTATTAAATATTGAATTTAGTCTTGCATGGTACGCAAATAATAAAATTCTGTTCATTGTTAGTTGTAGATGGGAAATAATATAATTTCATATTTTGAATTTCTTAATTTTAAGAGATAACACTCTATGGCTCCTAAGGAACGAACAAATGATATTGGGTGGTCACACGGAGTTTTGTTGGATGGCAACCGTAGGTGTTGGCGTTGTAACTATTGTAAAATAGAACACCGAGGAGGAGGGGTGTCTCGGTTGAAGAAGTATTTGGCAGGAGGAGCCGGGACAGGATACTCTGAGGTTGCTGGGTGTACCCATGTGCCTAGAGATGTGAAACTTGCAATGGCTAGGCATCTGCGGGAGAAGAGAGCTGAGATGCAAGAAAAGGAAAAAAAGAAGAAAAGGGATCAAGCGGCAGTGAGCGGGCACCCAAGTGGCAGCAACGAGGAGGAATGTGCATGGACACCCAGTGACGAAGACGAACATGCACGTACTGAGCAGCCTGATGTGTATGTCACTGTGAACGATCCATACGAAGCCCAGTTTCGTGAGGCAGTACGTCAGAGCAGGGAAGAGTCAAGACATCCCGAGGAGACTGTAGTCCGTAGTCGCGAGGCGGCGAGGACCGGAGCATCAGGGAGTGGTGGTTCATCTACGACTCGACAATCACGAGGCATAAGGAGTTTATTGACTGGTGACTCGGGGACACAAAGAAAAAGGACATAATCGATCAACATTGAAGATGTGGAGCCCGGTGCACTATCCCGAGAGCATGGTAAGCAAACGAGGATGGACGATGCGTATGGCCAGAAGGGACCTAAATGGAAACTTGGTCAAGCTGTTGCAAAATGGTGGCATCACGCGGGTCTGTCTTTCAATGCATCCAATAGCCCTTACTACAAGCCAATGTTTCAGGAAGCACATGTCCTTGGACTACACGTGTAGCCACCTACAGCGAGAGAATTGGCTGGCGTATACCTTGATGAACAAGTTGCTGAAATCAAGAGTTACATTGACTCATTCAAGCAGAAATGGGCAAAGTACGGAGTCACACTGATGTGTGATGGATGGTCAGGTACCACAAAATCTAGCCTGATCAACTTCCTTGTTTATTGTGACAGACAGGTATTCTTTCACAAATCAGTGGATGCGTCTGGTCAAATTCACAGTCACCAATATATTTTGTCATTGATGGAGCAAGTGGTGACTGAGATTGGGGAGGAGTACATTGTACAAGTGGTGACTGATAATGGGTCGAACTATAAGAAGGCTGGGGAGGAGCTAATGAAGAAAAAACGGCACATTTTCTGGACCCCTTGTGCAGCACATTGTGTAGATCTGATGCTGAAGGAGATTGGGCAGCTTCGTATGGTAAAATCTGTGGTCGAGGTGGCACAAAAAATCACGAAATATATCTACAACCACACACTTGTATTAGCATGGATGAGGGAGCACTGTGCCGGTGAACTGTTGAGGCCTGGCATCACACGATTTGCCACCAACTACATCGCTTTGCAGAGCCTATTGAAGCACAAAGATGGGTTAAAGCAAATGTTTAGAGGTGAGACCTGGCTGAGTTCCTCTTTTGCTGCTTCACGTGAAGGGGCGGAGGTCGAGGGGATTGTCAACACCTCGAATTTTTGGGATAGAGTGAAGGTATTAGTGTCATTAATAGAGCCACTGTATGAGGTTCTACGATGCGTGGATGGGGATAGAGTACCAACCATGGGGTTGGTGTACAACAAAATAGAAGCAGCCAAGCGGAAGATCCTTACAACGTCCAAAAAATATGGACCCACCATTCTAGAGATTGTGGAGGACAGATGGGACAGACAAATGAGCCGCGATCTTCACATGGCAGGTAAACACTTACATTCTCGTCCAATCAATGAGCTGTGATTTTCAGTTGATACTAATATGTAATTCATTGTCTTACGATTGCAGCGTACTATCTACATCCGGCCTTCCAATATGCTCGGGCCCTTGCTTATGACGATACGTTGATAGAATCGGTCAACATTGTGGTAGACCGATTATCTTTCACCCCAACAGATGCTGCTGATGCGTTGAATGAGGTATAATTGGATATTTTAACATTGACAATATTAAATGAAATATATACTTCATATTTTTTGATAATGCAGATGAAAACATTTAGAGAGGGAACTGGTTCATTTGCGACACCTAATGCCATGGCCAGTCGTGATAGACTCGACCCAGGTAATGTGTCTTCACAATGTACCTTCTATATCTCGAGAAGTAATTTTTACATCTAATTATTATATTGTACGTGATCTGTCTTAAACGCAGCTGAGTGGTGGCTAAATTACGGCACAAGTGCACCCGTATTAAGGAAGATCGCAATGAGAGTTCTATCGCAAACATCCTCGTCGAGTGGGTGTGAGCGGAATTGGTCGACGTTCTCCTTCTTGCATACTAAGCTGAGGAATAGGCTAACACACCGCAGGCTAGACAAAATGGTGTATGTTCATTACAACATGAGGCTAAAGGTCCGGCATGTACAAATGGATACAAGGAGAGGAGAGGGAGATTACGACCCAAGGGATGCTGTGTACTTGCGAGACGATGATGACCCTATGGTAGCATGGGTTGCAAGAGCCACAACAGAGCGTGGTGAGGCAGAATTGGACGAGGAGGTTGAAGAACCTGGCGAGACACCACGGCCTAATACTTTTCTCGCATCGGTTGTACAAGGGGCAGTGGGGGAGGGAGATGACACCCATGTGCATTTGGGTGATGACGAGTCAGCAACGGGACGTGATGATGAAGTTAATTTAGATGAAGACCTCGTCATTGGTGGTGGAGACACATCGTATGCGTACGATGATACATCATGGGAGCGATTGATACAACCTCCAATTTTTGAGCGTCAAGCGCCACCTCAGGTGAATTAATACATGAAAATCGAATCGTAAATTTCATTAGATAGCGTGGTCATAGATTGATGTATGATGATGTAAGAAATATATTGCAGGTCGGTCCGACAAATGATAACATTGCGGGAGAACAGTGGTCCCGAGTTGCTGCACCGCGGCATTCAATATCTGCGGAACCAAGAAGGTTATCCACTTCAAGAGAAGCTAGGGGAAGTTCCTCATTTAGAGAGGTGAAATTATATTGCCATTTCTACATTTGTTAATATATAATTCATTGGTAATTGAATATATTCTTCTTTCAATTGTGTAGTCTTCGGTAGCATCGAAACAACCATCTCAGTCTGCTGCGCCCCGACGCTCAACATCTAAGGCTAAGGCACCCAATCAGTCTTCTCAGGTATACGTACAGACTTACACAATAGAAAATAAATTGAAAAATTATCTAAGCAGGCTTCTGCTTCTCAGACATCTAGAGGGACACAACATGCAGCATGTATGCCGCCCCCTGCTCCACAGAAGAAAAAATCATCATGGACCACATTATTCACCAGCAAGAAGGACAAGGGACCACCATTAAATCCGATAGATATTGCAAACATGGAGACATTAGATCCCAATGCAGATGACGACACTCCCGAGCCCTCTGTTGAGCCCCGCATTAGTGGGAGTCATGACTCCGATGCTGATAGTACACCCACAGGGTCTTCATCCCATGGAGGTGGTGGTTCTCAAGGTGACCAACGGAGTCCTCGTGAGAATACTAGTGCTGGTGGTAGAGAGTACAACAGTGGTCATAGTAGAGGTCGTGGGGGCCGTCAACATGGCGCATGGATAGAGGAGCAGCACTTCACACATGCCACGCAAGATGAGGACCACGGTGCTCCACCCGCAGGGACGAGACGGGCAGTTGATCATTGGGATCCCTACTATGGAAGTTCGGTTGCAGACAGTACAAGCTATCAAGGCATGTTGTCTGATTTTGAGAGGATGAGCACACATGACTCCCAGGGATCTGGAAGCTCGTATGGACGGTCATGGCCGCAGCATCCGATGTATCATGGCGACTCAGATAACATTAGTTCATTTTTCCCATCGTATCCATATCCTTATGCCACAGCTACGTCAGTAGAGGTCGTGTACGCACAAGGTTCGCAGGAGTATGAATACTACGTACGCATGTACTGGGAGAACTATTCAGGTTCAATGCGCTATGAAGACTATCTGTCCTATCTGCGGACCACATTTAATGTCAGATTGTTTGGAGATGGGCACTGGCCCAGTTTGGGTCCATAGTCTTTATTAGTATGTATCATTTGGTTACATTTATAACTAACTAATAATTAATTACAGATTTCTTCATATATAGAGTTCTGTACTTGTCATTGAAATCACTAATGTAAACTTTTACATCATTTGCAGGTCATCATGGACGGACGGCGTCACCCTGCGTGGGAGCATGGATACTCTGTTGAGGGTGATGGACATGTGCACTGTAGATACTGCGAACATCGCGTCACCGGCATACACAGGTTTGCGGAGCACCTTGCGGGAGTGGGACGTGATGTTCGTGCATGCGACCGAGTTCCGGGAGATGTTCGACATTCCTTTCGGACACAGTTACAGGATAGATACGGTTCTCGTAGCACACCGAGGACATCTTCTTCTACGTCCCGGGTACCTCCACCACGAGCACAGGGCGGAGCAGGATCTTCCTCCACGTCCAGAGTTCAAGCAGCACCAGCACCAGCACCAGTCGCACATGATAGAATTGAAGCTATAGATGTAGTGATGACTTTTTTTACAGATTTTCATGTACCCTCCACCGCAGCACACGACCCATCATTTGTGCAGATGGTTACATATTTTCAGTCCCACCCACATGTACCTCCATCCACTAGGATAGAGTTAGATTATACGGGTGATCAGTCTCATGTATCTGATGATGAGTTTTGGGATTCGGGCTTCACTGATGATGAGGATTAGTGAGTTTTGGGATTCGGGTTACACAGATGAGGAGGATGAGTGAGTTTTGGGATTCGGACTTCACACATGGACGAGGATTAGTGAGTTTTTGTATTTTATACTTCATGAATGAATGTCATTATTATATCACTGTTTCCTTTTACATATTTAGTAATTGAAATAAATTTTTATGTATTATATATAATATGATGTTTAATTAAGCAGTGTAATATGTAATTTTTATATAATTTATTATGTATAATGTAGCATGGATCTATTATCATAAATAAACTCTACATTCTAATATTTTTAAATATATATAACATTTAATCTTTCAAAATAAATTTATTAAAAATTTAAAAAAAAATTCGCAAAAAATCGTGTCGAGGGCAAAAGGGGCGGATCGGGTCGCTGTGCGACCCGCCCGACCCGACCCGTCCCGCGCCGAGACCGGGTCGGACGGGTCGACAAACCCTGCTTTTGACAAAAACATTTATGTAAAAAACCCCAACAAAGAACTTATTAGTCACAGTTGAATATTCTGATTTTCTATAATCATTTCTCCATACTTTTTTTTCTGCCAAGGCAGACCCCCCCCCCCTCCGGCATTTCCCAGCACCCCCACTTTCCAGTGTCCACCTCCCCCTCTACATAATTAACATGCCAATACGCCATAATTAGCTAACTATTACTGGTAATATATAGTGGGCCCTGCACCGAGTTGGGAAAAAGGCGTGCACAATAGAAAAGGCAGTGGCCATTTTAGTTGATCCTTATCAGCATGTAATCATACGGGCTATCACTTGCAGTGGAGAGCGGCTTCACTCCAACTCCAATGGAGGGTCATCCCTTCCCCCTCAGTCCTCCCCCCCCCCCAATCCCTTGTTTGGGTTATGCCCATCTCCTCATTCCATATAATGCCATATGTGGCCTCTCTCTCTCTCTCTCTCTCTCTCTCTCTCTCTGCACGGTAAACGGAGGTGGAGGTGGGGGGTCCCCGGAGTAAACGACGGTCAAGCTGAGCTATGATGCCGCCCCTTCCCATCCCACCACCTACGGGGGCGCGTCACATCCCACCACTGCCGTTGTTTACCGGGGTTCGCTTTTACAGGCGTAGCCCGTCCACCCGCCGTACCTTCCCAGTGGTGAGTGAGGTTAGGGGCCCGGCTCCCCACCCCCCCTCCAGCTGCTCCAACTGCGGCTTCTGCTTTCTTCAGCTATTTCTGCCCCCGCCTGCCTCCGCCGGCTGCTCCTGCCGCCGCAGCAGCGGCATCTGCCCTGCTGTTGGCGCTATAGCCTAATGGCTACCACTCCCTTCCCATTTACGAGCTCCCCCTCTCTTCTCTCTCTCTCTTTTTCCACCAAAAGATGGTGCTGCCGCTGCTGTGTGTCTGCAAAAGGCTCGTCTAGAGAGGATCCTTCTCGGGGCCGCGGACCGGTGGGGAAAAGGCGAAGCACCCAAATACCCATGGCTTGTTAGCACCCTTTTTTTCTGGGTTCCCCATCCGCTTCTTCCTGCCTCCTCCAGAGCCTGGACAGGCTGTGCCCTGCTCTCTCTCATAATGCTAAAAGCCGAAGCGGGCTGGGTACTATACTGCGTATAGAAGCACACGTAAGTAACTAGCTACGGCGCATGGCAGGGGGCGCGGTTAGGCCCGGAGGGGAGAGGGAGCTCCGGCGACAAAGCCACCGTCTTTTCCACCAGACAGTGAACAGTTGCAGCGCGCCCCCCCCCCCCCGACCCGGCCGGCCATTGGCGGCATGTATGGCTGGCTCTTCTGGGTCAGGAGTAGATCCACTGGGTTCTACAGAAGGGTGGGGGTGGTCATGCGGATGGCCTTGCTACAGAACAGTGGAAAAGCCAGCAGTAATGTCACCATATTAACTGGAGACCAGAGGGAGGTGCTTTTAATGGAGAGGAGAGGGGATCCGTGACATGATGGGTGAGACGGGGAAGAAATGGGGTTCCCAATGAAGGGGGGGGGGAGGAGAGAGGGCGATCTGGCAAAGGAGAGGCCCCACGCAGAGTGACTGCCACAAACACTGCGAGGGTTTTAATCCCCCTCTTCTCCTTCCCCACCCACCCTTTCGTTCCTTTCTCCTGTTCTTCCTCATCCTCAGAAATAAACTAGGTTCTGACCCGCCACACAGCACACTGCAACCTTCTACTTTTGTTCGCTTTCAAGACTCCACACAATTACCTGGGTTAAGTATTTTATTATCTTCTTAGATTAACTCATTAAAGCAGCATAAAGACCAAGAGGTTGCTTATCGTGTGTACAATTTCTTACGGCATAAATTATAGAAAACTAACTGACTTCGATTATATATGCATGTGTATGCGTACGTATTTGTCCACGTACTCCTTTTAGATGGGCAGGGAGGTAAGTACAACTTTATGGTCAAGTAACTTTTGGATGTAAGATAATGTGTTCAAAATAAGATTCGTAGACTCGATGACTTGTATCAGATATTCTCTGATTCGATACGGTATATTTGAGTGGCAACTAATTAGATTTGACTCGACGTACATCATCTTCTCTTTCTTTATCTTTAGATCTCTCTCTCTTATTATGACTCGATCCGACTCAGCCGATCTTGAGGGTGATTCGTGACGTATCAAATTTTTTCAAATATAATACATCACGTTCAAGTTAACCAGATCGAGTCCACAGACCATGGTTCAAAATGTATGACAGCCTCCAAATTCATATGCACGGATAAAGAAGGGTCTCCTTTCTCTTGAATTACTCGTTTCTCTCTAATGTCTTATCACGAGCATTTTTATTAAGAGTAATTAAGATTGTTTAAGAGGCTAATAATTGATTAATGGTGGGTGTTTGGCAAAAATACATTTAAATGGGGGAGTTCTCAGATGTCATGTCATGTCATGAGTCATGACAACAACTTAATCATATTCAGGATCCAACATCTCCAAGATCAGTATTTTTTTTTGGCCCTTCATATTTTTACCCCCACCTGATAAACTCTCTTTTGAAGGTAATCTTCAAACTGGGATACTAGCAAAAGACTGGTCAAGAACTACCCCAATCCCATACTTGATCCTATGCTCACATAGTCAAGAGCATGTATGCAAAGATGCTCCTAAGAAGGTTGCTGTGAGGGATGCGGGGAAGAAGCGAGGATAAGTCTGGCCAGCCAGGAACGGTGTGGGGAGGTTCGTATCTTGGCAGCCTTGTTAAAACCTTCCCCTCACTTTTTTTTTTGGGTGGTGATGGCGGAAGCCGTCTTCTTCCTGCGGATTACGCCGGCCGTACACTGGGGGGCGGAGCAGCACGGAGCGCTAGATGGGAAGGGGGGGGTCACAGGTTTTCTCCTTCTGGGGCGAGGACCCACGTCAGTAGATGACAGTGCCGTCATGACAGTGCCGTCCCTGTCGCCACCGCCGTTTTGGTGAACGGGATTCCCCCTCCCCCCCCCCGTCCCACTGCTTCCCTGGTCGTCTCTTCCTTCCTCCTCCCCCTTCCTCTGCACCAGGTACGGCGCCGACCGGCTACGCTTTCCCTGTTTCGGCAATTTGCCCCTCCCTTTTCCTTCCTTCCTTCTCTTCTTCTCTGGTTCTTCCTCCCTTTCTCAATACCTCTGTCTCTTTCTCTCTCACTCTCTCTTAGGGGTGTGTGTGGTGTTTACAGAGGAGAATGTAGTAGAGAACCCAGCTCTGGTCTTGCTCTTCTTCATCTCTCCTTCACTACAGCAGTGGCAGTAACAGCTGCTGTGTCAAGGTTTACAGTTCTTCTGCTTCCTGCACAATGGAGAAGAAGAAGGCCTCAGTGGTGGTAGCTGCAACAGCGTTGCTGTGGATGCTTCTCCCGGCAGTGTCCGCGCTGTCCAGCGAAGGTGAGGTGGAGTTGTGTCTTCTATGAGATCCTGCCTTCTTGCTTTAGCTTCCTTCCCTTCTTCCTTTTTAGTATTTGATATGAACAGAAGCCTCCGTTTTTTTTTTCACTCTGCAATGATGAGCACATCTCCAAGACTACACCTTTTTTCTTTCTCCATCTTCCGAGTCCTGCTAAGGCTCCCTCCGTCCTTGGCTACCACCTTTTTTCTGTGGTTGGGCTAATGCGGGTGCCGTGGCGGCGACGCCGACGGCGGCTTTGTGTGCTGGGTGCAGGGCGAGCGTTGATGGCTCTCAAGGCGTCCTTCAGTAATGTGGCCAACGTGCTCCTGGACTGGAACGCCGCCGACGCCGGCGCCAACAACAGCACCGGCTGGGGAGGAGAGGAAGAAGACCACTGCTCATGGCGCGGCGTCATATGTGACAACGTTACCTTCGCTGTCGTCTCTCTGTACGTACCCTCTCTCTCTCCCTCTCTCTCGCTTCTCCATTTTCTTCCACTGCATATGTTTCTTTTAGATTCTTTCCTCTGCTTATTCTAATCTTCTCTAAGAATAGTTTATTGTGATACTCGATTCTGTGTTTGCCCAGGAATCTTTCCAACCTGAACCTGGGTGGGGAGATCTCTCCGACAATCGGAGATCTCAAGAGCTTGCAGTACATGTATGCTTCTGCTCCGGGCGCTACTCGTCTCCTAGATGCCATTCTCTGTAAACTTGTCCAAAGTTGGCCTTTTTCTGCGTGTTTAATCTACTTGTTGTTCTGGTTCTTTGTTGCCTACACAGAGATCTGAAAGGGAACCATCTGACGGGGCAAATCCCAGACGAGATAGGGGACTGCGCCTCCCTAAAATACATGTACTCCTTCCATGGCTCTCACCACGGGCTGTTTAATATCCTAATATTTTTGTATTAGCTTATGTTCTTCCTGTGGCTATATCCCTTTTGACGTACGATATTGCCGTGGTGATGCGCAGAGATCTGTCGGGGAATTCTCTGTATGGAGACATCCCTTTCTCCATATCCAAGCTTAAGCAGCTCGAGGAGCTGTGAGTATTGTCCCGTTTTGTCTCTGCAGTTCGGACAGGCGAGGGCCTTCACACTAATACACTGTCCGAATTTGATTTTGCAGGAATCTCAAGAACAACATGCTCATTGGACCAATTCCTTCTACTCTGTCACAGATTCCAAATCTTAAGAACTTGTGAGTTTTCTCTCTTGTTTCATTGATTTCCAAATCTCACGAGCTTGATAGTTTATTTTTCAAATCCTCATGTCGAGCCTCGAATGCAAGTGAGCTTTCTAGCTGCCTTGCCTTTTTGTCTTTGTCACTGCTGTTCATTCTCAGGGATGGCAATTATATGCACCAAAATGGAGTATTTTTTCCTTCAGTACTCAACAAAAACTACTGCCCCCTATAATTAGTGTTAGATTAGATGCAAAAGAAAAAAAAACAAACTTCTGGGCTTATCTCTGTGTCAAATAACTACAGTTTTTCTGGAAAGTTCTGTACACTAAAGTGCCACTGGTGATCATTGAGTTGGGCAGGGACTTGGCTATGAACCAACTAACTGGTGACATACCTCGCCTTATCTACTGGAATGAAGTCCTGCAGTACCTGTGAGTTTGTTCATGTTCGTTCACTGTCGGTGCATTTTCCATTTTGCTTTCTAATTCTTTTGCACTGATCATTTTTAGGGGTCTTCGGGGCAACTCACTCACTGGGACATTGTCTCCTGACATGTGCCAGTTGACTGGTCTCTGGTACTTGTACGTATTTACATCCTATGATTCTCATCTCCAATGTCGAATCTTTTGTTTCATGGCCTAAGTTGTGACTCAATTATTCACAATACTGTTGTATTGATCTTGGTTTTTGCAGCGATGTGCGGGGAAACAACATCAGTGGCACCATACCTGATAGCATTGGAAACTGCACAAGTTTTGAGATCTTGTAATCTTATTTTCTGTTGGTTAATCTCCTTTGACCTATGCATTTTGTTCTGATGATTCTTTATTTTTTTATGATTGTTCTGCATGGAATGAAGGGACATATCTTACAACCAAATTATGGGAGAAATTCCATACAACATTGGTTTCCTGCAAGTTGCCACCTTGTGAGCTATTTACTCCAAAATCAATTTGGAGATTACATTTTTAGGCCATTTTTCTACTGTTGGTTCAGCAGAACATGCTAGCTAAAGTTCTCAATTGTTTCCACCTTTTCTGCTGCAGGTCACTTCAAGGAAATCAACTTACAGGGAAGATTCCCGAGGTTATTGGTCTGATGCAGGCCCTTGCAGTCCTGTACGTGATTTTAAAGAGTACCTTGATTATGAGTCTTTTCTCCTTTTGCTCTTGGTTACCAGTCTCATTGAGCAAATACAGCTGGCTGGTCAATTTTATTAGACATAAGGGTGCAGCATTGTTTCATGATTGCCATTCTACGAAATAAACCACTCCACAGGTCACCAATTGGTAGGCAGTGAGTGATAGAATCAAGATAACTAAACCACTTTTGTCTGTTCTTTAGAAACATTAGCGACCCATTGCATGGTTGAATCCATGAAAAACTCTGTTGCATATTTTGTCAGCATCGAAATGATACTTGCAGAAAATATGAATCAGCTGATATATGCATATTTTCCTTTGTCCTTTCTGATGATAAGATTTCAACATTGAAGTGTATAAAAAAATTTGTATGCATCTATTGGACTTTATTCTATCCCGGGAAAGGCTGAATTTTGATACTTTTACCTATGCCAGATAAATCTCATCTATTCTGTTCCTTTGGTTTTGCTTTGGTGCATTTGATGATGTACCTCCTTTTACAATTTATCTTGAGGATAAATTTTTACTTGTCATTTTTTCTGCCCAGGGACCTAAGTGAAAATGAGCTGACAGGGACCATCCCACCAATTCTGGGGAATCTATCCTATACAGGCAAACTGTGAGTTCTGACAATTAACTCTACTTTTCTAATAGCCCAGAGTGTGCTTTTCTGCATCTCTTCTGTTTCCCCTTTTCCCCCTATCTGCTGAAAAATCTGAATCTCCATGCTTTCATGTTTGCACAGGTACCTACACGGTAATAAGTTCACAGGCCAAATTCCTCCAGAGTTGGGAAACATGTCAAAGCTTAGCTACTTGTATGCTTCTATATTAGACTAAATAGATACCATATTTCTTCTTTTGTGTCTAATTCACTAAAACACAGACAGCTGAATGATAATCAACTAGAAGGTGCCATACCTCCAGAGCTTGGAAAACTTGAAGAATTGTTTGAGTTGTGAGTGTTGATAAAACATCTTCCTTTGAAGGATCTTTGTAAAGATAATTTCAGAGTTATTCATGTTATCGACTATCTGCTTGACAGGAACCTTGCAAACAACAACCTTGAAGGCCCTATTCCTCATAACATCAGCTCTTGCACTGCCTTGAACCAATTGTGAGCTTCTCTCCAGATTTCAACAGGGTATTATCTCACCTTTGTTCTAACTGTGAGGCCATTATTTCAGCAATGTACATGGCAACCAGTTGAATGGGTCCATTCCTTTGGAGTTCCAGAAATTAGGGAGTCTGACATACCTGTGAGTATCAAAAAGAACTGAAAGCCTCCATCTTATCTCTTTCTGATACCATTCTCTTAAAAAACTATGTAACTTCTGTGTCCTCTGCCTCAGAACTTTAAGTTGATGTTTGCATTTGTGAGTACATTAATTTAGAGCAGGGGTATTCAGTTGCATCATCTCATCAGTCTTTAATCGTGTAGGAACTTCTCATCAAACAATTTTACGGGTTCGATTCCAGTTGAACTGGGCAGGATAATTAATCTTGACACCCTGTAAGTGATGGTCCCATTCTTTAGGTATCTTCATCTAATAGAACTCTAACCTGATTTATTCCTGTTTTTACCTGCAGGGATCTCTCTGACAATGATTTCTCTGGATTGATTCCAGACTCTCTTGGGGATCTAGAGCATCTTCTTCAACTGTATGTGTTTCAACGGTTTATGTTTCCTGCAGTTTTATTTCTTCACTGCAGCTTTTATTGTTGTGCTTGTACTTGGCTGGTCATTTTGGTCATATTCTAAATCATAATTTCCATAATTAGCCCATTTTCTCCTTTGTGCAGGAATTTAAGTAAGAACAGCTTCGGTGGGCCTATACCAGCAGAATTTGGGAATCTCAGAAGTATTCAAGTCATGTTGGTTCTCTGTTCTCATTTTCTTTGAATATATTCTTTTGTGTTTCACTTCCCATAAGCTCAAAATTGTTCAAATTTGTGTAGTGATATGTCATATAATATGATATCTGGTTTGATCCCTGAAGAACTGGGTCAGTTGCAGAACATCGATTCCCTGTAAGTTCATGGGATACAGTTTCTTTTCCCTACCATCCTGTAACTCCAATTTTATGATAAGTTTGTTCTCACATCTTTCTTTCAGAATTCTTAACAACAACAACCTGACTGGGGAAATTCCAGCACAATTAACCAACTGCTTCAGCCTGATGTTCCTGTGAGTTTGGAGCCATATATCCTGAAAGCTACTGGCTGGATATTCTTTTATCGCCAAAGATATTGGGTGGATATTTAATTCTCATGTAATTGCATTGTTATGTGGATTCAGGAACCTTTCGTACAATAACTTGTCAGGAGGCATCCCCCCATTCAAAAACTTCTCGAAGTTTCACCCCGAAAGGTACAACTCTCGGGGGGATTCTATGTATAACAGTTATCTTGACCATCTATGGTTTTCTTCCTAACTTTTCCTTGCAGCTTCACTGGCAATCCACTCATATGCGGAGACTGGTCTGAATCACCCTGTGGAAAGAATCATCATCAAACAAAAGGTACTATCGATGTTCCCTAACCGAAAGTTCATCACGAGTTTGTGAGCTTACTGATTTTGCTGCTAACACTGAAGTTTCTTTTGCCCTTGACAGCCATAATCTCCAGAGCTGCTGTTGTTTGTATAACATTAGGTTTCATTACTCTACTGTCCATGGTTTTAGTAGCAATATATAGATCCCATCAGCCCAAGCCATTTGTAAAAGGCCCGAACAAAACGCTTCAGGGTAAGTCTACCATTTGGATTCTTAGGTAACTCACGTCTCCTTGAAGTTACAAATGTCACGTTCATTTACGCTAAACAGGTCCTCCAAAGCTGGTAGTTCTTCAAATGGACATGGCTATCCACACATACGAAGACATCATGAGGATGACAGAAAATTTGAGCGAGAAGTACATAATAGGATATGGTGCATCTAGCACTGTGTACAAATGTGCGCTCAAGAACTCCAAACCCATTGCTATAAAGAGGCTCTATGATCAATATGCAAACAACATCCGGGAGTTTGAGACGGAGTTGGAAACTATCGGGAGCATCAGGCACAGAAACCTCGTCAGCTTGCATGGCTACTCACTTTCTCCACATGGCAACCTTCTTTTCTACGATTACATGGAAAATGGCTCCCTTTGGGATCTTCTGCATGGTATGATTGCTGATTCTCTTGCCTGTTTTGTTGTCAAGAGTTGGTATTGGTAGTATGACGGTGTTCATATATTCTATCTGTATCAGGCCCTAACAAGAAGGTGAAGCTTGACTGGGACACTAGGCTGAAAGTGGCAGTTGGTGCAGCCCAAGGACTTGGTTACCTCCACCATGACTGTGACCCAAGAATCATTCACCGCGACGTCAAGTCTTCTAACATCTTGCTCGATGAAAACTTTGAAGCTCGCCTCTCAGATTTTGGGATCGCAAAATGCATCTCATCCTCAAGGACACATGCATCAACTTACGTGATGGGGACGATAGGTTACATCGACCCAGAGTATGCTCGAACATCCAGGCTCAATGAGAAATCCGATGTCTACAGCTTCGGCATTGTTCTTCTAGAGCTACTTACAGGAAAGAAAGCTGTTGACAACGAGTCAAATTTGCATCAACTGGTTAGTCATGGAAAACCCCCACCCCTAAGGCAGCACGTATCGCCGCCCCCATGTTCTGTACTGTTTCTTACCCATGTTACAACGTTCCAGATCCTCTCCAAGGCAGATGACAACACGGTGATGGAGGCGGTCGACTCCGAGGTATCTGTTACGTGCACCGATCTTGGACTCGTCAGGAAGGCCTTCCAGCTTGCGTTGCTGTGCACGAAGCGGCACCCCTCGGACAGGCCCACCATGCATGAGGTTGCTCGAGTGTTGGTCTCCTTGCTGCCTGCGCCTGCGCCCAAGCCATGGACAACACCCTCAAAGCTCATTGACTACAAATGCCTCCTGGCTAACCCAGAACAGAAGAACGAGGAACAAGACCACAGCACCTCAGACGCACAGTGGTTTGTGAAGTTTGGAGAAGTGATATCTAACAACACCCTGTGATGGGATCTCTTCCCTCTTTCCAAGGGAGAGGGCAAGGTGGAAGTTTTGTTTCCTTCAGGTGGTGATTATGCAGAAACTGTGGAACAAACTGGTGAGTGTACGTGTTCAGATGGATGAGCCCAGAAACAATCATAGATTGACGAGGATGTTTACAACTGCTTGTGTTCTGTAGCATCATTTTTGGTTATTTGCTGTTGATGTGATGTTAAAAAAGGTACTTACTAACGAGGACAGGCTTAGTAAGAAGCCTATTGTTTTTAAATTTGTTCGGTAGATCAATGGTTTGTATTGTGGACGTGTCACGCCTCTGCCTTTAGCAGGTACCTCCTCCGGTGGGCGCTAACCCTCGAGAATACGAACCACGGTGTGTTTGTGGCGGTGGATAACTGATGTGGCCGGTTGCTCTCGTGAAAATAGAAGTGATGCAGGATGTAACAATCAGCTGGAATAGCTCAGTTGGTTAGAGCGTGTGGCTGTTAACCACAAGGTCGGAGGTTCAAGCCCTCCTTCTAGCGTCGCACGGTTCGCTGGGCGGGGCCCTCAAATTTTTTTACTTGGTTTTATAAATTTAATTTTTTATACCTTCAAAAGAGTTATATTTTAGGTGTATACAAGTATTATTTTCGATTGTATAGCACAGCGTTTAAGGGTGTACAGTTTGGGATTAGATAGTGGGAATATGTTATCCGGGGTGAGAGTGTGTGGGGTCCATCGGTATCTCTCACACACAACTCTCTTATATGGGGTTGGAACATCGCTCGTTCGATCGACGAATGTGTTATTCTACTCCATTAACAAACATGCCCTTATGTTTTATATACGTAAATTGCACAATGGTAGAAGTTATATAAGTTATCTATTAAAATATTTTAGGTCCACTTTGATAATAGATTAGGATAACTCATGTGAGATGGGTTAGGATGATTTATTCTTTGATTTTTCTCTTTTTTAATTTAATAACTTGTTCTTACCTTAGGAATAACTCATTCTTAAGAAATGATAGAATGAGTTATTCTTAGAATAAGGACTTTTATCCTAACTGACCCCTGGTAACTTAACCCTGTTATAAAACTAGAACAAGGGTGAAAAGGTGGAATAACTCATTCTACTTGGGGCTTATTCCGTTAACAAAGCGGCCCTAGAGGTATATAAGCAAGGTTTGCCGTGCCGAGTCGGGACAGCTCGACTCACACGACCCGACTCAACCTAGGCGGTGGGCGAGACGTCCGGGTCATGGGTCGTGACCGAGATGTTTCATATATTTAATATTTTATTTTAAGTATAAAATATTTTATAGGTAAGATGGTGAAGTGTCTTCATTAATTTGGGGGTTGTTTGGGTTCAAAACTCACTAATTACATGTGTTATTTTAATTTCTTTTAAAAAATTTCATATAAAAAACTCAAAATTTTAAGAGCATTCAACGGATTTGAACCCAATACGTCTTAAACGAAGTGCACAAATCACTTAACTAACTAAGTTAATAATTTTGTTGTGTTATTATATATATATATTATATATAAAGAGTCTTTTTTTATTTTGACATTTTACGGGATGGATCGAGACGCAACGGGACGGTACCGTCCCGTCCCGTCCCGGGCCATGACCGGGACGACAAACCTTATATATAAGTATTTTTTATTTTTTATTTTTTATTAACCTCGGATATTTTTCTTTTTTTATCTGTGTAACGTTCTAAAATCAATCATAACCACTCTTGTTTACCATTAGTCATGCATGTCAAAAGCAACATACAAAAAATGATTTCAAACTAAAAGTTTTGCTCAATTAACACACGTTGGGCCAACTGTGAAAGGGCACTTGTTGATGTGAAGATTTCAAGGGGTTATTGGAGCCCTTTGGCACCAAGCTCAGTGTTACAAGGAGGGAAATGGTTCCATTTGACATCTATAATATGGCAATTGTGCTCTACAATGTTAATTATGGATCAATCTAGTTATGTCTAGATCTTTCTTTATAATTCTCTTAAAATCTCAAGATATTTAGAAAAACACCCGTACCATTATGAAAAAAAAAACCCTCTCACGTACTTACGAAAAAGGCCTTAAAAGGATGGTTAGCATATAAATGCATGATTATAGATTGCAAATAAATATCTTGATTAATTAGAAGGGCTAATCAATAACCATGAAAGATTATAGATGTCAAGTTATAAATAAATATCTAAATTATAAGAGTTAATCTACAATTACTAAAGATTATAGGGGTTAAAACTGAAAATCTTTAAAACTTAAGCCTACACCGGCCAAAGATTATCATTAACGTGGGCTGACACGGCCCGAGGACGGACACGCAACCCAGCCCAAGCCCATTGGAGAGGGGAAAGACACACACGATGGGCTTTACATTTTTTTTTATTTTTCAAATTTTTTTTTGGAGTGACTCTCAAATTACTTTAACTTGTAGCGTAAGTCACATCACCGTTTGATTATTTAAAAATTAAAAAAATAATTTTTAAAAGAACGAGCTAAATGGTATTCATTCGATCTGATTTTTTTTATTGCTTTCTAGATAATTCAAAGCACTCTAAGTTAGAATATCTTATGGACCACTTTAAAAAATTAAAAATATTACACACTCTCGGTGTGCAACACATCGGGGCGTGCAACGAGCCTTTCTCATCGGAGACACTAACTTTGAAAGCAAAAAAATAAAAAATAAAAACTCTATCACTCATCCGATGACTCGCCTTCAATTGGATCATCTCCTTCGTTCTACCGTATGTTTTACATGGTACTAAAAAAACCTTATCATGTTTCAGTAAAAACCTAGAGTGGATACAAGTGAAGGCCACGTATAATGTGTAAAACTACATTTACCTTCGAAGCTGATGATGAATCGAGGTTCAATCTACGTCTTGATTTCATTTTTTTTTTAATGCGGAAAGAAAGGAGCATAGATTTCGATAGAATTTGAGAAACAAGCCTGTGAAGCACGGTGGCCTGTGGAAGAGAGAGAGGACATGGGGCTTAGAAATTCCTACGGTTGTGATTTATAGGGAGAACATTACTCCTTTAAAACACAACAAGAAAAGAAATTCCTACGTAAAATAGAAACGCTCGAGAATGTTCAAAATTTTACTCTCCCACTACGTTGACCATGGAGAGTAAAATTTGAAAAATTCTCACCTTTATCCAAGTGAACATAATGCAAGTGGGTCTGCTTAAGATACGACGTGGACAGATGAGGTTTCCACGTCACCTTCCTAGTGCTTGGCTGCTTGAGCAAGCGTAAATATGATAAAGGACTCTTTAGTTTTTAGCCTTTAAAAGTTTTCAAAATTAGATAAAGTCTCACTGGTTCGTCTATTTAGTCAAATTCCTCGAATTCTTTAAACTCTTAGTAAAAAAAAATTCTTTGAATTAACCCGTAGTCTAGAAAATGGAATATATCATCTCATTTTTCAGAATATTCCAACCCCCTCTCTCATTATTGTTTTCTTTCCCATTTTACCCTCCCCATCTCTCTCTCTCTCCCCCCTAGGGAGGGAGAGAGGCCTCTTTAGGGATAAAACAGAGAGAGATGGGCGGCGGACAGTGGCGAGGGTCGATGCGTGGTCGTCAGGATGGGGGAGGGGGAGGGGTGGCTGAGTGTGCCGTCGGCAGAGATCGGACGGGGAACGGAGCAGATGAGCAGTCAACACAGTTGGTTCACGGTGGTGCTGGGGTAGTCCAAAACTCAGGGAGGAGGGGTCCACAATGTGGTCAGTGCACAGGCAAGCAGGAAGGGGAGGCAGTGTTGCAAGGTCGGTGGCGGCAGATGCAGTGACGTCGGGCGACTGTGGTTGAGCGGGTAACTACAGCGGGGACGATGACATTGCTGACAATAGGTGGAGGGGCCAGGCTACGACCTATGGTCGGTTTCGAGTGTCGACGGCTACGGGGGTTGACGCCAGGGTGACTGGGGAGGAGCGTGTGACAGGGAGGGGCACGTCGACTGTGGATTTTAGTGGCGGGTCCGATCGGCTAGGTGCCGAAATGGGCGGCGCTTGCACCTGTGGGGCTGGCGAGGAGGTGCTGGTGGGGCGTGCGGAGGAAGCGCTTACGTGAGGAGGGGGACTTGCCCAAGGACCTCAACCTGCAGAAACTAACCTTCTTGTCGAAGGTGATCTTCGACGGTCATGCCAATGCCTACAATGATGACAAAGACGGGGAGAAGCGGCTCCATCACTGGCGGACAAAGAAGAACAAATCGAGGGGAGGAAGTTGTACGCAATGGCGGCAGCCATTGCTCGCACACCACCGAAGTCCCATGACCCTCCAACCTCTCTCTCTCTCTCTCTCTCTCTCTCTCTCTCTCAGAGGGAGAGAGAGAGTTGTGCAAGTTTAGCCAATACCCGATGACGAACATGGAAGTGAACACCCTATCCTGATGCCGGCAGCGAGAGGGAGATCCTCTTTAGTGACCTCCTCCCCCCTCTCTCTCTCTCTCATCTCTCTATCTTGACACTCACTAATACAAGGGCATGATAGTTTTTTCCACCTTCTAGGTTATGTTAGTCTAACCATATCTTACCTTACGGAATCATACGGCATGAACTTTTGGAGAAAATTTTGGGAGATTTTGATAAAATAGATGGATTAAAGGGGACTTTTCGTAATTTCAAAGTTTTGAGGGGCTAAAAAGTAAAACATCCCTATAATAAAAATGGCGACCACCGTAGAGGAACCGGAGCCGACTTGAAATAATCACCTGCCTTCATATTTGAGTCACTAAACTTGCGAATTCCTTCCAAATATATACTGCTACAGAGTCACAAACCTGCCATTTTGCTGCCAAATCCTTGCTCAAACCCTCATAGAACTCTAAACACTGGACAACCCTGCTGAAGTATCCAAATTAGCACTCTTTGTGTATGGACTAATAAGCAACAGAAACCACATATGCGAGATGAAATTTTTACTCTACTCATAGTAATTTCTAATAATTCAGCTTAGAGCTCATGCCCAAAACTCATTACGAAATTCTAGTTGTTATCTTTGCTTTATGCTTAGTGGAGAGTCACATAAAATATATCACATTAAATAAATACTGTGACCCTATAGTTTGTAGAATATCATTGGAGTAACTTCCTGCTATTTTCAGCGACGTAGTATCGTATAAAAATAAATAAAAATACAAAAAAAATAAAAGAACCATTTAAAAATTCTAATAGAAGCACTCTAAATTCAAAATAAAAGAACAAGTCACTCCACCAATCAGAAGAGACTCTTTCCGATTCATAAGAATGAAGTGATTAAAATTTAAATAAAAACAAATATATCATTAATCTGTACAATCAAAAAATAAGAAATGGAACACTTTTCTTTCAAACGCCACCCTCGGTTTAGCCGAACACATTTTTCATGGCAAACCCGCGTTTGGGTTTCCGGGGCCGCATCCAAAACAGTCCAATTAAACTAAACAGAAGCCCATTCTGAGCAAAAGAGCCCAATTACACCTCAGCCGTTCCATTCGAGCTGCAGCTTCGTTATCCCTTTGATTGCCGGAGTTTCTTCATGTCTCGTCCGAATGATATTTATAGAATCTAGTTGCTGAGAGACGGGGTGGAAAAATCCTTGAAAGGCTCTTTAATCATTCAAAAAAGAATCTTAAAAAAAATCAACAAGAAAGATCGTACAGCTGTCAAGAACAGATAAATGGGCCACAATGGATTTAGATGGCTCGGTAATAATCAAATATTTTAGTATGATTTCATTTGATTATGCATAAACTAGAGCTGATTCCTTTCCCCTTTCTTTTGATTATGTATCAAAATGAAGACCAACAACATACGGAAATATCTTAGTAGATAATTAAGATATGATTGGCTTTAACACCTAATATAATCTGAGTATCTCAGTGCATTAAACTTGAGTCCTCTTTCATTGGAGGCGCCACGTCAGGCAGAGGACGGCCGACAGGAGATCTAACCTACTCCACACGATAACATGAACTAACCCTCGCCATCTCCCTTTCCCTTGACGCAACGCTACTCACGTAACGCCTCTCGAAGTGGGAGAAGGTGGGTAGATGCGACTCTGGACTCTGTTCGGACAGGGCATTTCCTCAGATGTCGGCTAGGGAATGTCAGATATGTATATAAATTACAGTATTTATAAAAATATCATTCTTAGAAAAAAATTAATATTATCAGAACCGAATCGGTGTCTGAACCGATCAATGAATTAGTTCGATTTAAATTGATTAGACCGTTCAATCGAAACGATTTGAACCGTGACATCATCGTAATATTAATACATAATTTGACCCGATTTTATAATCTAAGATAATAAGAAATACGATATAACGATTAAAATAAAAAAACATGCATCTATAATTATTAGTTATGATTATATAACTATACAAGTAAATAATAATAATAACATGATTAAATAAATTGATCTTAAAACTTTGTAATATTTTATTGGTCTACATTCTTCACAATTGGCATCTATGATCTTTTAAATTTTTAAACTTTAAATATAATTAAAATAAAATGATAAATAATAACAAGATAATTTTATTCACACATAAATATTATTTTAAATATATAAATATTTTTATGTTTAAATTTTTATTTTAAATGATGAATCGAGTCGGACCGGTTAAGACCGGTTCACCGGTCGGACCGCGGTTCGTCTGGTTCGTTCGATTCTTTAACATTAGACAAGATCGACTTTAATCGAACTGCTTCCTGGACCGGTTCACGGTCGGACTGATCCGACCGACCGATTCAATCTGGTTCTGATAACACTTCAAAAAAATTAATAAAATATCATTATTTTTTGATAAAAACATATAAAAATGCCATCTTCGTTCATTATCATCGACGTAGAAATTAATATTTCACGTAGATATAAAGATTCTCATTAAATAATTATGAAAGGATCAAAATATCTCTTCCTCCCTCCTCCCCTTCTCCTACGAAAGCCATCGTCGCCTTGTGTTGAATCTCTGCAACTAATGATGAATTTAGTGTTTTTTTTGTCATGGGCGAAATTAACAAGATAATATTCTTAAAGGATGCCAAATTAAAGAAAATATTTTTATAAATATAATTTTATAAATATGCAATACTAAAGCTTACATATGATCATAAAAGCAATCAGTGAGACTATATGGGACTATTTAAATTTCATCGGGTATGTTTCAACGATTAAGGACGCGTTTGATTTTGCTTAGGTGGGGATTATAATCATGGGAATCTCCACCCATCATAATTATTTCTAAATAGGTTAATGCCATTTTAGATTTTTAAAAAAAATATGAAAGAGAGAGAGAGATTGAGAGAAAAAAAATAAATTTTTAAAAATTCTCAAAAAATATATCAAATCTCTCTCTCTCTCTCTCTCTCTCTCTCTCTACTATCCAGATTTATAAAAGGAATCCCCTGGTAAGCGAAGCCAAAATGCACCCTAAATTAGTCATCCAATGTAAATCATATTAAATTCAAACCAAACAACCTCTTACAAGACTCGTGATCAACTTCAACAATCCGATTGTCGTCTCTGGGTATCCGTATCAAACTGTCCACCACCTTATGCCGTGGGAAGATCCGAAGTTTGTTAGATTCAGCAAGCTCGACTTAAAAAGAGTTTTCCGCCGACAGTCCAACTTGTAATGTGGGACGTCACAAACTTTCCCTTGGGAGTTTCTTTGCAAAAAAGCTGATGCTGATCTGCTCAATCTTAGTTCGCTGATTAGGGTGGGAATCCTCTGATTATGATGCTTGACCTAATTAAGGTGTTTACACTGTATAATCGCGGATTCATGCATAGAAAATCATGGGTTGGCGTGACTCAACACCAAACCTAATCTTTTCCGGGTGATACACAGTATCGTCAAAATCTGACGTTCTTAAGTTTAATTTTGGTGGGGGGGGGGTTGAAAATTATTTGACATGAGATCCACGTCTCCTTAATTTATCATACAAATCACGACCTCATTAAATAATTTAAAATTATGAAAATAAAAAATTAATTTAAAAAAATTGAGGTCAACACTATTAATTTAATTGATCTGATTTTTTTTTAAAAAAAAAACTATGGGTCATCCGATAAAGATGTGATTTGTATGATTAGTTAGATGAACTTGGACTTCATGCAAAAAATATAAAAATAAAAACATATACATAACTTGGTGCACATCCAAAAGGGATGCCGTCAACTTATATCCAAAAGTTATTAACTGCATTTGGTAAGGTTTCGAGGAGTGATTTTTTACCCCGTAAATATCACTCTTCGAAAATAAAAATAAATAGTTCAATATCACGTCAAAGTTTTCACAATTTAATTTTTAAATTTTAGAGAGATATAAAAACAAAAAATATCACTTTCTAAAAAATCTAAAAAAGCTCCTCCAAAGGAGTTTTCTATCTCTTTATAAGATTTTAGATAAAATCAAAACTCATTTTTATGTCCAAACTCACCCTTAATTACTACCATGACTCTTGTTTATTGATTCAAGTAGCATACAATAATCTCACCTATCAAATATTTTTGATAAAGATTTGTTATATCATCCAGATATGATTTAATGCTCGCATATTTAAACCCGACTCTGGAGCATATATGGGTCATCTCAAATTGAGTTCATTGTCTGGATCCGACCTAAATACTACATGCTACTTGCATAGACTCGGTGTAAGTCACACAGATAGCAAACCATGATTCTCATCGGTGACGACGGCACATGACTCTGATTCACATTTCAAGAAAGCTTTAAGTTTTTTCTCCTAAACTTCCATGAAAGATAAAACTGTACCTGGAACAATGTAACTTACTCGTTACTCAAGGATTGGATGGTTGGAATATGCATGAACCGCACAAAGCACAATTTAGCGTTCGTTTCGGCAGGTTCGATCCATGCACACCCACAAGAGTTCAAGCTTTTTTAGTTAAAAGAATGGCAGATAAAATGATATGCCTGTAGTAAGATTTTGACTTCAACTCCAACCCCAGGATGCTACACAGTCGCCAAGGTGCATTCCTCTTCCCGACACAGAAATCACAGCTTTTGAAGACGCTTAAAGGGGGCCCAAACATTGCTCCCAGTGGCCAGTCAGGCTACCCGAAGAAGTAGGGAGGCGAAGCGGCCAAACGCGCCTCGTCCTATAGGTGGACGACGGCAGTAGGTACCGCCGGAGCAGCCGAGAGAGCCTGAGCAACAGCAGGAGGGATAAGAACACCGTCGGAGGGTCTGCTGGCAGGGCTAGAACGACGGTCGCGGGCTTCGCAGCATGCTGAGACGATGGCAGGAACCAGTAGCAGGCGACGGCCAGAACCGCTCCCTCCTCACCGGCCACGCACCGCCGATCGCCAGCCGCTCGTCGCGAGACCGCAGTTGCCACCGTCTGCTCCACCGTCGCGGAGCCTCTTCTTCCGCCACTGCGGAGCTGCTTCCAGCTGCTCCGCCCCGTCGGCATCGGCCCCCTTGCCACACCATCGGCCTCGCCACCAGCGGGCCGATCGCCGTTGCGACTGCTCCACCTTTTCCACCATCACTTGCATGCTGCTGCCGTACGTAGGGAAACGAGAAAGAGGTAGTGGTCGGGCCACCTCCCATGCCACCCGACCCATCACCGGGCGAGTCTACTACGGGAGAGAGAGAGAGCGATCGCCGTGAGAGAGAGAGAGAGTGAGTGAGCGTCGAGAGAGAGGGGGAGAGAGGAGGGATTTCGTTCTCTCTTAAAAAAATATAGAAAGATTTATTTTTATTTTTTAAAAAATATAACGAGATAAAATTTTATCTTAAAAAATTAGAGAGATTTATTAAATATGATTAAATAAGTTATCTAATCCTAATTTTTATTTTGAGAAAAAAAGGTAAAAAATTGTAATCATACAACCTATAAGTCACCTTTTTTTTGATCTGACTCTAAAATCACTTTTCTTTACGATGCCTTTGGAAGTCATGAAATAATGAGGCTTCTTTAAGATTTTTTTTTACAGAAATATCATTGTTATAGATTAAGGTACACATTTATCTTCACGCTAAGAAATACATTCACATGTCCCTGAAAGATTTTGCATGCATGTCCTTTAATTAGTTACCATCTCTCCTTCGTCCATCTACAGAACATGGATTCCAAAGAAACCTTTTACATGAAAATAGTGAGACAAACTTGAGGTGATTTTTTATTTTTTTTTTGTGAGGGCTCGGATGTGCAAATTCCCTAGATGGATAGTGATAAAGCCGTTTATATCCATCTTGAGTCCTCACAGTAGAAGTTATTATAGCAGTAATAAACATTATAACATCACATTGAGCACAGTGAAAGACAATTGCAAATCCATTTTTAATGAATTAATTGAATGGTACCAACTATTAATGTAGAATGAATAACCGCACGTAGAAAGTTTGAATATAGTTGCTGTTTCTGATAATTCATCCATCGCCCATTACTATTTGAATTCTATCCATGGTGGAAGGAGAAACTTTTTCTCTTCCCATGAAGAGAAAATTTTAAGATTTTTTTGCATATTAGAACAAATATCAATTAGGGTGAATCATAGACCAAATATGCTAAACCCTAAAGAACGTTTATGCTAATTAGGGTGAATCATAGAAAAAATATCAATGTTCCTGACGGTTGGTACCAAAGATTTAAACGAAAGCTGGATTCCTTCTTGAAAGGGGAAAACTTTGGACTGAATAAAAAGGCAACGTACAGTTAAATATTTCGGGTTTCTATTGTTCTGCACGATATCTTTTTGCAGTCTTAATGTCTTGGGTTTCCCTGCAGTTTTCCAGTACTCTTACCTATTAAAGACATCTTTTAGTCTTTCATTACTTGATCACAAATTGAGGACTACGTACAGGTTGAGAACGAGCTGCATAAAAGTTATTCCCTTTTTAGCCCCGGTTGTAATCCGGATTTAACCCTCGATTAACCCTTTTTTTGCTTCGGGGAAGATGTAATTTCGTAACCAGATTAGAGTAGGGATAAGTGTGAGTTAACATTAGATTTTGTAACCTGATCGGGGAGGTGAGTTAAGTTAACCATTTTTCGAACACTCATTTACGCATTTGTACAATGACCCACCCGCCACGATCTGCTCCCCTTTTTGCAGCGAAACCCTCATCTTCTCCGTTAGTTCCTTTAAATCCATATGGGAGCGTCATAGAAGGCCTGCGAAGAGGACGACGGTGAGGGGCATCAGAGGGGAGGAAAACGAAGGTGCTAGAGGGGAGGGGAGAAGGACAAAGGCAACGAAAGGAAGGAGGGCAGTAGGAGAGGAGGTGGATGAGAGTGCCAGAGTGGGGGAGGGAGACCGGAGGGGAGTGTCGGAAGGGAGGAAGGCATGCAGAGGGGAGAGGGTGAGGGCGCCATTGTGAAGGGAGGTGGTTAGTTGGAAGGGAGGGGGGCGAAAGTGCCTATAGAGTGTTTGGTTGCTCTTTTTTACCTCTTTTTTATCTCAAATTTAAAAAAGAGAGTAAGAGATATTTTAACCATGTTTGGTGTTCCTCTCCTAAATTTTAGGGAGAGAATCTCGTCTGTGTAAATCTTCCTCAAAAAAAAAAATAAGTCTAGATCAATTTTTTTAAAAAAACACCAACCATCTCTCGGGACTCTCCCTCCCTCCCACGCTCGACCCCCCTCCCCTCCTCTCCCAATGCTCTCGATGCAGCAACCAAACATGTCTATATAATTTTTTAAATTTATGTTAGCTTTGCCAAATAGATGACTAATGATTTACGTCACTTTTAAAATTTGAGTCAAAAATTGACGTGAATTAATTTTTTAGAGAGAAATAACTTTAAAAAAAGTGTTCTCGAACACCCTATAAATGGAGGAGGGCAACAAGAAAGGAGGAGAGCAAGGCGCTGGAGGGGTGGAGTGTACTATCTGGTGGCCATTGGCGGTGACCGATGATGTCCGCATCGGGGTCGGTGACATTCATGGTGACATCTTGTTAGAGTGTGGAGTCAGAACTCTTTCATTCGTACGCCTCTGCACGGGATCACACTCTACCTCAGGAGCGCATCCACTGCTCCAAGGGAGCATTCACAGCATCAGGGAAGCATGACGAGCTTATGCCATCTCCAGGGGAGCATTCGCTGCTCCAGGGGAGCAATCGCTGCCCCAGGAGAGCATCCACTGCTCCAGGGGAGCATGGCGAGCATATCGCATCTCCAGGGGAGCATTCGCTACTCCAGGGGAGCATCTTTCAGTGCCAGGGAAGTATTCGTTACTCCAGGGGAGCATATGATGTCCGGGTCTAGCAGGGAAGCACATGCTGTCACTGGAGGGCATTCATTGTCCCAGGAGAGCATCACTGGCGTCATGGAAGCATGCATTGCGGGTTCAAGGCAAGTCGATATCACTTGGGATGCGTCGACCTTGTCTTGGCAATGCTTTGATCTGTCTGATGGTGGGGGAGCATCTGCAGTCGCTGGAGGGCATACTCGGTCCCAGGAGAGCATCCGGGGGGATAGACGAGCATGCGCGACTGATGTATCCCGGAAGAGGGTTTCTGTTTAACCGGGGTATTATTGTCTTTAATATCCTGACTAATGACGCCCTAATCTCCTAGTATAAAAGGATGGGCTCTCTCTTTGTATTGGAACAAGTCTGTGATTATCTAGTGGAATCATGTTGCGGCCGTGGATGTAGGAAGGCATCTTACCTCCGAACCACGTAAAAATCCATGTGTGTTCTTGTGTGATTGGTTTTTTCTCTTCTTCCTCCTCTGCTGTTTGTCCTCCTCGTCTGGGTACTCCGGTTCTATCCACAACAACTGGTATCAGAGTTTTGTTCTGGTTCGAGGGAGTAGTGGGAGTAATGGCAGCAGATGAAGGAAAGGTGAGGATCGACAAGTTCGATGGCAAGGACTTCGATTTCTGGAAGATGCAGATCGAAGACTACCTGTATCAAAAGAAGCTGCATGAGCCGCTTCTTGGAACGATGCCGGAAGGGATGAAGAAAGAAGATTGGGATCTACTAGACAGACAAGCACTCGGAGTTGTTCGCTTGACGTTGGCCAGAAACGTCGCCTTCAACATCGTGAACGAGAAGACTACGGCAGGATTGATGAAGGCGCTATCAAATATGTATGAAAAGCCCTCAGCTTCAAACAAGGTATATTTGATGCGTCGCTTATTTAATCTGAAGATGGCCGAAGGTGCTTCTGTTATAGACCACATCAATGAATTCAATGTGATTACAACTCAGTTGAGTTCTGTACAAATAAATTTTGATGATGAGATTAGGGCCTTGATTCTTTTATCCTCCTTACCTGAAAGTTGGGGTGCAACTGTGACGGCTGTAAGTAGTTCTTCTGGTTCTAGCAAATTGAAGCTTAATGAGATACGAGACTTGATTCTAAGCGAAGATATTCGCAGAAGGGAATCCGGTGAAGTCTCAGGTTCTGCTCTGAATACAGAGAGCAGGGGAAGAACAAACCAGCGCAGACAAAATAGGAGCAGATCCAAGTCCAAGAAAAGGAGTCAGTCTAAACCCCGTAGAGATGGCTATTGGAATTGTGGTAAGAAAGGACATTTGAAAAGGGACTGCAGACTCCCCAATAAAAGGAATCAAAGTCAGAAACAAGAAGGAGATTCTGTGAATGCTACGACAGAAGAGGTCCATGATGCACTTATCTTAAGTGTTAATAGCCCCATTGAATCATGGATTCTAGACTCCGGAGCATCCTTCCACTCTACCTCACATAAAGAAAGTTTACAAAATTATGTTGCTGGAAATTTTGGGAAGGTTTATCTTGCTGACGATGAGCCATTAGACATTGTGGGGAAGGGTGATTTCAGTTAAAGACAGCAAACGGGACTATGTGAAATTTGAAGAATGTCAGACATATTCCAGGTTTGAGAAGAAATTTGATCTCCATTGGTCAACTTGATGATGAAGGATATGTCACTACCTTTGTTAGTGGGTGCTGGAAAATAACCAAATGTGCCATGGTTATAGCACGAGGTAACAAGACTGGAACTCTTTATATGACTGCAAACAACAAAGATACAGTGGTAGTGGCAAAGTCAGAAGTTGAATCCAAGACTTGACATTGCAGACTTGGACACATGAGTGAGAAAGGAATGAAGGTGCTGGCAGCAAAAGGGAAGTTGGGTGATTTGAAGTCCATAGACATTGGGCTATGCGAAGACTGTATCTTCGGAAAGCAGAAAAGAGTCACTTTCTCTAAAGCTGGAAGAAGTTCTAAGCCAGAAAGGTTAGAACTTGTACACACAGATGTGTGGGGACCAGCTCCTGTTCGATCTCTTGGAGGCTCACTCTATTATGTCACATTCATCGATGCTTCTACTCGGAAGGTATGTGTTTATTTTCTTAAAATAAATCCGATGTTTTCTCTACCTTTGTCAAGTGGAAGGCAGAAGTGGATAATCAAACCGGCGCAAAGATCAAGTGTCTGAGGTCTGACAATGGTGAAGAATACAGCAGCAAGGAATTCAAAGATTTCTGTGCACTACATGGTATTCGTATGGAGAAAATAATTCCAAATACTCTACAGCAGAATGGGGTTACTGAACGCATGAACAGAACCCTGAATGAGAGAGCTAGGAGCATGAGATTACATGCTGGCCTACCGAAGACCTTTTGGGTAGATGCTATCAGCTGTGCAGCTTACCTGATTAATAGAGGACCTAGTGTTCCTCTAAATGGTGAGATACCAGAAGAGGCTTGGACCGGTAAGCAGGTAATTCTTTCACACTTAAGAGTATTTGGTTGTGTTTCATATATGCATATTGATTCCAATGACAGAGATAAGTTGGACCCCAAGTCAAAAATGTGTTTTTTCATTGGATATGGTTCTGATGATTTTGGATACCGTTTCTGGGATAATGAGAATAGGAAAATCATTAGAGAAAGGAATGTTATATTCAATGAGAATTTATTATACAAGGATAGATCTGTCATGAAATCTGAAGATGCATGTCAAGAATCTCAGAAATCTGAACATGTTGAGTTGGAGGAAATTTCAGAAGATGATGTGTTGAAGGGATTTCAAGGAAATCCAGAAAACACTATAGTGCAACCAGAGTTTATCACACCCGAGGTTCAACCAAGAAGATCAAGCAGATTGCCTAAACCGACTGAGCGGTTTTCTCCTTCTTTGTACTATTTGTTGTTGACTGATACTGGTGAACCTGAGTGTTTTGATGAAGCTATGTAGGTGGAAGATTCTATCAAGTGGGAGTTGACAATGAAAGATGAGATGAACTCCTTACACAAGAATAAAACTTGGGTGTTGACTGAACTACCACCTGGCAAGAAAGCTTTGCACAATAAATGGGTTTATCGGATAAAAGAAGAACATGATGACAGCAAGAGGTACAAAGCAATGTTGGTTGTGAAAGGCTTCCAACAGAAGGAAGGTATTGATTATACTGAAATTTTCTCTCCAATTGTCAAGCTAACTACCATTAGACTGGTGTTGAGTATTGTTACTACTGAAAATCTACACCTAGAACAACTTGATGTTCAGACTGCTTTCCTCCATGGTAATTTGGAGGAGGATATCTATATGGCACAACAGAAAGGTTTCCATGAACATGGTAAAGAAAATCTTGTTTGCAAATTAAACAAAAGTTTATATGGTCTGAAGCAAGCCCCCAGACAATGGTACAAAAAGTTTGATAGATTTATATGTAACAATGGTTTCATTAGATGCAATATGGACCATTGTTGTTATCTAAAGAAGTTTGATAATTGTTACTGTTGTACGTGGATGATATGCTAATTGCAAGATCAAGCATGACAGAGATTAACAATATGAAAATGCAATTATCAAAGGAATTTGCTCTGAAGGACTTAGGAGCAGCAAAGCAAATTCTTGGGATGAGAATTGTGAGGGATAGAACAACTGGTATTGTGAAGCTATCTCAAGAAGGTTACATCCAGAAGGTGTTGGGCAGATTCAACATGTAGGATGCAAAACCTGTTAGCACTCCTTTGGCAAGTCACTTCAAGCTGTCTAAAGAGCAGTCACCAAAGTCTGCTGAAGAGCATGAGTCCATGAAGAAAATTCCTTATGCATCAGCTGTATGAAGTCTGATGTATGCCATGATTTGTACCAGGCCGGACATAGCACATGCAGTGGGAGTTATGAGCAGATATATGGCAGATCCGGGCAAGCAACACTGAGCGGCAGTGAAATGGATTCTGAGATACCTAAAAGGCACCTCAGGCAAGTCACTTTGTTTCAGAAAAAATGATGTTATCTTACAAGGTTTTGTTGATTCAGATCTTGGTGGTGATCTGGACACCAGAAGAAGTACCACTGGCTATGTTTATACCTTGGGTGGCACTGCAGTGAGTTGGGTTTCAAAACTTCAGAAGGTTGTTGCTCTCTCAACAACAGAAGCAGAGTATGTTGCTATCTCTGAAGCTAGCAAAGAGATGGTATGGCTGAAAAATTTTCTGAAGGAGTTGGGCAAGGAACAAAGCAATAGTGTGCTGTTTTGTGACAGTCAAAGTGCAATTCACATTGCCAAGAACCCAGTCTTTCATGCAAGGACTAAGCACATACAACTGAAATATCACTTCATTCGTGGTCTGCTTGAAGATGATGTTTTACTGCAGGAGAAAATACTTGGTGCAGAGAACCCAGCAGATATGTTCACCAAGGTGGTTACCACAGAGAAACTGAGGCTGTGCAAGTCCTCAGTTGGCCTCCATGGATGATTGATGGAGGGATGCCGTAGCAGTATTTCCATTGTCATATTGAGCATGGTTAATACAGTGAGAGGTTTACCTTTCTTTGGAGTTCAGACTCCAAGTGGGAGATTGTTAGAGTGTGGAGTCAGAACTCTTTCATTCGTGCGCCTCTGCACGGGATCACACTCTGCCTCAGGAGCGCATCCACTGCTCCAGGGGAGCATTCACAGCATCAGGGAAGCATGGCGAGCTTATGCCATCTCCAGGGGAGCATTCGCTGCTCCAGGGGAGCAATCGCTGCCCCAGGGGAGCATCCACTGCTCCAGGGGAGCATCCTCAACTCAGGGGAGCATGGCGAGCATATCGCATCTCCAGGGGAATATTCGCTGCTCCAGGGGAGCATCTTTCAGTGCCAGGGAAGCATTCGTTACTCCAGGGGAGCATATGCTGTCCGGGTCTAGCAGGGAAGCACATGCTGTCATTGGAGGGCATTCATTGTCCCAGGAGAGCATCACTGGCGTCAGGGAAGCATGCATTGTGGGTTCAAGGCAAGTCGATATCACTTGGGATGCGTCGACCTTGTCTTGGCAATGCGTCGACCTTGTCTTGGCAATGCTTTGATCTGTCTGATGGTGGGGGAGCATCTGCAGTCGCTGGAGGGCATACTCGGTCCCAGGAGAGCATCCGGGGGGATAGACGAGCATGCGCGACTGATATATCCCGGAAGAGGGTTTCTGTTTAACCGGGATATTATTGTCTCTAATACCCTGACTAATGACGCACTAATCTCCTAGTATAAAAGGATGGGCTCTCTCTTTGTATCGGAACAAGTCTGTGATTATCTAGTGGAATCCTGTTGCGGCTGTGGATGTAGGAAGGCATCTTGCCTCCGAACCACGTAAAAATCCCTGTGTGTTCTTGTGTGATTGATTTTTTCTCTTCTTCCTCCTCTGCTGTTTGTCCTTCTCGTCTGGGTACTCCGGTTCTATCCCCAACACATCTAGCACCATTAGGGTGGTGACAGTGGCATTGCCTAAGATTTAGACGGACACAAGGAGAAGAAAGAGAAACTATGGATTATAGGCATTTCCAGTACTTCCACGCCCTGAGCCACCTCTTAGGTCAAGTTCTCACCAAATCAACCACGAAAAATATAGGATTAACCTATTTAGTGCAGTGGAATTTTTTCACCGTTAATTCACAATCGATTAGAGATGAATTTATATTCCGTCATTAATCAAGGATAAATTAGTGACATAATTATTATTAGCCACTGATAATTATTCATTAATTTAGATCGATCGCTAATCGATTGTGAATCCGTCCCCTAAATATTCAGAGACAGATTAGACATAAAAATTTTCTACCATTAATTTCATTTTTTCCTGTACTGTAAAAAAAGGATAACTTACCCCTCCTAAACTAACTCTATTCTAACGTAACTAGCTATCAAAGAACGGCTAAATCATCTAATCTCTTATATTAGTGTCGCAAGGGAATGACTCCAGATTTTTAACCCACTTAAGATTATCACATTAAAGTGGAGGATGTTCTTTGCAAACGATCTGTTCTTGAGGTCCTGTTTGATTGTAGAATAGATTAAGTGGATAAGTTAAATTGTAAGTAAGATATTCTATAAAATATATCCAAATATTTTGATTGGGAGATAAGATAATCTCAAATATCTTTGAGAATTGTGAAAAAGTTAACCCTCTTTATTCTATTTTTTTGGTAGAACAAATTATCCCGAGATATATCAAGATAAAAATTTATCTCATAAAATATCTTATACGAACAATCAAAAAAAATTAAATAACTTTTGGTGAGATATCCCGATTTATCTCGATTTACGAACAAACAGTCCCGCATGACAATGCTATCTTTTAAAACGTTAAGGGCACATTGCGTACCTTAACCGCTAGATGGTGAGTAAAATCAAGTTAACAGGTATATTTGCATCGAATTTCCTAACACGAGAATATAAAAGTTTAGTTCGCAAGAGAGAGGGGAACGAAACATCAAGACCGTTTCTCTTGGCCACGTCCATAGATCATATGGTTGACAACGTTACCATGCTAGAGTTTTTGACACTCTCGTCTCGGTCATCTTATCATTTATTCAGAAGGTCAAGAAAGTAACTTTAAGTAAGTTTAATTTCTATCGCCATTGAGAATATTGAGTTTAAAATCAACTTTATTGCAGTAAAAAAATATGTGATAAATTAAGTGACAAAAATCGTGATACTTCATCATTATCATATTACCTTGCCCTTGAACTAGGAGTGAACTCTTTGTTGTATGTTCGATGTTCTAAGCTAGGCAATGCTTGTTACCTTCCCTCATTTCCAAATCTTCAGGCGAGTGGGTCTTCTGTTATGTGTGGGGAATGAGTTGAAACATAGGCATTTTATAGCCCACCTCGTATGATCCACTTCCATCTTCTAATGTAGAATCTTTTAACATAATATGAGAAATGTTTTCTGAACATAATGATAGGACTTTGGACTTTGTGGAAGCGAAGAAGTGCAAGTTCTCTCTCTCTCTCTCTCTCTCTCTCTCTCTCCGCATATATATATATATAACTGCATTAGTGCTTCATCCAAATTGCTCTACTACTTCCTACGTGAATGACTTGGACTTCACGTTATTTTAAGAATTAGAAAAAAAATAATAGTCAAATGAGGAGGGAAAAACACGTCATATCCGAACCAATAATGTCAGATCTATTGTGATCCAAATTAACCTGACCTTTAACGGCCGTCTCTAGGTGTCCAATGATCTTGAAACGTGACTCGGCTGAGATCCATCAAGATCTAGACAGCCCGCACGCAAGATCTCCATGGTATTGCGTGCCAAACGTCGTAAGATTCGTCAATGGACAAATGTTGGTTTCGTCATCACAGGACTTATCTTGACAAGCATTAGGTTGCTCCCACGCTGTCGAGATTTTCGCCACGATACCTTTCTCCAGAGAGCGGACGAGTGGAGAAGGAAAGATCCCCACGATTGAGAAGGACACCACTGTGCTAATCACAACATCGCAATGTTAGAAAAGAGACAATGCTTTAATTAGCATCGGATATAAATAGGCCCTTAGAGAGACACATACATGTGAGGACACATACATAGAGAGACATACAGACATAGACTCCAATGACGTCGAAGTTAAGTGACGTAGAGAGGGAAGATCGAGTGGTCTCCACTGATGGGAATGAATCCTAAAGCTATGTGTACGAACAAATCTAGAACGACCGAATAACGCAGCGGAAAAATCAATCGGAACACAACCACATGAACACCAAGGATTTACGTGGAAAACCCCTCCAATGCGAAGGGGAAAAACCACGGGCAAGTCACAGAAGAAAACTTCACTATGAACAATAATGAAAGTACAAATAACTCAAATTAATCTCTTGCCAAGATTTGAGTTTGATTACAAGAGAACAACTGGGATTCCAACAAACTAAACTCTCCTACTTGATCACAGCTTAGCACACTTGCAAACCTGATCTTCCCTGTAGTGAGAAACATGTTCAGCTGATGAAGATCTTCCCTTGTTCTTCTTCTTCTTCTTCTGCAACACCTTCTTCCCGGAGCTACAGTAACCCCTCTTTTCTCTCTTGATGGCTTCCTTGAAAAAACACCTTGGATCTAGGTATTAGACCCCCAATAAGATGTTTTATACATCTAGGATGGTCAAGGGACAACCCAGGGACCAGATCCACCAAACCTGCCTAATCCCATGACTTTTGGATTAAACAATCCAAGTAAAAGATCTGATTTCGGACTTGGAACAAAAAGGTCAACTTTGGCTGCCTCGGGGCTACCGGTCGACCGGACCTACATTTCCGGTCGACCGGAAATTCTCAGACAACAGGGACTTAGCTCCCTGGGAAAACCGGTCGACCGGTAGTGTCCGGGCGGTCGACCGGTTCCGGTCGACCGGAAATCCCGGGCCGGTCGACCGGTGCTTCCTGCATGGGCTGAAAATAGGAGAAAATGGGCATCGTGCCCAACAACCTCCCCCTTCAGCCCATAAGGGAGGCTGCCCCGTGACTCCTCAGTGTGTAGTCATGCCGACCAGGCGTCGGCAAACCTCTTGCCTTTCTTTTGGCAAAGTCTTCGTCAACATGTCTGCCCCATTGTCATCTGTGTGAACTTTCTGAAGCTTCAGTTGCTTCTCTTCAAACACATTTCTAATCCAGTGATATCTGACATCAATGTGTTTTGACTTGGAATGAAGAGTTGGGTTCTTGCATAGGTGGATGGCGCTTTAGCTGTCACAGTACACCACATAGCTTTCTTGTTTCAGCCCCAATTCATGTAAGAATTCTTTCATCCACAACATTTCTTTGCAAACCTCTGTAGCAGCAATATATTCCGCCTCTGTGGTGGAGAGCGCATTACACCTTTGCAACCTGGATTGCCATGACACAGCTCCCCCTGCAAAAGTAAGAATAAAACCTGATGTGGACTTCCTTGTATCAATATCCCTTGCCATATCTGCATCTGTATAACCTGTGAGAACAGGTGATCCACCCCCAAAACTTAAACAAATTTTGGAGCTACCCCTGAGATATCTAAATATCCACTTCACTGCTGCCCAGTGTTCCTTTCCTGGATTTGCAAGAAATCTACTAGCAACACCCACTGCATACGCTATATCCGGCCTCGTACATACCATTGCATACATCAGACTTCCGACTGCTGAAGCATAAGGGACTTTCTGCATTTTCTCCTTCTCCTCTTCATTTGTTGGACTCTGCTCTGAGCACAACTTAAAATGACCTGCAAAAGGAGAACCAACTGGCTTTGCATTGCTCATACTAAACCTGTCCAATATCTTCTCAATGTATTTCTCCTGTGACAACCATATTTTCTTGGCTTTTCTGTCACGAGAAATCTGCATGCCTAGTATTTGCTTTGCTGGCCCCATGTCCTTCATTGCAAAGGACTTGCTAAGTTCCTTCTTCAGCCTGTCAATCATAGATATGTCTTTCCCAAGGATAAGCATGTCATCAACATATAATAAGAGAATAATGAAATTCTCACCAAACCATTTGATGTATACACAATGATCTGAAGCCGTTCTTTTGTATTCATTTTCAGCCATAAATGAATCAAACTTCTTGTACCACTGCCTTGGAGCTTGCTTCAGTCCATACAAGCTCTTTCTCAATCTGCAGACAAGATTCTCTTTACCTATGACTTCGAATCCTTCTGGTTGCTCCATATACATTTCCTCTTCTAAATCACCATGGAGGAAAGCAGTCTTCACATCCAGCTGCTCAACCTCCAAGTCCAGGCTAGCAGCAAAACCTAGAGCAACACGAATAGAAGACAATTTTACAACAGGAGAAAAAATTTCTTCAAAGTCAATACCTTGCTTTTGACCAAAGCCTTTTACAACCAATCTGGCCTTGTATTTTGGTTGAGAACATTGCTCTTGAGTCTTTAATTTGAAAACCCATTTGTTCTTCAATGCCTTTCTTCCCTTTGGTAGTTGCACCAAATCATAGGTGTGGTTCTTCTGCAGAGCATCCATCTCTTCCTGCATACCTTCTAACCACTCATTCTTCTGCTCACTTTGCATTGCTTCTTGGTAACACTCCGGTTCACCTGCATCAGTAAGCATTACATACTCATCTGTAGGATACCTTTTGGAAGGCTGATGTTCTCTGGAAGATCTTCTCGGCTGAGGTTCTATAGGAGGTTGCTCCTCATCTACTTCCTGCTGTACATGTTCTGCAGGTAAGTCAGCATCTGCCTCTGCATCATATTCCTGTTGATCTCCCCCATCACCCTGACATACTGGAGGGGAAATTGGATCACAATCTGCTAAGCCTTCTTCAGAAGCCTTGGCTGGTACATTTTTCTCGAAATCTTCAAAGGTTTGATCTTCAAAGAAAATCACATCTCTGCTTCTGAATAATTTCTGCTTTACTGGATCCCAAAGCCTGTAACCAAATTCATCACGTGAGTACCCAAGAAAAATACATTCTTTTGTCTTACCATCCAATTTGGACCTTTCAATGTCTAGGACATGTGCAAATGCACGACAGTCAAACACTCTCAGATGCTTGTACAAGACATCTTTTCCTGACCATACATGTTCAGCAACATCACCATCTAGAGCTGTACAGGGTGACAAGTTGATCACATCAACTGCAGTCCTCAAAGCCTCATCCCAAAATCTTTTGGGTAGCTTGGCTTGTGAGAGCATGCATCTGATATTTTCCATGATGGTGCGGTTCATCCTCTCTGCAATTGCATTGTGCTGAGGTGTACCAGGAACTGTCATCTCATGCTGAATGTCCTGTGACCTGCAATAAGCATTAAACGACCCTGTATACTCACCACCATTATCTGACCTTATGCATTTCAGCTGTCTCTCTGTCTCCCTTTCAACCCTGGCATGAAACTCCTTGAAAACATCAATAACTTGATCTTTAGTCTTCAAAGCATAAACCCAGACTTTCCTTGAAAAATCATCTACAAAGGTGACAAAATAAAGTGCACCACTGATACCTGGAACATTAACTGATCCACCAGGAGTTTTTATTTTTAAAGGACCACATACATCTGTATAGACACGATCCAAGGCATGCATCTTTCTAGACAATGCAGAACTGGTAAAGGAAACTCTATGTTGTTTTCCAGCCAAACAATCAATACATGAGTTCAGATGTGTACCTCTGAAGTCTGGTAAGACTTCTTTCTTGGAAAGAACCTGCAATCCCTTCTCGCTCATGTGTCCCAGTCTCCTATGCCACAACTCCATACTGGAATCTTTCTCAGTAGCATTCAACTGATCACCACAAGCTTGAACCTGCAACCTGTATAAGGTGTGACATTTCTTTCCGGTAGCAACAATAAGAGAACCCTTGCTAAGCTTCCATTTACCCTTGTGAAATCTGCTATCATAGTCTTCATCATCTAACTTTCCAACTGAAATCAAATTCAGCCTCAAATCAACCACATGCCTCACATCCTTAAGTACCAACTTGCAACCAAGATTGGTCTTTATATGAATGTCGCCCATGCCAATGATGACTGCCGTCCCATGGTTTCCCATCTTGACGACACCAAAGTTTCCAGCCTTGTAGGTGGCAAAGAGCTCCCTCCGTGGTGTAGCATGGTAAGAAGCACCAGTATCGATTACCCACTCGAGGTCCTGGCATACGCAAGAAAAAATATTATCAGAAGTAGACAAAATCAGATAATCATCACCTTGTGCTGTAGCTGTGACATTCTCTTTTGACTCTGCATTCTCTACTTCTTTTCCCTTTTTCTTGTTCTTCTTCGGTTGCCTGCACTGATTCTTGAAATGCCCCTTTTCTCCACAGTTGTAGCAAGTAACGTCCTTTCTTGGTCTAGACTTACTTCTACTTTTCTGTGAAGTTCCTCTCCCTCTGGATTTTGACCTTCCCCTATTCTCTGAGACGAGTGCCTGTGAATCACTGTGAGAAATTCCTGAATTCTTTCTTCTCAACTCTTCATTCAACAAACTGCTTGTTACTTGACTCATGGAGACAACTCCATTTGGTGCAGAATTGCTGAGAGAGACCACCAGTGTCTCCCAGCTTTCTGGCAACGAACTGAGAAGTAACAATGCATGCAACTCATCATCAAGAGACATCTTCATAGAGGATAACTGGTTAGTAATACTCTGCATTTCATTCAAATGCTCGGCAATAGAAGTTCCCTCTTTAAACTTCAAGTTGACAAGCTTTCTAATCATGAAAGCCTTATTTCCAGCTGTTTTTCTTTCATAAAGACCCTCCAACTTTTTCCATAGAGAGTGTGCAGAACTCTCAGTGGAAACATGATGAAAAACACTATCATCAAGCCATTGTCGAATAAACCCGACAGTTTTCCGATCTAACATTTTCCAAGCATCGGGTGTCGTTGTTTCGGGCTTTCCACTATCTCCTAGCAACGGACCATACAGATCCTTGCAATACAAGAGATCCTCCATTCTTGGTTTCCATATCATCCAGTTGTTTCCGTTTAAACTGATCATACGGGATGAGTTACCGGCCTCCATGTTCATACACAAATAATCAAAACTGATCTAATAACCTGTAGGGTGGCTCTGATACCAGTTGATGGGAATGAATCCCAAAGCTATGTGTACGAACAAATCTAGAACGACCGAATAACGCAGCGGAAAAATCAATCGGAACACAACCACATGAACACCAAGAATTTACGTGGAAAACCCCTCCAATGCGAAGGGGAAAAATCACGGGCAAGTCACAGAAGAAAACTTCACTATGAACAATAATGAAAGTACAAATAACTCAAATCTCTTGCCAAGATTTGAGTTTGATTACAAGAGAAGAACTGGGATTCCAACAAACTAAACTCTCCTACTTGATCACAGCTTAGCACACTTGCAAACCTGATCTTCCCTGTAGTGAGAAACCTGTTCAGCTGATGAAGATCTTCCCTTGTTCTTCTTCTTCTTCTTCTGCAACACCTTCTTCCCGGAGCTACAGTAACCCCTCTTTTCTCTCTTGATGGCTTCCTTGAAAAAACACCTTGGATCTAGGTATTAGACCCCCAATAAAATGTTTTATACATCTAGGATGGTCAAGGGACAACCCAGGGACCAGATCCACCAAACCTGCCTAATCCCATGACTTTTGGATTAAACAATCTAAGTAAAAGATCTGATTTCGGACTTGGAACAAAAAGGTCAACTTTGGCTGCCTCGGGGCTACCGGTCGACCGGACCTACATTTCCGGTCGACCGGAAATTCTCAGACAACAGGGACTTAGCTCCCTGGGAAAACCGGTCGACCGATAGTGTCCGGGCGGTCGACCGGTTCCGGTCGACCGGAAATCCCGGGCCGGTCGACCGGTGCTTCCTGCATGGGCTGAAAATAGGAGAAAATGGGCATCGTGCCCAACATCCACCCTATCCTCTCTGCTCTAGCCCTGTCACCAAACATCCTCATACTTCCCGAGCACTCTCCTACTCTCCGAGCATCTTGTGCACGTGCTGCATCGTCTCCATTTGACAGGCTCTCGACTCTCTCTTTCTTCCCCTCACCCTCTCTTCGTTCTTTCATTTATTTCTGACTTAAATATCGGAGGGTTGTCCCCTCGTATCACTCTCATAGCTCTTTTTTGACGCTCTCTCTCTAATATTTGCCAATTTTCTCGAGGTGTATGACCGTTCTTTCCCATCAAAAAAATCTTAAAGTGCTTGCTCGTTTTCTCGGAGGTGCACGATCGTTCTTCCCTGTCAAATAAATCTTAAATGTGTGATATGAAGCAAAGTGAACAACTTTTAACCTCTACACCCAGATCTGTATTTACATGTCATTCTTATTTTTTTAATCCATAAATTTTAAAAGATGAACAGATTTTTATTACTCATTCATCATTTGTACTGTCACATAAATATACAAAATTCTCATTCAACATGAAGAGAGGATTGGGTAGCTAGGTGGAGGTGAATGACGGATTGTTAGTCTATTGTACAGGCTATTATTATCAAGTTTTTTGATACCTCTCTTTCCACTTTGCAAATTCACTTGATGCTTTCGAATTTGAAACATCTTGACTCATTATTATCTTTTATCATAATCAATTCAATGAAGTAACATATAACGAAGCATGCAAAAGGTAATAAAGTCATGCTTTCTTGTACTTTGCACCCAATATATTACTATTAATTCATGAGAATCTGAAGCTGATGAGACACAAACTGTAACGACCCGAGAATCCGATTACCGGGAAGGCCCGATAACCCGAGACTCGCACCGCCACCCACGAGCCCGAAGACTCGGAAGGGTTATAAGGATGGTGTGGAAACTACACAAGCATCACAAATAATTGCAGAAATTAAACAGTTATGATATTAAGCAGGAAATGAATTAACATTTTACATGGTCCACAATAAAATAACAACAACAGCAACAGTAGTCCACGACTAGTACAGTGACAAGAAAGAAAAGTACAGCTACACGGGGCATCCCCCGGCTCTGACCTCTGGCACTACCTCTGGGCACCCGCACCACGCTTCCGCTGCGCTCCTGACACGCTCCCCGAAGGTGGCGCCTCACCTGAAACACGGTGAAAACACGCAGGGAATGAGTCTCGGAACAAGACTCAGTAGGGATCACTCGAACCCTACCTCGTAAAACGAGAAACCACTACCCTAGCGGTAGGAAGGTACCTCGGAAAGGAAAGCCCTGTACTCTACAGAACTAGACCCTAACGGTACGCAAACCGACACACGTGCCACGGTACGAGAAGACCGAAACTCAACGGTCGAACCGTCAAAACCCGAAGGTCGGAAACACACGACTGACAGTCTGACACTCCGTACTCGACAGGAGTACCACCCACTAGAAGCACAGCCGGTAGCGTCCCCTGACGTCTTACACCGCACCGCAGGTGAACCGCCTGACATGGTAGGTCCTACCCGAGGCGCAAACACCGTACAAGTAACCACAAACAAGTGACTAGCTGGGGTCACGCCCGTCGACGTGGGTCCAACCGCCCCCAACCACGTGTGCACACACAGACCGCGCGTCCCTGGTCTGGCCCTCTGACCGGTTTTCCCCTCAGCCGGACTCTGGCTGCAAGACGTGGGGCCCAACGGTAACCGGTCCACAAACCGTCTCTAAAGGTCAGCCCGTACACCACTCCCTGGTGCGACTAGCACACGCGTACTAGTAGGCTACGACTAGTGGAGGGTCACTGAAGGAGTAGACTCTCAAGTTACGGAAAACAACGCCCAAGCCCGACAACGTGTGGGAATCACCCCACGCACTAGTCCCGTCGCACGGAGACCACGGTCGGAGAAAAGCGAGGTTGCCACCCTCATGGGGCAACACAGGAAGTGGCGGTCCGACCCTGGGCCGTCACAGCCAAATGGCGGTCCACTCTAGGGCCGTCACTTACAAATGGCGGTCTAAGGCAGACCGTCACACGGCCAGAGGGGTAGGGGAAGTGACGCGCCTGCTCCAGTGCGTCGCTTGAAAGTAACGCGCCTGAGACAGGCCGTCACACGGCGCCCCACACCCTCCAAAACCACAGGGAAAGTAACGCGCCTACCCCGGCGCGTCGCTTGCAAGCAACGCGTCGGCTCAGTGCGTTACTCACATGTAACGCGCCTAGCCCAGCGCGTCACATGGCCCTTACACTCGGGGTGGGAAGGGGGAGTAACGCTCCTGCCCCAGTGCGTTACACGCATGTAACGCGCCTATCTCGGTGCGTTACATGGCCTGACCCCCAACGGTCAAAAACCAACGGTCGAAACGCATGTGACGGCCCAGCCCAGGGGCGTCACTAGCAAACGGCGGCCAGTCGCAGGACCGTTACAGCCCTCGACCCCAAAGGCCAACACCCAGGGAAGTAACGCACCCCTCTAGGGGCGTTACAAGCATGTGACGGTCACTGGAGTGACCGTCGCTTGCCCCAGAGCACGCTACGGCGGGAGAACCCCAAAAACACCAACCACGCCCCCGTACCTCCACCGGAGAGGGGGAAAATAAGGGGGAAGACCCCTGGGGACCCCTAGCATGCATCTAAGCCACCAAAACATAGAATCATGGGCTAAAACCATAGATCGGGCGGCTCACCCCAAAACATGGAAAAACCCCAAAAACGCCCAAACATGCCTCTCTCGGCCTCCCCGCGGCCTACAAACCACGGAAAAGAACGGCGAAGAGCTAGGGAACGTCACCCTACCTCAATGGAGCGAATGCTCCGCCGGATCGTCCACGAATCGCGAAGAACGCTTGAAAACCCTCGTTCTTCCTTAAGCTTCCCACGCTCGCCGCACGCCCCCACGACCGCCTCGCCGCCGCCCACGTCACCGCGCCGTCGCCCCGCCGCCGTCTGCAGCCGGAGGGGAGCTCGCCGTGGCCAACCGGGAGGAAGAGAGGGAGAGGGAGGGAGACACGGTGGAGGAGGAAGGAGGAAGAAGAAGATGGTGGGGGAGAGAGAAAAGAAAAAGGGTTTTATAGAAAAACCCGGAAAATCCGTAAAATTCCAAAAATTAGGAAATCACACCCCCGCGATCCTCGGAACGCACCGATCGCAACGGTACCACTCGTGTCCGTGTGAACAGCCCGGTTCACCCGCAACGAGCGTCCGAAGAGAAAAGCCGAAACACACACCGGGAATCGGAAAACACACGCGGAAAAAGCCGCGGAACGCCTCCGGGCCTCCGAAACGACTCCGGATCGCGCCGATCCGAACACGAAAGATGTCCGAAACGAAATTTCGGACACAACGGAGCCGGACACTCCGAAAACTAGATCCGGGACCCATGAAGAAGGATCCGAAAGGTCCGGGATATTACAGCCCTCCCCCCTTAAGGAATTTCGTCCTCGAAATTGAGAACAACCCAAGGGGAAAGAAGAGGAAGACTCACTCAAACAGGTACGGGAACTGCTGACGCATCTCGTCCTCACGTTCCCACGAAGCCTCACCACCAGAGTGTCGTTGCCACACGACCTTTACCAAGGGAATGACCTTGTTCCGCAGGCGCTGCTCTCGCCTATCCTCCACGCGGATCAGAAACTCTGGGAGAGAAAGATCTGGAGTCACCTCAGGCCAAACGGAAAACTCGAGCACATGAGAGTCATCGGGCATATACTTCCGCAACATAGAGACGTGGAACACGTCATGCACCGACGCCAACTCAGAGGGTAACTGCAACCGGTAAGCAACCTCACCGATGCGCTCCACAATCGCGAAAGGACCAATATAGCGGGGACTCAGCTTCCCACGCCGTCCAAACCGCATCACCCCCTTCATCGGAGAAACTCTCAAGAACACATGATCGCCCACGGCGAACTCGAGGGGCTGCCGCCTACGGTCAGCATAGCTCTTCTGCCGACTCTGGGCCGCCAACATGTTCTGACGAACCAGGTGCACAACATCCACACATTGCTGCACCAATTCCGGTCCCGTCAAAACACGCTCACCCACCTCAAACCAATCAAGTGGAGTCCGACAAGGACGCCCATACAATGCCTCATAAGGAGCCATGCCGATGCTCGAATGAAAGCTATTGTTATAGGCAAACTCCACTAACGGTAGGTGATGAATCCAACTCCCCTGCCACTCCAGGCAGCAGGATCTCAGCATGTCCTCCAAAGTCTGAATGGTCCTCTCAGACTGACCATCTGACTGTGGATGATACGCCGAGCTAAATGCCAACTCCGTGCCAAGAGCTCGCTGGAAACTCCTCCAGAATCCAGAAGTGAAGCGCGGATCTCGATCCGACACGATCGAAATGGGAACCCCATGCAACGGCACGATCCGCTCCACATACAGACGAGCCAACCTGGACACGCTCTAGCTGACCTTGACCGGTAACAATCGAGTCACCTTCGTCAGCCGATCCACCAGCAACCAGATACTGTCCTGCCCACTCGGGGTTCTGGGCAACCCCACCACAAAATCCGTGGTCACGTGGTCCCACTTCCAAGCAGGAACATCCAAGGGCTGGAGAGTACCGCCTGGTCGCTGATGCTCTGCCTTCACCTGCTGGCAGATCAGGCACCTGGCCACAAACTCGGCCACATCTCTTTTCATGCCAGGCCACCAGAACTGCCTCCGCAAGTTCCGATACATCTTCGTCGCACCCGGGTGCACAGTGTACCTGCTCCCATGAGCCTCGCGTAACACCGCAGGACGAACCTGCTCCTCCGCTGGGACGTACAGCCTGCCACGAAACCTCGCAGCACCGTCCTCGCCGAGCTCCACATCAGCCATCGCAAGAATCCGGGGCAACTCAGGGTCCGCATGCTGAGCCTCTGTCACCTGACGACGAATAGCAGGAGTGACAGTCAGACTCGCAAGCACTGCCAACCCTGGCTCCTGGGGAATCTTGAGCCTGAAAGATACTTCGGGCACCTGTTCCCAGAGCCTCCACTTCCTCAGCATCAAGGTACTGACCGCAACCTTCCTACTCAAGGCATCGGCGACGACATTCATCCTGCCCGGCTGATAAGACAGGGTGAAGTCATAGTCCTTCATGAACTCCATCCAACGCCTTTGTCTGAGGTTCAGATCTCTCTGCGAGAACACATACCTCAAACTCTGATGGTCAGTGAACACCTCGAACTTCTCACCGTACAGATAATGCCTCCAGATCTTCAGCGCGAAGATCACTGCCGCCAACTCAAGGTCATGGGTAGGGTAGTTCTCCTCATGGGGCTTTAGCTGCCGAGATGCATAAGCCACCACTCTACCATGCTGCATCAGAACAGCACCCAATCCGACGCCGGAAGCATCTGTACACACCACAAAACCTCCCGATCCAGAAGGCAAAACCAACACCGGAGCCGAGGTGAGCAATCTCTTCAGTTCCCTAAAGCTCTGCTCACACTCCTCGGACCAGACGAAAGGCACATCCTTCCGCGTGAGCCTCGTCATCGGGGTCGCAATGCGGGAAAAATCCTGGATAAACCGGCGATAATAACCCGCAAGCCCCAAGAAACTCCGGATCTCCGTCACCGACCTCGGCCTCGGCCATTGCATCACAGCCTCGACCTTGGCGGGATCCACGGAAATGCCATCACCAGAAATCACGTGCCCCAGAAAGTGCACCTCACTGAGCCAAAACTCGCACTTGCTGAGCTTCGCATACAACTGGTGATCTCGCAACGTCTGCAGCACCACACCCAAATGGTACGCATGCTCCTCAGCAGACCGCGAATAAACAAGGATGTCATCCACGAAAATGACCACGAACTGGTCCAAATACGGGTGGAACACCCTCTGCATCAAGTCCATGAAGGCTGCTGGGGCATTGGTGAGCCCAAACGGCATCACCAGAAACTCATAATGCCCGTACCTCGTACTGAACGCAGTCTTCTCCACATCGGACTCGCGAATTCTCAGCTGATAGTAACCGGACCGCAAATCAATCCGCGAGAACACTCGCGCGGACTGCAGCTGGTCGAACAAGTCATCAATCCGCGGCAATGGATACTTGTTCTTAATGGTCACTTCATTCAGCTGTCGATAGTCAATGCACAACCGCAGACTACCGTCCTTCTTCTTCACAAACAACACGGGCGCACCCCAAGGGGAAAAGCTCGGACGAATGTACCCCTTGGCCAACAGTTCCTGCAACTGCGCCCTCAACTCCCTCAACTCCGCGGGGGCCATACGGTAGGGAGCCTTCGCCAAAGGTCCCGTACCAGGTACAACCTCGATCACGAAATCGATCTCCCGCTGGGGAGGTAATCCAGGCAACTCCTCAGGAAAAACATCGGGAAACTCGCACACCACCGCAATGTCCTCGACATTCGGCTCCATCCGGTCAGACACAACCACAGACGCGAGAAAACCCTGACAACCTGAATCAAGCAATCGACGGGCTCGAATAGCAGAGATAAGAAATCGAGAAGAGGCGGAACGGATACCTTGGAAATAGAAGGTCCTCTTGCTCGGATGTTGGAAGTAGACCCTCTTCATCCCACAATCCACCACCGCTCCATGAGTCTCGAGCCAATCCATGCCTAGAATCACGTCGTAATCCCGAAGCTGCAACGCATACAACCTGCCTGGCATACTCCGCCCATCGATCCACACCGGAACCTGGTCGAAGCAATACGGAGTGACCATAAAGTCACCCGAAGGCAACTCCACAGCCAAATCACAGGACAACTGGGTCACCGGCTCCTCGACGCTCGACGCGAAATCCTCCGAAATGAACGAATGAGACGCGCCAGAATCAAATAAAACCCGAGCCGCACAACCCAAAATCTGAACGGTACCTTCCACGAGCTGCGACGCCATTGCCTCTGCCCTGGTCAAGTGCGTGATCTGGCCACGAGCTCTCTGCCTGCCTCCCACACTAGCTGACCTGGGTAGCGGCGGATACTGTCCCTGCTGCTGCTGTTGCTGGGAAACCTGCTGCTGCGGCGGCCTCTGAGGACAGTCACGCGCCATGTGCCCTGGCTGGTCACACCGAAAACAGATGATCGGCGCCGTGCACTGCCTGCCTGGGTGGGTCCCACTACACCGTGGACAAGGTCCTCGCGATCCACCCACCGATCCCTGTCGCTGCAAAGGAAACGGCTGCTGCACACTGCCCGATGAAGCCTGCCCCTGATCCCTGGACTTCTTCTTGCCGAACCCTCTCTTGAAGAACTTTTTGACCTTCGTGCCAAAGGACGCAGATCCTGTCACCGAAGCTGCCGATGCCGGTACTCCTGAACCACCCGACGCAGACTGAAAGAAACCCTGCTGCTGAGTAGCCGACTGCTGGCTGCGACCTGACACAGACTGCCCCTGGCTGATCGGTCCTCGAGTCCTCTGCATATCCATCTCCAAGGAAATCGCAACACGAGACGCCGTCTCGAGATCAGTGGCCCCATTCGCGATCAGATGGTGCCTCAGCTCCAGCCTCAAGCCCTGCACAAACTGCGTCGTCCTCACCCTCTCATGCTCCATGATATGAGGTGCGTACCGACTCAGCTCGACAAATCGGGCCCTGTACTGCAACACGGACATGTCACCCTGCACCAGCTCCAGAAACTCCCGCATCCGCTGCGTAGCAACAATATCTGGACAGTACGTACGCTCGAAAGCACTGACAAAGTCATCCCACTCGATCTGCTCAAGCGGACGAAGCTGAAAGGACGTCTTCCACTCGGAAGACCACCACCTCCGAGCCGTACCCTGCAACTGGTTGTAGGCCAACACCACTCTGTCCTCGACAGCACTCTTCGCAGAACTGAACATCCGCTCCATCTCATCAAGCCAATCACGAGCCGCATCAGGGTCTGCCTGGCCGCTAAAGTAAGGTGGATGGAACTGCATGAAATCCCTCACTGCTCGGCCTGGCCCACCCCTGACTGACGAGCCCTCACCGGCCTCTCCGCCGAACTGCTGAGCCATGAGATGGTACATGCCACGGAGAAAACCCTCGGCCCCCGGAGCCCTCGCAGCATCCGCGGCCTCGGTAGCTCCCGGAACTCTGCTATGCTCCTCCTGGTCCCTCTGGACCCCCTGCTGGATCTCCTGACCTCCAGCCGACTGCCCCTGCTGAGAGCGAGAACTCCTCCTCGGCGCCATCCTCGCTCCTGAAGCACAAGACAGAAAACTCAGAAACGGAAGGTCAGAATAAAACACGCGGTGCCCCATGCCAGCGTCACATGTACATCATCGTTGTGGACTAGTGGACCAATACAATTACCTATAATTCCCATGTAATTCCACAACCGCGCTCTGATACCAGCTGTAACGACCCGAGAATCCGATTACCGGGAAGGCCCGATAACCCGAGACTCGCACCGCCACCCACGAGCCCGAAGACTCGGAAGGGTTATAAGGATGGTGTGGAAACTACACAAGCATCACAAATAATTGCAGAAATTAAACAGTTATGATATTAAGCAGGAAATGAATTAACATTTTACATGGTCCACAATAAAATAACAACAACAGCAACAGTAGTCCACGACTAGTACAGTGACAAGAAAGAAAAGTACAGCTACACGGGGCCCCGTGTAGCTGTACTTTTCTTTCTTGTCACTGTACTAGTCGTGGACTACTGTTGCTGTTGTTGTTATTTTATTGTGGACCATGTAAAATGTTAATTCATTTCCTGCTTAATATCATAACTGTTTAATTTCTGCAATTATTTGTGATGCTTGTGTAGTTTCCACACCATCCTTATAACCCTTCCGAGTCTTCGGGCTCGTGGGTGGCGGTGCGAGTCTCGGGTTATCGGGCCTTCCCGGTAATCGGATTCTCGGGTCGTTACACAAACTCTATGGCTGCTGTGTAAGCAAAGGGCCTGACAGATGCATTACACTATCTTCGACATAAGATCATTGAGTTGAGTAATATTTATTATACATCCGGGCGTAAGTATACACTCGAGATGTGCGTCAAGTGATTTTTTTTAAAAAAATTTATAACATGAGACACGACATCATCTGGACTTCGCCATCTTCGCCAGGATCCCCCAGGGTCGACCACCATTCCAAGAAATCCGATATCATCTAGCCTAACGCTTTAAGCTCCACCAAGACTTCATCATTAGCTCCTTGGATTCACGCCATCTGCTGCTCCGCTTCCATAACAAAGAGGACTTCTTGCAAGTTTTACTGAACGACACTCTCTACATCAAAGGGAAGCCATTTGTCTTCTTCAAATAGACCATAGGCTTCTCCAAGGATGCAGACTCCCCACTCGTCCCTGTCTGGATTGAGTAGGCAGACCTTCCAGTTAATTTCTACAATGAGGCCATGATACTCTCAATCGCCGGAAGCATTGGACCAACCTTGAAAGGCGATCTGAACACTCTTTGCCTCACACGATTGCTTGCCGCCCACGTTTGCGTGCAACTAGACGCTTCTAAGAAGCTCCCCACGCGGGTATACATTGGCCATGGCACCACATGGTATTGGCAGCGTATTGAGTATGAGGACCCTCCTCTCTTCTGCTCTTCCTGCAAGCGTCTCGGTCATCTTGACACCAAATGCAAGAAGCCAGCTGCTGGGCCACTTGGAGAGGGTGTTCCCCGGCCAGCCCATCAAGGACGCCACCTCTCTGCGTCATTAGATGCTTCCCCCCAATGCCTGTGCACGCTGCCCCCTCTCTGGCCCCTGTTGCTCCTTCACAAGCGTGCCTGCCAATCCCCTCAACAGCGCTGGCATCTGGCTTCCTACAAGCATACCAGAGCCTGCACCAATCCCCTCTTCGGCCCCTCCTGCTCACTTCCTGCAAGCATACCAGAGCCTGCACCACCCTCCACTGTGGCTTCTTCAAAGGATCCCCAGGCGCTTGCAACGGCGCTGCCCCAGACTCCTAGCACGGCTGAACCGCCTCTGCCTGCCGCCCCAAAGCCTGCTACGTCCTTCACAGCTCCCTCACTTGCTGAAGTCGTGGGCGTGGGATCCTCTGCTTGGCCTCCTGGGGCAGCTAGCCAGGAGGATCCTGCCATCCCTGCCGCTGAAGCTGACGTGGTCCCTGCTACAGAAACTGCTCAAATGGGCCCACATGCTGGCGTGTAGCGATGGGCGCCCCCTCGCTCAAGCTCCATGGCCGTCCTCCTGCCATTGGAAGCTCTGTCACCAAAGGTGTCCAGTCACTCGACCCCCCGTCTATAGGGCCACCAGCTCCTGTCGTCGCCACTGGGCTAAACGCTGCTGTTGCGGCATGGTCTCCTCCTGCTGCCCGGGCTACTCACACCTCCCCTTCCCAGGCTGTGGGATCCCCGGTCGCCTCGCCTATGCAGTCCTCCCCGACTGTCTCGGCTGTTGCCCCCAGACTCTCCTTCGCGCAAGCTCTGAAGTGAGCCGTTAACTGCGAGCCCCCTGGGCCTTCTGCCCCTCCGCCTTCGGTCCGCGTCCCGGCGTTGACTGTTGCCCCCTTGGCTGGATCTTCATGTGCTGCCTCGCTATCCCCTCCGGCTGATGGCTTCGTCAAGCTCCCTATTCTCCTTCAACCTCTTACTATCCCTGGCCTCTAGCCGTCCGGCCCCGTCGACTTCACTACTATTTATACCAACTAGATCGGCGTGCAAGAACAGGACCGTTCCCGTCTTCCTTCCAGGCCTGATCGTGTCAACACCAGGAGTTCTCTGCGCAGATCCAACTCTACAAACTCTACTCGATATCGAGACTTGTTTAGTTTTTGACCTCTTTGGCCTCTTTTGGTTTTGGGGCCCTCAGGCTATTTGTTATTCTCCACCCGTTGTTTGGGTGCCGTCTCTGCCCATGTACTCATCTATGTTCTTACTGCTTTTATTAATGGAAAATCGTTTGCCTGGTGGCAGGGGTGGCACGTCCTGTCCCTTCCGCAATGAAGGGATGAACGGAATGATAATATACAAAAATTTAAAATAAAAAGAGTCACGTTTTGAAGAATTGAGATTAACACTATTCACTTGATACAATTTTATTTTTTAGATTTTTTTAGATTGTCAGATCGAGATATTTTTTACGATAATTAAGGATGACCTGAGACTCGCGTTACTTATAAATTTTTTTTTAAAAATTTCTTATTATACACCCGGGTTAAAAAATTAACCGAGTGTTCGATAAACATTACTCTTTGGAGTTAAAGAGAACAGACTCCCTAGAGTTTTCATAAATCATGTACTCAATTTAATTATACTCATTTTCTCCTCCCATCAGTTAACTTCCCACCAATTTCGTTCCCCCTCTTTTGCGGCATTTCTCTTGACTTCTGCTGCATTTCAACTCTTCTTCTATGAAAACTTGAAATCAAAACTTTGGAAGTCCCCTACATACATTCACATATCTCAGACTTATAGATAAAAGTTAGATAGCGTATATTTACATATATATATACGTGAGAAGAACCATACCTGTATCTATCATCTACCCGTCAAGCTATCTGTATAAATAGATGGACAGTGTCAAGTCCCACATATATAGGTTGTGGATGGATTCAATCTTAGATGTATCCAACTCCAAATTATTTAACAATGACCAAGAAAGCCTAGCTATCGATTTGTTTATGAACCCACGTCTGAATCCATCCACGATCGATGTTGAAGGTATCACATAGATCTATCACCAACAGGACATGGGCAACCCACTGGCATCCCATATAGTGTGCTCTGGGGCACGTTTGTTGATGGCGAACCATCCTGTGAGGCTGTAATGAAGTGGGTGCAAGATTCCCAAACCCCCTCATTTGACTATTCGCTATCCTTTTCTAAAGCTGCTTGTACGTGGCCCGAGTGCATGATGCAGTGCACCCACCAAGATTCACCGCCACCCACTGATCTCACTGTAATAAGTTGCTTCGCAGTTACAAACATTGACTACACGAGTGTGTGCAGAACAATCCAACAACCAAAAAAACAAAAGACAAGGGTGAACACCCCCCCCCCCATTTTTACCGTTTTGTCGTCAGAGATTTATATCGGCCAGGTCAAGGTGGGGGTTCTTCCTTGCCCGTCGGCCTCGTTTTCTTCCAGGATCCGGAACCATGTATCTACGGTACGGTGGGCGAGACAATAAACGCGACGTAGACCCACGTGTCCCCGGCTACGTGATTCCCTGGACCGGGCGCATTGTGCCGGTTTTTTGTAGGGAGAGGATCCCGCGGGCCTCTCCTCTGGGCGTGTCGAGGTTATTTTCGAGAAGAGATTTTGAAGTGGATTTTACCGGAGGTCGGTCTGCTCTCCGTTAACGGGCAGAATCGGTTTTATCTCGGTACGGAGTTAGTTTTAATTGGATTTTACCCGAGATTAGTTGGCTCGTCGGAATGGAACGGTTCAATTTTATTTTGGTATGTTACGCGTCAGTTTGACTCAGACCGACTCAAGTTCGAGTTACTTCGGATGAAACTCATTTTCAAATGAAAAAAGTGATTATCGTGTGAGGAATACCAGAGTGATTGCTCTTAATTGAGAATTCCCCGACCAAAAAATAGGTTTTAAACTTTCAACTTTTAAAAAAAATCAGTTCAGTTGAAAATAGTGACCGAAAAAGGGTAAATTAGCGGCCCAAAAGATATTTGACCTAACACGACTCAACTGGACCTGTAGAGCCCAACAAGTGACAGCTCCCTTATTGGACTCACTTATTAAGAAGTTCAACTCACTCGGACCGACACAACCTAGGCGGTTTTCGAGCTCGAGAGTCCGAGTAACGGTTGCTCGGGGAAGAGTCTAAACGGCAATCGAGCGTAACCGATCGAGGGAAGCCTGAGAGTCAAGAGGAAAGAAAAGTAAGCGCCCTCGAACAAGGGAGAGCCCGCATTTAAGGGGTAACGTCCCCTAAACACTCCCTCTTCCCCTATCCCCAAAAGAGAATGACCACTATAAAAATCAAAGGAAGTCCTCCATAAAGATAGGCCATTCTGAGCACTCTCAACCACCTTTATTGGTGGATAGCGTTCTCGTGCCCACCCATGTCTCCTTCTCATTCTCCTCCGCACAGAGCTATACTATCTTGCTGACTTAAGCATCAGCGGGTTTTTCTCAAGGTTATTATCATGGGCCCCCCTGATCCGCTTTCTATGTTACAGAGTTCTAATCAAGCGTAACTATAATCAAGATGGGACGACTCAGACTTAAGTACGAGATCACAGTCTCTTCGGTGAATATTATACGAGGAAACACAAATTATGTCTTGGATACAAGGAATGGGAAGGAAGTCTTTTAGTTCATCAGGAAAAAAAGATTACTTAATTTTCACATCTAGAAATCGATGTGAAATATCGACGAGGATTCAAATGTAAGGGACACTGATGCCATCGTCACTTAAATTTAAATTTCTGAGTGAATTGATACACCAAGAAAATTTCTCAAATATTAAAGTGAGATAGCGTATCATATTCAGTTAAGTTCCTTGGTTGCTTTCAAGATCGATTCGAGTGAAAGTGGTTTCATAATGGGCCAACTCATCAACTCTCTCAGTTTTTTAATTTGATTTTGATTGAGATAGTGCATGCTTTATGAGTTAACCAAGATTTTTTTTTTGCCTGACCGAATAATCTTGGAATCAATCAAAAAATTTGCTGTGTACATCAATTTTTGACGAAGTAATTTCTGACCTTCTCATTATTAAATTGGAGATGGGTGGCGGTCAAAACTCTATTTACTTAACCTCACTTTGGTCGGAGATTAAAGTTAGTCCGGATTAAAATAAGTGGATTGAGTTAATCCACTTTTATTCTCATCTACTTTGATTGTGCATTAGATTAATCTATCTCACATGTGGAGATAGGATAAGTTAATCCGGATTAACTCATATTAAGTTAAATTTAAGTGAATTTATTAAATCCACTCTTGTCAAAATAAATTGGGTTAACTTTGAGAATAAGTCGATTTATCCTTAAGATAAGTTCGAAACAAAGCGAAATTTAGAGTGATTAAAAGTTCGCAGTTAAGTGGTCAGATTAGAAGTGCGAGGGATCACCATCTCCATCGTCAAAACTCTATTTATTGAAGTCTGATAGATTTCAATGAAACTAACACCATCAACGTCCATGAAGACTTTTTTTTTGACAAATCTTACAAAATTTCATCTAATGGAAACATGAGAATTGTTGTAGTGCTATTATTTTTATCACTAGATTATTATCTTTTGTTGCTTCCTAGTTTGTAAATTGGATAGCGAAAAAGGGTAAAACATGTAAGTGTGACGCTCAACTAAAACTCCGGACGAGGGTGACAGATCAGACGACAAAAAGAGGGTGGTATTCGATCGTTACTTCAGAAATCCTGACGATGGTGACGTGGATCCATCTTATTGGGTGGGTGCACCGCGCCAGGGGGGCAGCAGGATCCGCCGTCCTCTGCAAAATTATTCTTCCAACACATATGATGGTCCGGAGAGGGGCAGCCGGGTAATTTCGTGCGTCCTTTGCCGTCTGACTCAAGACAATCACGGAGGGGGGGGGACCACCGCCCGGCCTGCATGTGATTTATCGTTCGGACCAACCACTAGCAAAAAAGGAGAGGGGAAGCACCAGAATCGGATCCCTCCTCCCCCCCAGGGGCAGAGCATTCTGTCCGTAGTTTTCCCACTCCACGCTCTCTCGGTGACCACTCGCTTATGCGCACTTGGCTCGTCCGACACCAGTTTCCGCTCGGAAAGCAAAAGAGCAGGGGGGGGGGGACGAGAACCTGGTCTGGGCCCCTCGAAAGTGCGCGCCCCACCGTGTGGGCCCTGCATCTTCCAGTTCTCTGGGCCCCTTCCACCTCGAACCTGAGACTGTACGCCACCTCGTACAACATCGCGTCAGTTCAACCAATGGAAATTTGGCGTCAGCGTGTAGGCGACACAGAAGTCACGCAAGTGTGCGATATTCCGGGTGTGTGTGTGGGGGGCCATAAACCCACTTCTGCCTGTCCGCCTTTCTGACTAGATCCGACCGCGACACCATCGGTCCCTCATTCCCTCTCTAACTCCAACAGCCCCCCGGCGCCTCACTCTCTCTCTAAGTTCTATTATCTCTCCTCCTCGGCCGGGTCCTTTCCAGCTCCCAGCTTTTCATCACACTACTCCCATCAGACCACGCTCGATCATTGCCCCATTTGAAACGCCCTCCCCCTTCCCCTCCCCTTCCTCTCACCTTTTATTTTGGTTTCCCCTCGACCGCGTGTTTTTTTTTTAATTCCTCCTCCGCCCTCACTTCCGCTTCACATGGCTCGAGGAGGACGTGGTCTCATCTGAGAAGCAGACCAGAGGCGAAGGGGGGAGGAGGGGGAGTGGTGGTGGTGCTGGAGAGCGGCGGCATCGGCTCCATGGCTTCCGGGGGGGCGTACAGGAACGGCGGGGCTGCCAAGCCCGCCGCCAAGCTCGACAGGCCGCCCTCCGCCGTCTACGCCACCCCCAAGCCCGCCTCCAAGTCCCGGGCGTACCCCGCCCCCGCCGGCCCCCGCCGCGCCGGCTCCCTCGCCGGGGCCGCCGCCACGAAGGATGACTCCGCAGGTCGGCCCTCCTCTCTCTCTCTCTCTCTCTCCGCTTCTCTCTCCTTTGTCGTATTCTCGTCGTTTCTATCACGTTGAAGTGGTGCCATTATTGCTGGCTTCCTGTGAGATCTAGCTGTTTGGCTGCTCCGCAATGCCGCCTTCTGTTCCGTCGATCTGCCTCCGTTGGTGTGGGGATTCGTTCTCGGTTGGCATCGCGATGAGGGTTCCGTCGGGAATTGTCGGGATGGTGTTTTCATGTGCCGTGGTTGTGGTTCTGATGGTTGCGGTCTTGGAGAGTTTGGGACTTGCCTGTGGCAGTGGATGGTTCTGTGTGGGGAAATTGATGGCTGTAGGATAGCTTTCTAGTGAATGATCCCTTAGAATCGCGAGGAAAAATTCATCTCAGTGCGGATCAGAAGAGGAAGGCGTTTCTCATATCACTAACTCACGATGAGCGCTCCTTTTATCCTATGGCCTGTTTGACCATTTCTTACGGAATGTGCAGTGTTTATGAATTCCGTAAGGTTTATCGCCGTGTCTTTGAAAACCCATTGCTGCAAGAGGTTGGTTTTAACTAAGATTATCGCTCTCATGCGTGCTGCCTCAGTTTTTGGTGTTCGAAGAGGAGATCTACCAGGGTTCAATTATAACTATTTTCCAGTCTGGCTTGGAAACTTCTGCTATATTTCACTTAATGGAAGTTCTCGTCATATATGATGGAGTAGAATGGTGGAAACAGAATTTATGGCCCTTGCTCCGATTTGCTGGGATTTTGTTTAAGACTTTAGCGATGTACTTGATTGAACTGGAAGATCATTTCTTTAGCATCGTATCATTTTAAAATGTCAACCTGTTTTCCTACCTCTCATGAAGAATACTTTTTGGCATCCATAGTAATGCAATTCCGAGGGCACCATATTGATGTGCCTGATGTTTCTAATCGATAAAATTTGTGCTTTAGTGCCACTAGGAATTGCCAAGTGCAATGTATGTTGGTAGGACCTGTAAATGCTTTAAAACTTTTTCCTGCCCTTGCACTTCTTACTTTTTTTTTTTTAAGAGTAGGCAATTGTCCTGTTTGGGATGGTGGTAAAGTGGTATGCATAATGCATCTAAATGCACTTTATAATCTTTTTCATTGTTGAGATGGAACTATATACCTCTCTCAGTCTCAGTCAATGTAATATTGCTTACTTTGTGAGCCCCTTGAAGATATACCATTACTCAATGGAGAAGTAAAGAGAAAATTGTATATTTTAACATATGACATCTCTTGATAGGTATAAAATTATCAAAATCTTTTGATGATTACAAAATGATTTATGTATATGGTAGTGACCTGCTAAAGTTAGGAAAGTGACATCTGGCTGAGAGGTGATTACTGCTATTAACAATGCAGTAATAATTGTGCTTGCTCTCTCTCTCTCTCATGCACACACACACACACACATGCACACCCAAAAGGTGGCCTAACCTGAAGTTTGTTCCTTCGGGCATGATACTTTCACTGACTTTCATCTCTTCTCCCTACTTTTACTGATCTGTTGCGGTCAGCATGAGTGGTTAAACATCCACTGCACTATCCTCACGCATCTGGGATAAAGAGAAGCCATACTGGATCAACTTGAAAATCTGTTGTTGTTTCCATTCAGGCTGCCAGACTTCATTGTAACATTGTCATCACCAAGCCTTGCATTGAACCCCTGCTGCTTCCATTAGTGTGTCCTGTTCTAGAGCAAGAATAACATCAGCTATCATGCCTATTATCTATTGCATCTGTCCCTGCTAGAGCTCCCTTGTGACTTTTCCTACTGCCACCTGTCAGCCATGTCTCGTCTTGCTGCCTGTGCCATAGGTCACCGACATCTTGAGATGTTTTCTCTGTTTTTTTTGTTATTGTTGATGTGTCTGATGCCAACACTCGGGCGGATGTCATGGCTTTATTGTCTGCTGCAACTGCCTGTGTCTGTGTACCATCACTAACTGTTATTTTTTCTGCATCCACCAGTTGGCCCTGTTTACAGCCATTGTCATGATGTCATCCCCTTGGCAGTCCCTCTTGTCAAGAGATGGAATTTAAAAGAAAAGGCCCTCACCTGCTTTATTCTTTCTCCATTCTCTTATCAAAAAGGGAAACCTGATTCTTACATAACCCTTCCCTGTTGTCTGAATTGTCGATGTCTTCCACTGAGAAACATTGTCTGAGCTTTTGCCCACAGCCCAAGTAGAAGTCTTAGTTAAGGTCTATGATCCTAAGACATGACTTGTCCCAATTAAGCCTATACCCTGCAGAGCCAACATGTCTTAACCTGACCACATCTTGAGCCTAATATGCCAGTAACCCAACTGCTATCTACTGGATTTCTGTCCAACAGGCTTTTGCATTGGGATCAAAGGGATCAAACAGGCATCCAATTTGAGCACCTGAAAAGAAAAAGGGAAACTCAACACAATGTCAGGAGGACACATTCTGCTTAGTTAGCTTTGAAGGTGATTATGGCATCTCAGATGATTAAATGCATGTTATTGCATTTGAATTATACATGCATGCATATGTAGGATATGTGTGTTTCTGGGGTCAGTTGTTCTTGTTGTGTGGTGCATACAGTTGGTATTGGTGCTGACTGCTGAGACGTTTGGTTTCTGGGTTATTGCAGTGTCTTTTATGTATTTAGCAATCTTGAGTCCCTGTCTTTTAGTTTGGGCAAGGTGAAGAATCTCTCCTCTATCTTTTGATTATACTGGCTCTATTGATTCTTGAATAACATTGGTGGTTTACTCCACACTTCATTTCAGAAGAAAAACATAGGATGTGTAGAGTATATTTTGGTCACATTGATTACTATGATACCTGGTAGAAAGATATCCTAGGGGAATTTATTGTAGCAGTAACCTGGCACTGCCCTTGTTTGCAAGGACAAAAATTTTAAACTCCAAGGAAATCTGTTAAGGCTATCATTCGCTTGGGAGGAGAAAACAGTCAACATGCCAATGAGGTTAAATTTTAAGGAGATTTGTTAGGGCTAACATTTGCCTGGCAGGTTCTTTGAATTTCAATGGTAGGAGGGTGGTTATTTCATCTCCCATATGGCGGGGTATTCTCTCATGCAAGGATTTCATTATTGCTAGTGTTCAGATCTGACTGGGAAGTGGTGAGAAATGTCTCTTTTGGATGGATAGATGGTGTGGAGAGTTCACTCTGGAGACTTCTTTTCCGAGGCTCTTTGTAGTTTCAGCAGTGCCACTGGCTTCAGTTGCTCCGACATTTGATTGGCACCTATGTAGTCTGAGGCGTGAGGCGAGCGAGGCGACCAGGGGGTCGCCTCATGCCTCAAAGGCCTAGGCGATGGCCGAGGCGCTTGAGGCGAGATATTATTAAATAATTATATATAATTTAAAAATTAAATTATATGTCAAAATATCACAAAAATATATTTTTTGAACAGTAAATATCATAAAATTGCATATACACTAAACAAGAAAAATAACTAACAAGTGCAATATTATAACAAAACAAAAATAGTTAAACAACCAAACAAGTTAACAAAACAAAAATAGTTAAACGACTAGTGAGACAGGGGATTAGCCCCTCTAATTGTGCATGCGCGTGTCTGTGTGAGAGAGAGAGCAGGAGACAGAGAGTGAGAGAACAGAGAGAGTGAGCGAGAGAACAGAGAGTGAGAGAGTGAAGGTGAGGGAGAGAGAGAGTAAGAGAGGGAGACTGAGTGAGGGACAGGGAGACAGAGAGGGGCTCGGCCCCTCCCTCTCACTGTGATGGAGATAGAGAGTGGAGAGAGCGAGAGTGGCAGGGGGAGAGAGGGTGGCAGGGTGGGACTGTGGGAGATCTGCTGGAATTACTCGGCCCCTCCCTCTCATTGTGAGGGAGATAGAGAGAGTGGCAGGGTGGTAGAGGGGGTGAGCTCCCCTCCGTGTGTGCCTGCGTGAGAGAGAAAGAGGGAGTGGTAGATGGAGACGGCGAGAGAGAGGGAGATGGAGACGGCTCAGCCCCTCTCACTGTGAGGGAGATGGAGAGGGGAGAGAGCGAGAGTGGCAGGGGGAGAGAGAGTGAACTGTGGGAGAGGGGCTGAGCCCCCTCCGTGTGTGCCTGCGTGAGAGAGAAACAGGGAGTGGAAGAGAGAGAGAGATGGAGACGGAGACGGCGAGAGGGAGTTACCGGACGCCGCTCGGTCGATCGCCGCTCGCCACAAGCTGTTGCCGCCGTTGGAGAGGGAAGTGGCCGCGGGGTGGGAAGCGAGCGAAACCCTCGCGGGTTTAAAGGCTCCGCTTCATCGAAGTTAACGGGTAATGATACCCGATACGCGGATCCGGTTCAAGGGAGCGGGCGGGCGAGCGGGCGAGCGGGCAGGCGAGGCGCGCGTGAGGCGTTCGCCTCGGCGAACTGCGACGGCGCGAGGCGGGCTGCTATCACCTCGCCCCGCCTCAGCGCCTAGGCGGGATTTTGACCACACAGATCGGCACTTGTCAGGTGGAAGCTGGACACCGTCATTGATACGGAACCTCAGGCCAGAAGAGATAGATGACCTACATGACCTCTTTTGCTTCCTTCTTGACTTTGCACCATGGCCCGACAGAGAGGACCAGTGGTGGTGAGGTGGGAGAAGGAGGGCTCTTTCTCGGTTAGGTCAGCCTCTACCTTCATTGAGGGTGCACCATCGACTTACCCCTCAAATCTGGCCTCCAAGGAGTCCTTTGAAGGAAGCTTCTAATTTGGAAGATCTCCCATGGGCGGTTGCCGACGTGTGATAGGCTTGCTTCTTTCCTATATAATCTTCCTACCACATGTTGCTTGTGTGGGTGGGAGGATGAGATCTTGGACCACCTTTTTGCATGATACTCTTACTCACAAAATGTTTGGGGTGAGATTGCTAGCAGGATGCATGGGGCTATCAAATGGCAAGGGAATGTGCAACAGTTGATTGGCAATTGGGGAAAGAGATGAACTCTAAAAGGAGATAGACCTACCTGGTGGATTATCCTTCATACTACTTACTCTATGGGCATTATGGGGAGAGAGGAACAACAAATTTTTCAGAGGGGAAGCTAGGACAATGGAAAGACTAGTTTCCTTTATTTGTGACAGAGTGAGGGATTGGTCTAAACTGCTTTGTAATGTGAATCCGAACAGCTCCTCCATTTTTGCTTTGCTGGGGGGTTAGCTTGGGTCATACCGCCTTGGTGTGGACGGGTTTTTGTTGTGTAGGAATTTTTGTGAACAGAACGAACATACTTGTACATCCCTCTTTTCCTTTTAATACAATTAATGGTACCAACCACTTTCACAAAAAGAAAGGAGGGTGGTTATTTCCTCAGTTTTGTTCCTTTTGTGAGCATAAACAGAGGGGATGGCACAGACAACTTTGCAGCAATTACTTTAGCCAGTTAACTCAGTGGACTTGTGCAACTTGTTAATTGGTTTTGAAGGGTGCTGGGGTGCTGGACAGACTCATAAAGTATGGTATAAGATCTTAGGGGAAGGATGGTGACTTCATTCCTTACTTCTTGCATTCAATTGAATATTCCTTTTAGAAAAAGAACTTTTAGTATTAATTGTACAAGATGGACATTTTCTAAATGTCAAAGGGTTTATCCATCTTTCCTCATTGCTACTATCCTTTGTTTTGTTGCAACATGAGTATACACAAATGAATGGAGATCTTTATTCTCATCCATGTGCTTTCATTTTTACTTTCTTTTTATTTCTTCGTACTGGGTAACCAAAAAAACCACAAATCAACCTTAGCAGTTATAAAATATTTTTTTAATTGTAATATATTTTCTTCCTCCTCATGCTTTATTCTCTTGGATCAGACAGTTAATTCAGACTTGTATAGTTTCCTTAGCGTTACTGCATAGTTTAATGTTGGACAATCACATTTCAGTTTAAATGTTTATTTACTTTAGCTTGGTTTGTTCCTTATGAAAATTCTGGATCTGGTCTCAATTGACATATAGAGTTCAGAAAGAAATGAAGAATGCTGCTGGGAAGTTTTTTAAAGAAGGCTTACATAATTACATTGTCAGTTTCTCAATAACAATCTCTAAGAGAACTACACTGTTGATGCAATCTGGCTTTACATGATGATTCTTACGTAGAGGATTTCAAGCTCGAGTTTGTATTGCTATGTGCACCATACAGGCATTCACCTTATGAGCAAACCATATTGTATGGCTACTTGTTTACTTTTGCATGCTTTAACTTGAGAATGTTTCAAAGAAATGGTAGGATTTTCAGGAGGGAAGCAAGGGTGTCAGATAGGGTTGCTTCTTTCATTGTATGCAAAGTGAGAGAGTGGGCGCTGACTTTATGTAATCTGGATCCACATAATTCTCTATTTTTGGACTTATCGGGGGGTTAGCGGATGCCACATCATCTTGATGTGTAGAATCTTGTAAAGGGATTTTTGGGGGAGCCTTGACTATACTTGCACATCCCTTTTTCCTCTTTTATACAATTTAGTGGTACCAACCACTTTCAGGAAAAAAAACTTGAGAATGTTTCTACAATTTTATTCTAGCATATTTCATATGCAATAATTTCAAGGAACCTTTATTTTGTTGCATATATTAGATTGCTGTTGTTCAAATCTGTTCTGTTTTCATGTTAAAATACTATTCTTAGTCTATTAGATATCTGGACAGTTCTCGGAAGAGTGCGTGTCGCTGTAAGATTGCGACCTCGAAATGCAGAGGAATTGGTGGCAGATGCTGATTTTGCTGACTGTGTTGAATTGCAACCTGAGGTAAGTATCAGTATTAATTTTGAGGTGACTACATGCTGCACATCTCTGAGCATGTTCCAGTTAATTGATTTTTGTATGTAGCCTTAATAACTTTTACTGACTTGCTTATTGGTTTATTATCATTCATGGCTTAGCTTAAAAGGTTAAAGCTGCGCAAAAATAACTGGGATTCAGACACGTATGAGTTTGATGAGGTGCTAACGGAGTTTGCATCACAAAAACGTGTATATGAAGTTGTGGCAAAACCAGTTGTTGAGGTATGTACTTTCAGAACATCTTGATATCTTCAAGTTTTGCAATACCATTATGATGATCCATCTGTAGAGATCTAAGGTCCCTCATTTTTTTCTTTTACATTTTTTCTCGAGAAGGAAGAGGAATTGGCATTGATTTATCTTTAAATTGTGACCTGATTCTGAAAATTATATCAACTCATTAGTTTGGCCCGTTTTTCACATGTTTTTACTTTTCCTTCTAAACAAAATAATTGTTACAGTCAAACACATTATTAATTCTGATTACTCTAGGTGTGCAGTTGGAGAAATGTTTGAACATTCTAACTGAAGTTTCCTATTTGCTGTAATTTTATCTACTATTTGTTATTTTTTGCTTGGTATTGAGCAGGGTTGACAGTATCGCCCGAAACCGATACGTTTCGGCCGAAACGTATCGGTTTCGGCCGGTACCGATCCGAAACCGGACCAAAACACTGTAGCAGGTCCGAAACCATTAAGGGTTTCGGCCGAAACCGACCTATTTCGGTCCGAAACCAGACCTTGACATTATTTTTTTTAATTTTTTAAATGGTTTCAACCGGTTTCGGCCGAAACCGAAACCGGTACGTATCGGTTTCGGAACCGGCCGAAACCGGTACCGAAACCGATACTGCCTTCCTTGGTATTGAGTGGAAGAACATCCATAAACATTTGAGCTTTAGTCAAGAGTTTAGGGAGTTTTGCCTTAATACAGCAAATCCATAAACATAACTCACAATAACAATGTTCAAAATAGGCAAGATCTTAACGGATAAATTAATTAGTAGCTAACTAATTACTTCCTCTGTCAGAAACCCTTTTGTTTGGCATGCCATTGTCACCGTTCATGCATTTGTGCATGTTATGTAGAAAGTGTATGGATGTCTCTAAAACATATTTACATATATATGGATATTAATTAGTTGCCAAGTAATTCCTTCCTCTATCAGAAACCTTTTTGTCTGGCTTGCCATTCTCACCGTTCATGCATTTTTTCATATTATTTGTAAGTGTATACATAGCGATGCATATATAGGGTCGTTGCCCCATACCATAAATGAAAAGTAAAACTATACATGGTGTTATGCAGATCTTTCCCACCCCCAGATGTCTTGTATATATCCGATTTAATACCCTGAAACAATGAACAAAAGCAAGTCAAACTTCTAAACAACTGTGGCAAGCTCCTTACCCAAGCAACTCCTAATCCCCCCTATAACCATAAAGGAATTTTCCATTTACGTGGGCTTCCAAATGATAGCTCTTAGAAATGTAATATCCAAGAAGTGTATGTGGTATTATTCAGGTCTTTCTTCACTGTCTCCTTGTCCTTGGTTCACCTAGATTTTTTTTGTTTTATTATTTCAAGGATTATGCTTCTCAAAAATAGACCAAAAGAGAAAAATGTTATATCTTGGGCCATTGACAGTATAGGAAGTGGATATAGCTTATACGTAAGCTATGACAGTAACTTTATCACATCAATATGTTTTTTTGATAGTGGATGGTACCATTATATTAAAGTAAACTAAGAGGAATTTACAACTGTGTCTGGAATACTCACTAAAACTCCCTATGCACCCCTATACACAAAGGACACATCAAGAAGATGCTGAATCTTCTAGCCCTTCAACAGAGACAAAAGAGAAGAATTGTTTGTATCTACATTACAAAGGAATTTAGCCCACTCTATTGCCCTATCTGGAGCAAAATCTCCAATCCTCTCTAGAATACTGGCCTCTTTCTTGATAATGTTCCTGTTCTTCTCTCCCCAGATAGCCTATAGAGTGGCATGGAGGATAAGCCACCAGATCCGCCCGTCTCCCTTGAGGGGCCACTTCCTATGCCACTGCCTCAAAAGCTCCTGACAGTGATTGTGGGGTGCAGTCCACACTGAGTTCTGTTGAGAACATGCAGCCAAACATCTTGGCCAAAGCGGCAACCGATAAAGAAATGGTCAATATTCTCCTCCTCCTCCTCCTCCTCCCCACACAGGCAACATAGGGTGTGAATTTCCTCCAAAAGAGTAGCTAGTCTGTCAGAAGTTGGGAGCCTGCTGTGGGAGATTCTCCATAACAGCACCTTAACTTTAAGAGGACTTCTAGGTTTCCATACTTGTCTTGCCAGAGGATAGTGCAGTCTGTTATCTGCAATTACTTGATACACCGATCTGACTGAGAAGAGACCCTTGTCATCCCATCTTCACTGCCATTCATCTGCCTTTGCTGCATCAGGCGAGTGTTGTTGCAGCATAGGGCAAAGTCCCGAGGTGATCTATCTCTTCTTCCCGCAAATGTCTTTTAAAAAGTGGACTCCAACTGCCTTCTGAAGTTTGCCTATCGAATAGTTGCACTGACAAAGGCTCCATGGAGACTGTAAAAGCTGAGGAAACAACACTTCTAGTGGATGGTCAGTGCACCATCTGCCCTTCCAGAACCGACATTTGAGGCCACTGCCCAAGCTCACTCTAACTTCTATTATGACAATGTCGTTGCACTTCAGTATGGCCCTCCAAAGGTGAGGTAGAGGATGCTGGGGTGGGTTAGACAGATCCCAAATTCTTACTCTATTGTAGTACTTCTTAGTGATGACTGTAGTCCATATTCCCCCATTCTTTGTACCAATTCTCCAGAGCCATTTGCTCAATAGGGCCAAGTTGAAGTCCTTGATGTTCTTTAGTCCTTGATGTTCTTTAAGCCCAGCCCTCTCATATGCTTACTGTTACAAGCTCTTCCCCATGCAACGTCATTATCACATCAATATGTTGAAATTTAAAAATGAGGTAATGAAATCTACATATGTGCCAACCTTCAAAATCTTTAACCCATTCAAAATTTTTAAGCACCACAGCACCAAACAATTACCTAATCAGCAGTGTTTTCATGCTTTAATATCAATCTTTCTCTTTCATCATTGTTACCCTGAAATTTTTGGTTCCATATCACCTTGCAATTCTCTCGTTGTTTCTCACCTGATGTTTCCTTTGTTGTGGATTATTACATTGTCTTTTGTACAGAGTGTTCTGGAGGGTTACAATGGTACAATTATGGCCTATGGACAGACTGGTACAGGAAAGACTTTTACTCTTGGGAGACTGGGTGAGGAAGATACTGCCGCCCGGGGAATTATGGTCCGTTCTATGGAGGATATCCTCGCAGATATTTCTCCAGAGAGTGATTCTCTATCTGTCTCTTACCTACAGGTTGGTCAGCTCCCCTGACAGCATGTGCTTCCAAATGTTGTGTTGCTTATAACAAATCTCATAACATGCAACCATATTATTTGAATCTAAAATTTCATATTATGTACTGTTGAAATTCAAGCCCAAGTTTAAGTTTTTAAATTGGCTTATCCTTTTTACGTAAAATCATCTACAGCTTTACATGGAAACCATCCAAGATCTTCTTGTTCCTGCGAATGATAACATTGCCATAGTTGAAGATCCAAAAACAGGGGATGTTTCAGCACCAGGAGCAACACTTGTTGAAGTTAGAGATCAGAGGAGCTTTGTGGATCTTCTCAGGTTGGGGGAAGCTCATCGGTTTGCTGCAAATACAAAGCTAAATACAGAATCTTCTCGTAGCCATGCTATTCTCATGGTAATTGTGCCATAATGATTATAGCTCATGAGGCGGTGTCAATGTTAGGGTTGATTACTGATTTTGTTTAGATGTAAATTTCCTTGTGGTGCAGGTTCATGTTAGGAGGTCTGTCAAGGGTAGGCATGACAGGGAAATATCTATTTCATCTGTTGAAAATGGCAATGCCTCTCCAATGGTTAAATCTTTAAGGCCTCCAATTGTTAGAAAAAGCAAGCTTGTAGTTGTAGATCTTGCGGGCTCTGAACGAATAGATAAGTCAGGTATCAATCCGCACCATGATGGTTGTTATTATTGCTATTATTAAAGTTTCTGTGCTCATAGCTTTCTATTTAGTAGGCTGATTTTACTACTAAACTTCATGTATGATGCTAGCTAGCTAGGTATCTCTTGTATCCCTTTCCTTTCCCCTGTCAATCTGTTATTGCACATGACCTCGAAGCAGTATATACCAGTAACTGCGACATTACAGTGTTACAACAGCAAGGTGTTGAAATCCATAAAACCGCGGTGTTGAGATACAAGGGCCCAGGGTCATAAGCACATGACCACAACTCATTTAACCAATATGGGACTATTTGCCTGGGGGACTATGCCCAAATTCTAACACTCCCCCTCACGGTCAAGATGGGCCGTGGACATTAATTGGGTGGAGGTGACAAGAGGAGTTGGGTCATTTGGCCTGCTATGATACCATGTTGAATCAATAAAACCGTAGTGTTGAGATACACAGACCCAGGGTCATAAGCACATGAACCACAACTCATTTAACCAATACGGGACTATTGCCCAGAGGACTATGTCCAAATTCCAACACTCCCCCTCACGGCCAAGATGGGCATAGGGGCAATAGTCCCGTATTGGTTAAATGAGTTGTGGTTCATGTGCTTATGACCCTGGGCCTGTGTATCTCAACACTGCGATTTTGTTGATTCAACACAAAGGATTTATGGGACAATCTTGACAACTTCCTTTTCATGATATCTGCCAGTAATGTGGCTTGGCTGGTGCAGTCCACTGAATGCATGTCCAGGACTATATATTCTTTGCTAGACTGCTCTTGTAATGCACCTCCCTGGAAAAGGACATGCTCATCTGGTTACATATTCATTGAAAGATGTCAGCTAGTTGTGTTTTGTTCTTGTTATTGGTTCCAAACAGTCTTGAAATTTAGAGGATTATAGTAGAATAAACTATGTTTGATCTATTATTTAATTTTTTGTCAAGAGCGTGGGATATATGGCCAATTAATTAGAAAAGACAAATATAGGTGGTGCATCCAAAAATGTGAGGCGAGTTATCTCATAGCAGACAAAAACAGACCAATTACAATAGGAACCACATTGTACAGGCCATACAACCACAAAGTATGAGCTTTCATCTTCAGCAAGATGACAGGAAGAAAAAAAAAGGAATAGTGCTGACTCCCCCTATACCCAGAGAAAACCATCAAATAGTCCAGGCAACTCAAAACTACAAACAGGGACGGTCAGAAGTACATCAACTAAAATCTCTCATGAGGCCAATTTTAAGAAATTAACTTGGACTATTCTCATCTATCTGCCTACTACTAATAATTTGCCTGAATGTTCAGAGACTGTGCCAATATGTTGGATGCTTGTGGCATGCCCATCTGATCCGACTCAAGTGGAAAGCAGCTTGGATGGATTTTTTGGAAGTCTTATTTTGGCAGTTTTAGTGATCCAATTTTAGATTGTTGATTTTGGATGTGCACACTAAAATCCTGGCCAATTTGGATGCTCCATTGCTCTTTCGCAACTGAAGGTAGCATTGGGATTGGACTGGTCTGAGGTTGAAACCTTGTGGTATAAATAATTTCTTGGAAAAAAGGGAAAAAGGGGAAGCCAATCAAGAGGAAAATATGGGGGAAGGGGGGATGGGGAGGGAGGGAGAAGAAGAAGAGGTAATAAATTATTTTAGTTGTGGTATGTGGCAAGAAGCAGCAGCAATGGTCATTAGGCAGTAAAACAGAAATAGAAGTATCAAAGCAGCAGAGTAGCAACGTGCAGCTTTATAAGACAGTTGCAGCCTTCAGAAAGGAAGCTAGAGCATCAGCCAGGATTGCATCCTTTATTGTGGAGAAAGAGAGTGGGCTTCGATTTTATGTGAAGTGGACACACAATTCTTCCTCTTTTGTTTTGTTGAGGACTAGTGGGTGCTGCACCATCCTGGTGTTTGTATAGAGATCTTTTGGGAGCTCTTTGCTTATACTTGTAGATCCATCTTTTTATTGTAATAGAATTTAGTTGTACCAACCACTTTCCCAAAAAAAAGTGACAGTTGCAGCGGACCAACTTTAGGGCAACTGTGACCTACCGGAAAAAAAAGAAAACTTTAGGGCAACTGTGACCTACCGGAAAAAAAAGAAAACTTTAGGGCAACTGTGCCTCATCAAGTGGTCTGCTGCCCGTCGGGTGAGGCTTCAGAAAAGTCAGTTGTACAGACCTTTGGTCGGTAACATATTGAAGTGAATTGCTACCTGTAATGGAATTTTTATGGTTGGGGGGGGGGTTCGGTGAGAGAACATTGTCCAAAACAACATATGTAAGAAGCAGACCTTACATTAAAAGAATTCTAATCTGGAACATTTGTGTTTTACTCCTATCAAAGTCCCAATCAGAATAAGCATTTTTTTCTCTTGAAAGTGGGTAGTACCACTGTATGTATTAAATAAAAAGATGTACAAGTGTAGTCAATGAGATCCCAAAAAGAGACCCTATACAAAACTACACCAAGGCGGTGTGGGGCGGTCTACTCCCCAACAGAACAAAAAGAGGTGAGTTGGGGGCATTCACATTACATAACTCCGCCTATTCCCTCACTCTAGTACAAATGAAAGAAATAAGAGTCCTCCACTCTAACCTCCTTTCTAGCCTCCTTCCTGAAGATCATGATGTTCCTTTCACACTATAGGGACTATAGAGTGGCATGTAGAATGAGCCACCAAAGAATACGATCACCTTTGAGGGGCCAACTCCTACCCTAGGATCCGATGAAGGGTTTCACGTCAGTCTGTCGACGGAGTACACATCGCCACATCGAGCTCTCGAGGCCACACCTTGCCACACTGCCTGCGAGTAGGGACAACTTACAAACAGGTGGTCCACGGACTCGTCCTCCAGGCCAGACAAGGAACATGTCGGTTGAATGCTCGATAGGAAGCGATGGAGCTTGTCTCTGGTGGGAAACCTCATGTGGGAAATCCTCTAGATTAGAAGCTACACCTTCAACAGGCTCCTCGGTCTTCAGATATGGGGAGCAAGATTGTGCCTCACCCCGCCGTCATATATGGTGGTGTAGGCAAACTTAACTAAGAAGGTCCCCTCCCTACCTTACCTCCAAATTCACGCATCCTCTCTGAGGGGGTGCGGGATGAAGTCAAGGAAGATCAGGACGAGGTCTTGGAATTGTTCCAACTTACCACTACTGAGATTCCTTCTGAAAGTTGGCGCCCAGGTGCCCCCAGAGAGGTGGAGATCAAATACTCGATCGACCGGCCCTAAAGGGTTAGCCAAGATCGCGAATATACTAGGAAAGGAAGCCTCTAAAGTGAAGTCACCGCACCATCTGTCCTTCTAGGAAAGGCAATGGTTGTCTTTCTCAAGACGGACTCGAACACCGAAAGAGATGAAGTCCCTGTAAGAGAAGATGCCGCGTCAAATAGGAGACGTCTAAGCTAGAGCTGGAAAGTCTAAGTCCCAAACTCTCCTTCTGTCGTAGTACCTTTGCCTGCTGAGCTGAGCCTAAAGACCTTCATCCTCTACTCCCAACCTCCAAATCCACTTACTTAGGAGGGCCAAATTGAAGTCACCCACATTCTTGATCCTAATATCCCCTTGTTCCTTGGGAGCAGCCACCCTCTCTCACCTAATATTGTGCCAACCTCTACATCTCCCTCCACTCCCATGCTAGAAGAATTTTCCCTGGATGGCTTTGATCTTCTTCATCAGTCTTCGGGATGCGGAACACTGAAAGATAGTAGACGGGTAAACTGTCCAACACTAATCTCAAAGGACTAATCTGCCCCCATAAGATAGCAGCCTCGCCTTCTGGCCAGCCAGTGGAGTCTCATATCTCTGGCTAATAGGAAGCCAATTAGCACATTGAAAAACCCCTAGTGTGAGAGGGAGACCCAAGTATAAAATAGGGAGAGCCCCTATCTGACATCCCAAGATGCGAGCAGTCTTGTGAAGTGGCATGTCCTCTATGTTAACCCCAACAATCAAACTCTTGTTGAAGGTAACCTTTAAGCCAACAGTCTCCTCCGGTAGCTCCAGCAAAATTGTTGACACATACATCTGCCTCTCATCCTCTGCCAGGAATAGGATGGTATCATCATCATACTACAAGTGGGAGACCGAGAGACCACCTTTCCCAACTTGGAATCCTCTGATCAAACTTGTAGATTCTGCTCTCTGCCATACCCTACTAAGAACATTAGCCACAAACACAAAGAGGAGAGGAGACATAGGATCTTCCTGCCTGATCCCCCTGCTACTATGAAAGAACGAAGTCGGCTTCCCAACCCGTTAACAAGAACTGCAAATGATGCAAGACCTGATCCAACCGATCAATCTATCCCTAAAACCCATCTTCTTTAGCATATCAAACAGACAAGACTAGTTGAGTCTATCATAGGCCTTTTCAAAGTCTAGCTTCAAGATCACCCCTCTCTTTCTTTGAGTCTTCATGACATACAAACACTCATGGGCCACCAAACCATTGTCCTGTATATGACATCGCCTGATAAAGACTCCCTGGAAGCAATTGACCACCCTATTCATAGCTCTCTTCGATCTCCCTCTCAGCACCTTGGTGGTGATCTTGTAAGTACCGTTCAACAAACTAATAGGCATGAAGTCACATAAGTCTTGGGCACCTTGTTTCTTGGGGATGAGAACAATGAGGGTTTTGTTAATTCCTCTCAAGTGTGCCCTCTCATGAAATTTCCTAACTATTGCCAGAAGATCAGATTTGATAACATCCCAACATTGCTGAAAACAGGCCAAAGGGAAACCATCCGGGCCTGGAGCTTTATCTCCTGCAAGAGAAAAATCTGTCTATCGAACTTCCTCCTTAGTGAAGCTCTGCGAGATGTCATCTCTCTCCTTCTGGGAAAGTCGTGGAAGAAGCTCATCCGAAGAGATGGAGAGTTCACCCACCCAAATGCAGGTAATGGTATTCACTCCTTCTCTCAGATGCTATGCGCTGAAAGTAAATAGTATTTCTGTCCCTCTCTTTTAATTGTCTAGAGTTGGATGAGAATTTGGCCAAGCTATGTTGGACAAAAATCTTGACTTGGTCTCCTATGGAGGAATATACCTTGCTTGTTTGGAGAAGCACTATTTTGACTGAGATTTCAACTGGCTTGCATGAGTTGGGAACAAATCTCTACCACATGGGCATAATATGCTAGCTTACTTTGGTCCTTCGCCGTTGTCGTCCAAGGAAACCCGCCGCCGAAGGCTCCGGCTAGTAGGCTTTGGCGGGATGCTGGGGAGTTCTCGGTAGAACTCCTGTGGGGTCGGCTTGAATTGTTGCGAAGTTACCTTGATGTTTCTCCTCTGGAAGGGACGATAGAGGTGCTGGATGTTCGACATCGTCTAGAGGAGGTTTCTGGGGGTGTCTGGGAGGTCTCCCGAGTGACCGACTCTACCTTCCTGGCTGTGGGATCGGACTCGGAGGTGGCGACATAGATGGTGGCAGCCGGCTTTCTGGTGGTGGGCGGATCTATTCTTCGTCTCCATCGGTGGTTGGAATCCCAATGGACTTTCCCCAACTCGTCGGTGAGAAGATTCAGGGTGGCTATTGAGGGGATTTTTATCTTCCTCTGTGACAAGGGCAGAGTAGGCTTCGTGACCAAGAGCTTTGGGCGCGTGGAGTAGGGCTCGCTGGTTTTCTCCTTGGTGGGCTCGAGGACGACGGCTTTTGTCACCCTCCAGGTGGCTGGGCTAAGGATGGCAGTTTCAGTTTCGGTTTCAACCGGGTTTGAAACCGAAAAAATATCAGTTTCGGTTTTGGCCCGAAACCATATAAAATACTATTTTTGCAGGGGAGTTGGCATTCGGTTTCGCCTGGTTGATTTCGGATTGTCCTGGGCTGAAATCGATATGTTTCGGTCAAAACGTATCGGTTTAGGCTGAAATTGCCATCCATGGGCTGGGCTGGCAGCGATTCTAGCATTTGCAACTGTGGAACTCGCTGGAGTGGTCATAATCCTGTGATTCTCGGTGAAGGAAGAACTTTCTGGATCGACGCCGCCACCCCTAGGGTTTTAGAGAGGGAGTCGAGAGGCAGGGGATGATCTAGTGGCTGGTGTTTCAAATTCAAAACGCCCAATCTCCGTGGCTGAGCCGGCTCAGCGGGGCGTCCGGTTCACTGCGACTGACTCCAGTCAGTAGGCAGGTAGTTCGGGTTGGTCTGCTAGCCCTCAAGCGGTCGGGCCGGGGTCCGAGTCTCGGCCGAGGACCCGTAACTTACCTGACCTTTCGGATTCGCGTATTGGGCATATGGGACCCGATAAGAGTCTCCTCTCCCGCCTGAACCCTGCTTCCCGACTGCGGTTCTCGTCTTTGGACTCCACGACGACGGTTGGTTGTTTGCCAGCTCCTCCGCCCTCTCCGTCGACGGCCAATGGGGCCTATTCAAAGGCGGCCAATGGGGCCTATCCAAAGGCGGGCTTCTTCCTGCTGCCAGGGCGACATGTTGGGCTTCCCTTGGAATAGACCGGCCATTGCTTCAGGAAGGGGAAGCAATAGGTGTTGTCCCGTTTGCTGTACGATGTCGCCCCAGCCAGCAGGGACGCGGAACCCCTTGCTGTCTCCTTAGGGATTTTGGCCATCCACTCCCAGTCGGAACCCCTTCCCAGAAGCCTTCAGGCAGTGGATTCTTCGGCCAATGTCTTGGTTCCAGTCGTGGCTAACGCTGGCGGCGTGGTATGTCATCAGATGGAGCTGTCCGAGGAGGGCCTGCCCACCCACTTGCTGGTACCGGTTCCAGAGGAGGGGGAGTTTCTTGTGGGGGTCCGTGAGGCAGGTCTTGTTGTGGATGACGGACACCAGGAGGCAGTGGAAACTGAGCTGGTCTTCAAGATTGGCCCAGAAAACTTTGATCAGGGGTCTAAAGCGTAGAAGTCCAAGGATGTTGATCTTTCCGAGGAAGAAGCTGTCATGCCGGCCCTGCCAGAGGGGCCAATGGCTTTGATCACAGATGGGGGGAGTAGAAGGGGAAATATCACATGATTAGGGAGGAGGTGAGGGAGATGATGGCGGCTGCTCAAAAGATGATGGAGGACCAGATGAGAGACATGGTTGAGCAAGTGGGTATCTTCTTTGAAGTCGGGGTTGAAAAAGATGTGAGAGGGGCATGTACCAATATATGTAAGAGGTGGTGTGCAACTATCTTGTAGGAGGAAAGGGCTCAGCAGAGAGGGGAGAGGGCGAGGTAAGGGAAGGGAAGGAGAGGGATACTATTATGTCTCCATGAGGATAGTCTCATGGAATGTGAGAGGGTTAGAGGGGTGGAGAAGAAGAGGGCGATAAAGGCGTTAACTAGGGGATACAAGATTGATATACTTTGTATCCAAGAATCCAAATGTGAAGGGGATGGTGAGCTTCTCATGAGGGAGTTAGGGGGTGCTAGACTCTCCAGGGGTGTTGTTTTCCTGGCGAAAGATAGGTCAGGGGGCAATCATGATCCTATGGAACCCTTATGAGGTGGATGAGGTGGTGGTGGATAGACACATGAACAGGTGGGCCATCTCCCTCTATTTCACTTCGGTGAAGGATGGTTTCTCGTGGGACTTCACCGGGGTGTATGGGCCACAGGGGAGAGAGGAAAAGCGGGTTTTATGGGAGGGAGCTGATCAGCCTACACCTTTCTTCGGGTTGGCCGTGGTCTGTTGGAGGGGATTTCAATGCGGTGGCAGTCCCGTGGGAGAGGTCGGGGGATGCAGTTCACGTAGGGGACATGGATGACTTTACTGCTTTCATTGAGGAGGCGGCTTTGGTGGATATTGGTATGACACATGGATATTATCTGGTCCAACATGCAAGTCGATGCTTCCTATTCGAGGCTGGATAGATTATTGATTTTTATTGACTGGGAGGATCACTATCCTCATGTGCAGGTGATTCCATTGGCTTGATCTGTGTCGGAGCATAAGCCAATCCTCTTGAAAACCAGTCGATTGTAGGACAAGAGGTTCACTTGCTGGCTGGAGAAGTTTTGGTTCAAGGAGTTAGACTTAATGGATACTGTCATGGGAGCTTGGTCTGCGCAGGTTACTGGCAACTCAGTTATGGCAACTCTTTTCTGCAAATTAAGGCATAGTACTCATGTTCTCAAGACTTGGGGGCCGGACAAAACCCTCCCGGGGAGGGTAGCAAAGGACAGAACTTTTTAGCAAACTGAGAGACTTGACAATTTGGAGGAGGCATGTTTTATGGATGCAGAGGACAAGAGGCTAAGAGACACGTTGAGATACCAGTTCGATGAGATCTTATCTAGGGAGGAGATCTATTAGAGGCTAAGATCAAGGGATGGATGGATCAAAGAGGGAGACAAAAATACTACTTACTTTCAGCGCATAGCCCATGGGAGGAGGAGAGTGAATATCATTACCTGCGTTGGGATGGGTGAATTCTCCATCTCTTCGGATGAGCAAGTCAGGGGCCTGGCAAGGGATTTCTACTCTCGACTGTTTACAGAGGAGGACCACTTTAGGCCGAGGATTGCATATAAGCTATTGCCACAGCTTTCTCCTGAGAGGAGGGATGATATCTCGCAGAGCTTCACTGAGGAGGAGGTGCGTCAGGCGATTTTTTCTCTTACAGAGAATAGAGCTCCAGGATTGGATGGATTCTCTTTGGCCTTCTTTCAGCAGTGCTGGGATGTTATCAAATCTGTCTTTCTGGTAGTAGTTAGGGAGTTTTATGAGGGAAGAGCACACTTGAGGGGAATTAACAAAAATCTTTTTTGCCCTCATCCCCAAGAAAGGAGGAGCCCATGACTTTTGTGACTTCAGACCTATCAGTTTATTGAATGGTACTTACAAGATCATCACCAAGCTGTTCGCATGGAGATTGGAGAGAGTTATGGATAGGGTGGTGAGTGGCTTCTAGGGTGCCTTTATCAGGTGTTGTCATATTCATGATAATTTTTGGTGGCCCATGAGTGTCTGTATGCCATGAAAACTCAAAGAAAAAAAAGGGTGGTCTTGAAGTTGAGTTTTGAGAAGGTTTATGATAGGGTCAATTGGTCTTGTCTATTTGATGTGCTAAAGAAGATGGGTTTTGGGGATAGATGGATCGGTTAGATCAGGTCATACATCTCTTCTGCCTCATTTGCAGTTCTTGTTAATGGGAAACCTACTTCTTTATTTCACAGTGGTAGGGGGTTTAGGCAGATAGATCCTATGTCTCCTCTCCTCTTTGTACTTGTGGCTATTGTGCTTAGTAGAGTGTAACAGAGAGCAAAGTATGCAGGTCTGATCAAGGGATTCTAGGTTGGGAGAGGTGGCCTCTCGGTCACCCACTTGCAATATGCATATGACACCATCATGTTCTTGGCAGAGGACGAGAGGTAGATATATGTGGTTAGAATTTTGCTAGAGCTACTGGAGGAGACCACTGGTTTGAAGGTTAACTTCAACAAGAGCTTGCATGTTAGGGTTAACATGGAGGCTAAGTCTCTTCATAGGATTGCTCGCATCTTGGGTTGTTAGATAGGGGCTTTCCTTATTTTTTACTTGGGCCTCCCTCTCACCTCAACGGCTCTTCTGTGTGTTGATTGATCTCCTTTTATTCAGAGATATGAGGCTACACTGGCTGGCTGGTAGGGGAGGCTGCCATCTTATTTAGTTCTTTGTAGATCGGTTTTGGATAGTTTACCTATCTACTTTCTCTCCATGTTCCACATCCCGAAGACTGTGGTGAAGAACATTGAAGCCATTCAAGAAAGGTTCTTCTGGCATGGTAGTGAGGGGAGCTGCGGGGGTTGGCAAGACATCAGGTGTGTGTGTGTGGGGGGGGGAGGGGTGGCAGCTACTAAGGAACAAGGGGTTATTGGGATCAAGAATGTGGGCGACTTCAGTTTGGCACTCATGAGCAAGTGGATTTGGAGGCTGGGGGCAGGGGATGAAGGTCTCTGGGCGTAGCTCATCAAGCAGAGGTGTACTACGGCAGGAGGAGACTTTGGGATTTGGACCTTCTAGCTCCATCCCAGACGTCTCCAATTTGGCGCGACATCTTCTATTGCAGGGATTTTATCTCTTCCGGTGTTCGTGTCTGTCTTGGGAAAGACAACTAATATCTTTTCTGGAAGGAGAGATGGTGCGGCGACTTCACTTTGGAGGCTTCTTTTCTTAGCATGTTCGTTGTCGCGGCTAACCCGATGGGGTTAGTTGACTAGGCTTTTGATCCCCACTTCTTTGGGGCACTTGGGCGCTGACTTTTAGGAGGGACCTCAGGAGTGCCGAGATGGAGCAGTTTCAAGACCTTCTCCTGCTCCTCCTTGACTTCGCCCAGCAACCCCTCAGGGAGGATGTGTGGACTTGGAGGTGGGGTAGGGAGAGGACCTTCTCTGTTAGGTCTGCCTATTCCATCATCTCTGACGGTGAGGTGCGGCATAGTCTTTCACCCCACATCTGGAGGCCGAGGAGTCCGTTGAAGGTGAAGATTCTGATATGGAGGATTTCTCACGAGAGGCTTCCCACCCGAGGCAGGTTTCTTCACTTCATACTAGATATCCAACGGACTTGTTGCTTTTGTGGTCTGAAGGACGAGTCCGTGGACCACTTGTTTGTAGGCTGCCTCTACTCGCAAACTGTATGGGAGGGTTTGTCTATGAGAGCCGTTGTGTACTTGGCCGTCAGATTGAGGTGTAGCCCTTCATCAGGTCCTGGGCCCAACTTCATCAGGTCTTGAGATAGGAGTTGTCCCCTTAGAGGTGATCGTGTAGTGTGGTGGCTCATCCTGCATGCCACTCTCTGGTTCCTATGATGTGAAAGGAACAACAAGATCTTTAGGAGGGAGACTAGAGAGGAGGATTCTAGAGTGAGGGAATGGGCGGAGTTGCTATGTAATGTGAATAGCCTCAACTCCCCTCTTTTTGTTTTGTTGGGGGGGGGGTAGTCTGTCCCGCATTGCCATCGTGTGGTCTTTTGTACAGGGTCTCTTTTTGGGAGCTCATTGACTATACTTGTACATCTACTTTTCATTTAATACATGCAGTGGTACTACTCACTTTTATATATATATATATGCTGGCTTACTTTGATAAAGAAGGCAAAGTTTGGTATTGATGTATGAAATAAACAGTTTTCCAAAATTTGAAATCAACTACATGATTGAGTAGTTGTGGGCTTTTTCTTTCTTTTTTTATCCTTTTTGAGTTTAAATGATTTGTTAACAGCATGCTTTCTCATGTGGTCATTCAGCAAAAACATTTTATAGTGCTGTCATTAATTTTGAGTCTTGACTTCTTTGGATATGATGGGGAAAGTGGATTGTACATTTGTACCATGTACCTACAAAACTTAGAAAAGAGCCTGTTCTATCTTTATTGTGTAAGTCTAGGGAATTTGAAAGTTGCTATGCGGTTGCACTAACTTAAACTATGCAACCAAGAACGAAATCTCTATCCTTCACCTGGCCCCTCTTTTTGGAATGTGACCAAGCGGCTCCTTTAGTCTCCCTTTAGTCTCTCTTTTAACTAGGTCCTTGTGACCAATTTTGCTCCTCGTAGAGAGTTCATGTCAAGGTGTCATCAGAAAGCAACTCTCCAAACCCTGGCCGATGTATCATGTTTATCATAATGATCATGCTGATTTCTTTAGATATCGGTTCTACTCTAAACTCGGAGCTATTTAGCTAATGATCGTTATTGTGAATGCCATCACAATTGACCGTTACATATGACATTGTTTGCAGGAAGTGAAGGGCACACTTTAGAGGAAGCCAAGTCGATCAATCTGTCACTAAGTGCACTGGGAAAGTGCATTAATGCGCTGGCAGAAAATAGTCCTCATGTGCCATTTCGTGATTCAAAACTTACAAGATTGCTTCGAGATTCATTTGGCGGTGAGATAGTCATAAACCAAGCAGACGACCTTTATGTCTTAAGCGCCTCTTTCTGCATCCATGGGCAAAATCAGTCATCTTCTTCAGTAATGAATAATAAACATCAACTGAAAAGTTGATTACACATTGTAGTCTGAAAAATCACAGTTTTATATTACTCTGGGATTTACAATTTGTTCACAAATGCTGCAAAACTCTCTTTTATGTGTATATACCATATATATATTTGCTGTCTTTACACTTTTTGGGAACACTATATTACTTTTCATAATTAGAGTGCACATATTCATTTATTGTGGCTTCCTACATTGAACAAGAAGAAAAAAAATCTTATTCGCCCTCCACCTCAGGTGTGCAGGTATTTTGATGTATATTGCCTATGTCATTCATGGGGACTGAATTTTTAAGGATGTAGTATGTATGGTATTTGGTACTGTGCTGTTGGCTGTGTGCAAAGGTGCTTGTAATCATTAGGCTTTAAAGCTCTAGTAAAGACACTCTATTAAGGCAGCTTGATGTATACTTTTTGTGGGCAAATCTTACCAATAGCTTTCTTATATAGGAAATGTCAACATGGATTATGTTAATTGTGTATTACACGTTACTTAGAGAGGAGCATAATGCAATTCCATGCATGCATATTTTGTTTATCTTATACCACTTTTTGCATTAAATTGTCTTCGTAAGAGCTGAAACTTCTGTCAAACTTAACCAGGACTTTATGATGAATTTCACTCATATTTGTGTAACATCCGCCTTGGTGACCAGGAACTGCAAGAACATCATTGGTTATAACTATTGGTCCATCACCACGCCATAGAGGGGAGACTGCAAGTACCATAATGTTTGGGCAGAGGGTATTACTCTCATACTTTAGCAAGTGTTTTTGTGTTCTAAAATTTAACTAAGGTCTGCTGTGGGTTGTCGATCTTGTGTTTTCTTGTTTGTTTTAGTAGACTTTGCCCTAATTTTGGAGCTTATCATGTATGCCACATGTGTATGGGTGTGCCTGTAATATCTGGCTAGGATTTGGGATGTCAGACTCCGCGTAGTTAAAATCTAGGAAGCATTGGCTAGCATATTCTTTTCTGTAAATGGCTCGTCTATTTCTTGTGTGTTAATCAGAATTGCATCTCTCCAAACTCCAATATTCCATGTGTTCTTCTGATGAACACTTTAATTTCTTGATAAATGAGAATTCTTACTATCTTGTCCTTTTTCAAAAGTGGATGGTAAAGGAGGTGACAAATCTAATAAAAAACATATTCTAAAAAAATAATAATGAAAAGAAACTCTGGAAAAGCCCTTACATATGGAAGGGTATACCCCATCCAGAAGATTGAAGTATGCCTGTGCTAATGCATGCTCTTGTGGCCTTCCAGTTTAATGAATGTCAGTCTGCCTAGCATAGCCATTTGCAAGAGGATTAGGAATATATTTTTTCAGATTGTTTACAATGATTTTAATACATTACATCCTTACATAAATTTTGGTTCTTTTGATAGTGGCCAAAATTTTCTTGAGACATCCACCTTTGTATGATCAGGTCGGAATCAGATCAGCTGAAAAGGCTGATCAACTGAGACATTTTTTTTGGAAGTGGGTGTTTTATCAAGACGAAAGTGCGTCCCTCTCACGGTATTATGAGATTATGATGGACGGCATTTTCTGTTATGAACGGATACTCATTTTTTTTTATTTACCCCGAGCGATCTTATGCATTTAGGGTTTAGAAGTTTCCTGTGATCACGGGATGGATTCTCTCTGAGGAGGCGAGGGTATACATGTAGAGCTTACATGAAAGACCGATATCCGTCCTGTGGGGTGCGCATTGTATCGGGCGACATGGGTTCGAGCACTGGACCTTTCCCCACTGACCGTGGTCAGTGTTGATTTACATCGGCGTAATGTCCGAACACCTTTGTTTAATTGACAATAAGAAGGCTTAAAGATCTACCCCATGGGTTCAAAGAAAAAGAGAGGACGTATGTTGCTTAAAATGTCGTGTCAAGCTCTTAACTCCCAGCGGGTGACTGCAAAGTGGAGAAGGCGGAAGCCAGTAGGAGACCTGGTTGAACTGGCTAAAGTTGACCGTTAGAGCTCAGCTGCTAATCCAGGCTCTAGGGGTACTTTGGTAATTGAATGGTGTTGACGTCATGAAGGGCATAGAGGTCAGGGAGCCGGAAGAATGTCCAAGGTTGTATAAACATCCATACATGACTAAATGCCCCACAGGGGGATATACACAATTTTTCATTGAAGAGGATTTATTTGTAACTTGTTAAGCTGGCACGCACCGGGGGCCGCATTATAAGGAAACTTTGTAACATTACAAAAGAGCGTCGACAAATCGTCAACTGTACAAGAAGCCATCACACTCAAACGGGCATGCTTCAATCCCGATGTCTTTAAGAGGGGCATTTTAGTCATTATATCATTTTAATGACTAATAAAATGTCCATCCATTTTCTTGACATACGGAGAACGAGACCCGGAGGATCGACGTTAAAAAGCCCATATGGGGGCATAAATACAACTCACACATAAGATAGGTTTTTCCGTTGAGTCCACATAGGGGCATAAACGGGAAAAGCCAACCAAACTTACAACCGCCCGCATAGGGGCGTATACATAAGCCCCGGGGAAGTGACATAACCCAAGTGGGCAAAAACAACGAACAATTTCTCCTTGCCGAACTCTAAGTCTCCTCCTCTAAAATGGGACCCCATAGGGGCTATTTATAGAAGGTAGGGGACCGGCCCGGGGTGGGTCGGACCCGGGCGGGTTAAGACCACCCCGGGCAGGTCATTCTCCCTTTTCTTCCTTTTTTTTTCTTTTTTTTTTTTTGCAAATTTTTGATGTGGACAGGCCGCAGGCCTGCCGTGCCCCGGGCGGGTCCGCCCGGGAGCGCGGGACCCCGGCTGGGTCCGCCCGGGGGCGCGGGGCACCCTGCGCGAGTCCGCCCGGGGGCGCGGGACCCCGGGCGAGTCCGCCCGGGGGCGGGGGACCCCGGGCGGGTCCGCCCGGGGGCGCGGGACCCCGGGCGGGTCCGCCCGCTTGCGCGGCACCCCGGGCGGGTCTGCCCCGTCCGCGCGCGGCCGCGGGGAACCGCCCGGGGGTGATTTACCCCGGGCGGGGTTCCCTCTCCTCGGGTGGTCCAATCTCCAATTTAAAAGCGTCCGTACGGCTTCGACAGCGACTTATCTGCATCTTCGACTCCGTCCGGGCACGTGGAAGAGAGGAAACTTCCTTCCGAGCTTTGTTCGTCGTCTTCCACGCATCGTTTGTCTAACGGGGGAGGAATTTTTGATCCCGCGAGACGTGATACACGCCGTTGGGATACTAAACAGGTGTGCATAGCACGTTCTCTTGCCCCTAGGGCTTGATTTTGTTGATTTCACCCGGAACCACATGATTGCAATAATCTCCGTGGATTTATCACGGGTTCTTCTCGCTTCTATGGAGTAGAACGGGTTGGACTAAGCCGACGCCGACAGCATGAAGCCTCCGTGCTTGCATGTATATTTTTCCGGTTACAACAGTGGGTAGTACCGTTGCTGTATTAAATGAAAAAAAAAGGATGTACAAGTGTAGTCATTAAGTACCCAAAAAATCCTTATACAAAAGATGGCCACACCAAGCCAGTGTGTATCACGCCACCCCCCCAACAAAACAAACAAAGAATACTTTTGGGAATTCACATTACAAAGGAGCTCAGCCCATTCTTTCACTCTATTACAAACAAAAGAGACAACAGAGTCCTCCGCTCTAGCCTCCCTCCTAAAAATTCTGTTGTTCTGCTTCCCCCACAACGTCCATAGAGTAGCATGTAGATCAGCCACCAGACGATCCTATCCCCTTGAAGAAGCCAACTTCTGCCCCATCATTCAATCAAATAATGCACCTCTCTCTGTCGGCTGAAGACACAATGAGTCCCTCTGGTAAGCTTCCCCCACACCCCCTGTGAGTGGGAGCAACCTACAAACATGTGGTCCACGGTCTCATCGTCCTCTCCGCACAAGCAACAAATCAGCGTGATACCAAGAAGGAAACGAAATAGTCTATCCTTAGTAGGTAGTCTCTTGTGAGAAATTCTCCAGGCTAGGATCTTCACGTTGAACGGGCTTCTCAACCTCTAGACATGAGGAGCAGGATTGTGTCGAACACCTCCGTATGAGATAATGGCATAGGCAGATCTAACAAAGAAAGTCCCCTCCCTCACCCACGTCCATGTCCACTCATCCTTCTTGTCAGACAAAGGGTGAAAGTCAAGGAGGAAGGAAAGGAGGTCCTGGCGTTGCTCCATCTCCTCGAACCTGAGGTTCCTCCTGAAAGTCGGTGTCCAGGTACTTCCGGAGAGTTAGGAGTCAAAAACCTGAGAGATCGACCCCATCGAATCTGCTGCCACTGCAAAGAGGCTGGAGAAAGAAGTCTCTAAGGAGAAATCACCACACCATCTATCCTTCCAGAAAAGGTTCTGATCGTCTTTTCCTAGTTGGACTCAGATTAAAATAGATAACATCTCTGCAAGTCAAGATGTCACGCCAAAGATGTGAAGTCTCATGCTGTGAAGTGAGTGCCAAGTCCCAAACTCTTCTACTATAGTACCTTTGTCTGATTACCTGCGCCAACACCCCATCCTTTTCCGCCCCCAACCTCCACAACCACTTGCACAAGAGAGCCAAATTGAAGTCTCTAGCATCCTTGATGCCCATGTCACCCTCTTCCTTTCTAGTTGCCACCCTACCCCGTGCGATGTTATGCCATCCCCTGCATCTCTCTCCACTACCATGCCAAACGAATCTGTCCAGAATGGAATTTATCTTTTTCGCCACCTGCTTTTGGATTTGAAACATGGAAAGGATGTAAATAGGTAGGCTGTCCAAAATCGATCTACATAAAATCAGTTTGCCCCCATAAGATAATAGTCTAGCCTTCCAGCCAACCAGTTTAGACTCATATCTTTGAACAAAATAGGAAGTCAGTCTGCACAATGTAAGGCACTTGGAGTCAACGAGAGGCTCAAGTAGGAGATGGTAAAACTCCTATCTGACACCCCATGATGCAAGCCGCCCTCTGAAGAGGCCAATTTTCCCCACAAGCATCTCTTATAGAAGTTGACTTTGAGACTTCTGACCTCCTCCATTAGTTCCAACATGAGCTTAGCCACATACAACTGTTGCTCATTCTCTGCCAAGAACAAGATGGTGTTGTCTGCATACTACAAGTGAGAAACTGAAAGACCTCCTCTGCGAATCTGAAATCCCCTGATCAGATCAGAAGCCTCTGCTCTCAGCCACACTCTACTCAGAACATGGGCCACGAGCACAAAAAGAAGAGGGGACAGAGTCCCCCTGACGGAGCCCCCTCTCACTATAGAAGAAAGAGGACGACTTCCTGTTGACAATGATTGCAAAGAACCAATCTTCCTACCAATAGCTTAGTGATAATCTTATAAGTGCCATTCAATAGACTAATGGGCCTGAAGTCCCTGAATTCCTGAGCTCCTTGCTTTTTAGGGATAAGGACTAGGGGGGTTTTATTGATACCCCCCAAGTGAGCCCTCCCCTCCTAAAACTCCCTCACAGCTGCCACAAGCTCCTCTCTGATGACATCCTAGCACTTCTGAAAGAAGGCCAGCGGGAAACTGGAAGACATCTTACTCTTAGAAAACCTAACTAAGAAAGCGTACATTTATATGTACAAGCATTTCTTAAATAATAAGGGTAGTTTTTAAAAATTTCATCCCTGTTTTAACCACTCAAAACACCAACCCTTTTGTTTGGGCTCTTCAACTGAATCTTTGACTCCTATGTGGTGCAACATATCATTGGAGGAAGCAGTTTCAGTTGTTGGGCGGACAACAATGGTGGTAGCAGTGGCAGCACATGGTGGCACTTCAAACGTTCAAGAGATACGTCCCCTTCATTCTTCTGTTTCTTCTTTTCTTCTCTCTCCCTTCCCCTCGTTCGTTCGTTCCTTCTTTTCTTTGTCATTCCTTTTTCATTTCCTTACCTTGTTTCTTTCCTCTGGGCAGATGAGTGCCAACCTATAGCTAGGATCAGAGGGCCTAGGCCTGGGCATAATATTTTCTTTTTCTTTTATTTACATTAAAGATGGGGTCATTTCCCCCACCCCAAAATCAGATTCGCTACCCATGCGGCCTATCTGAAGCGGCCAATCTAGATGGGGATCGACCCCATCTTTAGGAACTGTTTTCACTTGAGGTTACTGTTGGCCACCCCATAATTCTGTCTCTAGAGTTGTGTGTAGGGTTTTATTGGTTTTTGCCGAGTGACATATTCATGGAACCAGAATCACTGCTTTCACTTAAATCTATGTTATATCATCTTTTGCTTTCGGTTCATCCTTGCCTTTCTTCTCCGCCTTGATTTTCTCTAGCGCTCACCCTTCTGCATGCATGCTTGTTTGTTAGCTTTTTTTCTTGTTCACCTGGTCACATCTGATGCTTTTCCTCAGTTCCTTTGCTGCTGACTCAATCCATACCGTTGACCTGCTCTTTTTCGCCATTGTGACATTGCCTTGTTATTTTTTGTGTTCTCTGTCTTATGAAACATGTTCAAATGAGAATGTGACTGATATAATTCAAATTTCTACATACTTACCTCTGTTTGAGCTCTGATATGTGCTGGTTGATCTTCTACCATTCTAGGCAATGAAAGTTGAGAACATGGTGAAACTAAAGGAGGAATTTGATTACAAAAGCTTGTCTAGAAAGCTTGACATAGAATTAGATAGACAAATAGCTGAGAATGAAAGACAGCATAAAGATTTTGAGGATGAGCTAGAGAGGATAAGAGCAGAAGCACAAAATCGTGTTGCTGAGGCTGAAAGAAACTACTGTAATGCATTGGAGGTATTGTTCTTCTATTTTCTTACTGTGTATTTGCATTGTCCATGATATTATCCTATATGTGTATGTGTATATTGTCTAAGAGCACATTCTGTGTTGCAAACAATGTTGCACTGTATCATACCCTTTGTCAAGCATATGCAAATTCCTGGCAGGAAAGTTATACTCCGTAGCTAGATAAGCTGAATCTACTAGCAAAGTTCAAAGACAATTATGCAACCACTTTTATTTGTAGAAAACTTAAAGCTATTTGATTAATTCATGCATCTTTTCGAAGAAAACATGTAGCTCATGCAGTTGCACATAAGAAATACCTTATTCAATTAAATGTTGTCTGATGTCTCAAACCTAGGTTGATGCCATAACCAAGGATTCTGTTGTCTTCCTGCTGTCTCAAATATCATCAATCATTTTCTAATGAAAACGCCCTGTGGAATCTAATTTAGGTAAAGTACTGGAAGCTGAGCTTGCGTCCAGACCAATTTCAAACCTGGGAAGACCGATATTTTTGATAAAAATTAAGATCTTGCTGAACGTGGCAAACCACCATAGTATTTCTCTGTTTTCTTTGCAATTTTGGTAGATTGTAACTGCCTTGGAACCACTTTCCGAGAAAAAGAAGGAAAAAAGGAAAAGGAAACTTCCATTTTGGGCACAGATTTATGTTAACATTTTAAGTGTTATGTTTTCTTTATATTTTGTTTCTTGTTGTTCTTCATGCTGATTCAATTTAATAGATATTCTTATTGAATTCTTTCACTTTTCATTGGTAGAATGAGAGACTAAAATATCAAAAAGATTATCTGGAGTCAATAAAAAAGCTTGAGGAGCAGTGGATGTTGAAACAACAGATGCACGACAATGCCAGAAGTGAAGTTGCAAATCGGGATGATTGTTTGGATAAGAAGTGCAATGGAGAGGTTTGTGTCTGTACAGAGATTTATGTCTTGTTATTTCTTTTGCTTGTGTTTCTTGTCTTTCTTTTTCCTAGTGTGTGGTTCAGCATGATTAAATTTGTTGATGTCATCCTTTTGCTTTAATTGCTCTTGATGGTGGTTTTCGCAATTTGTCTGAAGGACAAGTTTTTGTGTCAGCCTAAGCAATTTAGCAACATTAATCTGTGTAAGGTTAGGGAACAAACTCCGGCTTAGGAAAGTATCAAATTTGTTGCTGCACCCTGACTTGCTCCTGGATTTGTCAGATTACGTTTTTGGAGCAGATTTATATTATTGTCACCATTTGTGTAGTTTGCATGTGGTTATAATGTTTATATTTATTTGCGTGCCATATTTGTTTCCCTGATTTGTTATATACTTGTTACAGTGTAACCAGACCTGTCCCTGTCACACCCAGGGAGCCCAGGAAGATGCTTATCATACCATACCCATGGTTAGGATGCAAGTTATCTGTTGTGCTTGGCAGGGTCCAGGTTCCTTGGGCAACTAAGAAAATTGTTGCTTTTCACATCAACATCCCATGGTTGAGAATGTTATGCACATATCCTCTGATCTTTTGATCAGGCAGTAGCTGTGGGAACTTTATCATATTCTTTTATGTTCCTCTTTTCAATAATGTTGATTCCGTGTAGGATGAATTTAACCTTCACGTTTGAATTGGTCGAGAATTTCCCTTTCTCTTTTTTTGGGCTTTGTCTTTGGTGTTTTCTTCTTCGGGTTATGTGCCATGAACATTGTTGTGCAAATAAGTTTCTTAACATCATCTACTTGTGAAGGCTCCGACTTCATCTGCCTCGGAGGAGGTCTCTGAAATTAAGGAACTGCTTCAGAAGGAAATACTTTCAAGAAAATCTTCAGAGGAGGAAGTTAGGAGCCTTAAAAGTCAAGTAGCACAGTTGAAAAGGGCCGAGGTACAACGATATACTGGTGTAAAGTCTTGACATCAAAGTGTTCTATAGAAGTTGTTGCTTATGGGAGGATATTACATTTCAGGCAACTGGAAATACTGAAAATTTAAAGCTCCATAAAATGCTGGAAGATGAAGCATACCAGAAAGGTAAACTTGAAGAGGAAATTGCATTATTGAGGAGCCAGCTGCTTCAGTTGAGTCTTGAAGCAGATGAGGTATGTTCATATTCGTAGTGTTTAAATTCTTTCTTGACTTATGATGGCACATTCCTCCAATCTCCTTTGTGCAAGTGTATGACCATATAATCCAAAATTCATTGACTATCCTTATTAAGCTAGTTATGCTTTACATTTCCATTGTGCCATCTTTTGTTGGTCTAGACTTCATTTTTAGTTTCTACTATACGTAGACTCGGAGGAACCTTGAGCGAGGTGGGTCGGGAAAAGTTCTCAATGGTCTAGAGTCCTTCATGTCCCAGGTAAGGCATCCACAATTGAGAGACTCAGGGCAGAAGGCCTCCATTGCTAAACTATTTGAACAAGGTAATGACTTGTTTTTATCTCTAATAACATGAATGGAACTGATTCTCTGTTTCCAAGTATCATTGATTAAACATGAGACTACATTTTTCGAAAATGACAGTGGGACTGCAGAAGATCTTGTCATTACTCGAATCTGAAGATGCTGATGTTCGAATTCATGCTGTCAAAGTAGTAGCAAATCTAGCAGCTGAAGGTAACTTCTTAGTGTTTTGGTCCTGTTATCATCATCTGGATATTCTCAATTTATTTGAAATGGCTGCCGCGATGACAATACATGTTATCCTTTTCACTTCTTTTTTGGGGAAAACATGTGGATGATGCAGTTTCTTTTTTTCTTTTTGATTTTTGCAATTAGATGCCATATATTTCTACCATAGAGGACGACATTTCCATCAGGGACCAGCATCTAATATGGATCTGTTGATTCCTCGTAGATTGTCCTTTATTGTCTTACATGTTCTGGATGAGTTTTGACACTGGAATGCAATACTAAGGGATTTTAAGACCATGGATTCAGTGTGAGCTGTATTAGTCAATCCTGTCCATCCTGGCCAAAATTTGATGGGATGCCCCTTCCCTGTGAGAAAATGGCATGCAACACTTTGTGTTCTATTCCAGTGGGTCTCCTCATGTGGGAAAAGCCTAAAGATTCTTGGATGGAGAAAGTGAAAGTGGATCTGAAATATCCATGATTATCAGAAAAGTTAGCCTCCATAGGAATGTCTGGAGGGGGAGACTAAAGCTGTTGATACAATGGCGCCAGATTGACCTCATTATTTTCATTAATTATGCACATCTTTCTGTTCTTCTTTTCAATTTATTTAACCACCCCGTCCTTCTTTGTTTCATAGTACAAATTACAATTTTTATCATCTAACTCTTAAAAAATGTATATTTTTAACTCAGGTTCTTTTTACTTGCAAGTACATCCTTTTACTCTTATGCTTGATCTCCACAAATGAATAAATTTTGTTCTAATGGATAAACGGCATGACTTGATGCTGTGGCATTGTCAGAAAAAAATTCCTGCCATGCCTGTCAATTGCCAACTGGCGGTTGCTAGGTTCTGGAGGGAAGGGGATGTTGATTTCAGGTTAGGAGCTTACCTGAAAGTTTTGTCTGAGTCTTTGGGTTCTGGTCATCCAGACCCTCATCTGACCCTCGTTTGATGAGATGTTGCACCATCTGCCACTGTTGATGATTTAATAATAATTTTGAGTATATTTTATAGGTATAATTCATGTTTCTTTGAGTATATGTGATGCGAGACAGTGTGCATAAACAAACCCGACTAGGCGACTAATGAGAGCAGCAAACTCGCTACAATAGGTCGACAAATAATTCGACGTGTACTCAAACGCCAAGAGACGAAATACACGAAATAACAGTAGCTACACTCAAAAAATTGTCCCTCTCAGCAAGAAAAGTCGAACCGTACGGTAGATAGGACTGCTACAGCCTAGGGTATCAATCATGCACAGGCAACATACTCAAATCGGTGCTCTCCGGGCCAGGGTAAATACTCACAAACTCACACACCGGCAGCAATATAATTTAACAGACTAGGCAACTTATGCACGGTGGCAAATATGATGTAAATACTAGATAAGTAAATTGAGTGAGCAAATTTTCAACACTAACCGACTCGTTGAAGAGCGAGGCACACGAAGACGTCCCCGCGGTCCTGGCAATAGCTTCGCAATGCCAATGTCGAACTGAGCCCGCACTAAACTGATTTGTTGGACCTTCTATTGGGGATTCCCTTTTCTTTTTTTGGTCCTTTTTTGTTTCTTTTTTTTATCGCTGCTCCTTTCCCCTTTTTTGTTTCTTTTTAAAAAAAACCTTGTTTCTGTTATAGGGCCAGAGGAGAACGAGAGAGAGGGAGAGATGAGAGAGAGAGAGAGAGGGTAGAGTGCGACGGCAGGGAGAGAACAGGGGTCGCCGGTGGGCAGACTCGAGCGTCGGTGGGGACCTCGGCGGCCGGCAACGTCGACGGTGGTGGGTTCGATGGCGACGCCAGTGGTGGCGATGCTAGCACGGGGCAAGGGAAGAGGTGACGGCAGGCGTGCTAGGGCGTAGGATAGCCGGTTGGGCGGTGGCAGCAGCAGCGGTAGTGGCGGAGGATAGCGATGGTGGCGGCGAGATCGGAGTGAGACTGGTGATGGGGTGGATCAGGCGGTGAGACGGCGGCTGTGGTTGGCAGCTCGCGACGGTGGGAAGGAGGGGCTCTCAGCAGCTCCCCTTTTTGCGAGGGCGGCGCGCGGTGGTGGCGAGGTGCTTGATGCCGCGGCTGCTCCGCTGGCGTTAGGGAAGGTGAAGGCCGCAAGTGACCTTCCTTGGGTGGCGGCGAATTGTGAGGGAGGAGGAAGAGGGGTTCGTTGGTGGAGACAATAGGGGAGGAAGAAGAAGGGGAAGGGGGGCACGGTCCAAACAGGGAGGAGGAGGTGCGTGCGACGGTGGAGAAGAAAGGAGGAAGAAGTAGAAGAAGAAGGGAGGAGAGGGACATCAGAGCGGAGGGGCTTCACACCCCAAGGATTCACGCCTCACCTAGGTCCCTTCATGGGAGAACGAAGACAACGAAAATCTTAGAACTCTAACTTCTTCATTAACCCTAAGACATGGGATTATAACATTATTTATAGGGGGAGCATACCCTAATGCTCTTCCCTCATGCCGAAGGACCAAAAAATCCCTGGGACCTAAAATAATGCAAAAATTACACCCTAAAATACACAATAAATAAAAAAGACTTCAAATGGCCCCTTAATGGGCCTCTCTATCAAATGAACAGTCAACTAATCAAAAAGAAACACATCATTATAATAATGGATCATCATCAAGCCAGAGAGATAATGTCGCTGTTGACGGCCTGCGACGACGGTAAGCGCAGGTTGGGTCGAACTGGATCCGCGCTCTGGTGTCCTCATCAATCCTTCTCGCTTGGGAGGAACTCGACCTCGTTGAGCAAGGGTCCTGGCCGCTCTGGTACCGCTCTAAGAGGTCGGGGTCGATCTACTGTAGCTCCTCACGTGTGACCCATACGTCCCCTGTAGGTGGCCGACCTCTCCAACGAACTAGGTAGCACTGAGAAGCTCCGCCCCGTGAAGTAACAATCTGCTCGTCTAGTATCTGGTTAATCTGTTCACACCGTGCCGTAACTGAAGGTGTTGGTGGGCACTCAAGGGTGGGGTCACTCACAAGGGAAGGAGAAGGCTCAAAAGGATCACTGGGAATCACTGTCGGGTCCCGATAAGTCACTAGATCTGAGACGTTAAACATGGAACTAATACCCTAGTCTAGTGGTAGATCTACAGCATACGCATTGGACCCGACACGTTTTAACACTTTGAATGGACCGGCTCCCCGAGCTTGTAGCTTCTTCACGGTTCCCGTGGGAAACCGTTCAGGTCTGACCCTGATCTTCACATAATCACCCCCCTGGAACTCCTGTAACCGACGGTGTGCATCTGCCGACTTCTTATAGCTTGCATTGATGATCTCAATGTGATGACGGATGTTATCATGTAGACTCCTAATATGCTCAGTTAGCGACTCAGCTGACTTTGAAACAAGGTCCTGACAGGGCATAGGGACAAGATCTATGGGCCTCCTAGGTCCTGACAGGGCATAGGGACAAGATCTATAGCCAGTAACTATCTCAAAGGGACTCGTGCCAGTAGACCTATTGACCGAGTTGTTGTACGCAAACTCTGCTAAAGGTAAGATCATATCCTAATCTCGCTCATGCTCTCCACCTAGACATCGCAAGAGGTCACCCAGACCCCTATTAACTATCTCAGTTTGCCCATCGGTCTGGGGCTGATAAGCTATGGAGAACTTGAGTTTGATACCCATAACGTGTCATAGGATCTTCCAAAAATAGCTCGCAAATTGTACATCCATGTTCGAAACAATAGTCTTGGATAGCCCATGCAAACGAACAATCTCAGCTAGAAAGAGACGGGCTACCTTTGACGCATCGGAGGTCCTGGCATAGGGAATAAAGTGAGTCGTCTTGGAGAACCTATCGACCATCGGCATGATGGAATCGTGCCGATGGACGGTATGCGGCAACCCTAAGATAAAATCCATGCTAACATCCTACCACGGACGATCTGGCATAGGGAGGGGAGTGTACAAACTGGTATTTTGCTTTCGCTGCTTAGCCATAGTACAAGTGCGGCATTGGGCCACGATGTGGGCCACATCGCTCTTCAGGCTGGGCCAAAAGAACCAGTACTCCACCAACTCAATGGTCTTGTTCCGGCCAAAGTGGCCGGTGAGATCTCTTGTATGAACCTCCCAAATCAAAAACTCGCGGACAGAAGTTCGTAGGACACACAACCTATCCCCACGAAAAAGAAAACCCTCTTGAAGGATGTAATCACGGTACTTTCTAGAGGGTCTTGACTGGAGTGTAGCGTGGATCAGACCAAAATTTGGACAATTGGGGTACTCCTCTCGGAGCCTCTCAAATCTCGTGACCTGTGTGTGGACAATAGATAAAAGCAAGGATCGACGGCTCAACGTGTTTGTCACATGATGCCCCACACCTACCCAATGTCTGAGGACGAATGTGTAGGCCAAGGATGGCAGTACCGGTTCCGGTACCGGTTTCGGCCAGGACCGAAACCGAAACGTACCAGTGTTTCGGCCCGAAACCGGACGGTTTCGCCCGAATCCATTAAAAAAGTTTTTTTTAGTTTCGGACATGTTATAGTGAGCAGGTCTGAACTCGTTTCGGTATGGGCCGAAACTGATACGTTTCGGCCGAAGCGTATCGGTTTCGGCCAATACTGCCATCCTTAGTGTAGGCCTGAAGGTACTCTACCCAACGACTGTGTCGGGGGTTGAGCTTCTTCTGAGCTTGGAGAAATCTGAGGGCCTCATGGTCTGAATACAACACAAACTCCCCGGTAGTAGGTAATGTCTCCATTGTCTCAAGGCCTGTACTATTGCATAAAACTCTTTGTCATAGGTCGAGTACTTCAGCTTTGCATCATTCAATTTCTCGTTGAAGTAAGCAATAGGGTGGCCCTCCTGACTCAACACTCCACCTATGACGACACCAGAAGCATCACATGGGATCTCAAACACCCTCGAAAAATCCGGCAGTTGAAGTACATGTGTCCGAGTCATCCGCTCCTTGATGTCATGAAAGGCCGAAGTAGCAGCTTTCGTCTAAACAAAGGCTCCCTTCCGAATACAATCAGTTATTGGAGCCGTAACAGTGCTGAACCCACGTATGAATCGTCTGTAGAAAGTGGCCAAGTCATGGAAACTGCGCACATCATGGATAGTCTGTGGCTTAGGTCATTCTACGATCGCCCTGACCTTCTCTGGGTCAGTGGAGACACCCTCGCGAGAAATGATGAACCCCAAGAAAGTAACATGATCGGTAATGAAGGCACATTTCTTGAGGTTCCCATGTAAGCATAGATGGCAGTTTCGGCCGAAACCGATACGTTTCGGCCGAAACGTATCGGTTTCGGCCATAACCGATCCGAAACACACATTAAACACTGTAGCAATCCGAAACTAAAGGGGGTATCGGTTTCGGGCGAAACCGATACGAGTTTCGCCCGAAACCAAACGGTTTCGGCCCGAAACCGTTTGGTTTCGGCCGAAACTAGTGACTTTATGGCCAATGTTGGCCCCCGAAACCCCATAACCCACAGGTTTCGGCCGAAACCTTCCCCCCCTGGTGTCTGCCGCTGCCGCTGCCGCCGCTGCTGCCGCTGCCGCTGCTGCCGCTGCCGCTGCCGCTGCCGCTGCTGCCGCTGCCGCTGCTGCCGCTGCCGCGCCTGTGCTGCTGCCGCTGCTGCCGCTGCCTGCTGCTGCTGCTGCTGGCGGCCTGCTGCTGCTGTGCTGCGGCTGCTGCCTGCGGCTGCTCCTGCTGGCTGCTGCGGCTGCTGCCTGCCGGCAGCTGTCCGACCAAGGGTGAAAGGCCGTCCGAGTCGGTCTGAGGGAGCCTTCTTGCGCCAACACAACTTCAACTTCAAGGGTTTGATTATTTTGTTTGAGGTTAATTTCATTGGGTTTTGTTTGATTATTTTGTTGTGTTCTTTTGGTTGGGTTAAAAATTTGGGGTAAGCAAGTCTTGCTTATTAAGTTTATTCCAAGGGTGATTAAGGGCTTAAGGGTTATTTGCTAATTAAACCCTAATCAGATTTTAAAAATTGGGGCTTTTGTCTAAATTGGTTTGCTTAGGCTCAATTGAAGTTAAATTAAGGTTCATTGAGGATTTTGGGGTTGGATCATGCGGGTAATTAGTTTTTCCCAAGGGTGATTAATAGTTAATTGCTAATTAAGCCCTAATTAGGTCATAGAAATTGGGGCTTTTGTCTAATTCGAGTTTTTTAGCCACAATTTAAGGTTAATTAAGCTTCATTGAAGATTTTGGGGTGGGATCATGCTGCCAATTGATTTTTTCAAAAGGTGATTAAGGGGTAAATGATAATTAACGGTTAATTAGTATATAAAATTTGGGGCTTTTGTCTAAGTCAGTTTGCTTAGGCTAAATTGAAGCTCAATTAAACTACATTGAAGATTTTGGGGTGGGATCATACTGGTAATTGATTTTTTGCAAGGGTGATTAAGGGTTACTTGCTAATTAAGGGTTAAGTTTTTAATTGTACTTATACCTTTTTGTGTGTCACTGTCTTAATGCAGCATCATGCCTAGACGTCAGCAAACACAGGAGCAGCAAGGGCAGGAGGATCCGGGGTGGGCCCACGTGTCTTTAATAGATGCTAAGAGAAGAAAGGTGAAATGCAATTACTGTGGTAAGGAAATGTATGGCGGAATTACCAGAGGAAAACAACATTTGGCAGGGGTAAGAGGAGAGGTCAGACAATGTGACAACTGTCCCCGAGAGGTGCGAGAAGAGATGCGCCAATGCCTTCTGGGGAAAAGGGAGAGGGTGCAACAAAGGGCTGAGGATGAGGCTGAAATTGCTGAGGAGATTTCTGGCAGAAGGGTTAGAAGGGATGATGATGAGGAAGGCACTGAGGATTCTGATCCAGAGCTGACTGAAGCAAGGGAGCGTGAACAAGCCGCTCGAAGGAAAGGGAAGGGAGCCATGGGATCAGGGACTTATGAGAGTACAGCTGCACGACGTCCTGACGTTGGTGCTGCCCCACATACGCAGGGAACAGGTCCCATGGACAGCTATCTGCACAGAAGGCCCCAAGCTACACAACCTAAAATCAAGCAAGCAATGAGAGGGGTCAAAAAATCAGCAGAAGTTGCAGGGCATGCATTTAAATCTATTTGCAAATGGTTTTTTCATTCAGGTGTCCCTGCACATGCAGCTTCAAGTGAATATTTCCAACCTATGATAGATGCCATAGCAGATGCTGGCCCTGGCTTGCAAGCCCCCTCACGTCGAGACATATACGGGCGTGGCCTTGAGGGAGAGGTTGAGGAGCTCCATGATTGGGTTGAAAGCTTCAAGCATATATGGGTGGAGAGAGGATGCACCATCATGTGTGATGGTTGGACTGGTACCACGAAAAAGTCCATGATAAACTTTTTGGTGTATTGCATCAGCGGTACAGTGTTTGTGAAATCAGTTGATGCATCAGATTATGAAAAGAATGCAAATTATTTGTTTCATTTGATGGATGGCATGGTAGAACAAATTGGAGAGGAGAATGTTGTGCAGGTGGTGACTGATAATGAAGCCAGTTACAAGGCTGCAGGAAAGAAATTGATGCAAAAGCGCAGTCATTTATATTGGCTCCCATGTGCAGCACATTGTCTTGATCTGATGCTTGAAGACATAGGGAAGGAAAAGCATGTGAAGAAGACAATTGACAAGGCACAAAAAGTCACACAGTATATCTATGGCCATCCTAGGATACTAAATATGTTCAGGGCGCATGCCAGTGGAGGGCGAGATATCATCCGTGCAGGCCCAACCAGATTTGCTTCCAATTTTATTTCTTTGGAGTCTTTGCACAGGTATAAGATTGATCTCAATTCTTGATACTTTATCCTTACTGATATGTAGCAGTTGATGCAGCTTCAATTTTCATTTATCTGCACAGGTACAAGAATGAGCTGAAAGCTTTCATGTACCACAATGCCCTGCGGGAATACATCGACAAGGGCAATGTTGATACACAGATGGATTATCTGGATGTCTGCCACGTCGTGGACGACAACAAATTCTGGGACAGGGTGTCACGGTACTTGAAAGTAGTCACACCTCTCGTGAAGGTCCTAAGAATGGTGGATGGCGATGAGAAGAATGATATGGGCTATCTATACGAGGCCATGGACCGTGCCAAATTGGAGTTGCAGCATTCCCTTCCCAAACATTATGCAAAATGGTGGAAAATTATTGACCAGAGATGGGACAACACATTACACCATGACTTGCATGCAGCTGGTGAGTGATTAATTGTACTGAAATTGAGGTAATGCCTTTATGTTATTTTATAAATTTTATTTAGTTAATTATACACAAATGCAGGTTATTTCTTCAACCCTCGATTTATGTACGGTGCCGATGCACATGTTGATGGCGAGGTGCTTCAAGGGACTTTAAAAGTCATTGGTCGTTTATCGAGGAATCCAGAAAAGAGACTGGAGGCCGAAGTAGAGGTTCGCCTTTATTTGATACTGTCAATAACATGTATAGAATTTATTTAAGTAGTTATGTTAATCTATTACTTTATGTTTGTAGATGAACCATTACAGAATGAGGACTGAGACATATGCTGACTCCCAATTGCAATACGCTGTGGGAAGAGTGAGCCCAGGTATATTTTATTTTTTGGATTTCTTAACCTGATGAATATATATTTTTACAACTAAAATGTATTTTTTTATGGTTGGTGGAACAGCTGACTGGTGGATAATGGTTAACAACCGAGATATGGGTAACAATGCATTGGCTTTCATTGCAATTAGGGTGCTCAGTCAAACAACATCAGCAAGTCAATGTGAAAGAAATTGGAGCACGTTTAGCCTTATACACTCAAAGGTTCGCAATCGGCTAAAGGCTGAACGGTTAGAGAAATTAGTGTACTGCCACTACAATATGAGGTTGAGAATAAAGAATATGAGGTTGAGACAACAGCTGCGAGACAAACGCGCCGCCGGGGATGCCGCCGCAGAAATTGATGTGGATGCCTTATTTGATGATGAGAATCCGTTGCAGTCTTGGGTGGAGACACGAGAGCAGGTTGATGAGCCCGTTTTTGATGATGATGATAGAAGATGGGCAGAGGGCATACTAGATGAAGATGAGCAAAGGGATCCCGAATTAAGAAGAAAATCAAAGAGGGCCAGAGATACTCATGCCCACATGTCTAGGGTTGTTGAGGACACTGAGGAGCAACATGATTTTCAGCCAGCTAGACACTCCGACTCAGATAGCAGGCCAGTCACTCCTAGAATGGGCAAGGCACCTACATCCTTAAGAAGAAGTACATCAGTGCATGGGCAAACTGAGAGAACAAATATTGCTGCTCGAGAGGACCCGGCAATTGAACAGTTAAAGCAGATTTATTTGAGGCACACGCCAAGGGGAACAGGATTCATGTCAAGGGTGCAAGAAGAAAGCACACCGGCACAGGAAAAAGCATCCCCAAAGGCCAAAAGGCGACTGGAGACTGCAGGTTTCGTGATCCTTTGATTTTTTATTTTGGAAAGTAACTTAAATTCTTATTATCAGTTCGAATCAGAAAAGGTTTTGGTAGGAGATAAATTATATATTTTCGTATGTGCCAGGTGCTACAGGTGCTACTACTGGCGGTGGGGATGCTGGTGGTCCTTCCTCCTTCCACGCAGACACAGGCAGAGGATACAGTCAGGGTGAGGGAGGACATGAGTCACAGAGTCAATATGGGCATCCATCAGGTTATGGAGGTGGCCAACAGGAGGCAGCGATTTATCGGTCGTGGGGTTATGAACCATCATTCAACTTCCATCCGGCCAGTTCCTCTTCTCTTCCTCAAGATTCTTATGCTGATACTGGATTCGGCTCAAGCCAACCAAACACTCCAAGAGGGATCCAAAGAGGGATGCAGGACTTGGCTACCTCATTGTTTGGTTATAGTGAATATAGACCATACATGCAACATGGTTATGGGTATCAACATCAAGGGCCAGACGATGAGGGAGAAGGTTCTTCTAATAATTATTATCCATATTAGGTAAGAATCAATGAATTTTTGTAACAATTATTTTATCTATTTTGTCTAATTTTGTACTGCTTGTATTAATGTACAATGGAATATTACTTTAACTATCACATGTTCAATGTTTGAAGTTCAATTTTTGTAGTTGTCTACTTCAAAGTTATTGCACTAACTTATTCAGTCAAATGCATGTGTAATGATTTTTGTGATTTTAAGTGATTATTAATATTTTTTATGATTTTTTATCATATTTTTTAGAATTAATTTAATTTTTTTGACCTTTTATATGGGTTTCGGCCGGTTTCGGCCGAAACCGAAACCGAAACCGAGTCAACTCGGTTTCGGACCCGGGCGAAACCGAGACCGAAACCGAGTTTGCCATCCTTGCATGTAAGCTCTCACCTCGAAGGGTGAGACACACATGGCGTAGATGGCCCATATGATCATCCCTAGTGCGGTTGTCGATAAGAATGTATATATGACCAGGAACACCCCAATGAATGGTTGCAACACCTGGGTCATCAGTCACGTGAAAGTACTAGGGGTGTTGGATAGTCCGAACGGCATGACCAACCACTCATAAAGCCCATCCTTCGTCTTGAACACCGTCTTCCATTCATCCCCAGGTCGGATCCTGACCTGATGATAGTCACTCTTCAATCGATCTTCGAGAACACTGTGGCTCCCGCCATCATATCTTACATGTCATCCAAGCGAGGAATGGGAAAATGGTACTTCATCGTGATGCGATTAATCGCACGACTATCCACACACATTCTCCAAGTATCATCTTTCTTTGGAGCTAATAGTGCGGGAACGGTGCAGGAGCTCATGCTCTCCCTCACGGAGCCCCTTCTCAGATACTCCTCAACCTGCCCCTGTAGCTCAACATGCTCAGTCGGGTTCATGCGATGGTGTGGCAGGTTGGGTAATATGGACCCCGGAATCAAATCAATGGTGTGCTGGATATCACGCATATGTGGCAATCCATCCGGAAGGTCCTCGGGAAAGATATCTGTAAACTCGTGGAGGCGTGAGGCAACCTCAATGGGGTGCTCGCATGGTGCCTCCTCAGCGATCACCTCTGTAACCACTCTTCCCACCAGGGCATAGACGGTATCACACTCGGGAAGCTCCTGTTCAAACTCCCGAGCGGTGATCAGCTGTAAGGTCCTGGAAGCTACAGGACCTAAGATAGTAGTACGAGGTGTAGGGGTGCTACTAGACGGGGAAACTCTGGGGACGGGAGCGGTGCCCTGCTGCGTAGTATTGGGTGCAATAGTGGTGCGTGACTGTAATGTGCCAGCAGCAGCCGTGGCACTGGGCGAGGTGCCCTCCTGTGGAGTAGTAGAAGCTCGTGGTTGAGAGGGATGTATGGTGATGCGCTAGCCCCTATGCTCGAAGACCCAAGTGTTGGACGGACCATAGAGAGTCGCGTCCACATCAAGTATCCATGGCCTGCCCAAGATAATACTCCCGACCTCCATAGACAAGACATCACACCAAACCTGGTCCTCATACGGGTGGAAATGTATTGGTACGAGACATCTCGACCGAACAGGAATGAAAGTCGCGTCCACTCAGGACACATGGTAAGGGCGAGGGTGATCCACAAGTGTCAATCCAAGGCGCGTGACTGTACCAGTGAAGATTGCATTAATGCAACTCCCACTATTAACGATGACGTTGCACACCTTACCACCTAGACGACTGTAGGTGTGAAAAATCACAGTACGGCGTCAGTCGTCACTCTTGCGCCTAGGTCAGAATGCAGCGAACGACCCCAAGCCTGTTATCACCTGGCACATCCTCAGTGCCAATTGCGTGGATACTGCCGACTGCTCCTTCCTCTGATTGGAACTCATCGGCCATGTCAACTCTAGCCTCATAACTCACCTCCACTAGGGCTTGCGGAGGATCCACCTGATCATCACTCTCAATGGCTAGGGCTCTCGTAGGACAAGAGGAGACATAGTGACCAAGCTCCTGACATCGATAGTAGCGGTTATGGGAATCGCCGTCCTGAGGTAAATCTCCATCATGGGGGCTTTCCCCTTCCCATCTCGCCTGACAAGTGGCGCACTAATCTGAGGACGAGTGGGAGGGGCAGGTAAGGCCAGCACAAACTCTCTCGTGGGAAAAGGGCGAGGGCGAGAGGGTACATCCGGGCGAGGGGCCTTGGGCAGTCTGAAGGCAAGGCTCCTCTAGGATGGCACAGGTACAACACGTTGCTCGAAGGGGTGCTAATGTGTGGGTCTCCCCCGTGGGGGAGAGTCCTCCAACTCGAACTGCTCCATCTCACGTACGACCTGGTAGGCATGATCAATGGTCATCACACGTTGACGGAACAACTCTTGTTGATAAACCCAACGAAGTCCCCTCTGAAATCGGGAAAGGGTCAACACGCCCTCCTTGCGAGCTCCACCGGAGCTCATCAAACTCATCAATGTACTCCGAAACAGATCGGGTACCCTGAGTGATGTTCTTCCATCTATCAATCAACCTGTGTCGGTACGTCGTGGGGACATACTTCTCACAGAACCTCGCTTTTATCTCCTCCAATGAGTCAACAGGCTCCTCGTACCTCTGTGCGAGACGATCCTCGAGGTTCCTCCAATAAGTTTGGGCTCGACCTCTCAGCATCGTCTTGGCGAAGAAAGCTCGTCTAGAGTCAGACATCCCCATCCAATCAAAGTAGCGGTTCATCTTGGCTTCCCAATCGAGATAAACCTACGGTTCCAAGGAACCGTCAAAGTTGGGACCCTTGATGCAGGCGTTCCGAATATCTTGGTCTCGGTCTCGATACTCCCTCCACTCATCATCAAACTCCTGATCATGTCTCATATCAAATCTCCTATACCCTCGGGCAGCGAGGACCGTAGGTGTCTCATCCACCTCTTTCTCAAAAGACTATGTCAAGATTCTCAACATGCCCACACTAGTCATCAGCGCGAACAACCCTATGGGATGGGGGTTGAGGCGTGGTCTGGGGATGTGGACGCTATGGCTGAGGGCGATCTACTATTCGACCACGCCTCTGATACTGGATGACTCCCTCTAAAGCGGTGATGCGACCAACTATCCCCTGGACGGTACAGTCAGACTATGTGATTCTATCCTCTATCCCTGCGAAGCCCTCACCAAGGTGTTGATCCATCATCTATATCTCAGCCCTGAGCTGGTACACTAACTCGGCCAAGTCGGGACCTCCCTGAGGGTCAACATGTGCACCCGGCATGTTCGGGTGTGATCCTAACATCGGTGTTGACAAATGATACTCAACATTGCTACGTGTGGGCATACGACACAAAATTGAACTAAACTACGATTGCACGACACACTATGAGATGAAAGAGATGCGTTTTTTTTAATGATGCAAATGATCTAACAATAAATGCAAGACATTGCATGACAATGCAGTGATGCCCTAAACTGTTCACTTAGGCTCTAATACCAAAAATTGATGCAGGACTGTGTACGTAAACGAACCCGACTAGGCGACTAATGAGAGCAGCAAACTCGCTACAATAGGTCGACAAATAATCTGACGTGTACTCAAACGCCAAGAGACGAAATACGCGAAATTACAATAGCTATGCTCTAAGAAACCGTCCCTCGTAGCGAGAAATGTCGAACCATACGATAGGTAGGACTACCACGGCCTAGGGTATCAACCACGCACAGGCAACGTAATTAAATCGACGTTGTCTGGGCTAGGGTAAACACTCACAAACTCACACACTGGCAGCAATATAATTTAATGGGCTAGGCAACCTAAATATGACGTACATACTAGATACGCAAATTGAGTGAGCGAATTTTCAACGCTAACCGACTTGCTGAAGAGCGAGGCACACAAAGACATCCCCGCGGTCCTGGCAATAGTTTCACAATGCCAATGTCGAACTGAGCCTGTACTAAACTGATTTGTTGGACCTTCTATTGAGAATTCCCTTTTCTTTTTTTGTCCTGTTTTTGCTTCTTTTTTTTTTATTGCTGCTCGATTCCCCTTTTTTGTTTCTTTTTTTTAAAACCCTGTTTCTACTACAGGGCCAGAGGAGAACGAGAGAGGGAGGGATGAGAGAGAGAGAGAGGGCAGAGCACGATAGCAGGGGGAGAATAGGGGTTGCAGGTGGGTAGACCCGGAAGCCGATGGGCACCTTGGGGACCGGTGATGTCGATAGCTGTGGGTTCGATGGTGACGCCGGTGGTGGCGGTGTTGGCACGAGGCAGGGGAAGAGGGCGACGATGGGCGTAGGATAGCCGGCTGGGCGGTGGCAGCGGCGAAGGATGGCGATGGTGGTGGTCAGATTGGAGTGAGACTGATGATGGGGTGGAGCGGGGGGTGAGACGTCGGCTGTGGTTGCGACGGCGGGAAGCAAGGGCTCTCATCAGCGCCCCTTTTTGCAAGGGCGGCGCGCGGTGGTGGCGAAGTGCTTGATGCCGCAGCTACTCCTACGGCGTCGGGGAAGGGGAAGGCTGCTAGTGACCTTCCTTGGGCGGCAGCGAACTGTGAGGGAGGAGGAAGAGGGGTTCGTTGGTGGAGAGAATAGAGGAGGAGGAAGAAGAAGGGGCGCATGGTCCAAACATGGAGGTGGAGGTGAGTGCGACGGTGGAGGAGAGAGGAGGAGGGAGGAGGAGGAGGAGAGGACGGGCTTTGCACCCTGAGGCTTCACGCCTCACCTAGGTCCCTTCACAAGAGAACGAAGACGGCGGTAATCTCCAAACTCCAACTTCTTCATTAACCCTAAAACATGGGATTACAACATTATTTATAGGGGAAGCATACCCTAGGGACCTAAAATAATGCAAAAATCGCACCCTAAAATACACAATAAATAAAAAAGGCCTCAAATCGGCCCTAATGGGCCTCTTTATCAAATGAACGATCAACTAATCAAAAAGAAATTGTTGAGTCCCAAACGGTGGCAATCAAGAGGGGAGGGGTGAATTGATTGGCCAATTAAAATTTCTTCCAAGGAAAACAATGATAAGTAAACATATAAGCACTAGACCTCACTCGATCATGATCTCACTTGTGAATGCGTGGAGATAAAGGTGGGTGTTTGATTAAGGAAGTGGTGTACGCTCAACTCACCGTGAAGCCCTCTCGATAATGAATCTGGAAAAATAAATCACAGGTAACACACGGAGTTTTTAGGTGGTTCGGGTACACTGCCGTGTCCCCTACGTCCACCCCTCACACGTGAGGATTAAGACTCCACTATGAAGTGAGCCACACACGCTGTGTAGAACAGCAAACACACACACACACGGCACCCGATCTGGGCTGCCAAACAACATACACACACACGTTCGTGTTTCCGATCACGAACACCACACACAAGAATCTGATTTAAGATATACAACAGATGCACAAGCTCAAGCAAAGGATTCAGAAAATGGAGAGTGAAGAATTGTTTATCGTGGTTGAGGCTCCCCCTTTCGCTTCTCCGGATGTAGTTCAGCACTTCTGCAAGTGGAAGAACGATCTTGGAGGAAGTATGAAGCAGTGCCGCACGAACAAAGGTTGCAGCTTGATATCCGACGTAGCTTTCAGTTGTAGATGGTCTTGAGGCTTGATTCAAGCTTCTTCCCTTCGATTTCAGGTTCAGAACAAGGTTGAAGTGGAGCTTGGAGTTGTTGCTGTGAATGTGCACTCATATGGGTTAGAAAAATAACACAACTTTAGATACCTCTCTCTCCTTAGGGTTTCATACCCCAATAAGATGTATATAAAGAGTTTGGAACGTTCAAAGACACCCTAGAGACCAGATCCACAATTCCTGGAACGATTTAGGGAAGTTAGGTTCGATTGGTATGACTTTTGGTGCATGTGCACACAAGTCAAAGAAAACGGCACAGGACCGTAACTGAAAGGGTCGACCCTTGTGGTCGACCCTCGTGAAGGTTTAAAGGGTTCTGGGCCAATGGGTCGACCCTCGGGGCTGCTCCGTGCGGGGAAAGAATTAAACCTACCAGGGGTCGACCCTCGCGTGGATGGGTCGACCCTTGGGGTCGACCCTTTTAGTTGAGAGAAAGGGATCCGGTGGTTTATTAATTCCAACTACCAGGGGTCGACCCAAGGGGTCGACCCTTTCAGCTAGAGTTCACAAGCCCATTAGTTTTGCACCCGAGGACCTAGGGGTCGACCCAATGGGTCAACCCTTGTTCCAGAACATACAAATGGTAGATTAAAAAACCCACTAAGTTCAAGAATCAAGAGATCAAGATAATGAACTTCAAACCACAAAATCAAAGGCCAATGAGTTGAAGTGGATCTCACCGACCGTCCTCGAGTTCCTTAAGCACTTAGGCACATTCCTTGCCCTGTAAAGACATACATTCTGAATTAGATTTAGCATTACAATTTAAGTTCAAACGCCTTACCAGACGAAGTTACTCTTGTACCTTCAAAAGCTCCAAGTCTATACCAAAGATGTGCATTTCCAAAGCTTTTCATGTTAGAACAACTCAATTTTAATTCACACAAATCTATAATGTTTGGTCATCATCAAAATCCATTTAGTGTACCCACAAGGAGGGGGTTCAACAATCTCCCCCTTTTTGATGATGACAAAATAGTATATGTATTGCTTAAACATATGACTTCAGAAATGATGTAGCATTCATATGGAATTCAACCATCAGCCTCCATATCAAGAATAAAACTTTCGCACTTCACATGAATCATTCAAGAAACATCATTGCATGAACCATACCGATCCAAACCATGTGAGATTGACCACAAAGGCATATTCCAAACTTATCTGCCGACAACCGAATTTAAAGGGAAGCAGGGTCTGAGTTCAAAAGCAAATTACAAGATGCAATGGAAATGCTGATGGAAATGCAACACAACTAACTGAGATGTGAAATATGATGAAAGCATACATGCATGCAAGCACATATCACACAAATACATATAATTAGCCGACTAGCCGGGGCCCATATATAGGACCAAAGTTTCTCCCCCTTTGGCATCATCAAAAAGGAGGGGGTGAAAGTCAAAAGAGGTGTGCCACTTCGCAGGAGCATAACCCTCTAATCATCACTCGGAGGTGGAGGATTTGGCGGACGCCTAATATAATCTACGATGTCACCAAACATGACGGCTTGAGTGGCCAAGGCGTCTTGAATAGACTGAGTGCTTTCTTGATGAAAGAACTTCAGATCAGACAATTCTTGTTGCATAGCCTCCATTGTCTCCCCATACTTGTCTAAACGACCATCAATTGTATCCAACCGATGCATGATTAGCTGTACCGCCGTGGAGGGCATTGCTTCAGCAGGAACATCTGGTTGTTGGTTGCCGACCTGTTCTTCTTCATCATCCTCATCTTCTCCCGAGCTAGCAACTTGTGTACCTCGTTTCAATTGACGCACCAACACCCCATCTTGCATTTCATAACCCATGTGGTGACATATGGAATGTATGGTGTAGATATCAGAAGCTCGGATGGTTTGAGATGCCTCCCTTGCAAGATTAAGCCCCATATACTAAAAAATAGCAGTTAAGGCTGCAGCATATGGTAATGTCCGATGTTTGTGCTTCACACTTGAACAGATATGATCTAAGATAAGTGCTGGAAACTTGATAGGAATGCCACCCATAAAATCGCAGAATAAAAACATGTGTTTTTCAGTGACCTTATCATGGCCTCCCCCTCTTGGCAGCAAAATGGTGGTGATCATTCTATGTAAAATTCGTTGCATGGGAGGAAAATGATTGGCATTTAGTCCAGCAACCGATCCATCACCCATATCCTCGGATGTCATGTATCGATACACTGTGGCTTCAGAAACTTCAACATCCCCAAAAGCATAGCCTTCATTTGGTAAATTAAATGCTTCGCCTAACATTTGCGGGGAAAGCATAATCCGCTGCCCATTTACTGTCGTAACCGGAACATCACCCGAAACGGACAAATTGCTGTAAAATTGATGTACCAGATTCGGATAGATGCGATGATGTGCGGACATAAACACGTCTATATTTGGTTGACTGCAAATGATATCAACAAGGCCGGGAAGATGACGACTAAGATTACCAAAGTCAACCGCACGTGGACGGAGTACGGTTCTATCCAACACCGTGCTAGAGAGTGTTGGCGCGGCTGCTCTGGATCGACGCCCCCTTGCCGAGCTCGATCCCTCTCCACTGCGAGAAGAATGCCTCTTTGGGGCCATCTAAAACACAAATCGAAAGAATCGCATGACGGGGTTGTAGATCGAGATGGTTTGACAAGATTGGAGAGCTAAAGCCTTGGATTAGTGATCCTCCACACATCAAGAACATACCTCAGAGGGTTTGAAGCTCAAGGAAGACGCATTGAACCGTTTGGAAGGCGGATGTGCGCGGGACGCCACCGGGAGAACCGCGGCTAGGTCTAGAGAGTTTTGGTGCCAAGAAGTGCTTGGAGGGATTGCAAGAGATGGTGGCTAAGGTTAGAAGGGGGCTTGAGGGGTTTTATGAGGTGGGAAGGGGGAAACATAGGGTTTCCACCCCTTTTTAGGGCCGTTCGGACGCGGCTAAGGCCGCCCGACCGTAACGGGTCGACCCAATGGGTCGACCCCTGTAACCCCGGCCCCAGCCAGAAACGGATCCCGCGAGGGTCGACCCTTCCTTTGTATTTCATCAAAAAAAGTTTTTGAAAGGTAATGGAAGATAAAAAAGGTTCGGCTCTATTCCCCAATGATAAATTCATGTTGGAATCAAGAAAATTTGAATTGTTTTAAGGATAAATCAATTGGGGAACATGTTTCAATGAAATCTAAGCTCATAATAGACGTTCATTATCCAATGCTTCCGGATTTCAGATTTCGAGGGGTTTTGCTCGCTTTTTGACATATAAGAGAATTCAAGGGAATATTGGCCATAGAAATAACAGTGACATGGCTGTATACTATAGATAGAAGGAATGCAATACACACAATCATGATGTTTCACACATATCTAATTTTTGTTTTGTTTTTCAAGCAATCATAATGCACCTGCATGACAAGGGGAAATGCAACTATGCACCATACTAATGCAAATGCATGCTATGCAATGACGTATACACATAGTTATGCAAATGATCATGACTCGGACTCGTCTATCCTACAAACCCCTAATTCTCTCCTGAACGATGTGAATTTTTCTTCACTAAGAGGTTTGGTGAAAATGTCGACAATTTGTTGATCTGTTTCAATGAACATGATTTCTACATCACCCTTGCTCACATGATCGCTAAGAAAATGATGTCTAATTTCAATATGCTTCGTGCGAGAGTGATGAACAGGATTCTTTGACAGGTTTATGGATGAAGTGTTATCACATAAGACAGAGGTGTTTTTGAAAGAGATGCCATAGTCAATCATTTGTTGTTGGATCCATAGCACTTGGGCAACGCAACTCCCGACAGCCATATATTCGGCTTCGGCGGTTGATAGAGCCACTGAGTTTTGTTTCTTGGAGGCCCATGAGACCACGCATCCCCCAAGAAATTGGCAATACCCGCTGGTGCTTTTCCGATCCACTTTACAACCCGCATAATCGGCGTCAGAATAAGCAACTAAATCAAAACTCGAATTACGCGGAAACCACAGTCCTAAATGAACTGAACCAGCAATATATCTGAAAATCTGTTTCACGGCCGACATGTGTGATTCTTTTGGATTTGACTGAAATCTCGCACATAAGCATACAACAAATTGAATGTCGGGCCTGCTGGCAGTTAAATACAACAAGGAACCTATCATGCTTCTGAAGAGTTTTTGATCCACGGATTTACCTGATTCATCTTGATCAATTTTTATTGAGGTGGACATGGGAGTTGGTTGTGGTTTGATAGAGGTCAAGTTGAACTTTTTCAGCAGCTCCAATGCATACTTCTTCTGATGTATGAACATACCGTCAGCCGTCTGTGTGACCTGCAATCCCAAGAAGAATGTCAGCTCTCCTATAAGACTCATTTCAAACTCACTTTGTATTAATTTGGCAAAGTCTTTGCTGAGAGCATCTTTGGTGGAGCCAAAAATAATATCATCTACGTAAACTTGAACAATTAAGATTTCCTTACCGTTCAACTTCGTGAAAAGGGTTTGATCAACATTACCTCGTTTGAATCTATTTTGAATGAGGAAATCACTTAACCGTTCATACCATGCCCGGGGTGTTTGTTTCAGACCGTAGAGTGCCTTGTCTAGCTTGTACACATGGTCTGGATGCTTTGTGTCCTCAAACCCCGGTGGTTGCTCCACGTACACGTCCTCCTGTATGTAGCCATTCAAAAATACACTCTTAACATCCATTTGAAACAATCTAATGTTGTTACAGCATGCAAATGCTAATAGGACTCTCACTGCCTCGAGTCTTGCTACTGGAGCAAAAGACTCATCGAAATCAATTCCAAGCTCTTGGCTATAGCCTTTAGCTACTAGCTTGGCCATATTCCTAGTTACCACTCCTTGATCGTTTGTTTTGTTTCGAAAAACCCACTTTGTTCCGATCACTGAGTGGTTTCTAGGACATGGCACGAGGAACCACACTTTGTTCCTTTGGAACTGGTGTAGTTCTTCTTGCATAGCCATGATCCAAGACTCATCCTTCAAGGCCTCTTCAATAGAGTGAGGTTCAAACTGGGAAAGTAAGGCAATATAGTCCTGATTTTCAACTTCCCTGAAGGAGGCTCGTGTTCTTGTTCCGTCTTCAACATTGCCGATCACATTCTCCGGCAGATGGTCCTTTTCGAAAAGTCCATTGCTTTGGAAGCTGCTGTTCCACCTGATCTTCCGGATTTGCATCATCTTCTTGTGGTTCTTTTACTTCTTGTTTTTCAGTTTTTCCTTCCATCATCTCGATATTACCGTCATTCAATTCATCGTCCTGCAAAATAAAATTTTCATTAGTGCTTTTAGAAGATGATTCATCAATGATGACATGGGGGCTTTCCTCAACTACAAGAGTTCTCAAGTTATACACTCGATAAGCTCTTGAGCTAAGAGAGTATCCAAGAAATATACCTTTGTCACTTTTGGGATCAAATTTAGCCAGGTCCATCTTACCATTATTGTGAATGTAACAAACTGAGCCGAACGGTCCAAGATAGGAAATGTTTGACTTCTTACCTCGGTATAGCTCATAAGGGGTTTTCTTCAACAGTGGTCTTACCATGGCGCGATTGACAATGTAGTAAGCAGTGTTCACTGCTTCAGCCCAAAAGTACCTCGGCAAATTATTTTCGTTTAGCATGGTTCTTGCCATCTCAATTAGCGTCATGTTCTTCCTTTCAACAACACCATTCTGTTCGGGGGTTCTTGGTGCGGAGAAGTCATGCGTATAGCCTTGAGCCCTGCAAAAGTTGCTGAACTCATGGTTATCAAATTCCTTACCGTGATCGCTCCGCACGGCCTTGATGCAACACCCCTTTTCATTTTGGACTACCCTGCAAAATACTTCAAATTCTGTCAGGACATCATTTTTATGTGAAAGGAAGTAAACCCAACAAAATCTTGACTAATCATCCACAATGACAAAGCCATACAATTTACCACCCCATCTATGTGTTCTGCTTGGTCCAAATAGGTCAATGTGGATTAACTCAAGGGGCCTTGATATAGTTACATCATTCTTGCACTTGAATGATGTCCTTGTTTGCTTGCCCATGCCGCACGCCCCACAGACTCCTTCATTAGTAACCTTCAGGTTAGGCAATCCAACAACCAAATCATTTCGAGACAGTTTTAGCAAAACATTAAAACTAGCATGCCCAAGTCGGCGATGTCAAAGTCAAACATCATCATTATTCCTTGCAACCAAACACAGATTTTTATGAGAGGGTTCATCCAAATCAATCATATATACATTGTTATGCTTAAGACCAATGAGCTTTATCTCATGAGTATTTTTATTCACAACGGTGTAGTAGTTAGAATCAAAAATCACATTGCATCCTTTATCACAAAGTTGACTTATGCTCAAAAGATTATGATGCAACCCTTTCACGAGCAAGACATTCTCAATGGCATGATTTTGATTCTTACCTATCTTACCTTCTCCGATGATTTTGCCTTTGTCCTTATCACCAAATGTCACTGTTCCACCATCCTTTTCATGCAGGTCTGCAAACAATTCTTTGTTTCCCGTCATATGCCGAGAGCATCCACTATCCAAATACCACCTATTCCATTGAGCTCTCAAGCAGACCTGCAATCACAACAACCGTACTTATGCAAATTTTGGTACCCAAGCAAGCTTGGGTCCACGATGGTTAGAAACATGAGATATGTATGATCTATTTCTCATTCTAGCAAAGCTTTCATCATCAAATTTCAGAATTCTGCAATCATACATATCATGGCATAACCTTCCACAATAAAAACATGTAATGGCTCTATCCTTGTTTCTTCTCCTTCCTTTATTCAAGAATGAATTATGCACATATGTTTTTGACGTGGATGGAGATGAACTTCTGGGAGGCATATGAGTTGAATGTGTTTCAGATTGTAAAGTTTTCCCTTTTTCAAAAATGACAATAGCATCCTTCAACTCATGGTTTTCATGCATTAGAGAATGGACTTGATTTTCGGCCTTTTCTTTTGCTAGATTGCATGCCATGCTTTCAAGCTTTTCTTGTTCCAGATTATTTTTCAAATCATCGTGCATTTTACTTAGTGTGAATTGCTCCTCTCTCATGCATGAAATCTCTTCTTCAAGCAATTCATTTTTTGACACAAGAATTTATTTCTCATTTATCAATTTCTCAGTTTCCGATTTCAACACATGGCAATTTTCACATGAGTTTTCAGCATGCACAAGATGTTCAATTTTCTTTTTCAAGTGTCTGTTTTCAGATCTGAATTTTTTACATTTTTCATATAACGACTCATATGCAATTTGCCATTGTTCACAAGTAAGAGTTTCAGTTTCAGAATCTACCTCATTCTTATCGTCGTCATTGGCCATGAAGCATTGGTTTTGGACCAGCTCATTTTGTCCATCTTCATTCCCGGACTCTTCCTCATCTTCATCGCTCCAAGTGGCCACCATGGCCTTGGACTTCTGGAATTTTCCTTTCTTCAGCTTCTTCATCAGATCGGGGCACTCACCCTGCATGTGACCGGGTTTCTTGCATTCGTAGCATATCACTTCTTCTTTCTTGTTACTTTCTTCTCTGTTCGGACCTTGCCTTCTTGGTCCCTTTCTGAATTGACCATCGAAATTTCTGGTCCTTTTGACGAACCTTCTTGCCCTTCTTGTAATCATGGCAACCAGCTCTTCATCTTCAGTGTTGCCGGTTGAATCATTGTCACTGCCCTCTGAATCTTGTGGATTCACTTTTAGAGCCAAAGGTGTGACTACCTTCTTCTTTTTATGGTCCTCCTCGCTCCTCTTGATGTTGATTTCGTAAGTCATCAAGGAGCCAATTAGCTCGTCCAATTTCAAAGTGCTGAGATCCTTTGAGTCCTCGATTACAGTGGCCTTTGTGTGCCATTGTGATGACAAGGATCTCATTATCTTTCTGACGAGTTCCTTGTCGGAATACTCTTTACCAAGACTCTTTAATCCATTCGTGATTTCTGTCAATCTTGCAAACATATCAGAAATGGACTCTTCTGGTTTCATCATAAATAACTCATAATCCCGGACTAACAGATTCGCCTTGGTTTCCTTTACTTCCGATGTTCCTTCATAGATCAACCGCAGCTTGTTCCACATCTCCTGCACGGAAGAACACATGGAAATACGTGAGTATTCATTAGGATGAATAGCACATTGTATTATATTCATGGCTTTAAAATTTGCTGAACACTTCTTTATATCCTCGTCATCCCACTCATCCTCATTTTGAGACAGAGTATACGGACCCTTGCTTATGACGCGCCACACGTCATAGTCTTGGGCTCGTAGAAAAACATACATTATGTTCTTCCAATAAGGGTAGTTTGATCCATCAAAGAACGGGGGTCTTTGGATCGAATGCCCTTCGGGCATCATCCCTTTGTTTGCCATAAGGAGGGATCTACTCTACGACCGTGTGGTCGAGTGAAACAGAGACCAAAGCTCTGATACCAATTGTTGAGTCCCAAACGGTGGCAATCAAGAGGGGAGGGGTGAATTGATTGGCCAATTAAAATTTCTTCCAAGGAAAACAATGATAAGTAAACATATAAGCACTAGACCTCACTCGATCATGATCTCACTTGTGAATGCGTGGAGATAAAGGTGGATGTTTGATTAAGGAAGTGGTGTACGCTCAACTCACCGTGAAACCCTCTCGATAATGAATCTGGAAAAATAAACCACAAGTAACACACGGAATTTTTAGGTGATTCGGGTACACTGCCGTGTCCCCTACGTCCACCCCTCACACGTGAGGATTAAGACTCCACTATGAAGTGAGCCACACACACGCACTGTGTAGAACAGCAAACACACACACACGGCACCCGATCTGGGCTGCCAAACAACAGACACACACACACGTTCGTGTTTCCGATCACGAACATCACACACAAGAATCTGATTTAAGGTATACAACAGATGCACAAGCTCAAGCAAAGGATTCAGAAAATGGAGAGTGAAGAATTGTTTATCGTGGTTAAGACTCCCCCTTTCGCTTCTCCGGATGTAGTTCAGCACTTCTGCAAGTGGAAGAAGGATCTTGGAGGAAGTATGAAGCAGTGCCGTACGAACAAAGGTTGCAGCTTGATATCCGACGCAGCTTTCAGTTGTAGATGGTCTTGAGGCTTGATTCAAGCTTCTTCCCTTCGATTTCAGGTTCAGAACAAGGTTGAAGTGGAGCTTGGAGCTGCTACTGCGAATCTGCACTCATAAGGGTTAGAAAAATAACACAACTTTAGATACCTCTCTTTCCTTAGGGTTTCATACCCCAATAAGATGTATATAAAGAGTTTGGAACGTTCAAAGACACCCTAGAGACCAGATCCACAATTCCTGGAACGATTTAGGGAAGTTAGGTTCGATTGGTATGACTTTTGGTGCATGTGCACACAAGTCAAAGAAAACGGCACAGGACCGTAACTGAAAGGGTCGACCCTTGGGGTCGACCCTCGTGAAGGTTTAAAGGGTTTTGGGCCAATGGGTCGACCCTTGGGGTCGACCCTCGGGGCTGCTCCGTGCGGGGAAAGAATTAAACCTACCAGGGGTCGACCCTTGGGGTCGACCCTTTTAGTTGAGAGAAAGGGATCCGGTGGTTTATTAATTCCAACTACCAGGGGTCGACCCTTTCAGCTAGAGTTCACAAGCCCATTAGTTTTGCACCCGGGGACCTAGGGGTCGACCCAATCGGTCAACCCTTGTTCCATAACATACAAATGGTAGATTAAAAAACCCACTAAGTTCAAGAATCAAGAGATCAAGATAATGAACTTCAAACCACAAAATCAAAGGCCAATGAGTTGAAGTGGATCTCACCGACCGTCCTCGAGTTCCTTAAGCACTTAGGCACGTTCCTTGCCCTGTAAAGACATACATTCTGAATTAGATTTAGCATTACAATTTAAGTTCAAACGCCTTACCAGACGAAGTTACTCTTGTACCTTCAAAAGCTCCAAGTCTACGTCAAAGATGTGCATTTCCAAAGCTTTTCATGTTAGAACAACTCAATTTCAATTCACACAAATCTATAATGTTTGGTCATCATCAAAATCCATTTAGTGTACCCACAAGGAGGGGGTTCAACAGAAATACATCATTATAATACTGGATCATCATCGAGCCAGAGAGATGCTGATGTCGCTGCTGACGGCCTCCGACGGCGGTAAACGCGAGTCGGGTCGAACCAGATCCGCGCTCGTGTCCTCACCAATATGTTTTGTTTTGGTGCTGGTGGTGGACCCACGTTATTGTACGATCATAACCTTTTCTGTTCATTGTGGCATATGGAATATTGTCTTTCTATCATTCCTTGGCTTTCTAACAATGGGTGTTCGATTCTAGATCTTGTACAGCTTTCTTTTCTCTCCCAATAGTACAATGATGAGGTTGTTTTGTATTAATCATTACTCATTCCTGTTACGTGCACCATTTCTCAAACAGTTCCTACCCCTAAACACTACTGTCCCTGTAAGCAGTTGGTGAACTTGACCGATCAGTATCATTACCCAGATTTTCAAGTATTTTGAGGGCTTTGGTGCAATCACTGTTCCTATGACTGATGACTAGTGGATCCGAGGCTTCTAGGCTTCCAGTAAGCTGCTTGAAAGCATTATCCTGCAGCTTCGAGATTCTATATTTAGCCTTATTGAATCTCGTGTAGATAAGTGAGCAGTTGGGTAGTTTGGGTATTTTTCAAATTATTGGTTCTTTATGGCTGTAGTGTAATGTTTCCTTTTCTTTTTTGGTTGCCTTCTCTGAGGGGCATTTGTGTAATTCTGATATTTTAGAATTAATATATATAAGAGAGACTGGTTGGCCCTTTCTCTTGGATCGGCCAGAACTCTCTTCCTCTCTCTCCGGCCTCTCTCTCTCTCTCCTTCATCTTGCATCCGTAATGCTTACCTTGAATCTACCATGATCTAGGTCAGTTTATTCAAGTTGGAGACGCAAAGGTTACCTTTACTTGAGAAGCATACAATGGCACTGGCAGCTCTTGACTGCTTCGTCTTTGCTCATTTAGTGATTGTTTACATCTGTCTTGAATCTCTTGATGGCCTTCCAAGGTTCAGTTGAGCATTCTTGTTCTTCTACCCATGCAATTTGTGGGGCATAGGATGATCTATATTATTAAAGCAATGATTGTCAGTAAGAAAATCACACCGCTTTGGTCTATATTGTAGTGTTTGGCCAGTAGGATGAGCAGTAATGTGAGGGGCTGAACCAAGTTATGGTTTTACAATTTTTTACCATTGTTGTGAGATTGTTTGTCATGCAACCTATTTTTTCTGTTTGTTGAGCTCACTTTTTGCACTTACTTTGTTGGGGTGATTCCCTATGCTGCATGTTTCTCTGGCTGATTCTCTCTTGGAGGAGAGTCGGGACATTCTTGCATGTTTGCATTCCCTGGTTCATGAACCTGATCATTCTTGATGACCTTTTAACTGCTTGCTTTGTTACTTCACATGTAGTATGGATATAGATGCTGGTGAGATGTGTATAAATTTGTTTCAACATAGCTGCAGTTTTAGGGACAAGTGTTGCCTCTATCTTTTACTTATTATTTCTCTCAAGTTCATCTCACATTAAGTGGGCAAATATTCATGTTTGTGAAATGGAATATTCAGTTACTATTTATAGAAGCAAAGAATGTGCATCTGGTCTTGTATTACTGGTCTCTACTTGATTCAATGCTTTATGGCAGCACATGATTTGTTATTCTCAATTTTCTCTTTCCAAATCTAAGTTTTTCTTTAGATTGGGAAGTGTGTTTACCTGCTTGCTATCTGCAGAAGCAAATCAGGAAAGGATTGTAGAAGCCGGTGGTCTGACTTCATTGCTAATGCTCTTGAGAAGTTCAGAAGATGAGACAATACGAAGAGTTGCAGCTGGTGCTATTGCAAACCTTGCAATGAATGGTAAGATACGTTCTGTTCATTGGTGGAGACTTATATGGTGTTTTCTCTACTTATTTTTTTGTAATGTTGTTCTGGTTGGCATTGTATATGATCATAAGTATTCTTAACCATTCTTTTTACTGTAGAAACAAATCAGGAACTTATAATGGCTCAAGGAGGCATTACTTTACTGTCAATGACTGCTGCCAATGCTGAGGATCCTCAGACTCTTCGGATGGTCGCCGGCGCCATTGCTAATTTGTGTGGCAATGGTAGATATGCCTTCCCTTTCCCTTTTCTCCTGGGTTATATCTTCCCTGTTCTTTCTTTGTGCTAAATTTATCTTAGCAACATGAAGGTTGACAATATAATACTTGTCCATTTCTATGGTTTTTGTGCTTGAGATTGACATCATGAGTAGCATTGGCTTGGTTTCTAGAGGATGTATATATTTAAAAAGACACAAGTCCTGCAATACTGCAGCATAGGCTTTATAGCTTTATAGCCCGAGGTAAGGCCTTTTCCTTAACAGACTGCACTGATGAAAGAAAGATTTTGGGGTTTTGGGTTAACCAGCAAATGACTGAAAAGTTGAAATGTTAAGGGGGAGCCTTGGACCATGACCAATTAGTACAAGCATTCCGTGTAGATCTATCTATCTGTGTCTATTTTATATCTACTATATATATATATATATATATATATATATATATATATATATAATTTGAAGGTATCCAAGAGGTCACATCCCATTAATGCATATAATGTAAAATAACACAAAGGAAATCACATGTACATGAAGTATATGATTCTGGCAAGATGGTCAGCCAACGTAGACTTTTCAAAAGAGTCCACTAAAAGAAACTTCATTCCCAGCTTTTTATCAATTGGACAGCAGGCATGCTGTGATCTATTTTAATCCAAATACCTAATTATTCAAGTTACGCTTGCTGCTGATACATTTCTGGCAATTGCTTCATCAAGGTCTCTCTTAAAGTTTGTGAATTCAATCAGTCATTCATTTTGGATGGTTAGGTAATGATGTTACTTCTGGTGCATGTAAATTTCCCATCTTGATTATTGTTGTCTTCATTCAACATGAATAAGTTCCCAAAGTGTTCATTCTCAGGGTCTCTTTTTTATACTCGAGCTTAATGCAAATCTTTGTTGTCCTATACATCTTGCACTTTTACTGCAACTTCATCCGACCAATTTAAGTTTATTGAGTTTCAAATGGATCCGAGACTGACTTGGAAGGAAAGAAAAGCATAGACAACATTTTTGAAGAAGAGCATGTTATATTCATGAGATTTACATATGCTAATTCGTCTTTCATGCAAACTTCTTGAAGACCACTTATTTTTTTAGATTTACCTTCATTTCATCTTATCATAAAAGATTAAGTGAAGATTATAGGCAGCTGATGTTCTTACTAGGTTTTGCTGTGAAAATCATGGTAAAGCTTGTTGTAAGAGTTTTATAATGGCAAATATGTCATGTTATAATAGTATCTAAATGGTTCTCATCCATATTATATAGATAAGTTACAGACAAAGCTGAGAAGTGAAGGTGGCGTCAAAGCATTGCTAGGGATGGTTAGATGTGGACATCCTGATGTTCTTGCTCAAGTTGCTCGTGGCATTGCAAACTTTGCAAAGTGCGAGTCAAGAGCATATACTCAAGGTAATACATGATGATGGTCAATTTTCTATTATTGCAAATTGAAGTGTGGAATTTGTTTTATTTTCCATTTCTGAAGTGGTTGCATGACCTTTTTCACCAAGGCTGCTTCTTCCAATTCAAATATGGGTTCCTCGACTGTGGTCAAACGATTAAAAAACATTGGTCTTGCAACCTGCCTGAGCAGAATCATTTAAGTCTATACTTAACAATTTTAACAATTGAATTGACGTATTCAGCAGATTTAGGGCAGGATAACAGTTGCAGCCTGTTATTTTAACAATTTTCAGACATTATATTGGAAAATGGTCAACAAATGAATATTTTGTATGCTACATTTCAAGCAACATGGCACATTATGCACAGAGATAGATAATGTTAACTCTTTGACAAGTCCAGCGACTTTCCGGGTCTTTGTTTCTTTCTCCCTGTAGTGGATCTATAAATTTTTATTTAATAGATTGATGCTGCAGTATGCTGAAAGATGGTGGAGATTGTTTGGTGGTGAACTTGCATGTTTACTTCCAAGCAGTTGATGTTAAACATGGTTTACTGCAGTTCTTTTTTTTTGGTTCTTTTGCTGATGAAGCTTGTAGGATGCGGAGAAAAAAGACTCACCAGACAATAGCCTGACATATATACATGCATACAAAAGCTTTCCTGGTACAAATGGGAATAGGACATTTCACTATTACTAATGTAACTAGGGCATCTTCTTAGTACTAATGTGATTAGGAGTTAGGACTAGGATGTTTATGAATGTACATTATCTTTCTCAATTATCCTCTGAAATTGGTCCAAATAGTTATTATGGTGTTTAAATTTTTTTTCAGAGTGCACACAGATATTGTGATTTGCATTAAATATATGATTTATTTATTTCTTCTCTTTTTGCTTTACAGTTTGGCTTTAATAAACAACTGGAAATGTTCACGTCCTCTATACTTGTGTTTAAAGTTTGTAATACTGGCTACCCCTACTTTCAAAAAAAAAACTGGCTACCACTGATGCTGTGTGCGGGAGCTGGGACTGACTCTGTTCCCAGTGCGGGTGGTTTTGTCCAACCATGTTACAACCAGAAAAAAGTATGTCTTATGTGCTATTTTCGTCCTATTTAAATCCTAAGTTTTGATTTATTTTCACATTCCTTTATTTTCTCACAAATCATTTCATGGGGTGATATTGTTGCTTCTGTTGATCACAAAGTCTCTTCACTGTTAGTCATTGGGATTTATGATTCTTTTCAATCTTGGTTCTGGTCATGCAGTTGATTATGAACATAGTACTCAGGTTCTTAGATAGTTTGGTCAATCTCCTTTCTAATTTGTGTGCTTGAACTTCAATGTGAATGTCAGTGAGTTAATATCCATCAAATACAAGTTGACTTGGATGATGCCTATAATCTGCTTGTAATATTGCATGCATGCATGTTTATCTCACTCTTTGGTAACATATTTAATTTAAGTGATTTGTGGTCTCTATATTTGTGAGTATATGTATTCTTGTCCTGATAAAATGAATGTTTCGTGCACACAATGTTTAGAATTAATGTGGTGAGACTTTCGTAGTTCGTACTATTATGCAGATGCGAACAGCAGCGGCCTTGGAATTCTTTTTTTTTGCGTTTCAGTCTATCTAAGCTATGTAGGAAACTGTCCCTGTCCTACTTTCGTGTTTCGGTTGTATCTCCATGGAGCATGATGAGAAACGACCATTTTTCATTGCTTGTATTTTCAAACCTCTAGGATATCTAGGTTTCTCTTCATTTGCCTCAGACTATCCCAGTCTTTATCGTTTTTTACCTTTTTTCATTCCTTAGTTTTGTGTGTCCATGTATGCATTCATTATTCTTCCATCTTGTATGTGATGGTGGCTGGGCATTTCTGATGTACCCTGATAGCATTTATGATCACCAAATTAATCATTAATGGGTGGGAACCATGATTTTTGCATGAATTCATAAACCTTCATGTCCAAGGCTCTATCAGAACGGCCATCACACTCCTGAAGTTGAGGGTGGGGCCTTATGGAGAGGAGGAATCATTGCCTGTTCACTTTTTGATCAGGTGGAATTCTGGAATTTGCATAGTTTCATTTAGAAATGAGGCTGAACCATGAACCTGTATGGTTTACTTGGAAATGACTCACTGTTGGGTCCACACCTCAAGTGATTTGAAACAGGAATGTACTCTGGTTAATTATTTTGAAATTATTCTCTGTGGAATTGCACCCCTTTTATCTAAAGGACTCTTAGAGCTTACTCCTCTGTTGGTTGAGCTAATGATTTATTCAAACATCTGATAATCAAATATCTGATAATCTTTGATTCAAGGGTGTCCTCTGTCTTGAGGGTTGTGGTTAGCGATTTGTGCGGTTGTGATATTCATCTTATACAATGTGATCTAAACGCTTGTAGTAACCCACTGAAAAGGAAGAGGATGTGAGAGCTTGCAGTAAACAGAAAAAGACGCTCATCTTGTATATATTTACCCCTTTCTATCTGCTCACCTTCACAGGGAACAAGACTGGAAGATCCCTTCTCATTGAAGATGGGGCATTGTCTTGGATTGTCAAGAATGCTAACAACGAGGCTTCACCGATCAGGCGCCATATAGAGCTTGCCCTTTGCCATTTGGCGCAACATGGTGAGTGGGCTTTCTCACCCGGATGAAACAGCCTGAATGTTTTCATGTTGTGGCTTGATAGTCTTGCCTAATGGCATTTCAGAAGTCAATTCCAAGGATATGATCGGTGAGGGTGCTTTATGGGAACTGGTTCGCATTTCACGTGACTGTTCTCGAGAAGACATAAGGAGCCTGGCTCATCGGACTCTGACCTCCAGCCCCACCTTCCAGATGGAGTTGAGACGATTGAGAATTGAATGCTGAAGAAAGTTACTCTCCGGCCTTTGGGTATGACTTTTGGGTGTGGGACCCTGTGAATGATGATCCAGGGGCGTGCCCATGATTTTTGGATGTCTGCAACGGCATCGCTACAGTGGTTCTGCTTCAATGAGATGGACAGCCTTATAAGGAAGATTGTCAGAGGCCACTTCGAAATCGGAAATGAGGCACCAGTTTTGTCAATTCCATTGAAAGATAGATCAGTGCCACTATGATCTCTTGTTGTTTCTCATGTACAGATCCGTTGGACCATAGTAAGCCCACTTACTGTAAAATTAGTGTATAATGCAGTGGGGAAGGAAGGTAGTGGTAATTGTCGGATACTTGCTTAGAAAATCATTCAGCTGATTAAGCCCGATAGTATTTTTGTCGCCCACTTGCAATAAGTATCATAATGAATTGCAATTTGTTATTTGTTGGTGCATCGCGCTTACGGGTAATTGATATAAAAGTATCCCCCCTGCTCTGTGCTTCGATGAATGTGAGCTCATGGTTGGCGTCATTACAATCTTCTCATGCTGTCCAGATCTTCTTGTGCATTCTTGGTCGATGGAGAAGTGTGCCTCAAAGGATATTGTAGGTTTTTTTTTATTTTTTTACGCGGTTGTCCATTTAGGCTGGACTGCTCGGCTTGGCACTCACAGTCGTCTTACTGGATCTATAAATAAAGTGATGCTCTCTGACTTGTTGGGAAAGAGAGAGTAGTGTTCAGGATGATGATTGGTCGGAGGAAATTAAAACTGCAGACCTGTTTACCAAAAGAATCTTCAACGAGAATGATTTGTTGCACACCCAGTGCATTTGCACACGTCGGATGTGCAATGATTTTTTCTTACTTTTCAAAAATTATGGAGGTTGGTAGGTTTAGTAATTATCCGTTTAAAATTTGAATCGAATTCGTATTTGTTTAATCGGATAATTATCTGAATAAAATATCTGATAGATAATTTAATCAAATATGAGATATCCGATTATTAATCGGATACGAATTCGGATACTGAGATATCCGTGTTAGATATTATCTGACTGAATATGAACTCTTAGATAAATATTCAAAGATACACATATTCTATATATAATTAACTTAAATTTTAATATGTTGTTTAATTACTCTTTTTAACCTTTTTTCTCAAAATATAATTTAAAAATAAGAATTTCACTCACACTCATTTGATAAGTTATCTTTTTATTTTTTTAGGATGGAGTCCAAAAAATATCTTTCAAAATAAAAATAACTTTCACTCTTATTTTTATTTTAAAAATAATTTACGACGCTTCCACACGACTCACTTCTAAACATGCTTAGTCATTATCCATTTAAAATTCGAACCAAATTCGAATTCGTATTAATCAGATAATTATCCGAATAAAATATCCGATAGATAATTTGATTATTAATTAAATACAAATTCAGATATCACACTATCTGTTCCGTATGTGATCCGTTTACAGGTCTAGAGGTTGGGGCCAACCTCCAACCTTTATTTTTTTTTGAATTTTTTGAACCGCTTGTTAGTGGGCTGGCAATACAGATGGGTGTGTGAAGTCAGCCTCCATATTTAACAAAAATAAAAAAATCACTGCACACCCGAGGTGTGCAAATACACTGGGTGTGTGTAGCTAGTCATTCTCATCTTGAATTTTAGAAATAGGTTTGAGGCAGTGAAAATGCTGTTCAATTGGCTATTTGAATAAAGCCATCAGAAAAATATTCCGGGTACACGCGGTGCATAAGTTCCTTTACTTTTCATGCATACATTTGGGTCATCGATGATATAATAGGACCATACGGCCTCAAGTTTAGCTCCACCATACAACTTGTTCGTGCATGGAAGGCAACAAGAAGCAAAGGAATATCCGAGATCTGATTGTGAACCTTTAACAAAGGGATGCCATTTTCAGTTTCAATGAAGGAATAGGGCCTTTTGCAGATATAGCTCATTGAATTTTGTGTGAGAAACATCTTTTAGATTGTGTTCGTAGTCGTTGTTTGCCATGCCCACATCACCATTCACTGATTCATGCCTTTATATGACGTTAGGGATGTAAAGAACGTGATTCGTCAACTCGATCCGACTCGTCTTAATTTGGATCATATCCAGGGGGTTTTGAGTCGTGAATCTGTCGGATCGCACCGAGTCATTATGAATCATTGAAAGAATAATATAATATCTACAAAATAACTTATATTAAAATTAAAAAATTAACTATAGTCATATATCTTGCATTTCATGGATTATAAAACATTAGTCAAGCTGGACCAACTTGTATCGAATCAGAGAGAATCCGATACGATACGTATATAAGAGTCGGGTGAACCTCGGCAAAGACTAATAAAAATGAGAAAGAAAAGATAATCCATTGCTACGAAGCCTATAAGAAGCTTATGTATGCTTTTTACGGGCACACGAGTTCTTGGCTATCGTCTACGAAGGTGAAGAGGCTTTAGATCCATGGGATTTTCTATTTTTTTCTGAAGAATCGAAATTTTGCTTGATCACTAAGTCCACTTTAATTGAACTATTCATAATTAATTATTCTGTGTATGTTATATTGCCGGTGAGTCTTCAATTTGATTTCATGCTTAACGATACTGTTCTCCACCAACCATTGTTAGTAAATACCAATTGTTGCTCACAAATTGGCAACATAATAATTGTTGGTGGAATTAATGTTACAATTAATTTATGTTCTCAAAATAGAAAACCTAATGCTAATTAAAATATTTAAAGGATGAACTTCATATGCAAAAACTCTAGGATACGAATGTGAACGAAGCACTAAAATGTCGTTCCATACATGATAAAGATGGAGCGTGTGTGCAATTAGGTGACTGACCACATTATAGCATCTATCTAATTGGTTGGAATAATGGTGACACATACATATATAGTTAGTCTATTGCAATCACTAGCATATTTCATTCAACACATACTTCACTTCATGCAGCCATATTTTGACATTTAGATTGGACCTTTGTAATCAAAATGCATGGATAACATGTAATGATTCCCAATTATCAATGTATATTCTGAAAAATTGTACGTAAGATCCAGAGGTGATGAGAATAACTGGATTTCCTTTTCATAATTATCGAGAACATCCATTTATTTATAAGTCACTTTCCATAATGGGTGCAAAGTTTCCAGGGGCCTCTTTGTTTACGGGGTGGGATGGCACGAATAAGTCACCCCACCCCGGTTAGAGGGGGATGGGTGTGAGGAGAGCGGGTGGGACTCGCCGCTCTCTCTCATTGGGTCGTATAACCCAACTAGTTATCAAACCGGCCCTAGGAGAAAAGCAACATTGGTAGTGTATTTTAAAGTCATTATTAATTATACGTACTTCCCATTTAGTCTTAGGTTAATTTGATGGGGTCCAAACAATGGGATTTGGCATTGAAACATACTATCTTAAGAGATATGGGCCTCCAAAGTTCAAGCGTCCATTTATTCGAACGCCTATATATATATATGCATTGTTATTACATCAGTAATTTTGCTCTACTATTGTTTCTCGACGATGAATCGTCAACATTGACCCTTTTATTTCTTGCCATGTGAATACGTGGTGTGGGCTAACCATTTCTTCCTACGTGAACAGCGTGGGTTGGGCTAGGCAACCATGTTATATATATATATTAAGATAATGGAAGGAAAATATAAGTGCCTATTCCTATATATCTCTCCATCATTTGCGAGGGAACTATATATATATATATATATTACGTGATTCTTTTATTAATTAATGCAGAGGGATCCTTATACGTTGGCATGCATGCACTGAAAGTCCCTGGCGATGAATGGAGAGAATTGGGAGGAAGGATGTGATTATCATCATCAAAGCTAATTAGCCGCTACATTATAACGTACAGGCCGCTAACTGGAATTGTGACTTTGTGAGTGTTACACTACTTTCTTTTTCCTCAAGTGCGAACCTTGACGTATAGTACGTACCCCTCTAGTGCATGCCTATTACATTGTAAGCTTCATCACTGCCATATTTAGGAAGGAGAATACCAAGTATCAATAAGATCCAAACACATTTCATAGACCATATGAATGTGTGCATCATGACAACTGGTACTAAATGAAAATCCCCCAAAGATATCTATCAAACATATATATATGGTGCAAATTAGGTAGCTTCTTCGGATATATATTCAGGTAATTAAGAAGACCAAGAAGATTAACTTTGTCAATGCAATGTACCTGTCCTGGGCCATATATATGTATGTTCACCAGGACTTCGAAGGAAGACAGCAATGCTAAGACAAAGTGCTTCCATATATATATATGAAATCATGTGTGCAACTGAAAGACTGGGTGCCGGGTTGGGGGAGAAACCAGCTAGCAGCTATCGCTGTATGATGACATTAATGGAACGTTTCTTTTCGTCCTTGTTGAGTTGTCCAATCCGGTACCTGATTATCACTGGTATTATCACGGGTTTACATAAACAATGAAGCATATGACATGCTAGCTAGAATAGGGTAATGTGTTGTGACACACGGAGCTGTTCTTGAAGTGCTCGAGTTACTCAGCCAGCTAAAAGTTGGCAGGAATATATTTGATCCTCATAGGCTAAAATTCTATGTTTTAGTGAGTTTGTATACGTCAAAAATGTAGACTCAACTGAGTAATTAACCAGCAGGTAATCTGCCTGCTTATATATCCACCGTTCTCCAACGAGCGTGTATGCCCTGCGAATTGAAGACTACCTTATTCCTCCCACATATCCGGTTATATATGTCAAGCGGAGGTAAGCAGAATATAATAAGCTGCTGCTTCTTTCTTCGGAGAAGTGGATATTTCACAAGCAGGTTCCAGAAATTTAGCTTTGAAAGAACAAGAGTTGATCAACGACATTGGTTATAACATCTCTCAAATAACAGACACAAATGGTCTAACCCTAACTGGCTCTTAACATTAGACTGGTGTAGATTAATATCAATAGATGGCTTATCAAACGGTCAAGAATGCTAAATAGATTTTGTGCAGAATGAGCTGGAGATCTAGTGTTTATCAAACTATATATACAGGTTTTAAAAAGAAAACAATATTGATAAAAATTACTGCAAGCTAAACCACCTCATTTCCTAAAGATCAAAAGCCAGCTCGGGATATGCTTCTATTAATTTGTGAGCACCTTCTAACTCAGGCATGTGAGAAACAGGTCGTCGATCATTTGTTGAGTTAAACCGAAGGTTTCGATTTCCAAGGCATACATGCCTATTATAACCTCTGTTCCTTTGTGTGGGAAGCCTAGAAGTACTTCATGTGATTAACCAGCTGCCACCATCGATCTCCTCTAGCTCCTGGGAGCCTCCTTGCCATGCATGCATTACTGCAATTGGTGGCATATATATATATATATATAGGAGGATATTCTGTACCATAAACTCTATCGATCTCCTCTAGTTCGTGGGACGTGCTCCTCTAATGGAACTTTCTGTTGCTTTGCTGCCTCGGAAAACAGCTCTTCCGGAGCCCTGCATGTGTGGGTCAGGAGCTATCCACACCACTACACAAACTCTATTTACAGAAGGCATGACAACATAATTAATTAAGGGACTATGAGATAGTTTTGTTTGATGTAAAGTACTATAAAATCTCAGTTTTGAATAATTAGTGGAAGCCAAATTAATCACTGTGATTTCGCCTTTTAAAACCCTTCAACAAAAATTGAAATGAGCTCGACAAAAAGGCTGCTACATGAGTTAGATGAGAATTTGAAACCAAGCAATTTACAACGCTCTAAACATATATAGAAAAACGATGTATATAACGAGATCCTATCAAGGCATCGCGCGCGCACCTCGTCAACATGCAGGAAATATCACAACTCCACGTAACAAAATGTTTGACAAAGAGAATTCTACTTTTCTTTCCATGGACTCACATATCACACAGCCTGGTGTGAGTTGGTGGAAATTATCCGTACGTCATATTAATGAGAAGGAACACTATGTGATCAATCGGCTGATATGTAAGAGAGAGTACTTAAGAAAATTAAGTACCTTAATTCGAGAGTGTAAGAAAGAGATTATCCGCTTAGCAAACTAACATAGATGTTGTAACATGCTTCTATTGGCTACACAGATTGCAATGCAGGGATCTTGTTCTCATCTTCTCTGTGATTTGCAGCCCTCCACTGCACGGCTCGACGCTTCCCACTGGAAATTTGGAACCGGTGCAGTCGCCCATTGGTTCTAGTAAGTGAAGTGATGTTACAAGAGGGAATGCAAACATGGGGGGGGGGGGGGGGTGTTCTTGATTACGTAGACATGGTGATGAGAATTCTATGGGGACATATGTATTGGGTTTTCCTTGGTCAAAATCTAGAAGTGGGTGGCAGCCATGAAGAAAGCTATATATGATGTTCTTGGTCATCGATCCTTTCCCTAATTTGATGACTTCAAACAGTACACAGGGCCTCCAAGAAGCTCGAGCACGTTTGCTGAGTGTTAGCTTGAGCTTACGACATAAATCATGCAGACTGCAGAGAGAGAAAAAGAGGGGAAAACCTAGAAAGAGAGTACAGATTCCAGTGCGAAAAGGAATATATTGATGCATTAATTCACAAAGCAAGAACAAGTCCACTATATCTATAGAGAAGAACATGTAGACGAACAGGCAACAGATAAAGTGGGAAATTTTGCAAGGTCGATCTGTGCTCAAATGGAAGAAATAATAAGAGATACAAACATAAAGAAGGATGTGGGGAGAAGGGGCAGAACCCTAGTCTTTCTTTTCCAGAATTTCTCGCTTCTACTCTTGTTCTTTCCCTCTTCCCCTCCTACGCCTTTGGCTTTAAGGCTACCTATAGCAGAAACCTTTTGTTTGTAAGCAAATGGAGATTCTTAGTTTCTTCCTCACCATGTACGGGCCTCCTCCACGCGATCAGAGAGTAGAAACCGGATCTAATTAACGCAACAACAAGGAGAGGAAAACCAAATCCAGGCGAAGTGAAGATCCAAATACAGTAGCTCTCTCTCCTACCTGTCTCCTTGAAGGGCTACTTCAATGGTGGACAGCCAGCACAGTCTGACAGAAGTAAGTGGTGAACTCAGCTGGCTTAGTAGGAGGGACGGCCGCCGGCCCCCGGCCAAGTGTAGGCCTCCGGCAGCAGCTGAAGGCTGTTGAGAAAGTTGGGTGGGGGGCTCTGGAAGAGCTGCGTGCTTGTCTCCGTCAAGAGTTGGTGCTGCTGCAGTTGCTGCTGCTGCGGCTGCGACGACGGCGGCTGCCCCACCAACCCGGGCGACCCCAAGGGCCCTCCAGGGACGGGGAGGGCTTCCTCCTCCTCCAGGGGGAGCCGCTCGTAGGCCGCGTTGCCAAACGAAGCAGCCATGATCACCACGGGGCCCGACGCTATGAGCTCCCCCACCACGCTTCCCCCCACGACCTGCCCCTGGCTGCCGGCCAGGTAGACGGTGAGGCCCGTGGCGGCGGGAGGTGCCGGCGGAGGCAGGAAGGAGCCCGACAGGGAGAGGATCTCGAAGCGGCCGTGGAGCGTGAGGACCGCGCCCGGGGCCGCGGGCTGGCGGAGGGTGACGTTGGTGACGGTGCCGCTCCCGCTGAGGACGCAGACGCCACGCTGCCGGCTGCGGGCGAAGGCTGCGACGCTCTCCCAGACGTCGCACCCGGCGGCGACCTCCATGAGGTGGGCTCGGAGCGCGTTGGCGCTTTCTCGGGTGATGATGATGGGGGGCTTGGGCTTGTTCTTGGAGCCGGAGGGCCGGCCCCGCGGTCGGCGCGGGGTGGTCTCGCCTTCAGTACTGGCCGCGGCTGCTGCTCCGCCGGAGGAGGCCGAGTGCTCGGGGGCCGTCTCCTTGCCCTCCCCAGGGCTCTGACCGCTGTTGTTGTTTCCGTTGGTGTTGTTGTGATGCTCGTCGACGAGCTCGGCCTTGGGGCCGCGATGGAGGCCGCTGGTGCCGCTGTGCTCGTCCTCGGAGGTGAGTCGCTGCTGGTGGAAGTGCTGCTGCTGCTGGAGGTGGAAGGGGGTCTGGAAAATTCTGGTGTGGAAGGGAGGTGGGAGGTGATGGCCTTGTGTGGATGCAGTCACTGGATCCATGTTCTTCTGTTCCTTCCCTTCTCTTTATAATCTCTCTCTATGTATTGTCTTCTTCTTTATTGGATCACAAAAAGAAGCGAGTACACAGTTGGGTGTTGGGTGAAACCTAGGAGATGGAACAGTGGCTGCAAGGAAGCAGAGAGCAGTGACGGGAATATTAGCTGGTAGGGGATCAGGGAGAGAGGGAATCGATCATGTGGAAAGAATTGGGAAAAGCTTCCTCAAAAGGGGAAGAGATATGGGAAAAGGAACGGGGGAAGAAATTAGGAGGCAGCCAGCTGGTTGCAGTATAACCTTTTCAAGCTCAAGGAAAGCGCGCGGGCACTGCAGCTGCTTCCGCTGACCTTAATATATTGCCAAATGGCGATCGAAAGGGTGAAGCAGCTCTCCTTCTTTCAGCCTGCTGTCCTCATCTTCCTCCCATGACCTAACAATTTACTCCCACTCGAAATGATCTGCTCACCCAGCTGGTCTTCCTCTCCTTAATTTCTCCCTTCGCGCTGTGTCTATGATCATGCGATCCCTTTCATCTATCTGATTCTGGCTGTAACGCTGGTGTTGTTGTTTGTTTGGTGTGGCCAGGGCGCTCCTTGTTGCTTAAGTTTGTGCTGGTTCCTGATCGATCTTCTTGTTGCTGGTGGTTCTTGGGGAAGGGGTGGGTTGTGGGGGAAGAAGATCACCAAGGTCAGAGAGAGAGAGAGAGAGAGAGAGAGAGAGAGAGAGAGAGAGAGATGTGGGGACAGTCACGGCCTGTGCGCAGGCTACCAAAACCAAACCATGACCTATTCGATTCCTATCTGGACTAACCTAACCCTAACCTTAAAAAAATAAAACAAAAGAAGTCTCTTGTCCCTCCCGTCTCTTCAGGCATCTCTCTCTCTCTCTCTCTCTCTCTCTCTCTCTCTCTCACACACACACATACACACACACACAACATAAATCCAACTCCTACTCAACTCCCCTCTCCTCTCGAGCATCTAAAGGCCCTCTATCTCAATTAAGAAAGAAACTATAAGGAATCTATCTATATCTATAATGTATTAAGTAAGATTTATCGTCTCGACCGTATCGATCATCTCAATTTTTTGTCGAGACGGGATGAGACCGTATCATCTCGATCCGTCCCGCTCCGTCTCGTAAGATACCGAGATAAAAAAGAAATATGTAAATATCTAATATATGTAAAATAATATCAAAAAAATCGTAACTTAGTTGGTTCCGTATGATACCAGTGAATTTCGAACTCAAATCACCCCCGAACGAATGAAGCCACTTAATCAACTGATTTATAAAATATTTTATATTTAAAATAAAATATTAAATATATATAGTGACCCGATTGCGTCTCACAGACCGGTCGTCCCGATCTATGGCTGAGTCGGGTCGTGCGAGTCGGGCCATCCCGACTCGATTTGTCAAACCCTAGTATTAATTAGAAGATATTCAATTAATTTTATTTTTAAATTGACATCATAAAAATTATGAAAAATTATTTTGAGCTTAATTCATGTTGCCAATTAGTATTGGGATTTATGTAAAAAAATCCCTCTTAATTACAAGTTTACTCGTAGACTTATTTTTTTATTTTTACATTATTTTTAGTAATCTTCTTATATCGATAAACTATCAAAAATATCCCTATAATTAACTTCTAATATTGAAGATTCAAAGAATATTGTATTTTCATCCTTATAGTTGAATTTTTTTTCATGAAACCACCGTTACAAAAAAGAGTTATTTTGATCAACTAATCGTGCTAAAGAGAGAAAAGGAAAGATAGAGAGATAAATATACCTACCGAGAGAGAGAGAGAGAGTATATAAAAACTTAATTATGGATATTTTGATTTTTTTTAATTTAGTTAAAATTCAACTAATATTTTAAATAATAGATTTTAACACAATGTTAAACAACCTGGGGCGTGATCAACGATAAATAAAGACATTTTTGTAAGTATTTATTGAGTTAAAAATCCTACGAATATAAGAGAGAGATATAATTCCGCAAAATAATAAACCTGCAATGATGGAATTTTTTTGTAAAAAAAGCCCTCTGTTTATTTCGTTCACTATTTTCTAGTAAAATGAAACTTATAATTGTCCGTGTGTTACGTGGCAACCATTAGCAAGTTCCACCAACGGCCTAAAAAATCATGGGAAGCCAGCTTTCTTTTTTCTTCTCGCCAGGGCCCCTCTCCCGCCGCACGTCGTGGGGGGTCAGAGGGAGGGAGGGACCGGCGGCACTTCCATAAATTGCATTGCGGACGCAGTGGGGAGAGCGTTGTTGCCTAGAGAAACGGATAAGTCCTGCGAGGACGCATGTGCGGGTACATGGGAAACCGTACCCGGCCCCTCCCTTACCAACAGCAAGGTCAGTCCTTGTCTTCGCTCGAGAACCGGGCGCCAGTGAGTGCGTGCGTCTGTGCGCGCGTGTGTGTGTGTGTGAGAGAGAGAGAGAGAGAGAGACCAATGCTCTGTTGGCACCCCAGTTCAAACTCACAGTCTCAGAGAGAGAGAGAGAGAGAGAGAGAGAGAGAGAGAGAGAGAGAGAGAGAGAGAGAGAGAGAGAGAGAGAGAGAGAGAGAGAGAGAGAGAGAGAGAGAGAGTGACCAATGCTCTGTTGACACCTCAGTTAAAACTCACAGTCCCAGAGAGAGAGAGAGAGAGAGAGAGAGTAAACTCACAGTCTTATTTAATCCTCTGTCTTCCATGATTTGATCTTGTCTCCGGCTCCTACGTAATCTATCACCGATTATCAGGGATGTAAATGGGCCGAATTTGGGTCGGGTCTGGACATGCTTGGCCCCAGCGCGGTCTAATATTGGGTGATGGCCTAGTACAACTAGGCCCGGCCCGAGCCCGGAAAAGGCCCGGTTTTGCCCAAGCCAGCTCAAACTATAATTATAATTATATTTTATTTATTCATATATATATATATATAACGCATTCATAGTTACAAATTCATCAAGAATATATATATATATATATATATATATATATTTCACCTGTATTTATATGTATTATCAATTTATGAGAGATTTATAATTCCTTCCTAATTATAAAACTATCATACAA